>CM053626.1:282043604-282062982 GCA_028646595.1 Phalanger gymnotis | reverse complement strand
AAAAAAAAAATGCTGGCAAGGTCTCAGCTCTCCAACAGCCATCCATCATGGGTGTTCAGGACACAAGGTAACTGTGTCATCTGGTAATAATAAAAATAATAGTTCCCAATTCTATAACACTTTAAAGTTTGGAAAGTGCTCCATATGTACCGTTTCATTTGGTCCCTCATAACTCCCTTGTGAGGTAAGCACTATTATTTATTATTTTACAGATGAATAAACTGAGGCACAGTGACTTGCCAACGAATGTCTAAGGCAGGATTTAAACCTGGGTAGTTCTGACTCCACATCCAGCCCGCTTTCCACTATTCCATACTAACTTTCAAGTCTACCTGTTCACTTGGAGTGATAAAGCTCTGAGAGAGGCCACAGACTTTGACCCTTGAGAAAGTCCATGGCTGGAGGCACAGAGCCAGTTGCAAGTAAAATCACAAAGCTGGCAAGGTTTGTTTCCTATTTTTTAGCTTCTCTTCTGCGTCTTTTCCCTCTTCCATTTTTTCAAAGCCCTGTCAAAATATACTCTCCTAAAAGAATCTAATAAATTCATTTCTACTATGGCATGCATGGTTGATAAGGCCCAGTGGGCTTTTCTTCTAGGACATTCTCATTTTAACTGCTACCAAAGGCTGAATCTTTACTTGCAGCATATCAGGCACCAACCAAAATTTGTTTGGGGGCTGATTGTTTTTTTGTATCCCAACCCACACCTTTCCTGGAATTTTTGAGATTATTGCCTTGGCAGCTGGTCCCCACTAGTTAATCATGAGGGGTACTACAATAGAAGTATTCTGGATTAGATAGCCTTGAGTTTGAATCTACCTGTGTAACCTTGGCCAACTTACCTGCCCTCCCTAGGTCTCAGTCCTCTTATCTATAAAATGATTGCTTCTAGCTCCAAAATCTTTGATCCCAGCAATCAGTCACATTAAAGTAATCTCCTTACACAGAAGAAAGAAAGAGAAAAGTTAATAGTGTTCCTCCATCTACCCAGTCTTCCATTGTGAAGCTTTCCTGCTGACTGAAAAGGAGGCATGGATGGACATTCAGAAGGCTGCCTCAATCTAGGTCAGGAAACGAATAAAATTTGGGCTGCATTTGGAAAATATTTAAATATGCCAATTTCATCCCTGTTGGGCAATTTTAGAAAACATATAGCTCTAATTCTGGTTTAAATTGCTTACCGAGTATGGTGGGTTATTGTCCTCGCTCACTGGTCTTTTGCTCTTTTTTTTCTTAGTACAATTTAATCATGTTTGATAAAATCATCATCGTCATCATTTCCACCATCACCACCACCACCACCCCACCATCACCATCCAGCCATCCTTCGCCAAGTCTTTATGGCCCATATCAAATCCTGTCTCTTCAAAGAAGCCCTCTCTGACCACCACCACCACCACCACCCCACACCTCAGGATTTTAGTTTCTTTATCTATAAATGAAGGGGTTGCAGTAGATGGTGGCTAAAATCCCCTACTTCCCTAAATCCTTTGAACCTATGAACTCCAGATACCAAAGATCTCTTGCTCCGATGAACTTCTACAGTATTAACACCTTATAACCTTCATGTAGTTTAGATTTAGGATCATCAAGTTATAGATTTTTAGAGCTGGAAGGCACTTCGAAGAGCAGAGTACTGAGCCATCTTATTTAACAGATTACTAAACTGAGGCCCAGGGATGTTAAGAGATTTGTTCAAATGTATTTCCTGGAAGAAAAATGGATTTAAATCCAGAAGGACCCAACTCAAGTTCTGATGGTTACTACCTGGTGACCTTGAACTTCGTCGCTCTCCTCCTTAGTTACCTCATCTGTAAAATGAAAGGGCTGCATTACATGACTTCTGAGGTCCTTTCCAGATCTAAGTCTATGACGATGTGATAGCAAGCTATTTAAGGAAAAGGAATATGTGTCACAGTTGTTGTTTTTTGATTTTTTATTTGTTACTGAGCTTGATTTGTTGTCTGGTCTTCTCAGTTGTGTCCTTCTCTTCATGACCCCATTGGGGATTTTCTGGGCAGACATACTGGAGCAGTGTGCCATTTCCTTCTCCAGCTCATTTTACTGATGAGGAAAACTGAGGCAAGCGGGTTAAGTGGCTTACCCAGGGTCACAGAGCTAATAAGCATCTAAGGCTGTATTTGAACTCAGGAAGATGAGTCCTCCTGACTTCGAGCTCAGGGCTCTATCCACTGCACCATCTAGCTGACCTAGAGCTTGATAGTAACAGTAATGATAATTTAAATTATAGTGCTTATTAAATATCATAATATATCATTTATGTATTACATTAATGTTTTTTGTTACATGTTATAATGATATTGTATTGTATCAAACTAAATATAATAATTATTATAGCTAACCTCCTCTATATGAAGGACAGCTGGGTAGTACAGTGGATAGTGCACTGGGCCTAGAGTCACGAACATTCTTCTTCATGAATTCAAAGCTGGCCTCAAACATAGCTGTGTGACCCTGGGCAAGTCATTTAACCCTGTCTGCCTTAATTTCCTCATCTATAAAATGAGCTGGAGAAGGAGATGGCAAATGACTCCAATATCTAAGCCAAGAAAACTCCAAATGGGGTCATGAAGAGTTGGCTGTGACTGAAAATGAGCCAACAATAAAATCTGTATATGGTGCTTTAAGAACCATAAAGCAGGGGCTGCTAGTTGGGGCAGTGAGTAGAGCACCGGCCCTGGAGTCAGGAGGACCCGAGTTCAAATCCAGCCTCAGACACTTGACACACTTACTAGCTGTGTGACCTTGGGCAAGTCACTTAACCCCAATTGTCCTGCCTTCTTCCCTACAAAACAAAACAAGAATCACAAAGAATTTCACCCACATGATTTCATGGTATCCTCCCAACAGCTGTGTGAGGTAGACCCTACCAATGTCTCTATTTTAGAGCTGAGGGAGCTTGCATGATTTGCCCAGGATTTAAACTCAAGGTCATCTTCTTCTTTTTTTTTTTTGCAGGGGGTGGGGGGGAAGGCAGGGCAATTAGGATTAAGTGACTTGCCCAAGGTCACACAGCTAATAAATGTGTCAAGTGTCAGAGGCTGGATTTGAACTTGGGTCCTCCTGACTCCAGGTGCTCTGCTCCCTTTGCCACCTAGCTGCCCTTCAAGGTCTTCTTGACTCAAAATCCGAGAAAATAATCCCTTGAACCACCTAGTTACAGTGGATACTCAATAAATAGTGTATGACTTATTCATTCAGATCAGGATTCAACAAATCAGTGAAGTTCATTCCCAATTCAGTTATCCTCCAGCCCTGCACATTCTTCCATCCCTCTGCTTCTATCTCACTGCTGCCTAGCCCCAAGGCCCTCATCCTGCCCCACTTCCCACAATGATGTCCCTCTTTCTCTGCCAGCATCTGGATGAGTTTTCCCCCTCTTTAAAAAAAACAAATTATAGATATGTCAGTAAGACTGAGCTCTGGGATTTATTTTTAACCTCACTCATAAACTGCTTGCTTGCTACTACAGGTGTAAGCAATTTTATATACCATGGGACTTTACCCACTCAGAGATTTCAATGCATCTGTGCTCTGCTACTCCCACCTGGTGTTCTCTACTCACCTGTCCAAATGGAAAATTGAATTTCTGACTCTTTTCTTCTACTTCTGGTATCAGGTTGTGTGCCCCTCTCCCCAGCCCCCCACCTCCCACCTACCCTCAATCACTGGTTGTGGATGTCACAAGATCTGAGTCAGAAGGAACCTCAGAAACTAGTCCAACCTACATTCTCAAGAAGAATCCCCTCTCCCAAATCCTTTACAAGTGGTTATCTCACATGTGCTCGAAGATCTGTCTCCTCGGTATGTCCTGTTCCTTCCCCTTTCTCTCTCTACCCATTTTGTACCTTGAATAATTTATGTGTTTTCAGGATCTATCAGCAAATGTTAAGAAAGGTACATAAAAATACAATTTCATTGAGATGATAAATTCTGGTATCAGAAAGCTTCCTCTTCCAAGGGATGCTTCGACCCTGAGGCCCTCTTTCCCAATGCATGAGTCCCTGGCCAAGACCACCATTTGATGAGTCCCCCAGACCATGTTCACTTCATTCCTCACTCCATTCCTCACTCTCCAGACTTTTCCACCTTCTCACCAGCAGCCTTACTCCCTGACCCTCCCTATGTTCCAGATCACCCTTTATCTTTCCCCTGTTTGCCTGTAAACTCCTTAAGGGTAGAGGAATATCTTTTTTTCCTTTCTTTTTTCCCCCTGGTATTTGTATCCTTGGCACTCAGCACAGTCTAACACATAGTTAACATCTAATAAATATTCTATCTACTATCTATATCTGTCTGTCTACTTATCTATCTACTTTATATGGGGAAAGGAAGAAAGAAAAGAAGCACCTTCTCTTCAATTTGTAATAGCCTTAGAGAGTCGCCTATAACACTGAGAGGTTATGTGATTTCCTTGGGTCACACAGCTAATATAGTTCCCTTGGGGAACTAGAACGTGGGCCAGGTTTCCAACCACTACACCTCTCACCAACACTAAACCCATATGTATTTAGCCTTTATTGTGCATCGACCACCTCGCTGCACTAGGTGAGAATAGGGTATATAAAAGCATAGGTAAATCACAGTATCTGACCTCCTGGAGCCCTTTGTGAGTCAAATCCTTGAGGCATGCTTTTCCCACTGAAATTTAGTCTGGGATGCTATCAGCGACAAGGCTTATTCCTTTGGGCCATGAATGGAACATTAACCACATACTGGAGAAAGACACTTACATCTGCCAGCTGGATAATAGTGATTTTTCAACTCTGCCCCTCTGGAATGCATCCCTTAGTTAGTGTGCCACCACAGACTTATATGTAATCTTCTCCTGCTTGGTTCTCCCAATCGCCCTGCTTATTGCTTTCAAGTCCTGGCAGGTAAGTGATAGACATGTTGTACTAGTTTTATGCATGTATCTCACACCCCGGGGGATGACATAATGCTCCCTCTTGACCCCTCTGAAGATGGGCACTAAAATTCATCTGGACTTGAATATCATTTTTTGTCATCCGCAGCTTCAAGATAAATCAGCTTTAAAACAACAGCCATAGATAGTCAAACACAGGGTTCCCATAGTTCTACTCTCGATTCTTCCCCCTTGTTAGATGTAGTGAAGGATGAGACTATCCAGTCATGTGCCTTTAGAAAATACAGTGGATATGTATTGCATATTCTGGAGCCTGCCATGGAAATTAGTTTAGGCTCAGATAACAGATTAAGAATATGCGAGAGATGCACCTAAAGTACCAGGAGATGGCGAAATCTAATAAAGACAGAGGGATTAGAATTTAAAGGTCATTACCAAGGGATTCCAATACTCATTTCAGGAATCAGAAAGAAAAGAAAGATGAAGATGGGGTTGAAAGATGGAAAAGATAGAGGGAGTTTTATCCCAGGCACCATCAGTATGCAAAAAAACAAAAACAAAAAACAAACATAAAAGACTATCCTGTCAAGGGAAAAGGGAGTAAAAATAAATGAAACAAGATAAATATTTAAAGGAATGTGGAATGCCCCTTCCCACTACGTTAGGAAATGAAAAACGCCAATGCTAATTGGTAGAAATCTTGAAGGATAGGGCCAGTGGAAAAGATAAGATCATGGAAATTTAGAAGAGTTTGTGATCCTAAAGATAACAAATGAATCACATGACTCGCTAAATGGAAAACATTTTAAATGCTTACCTGTGGTGATCAATGGGCTAAGCACGGTAGATACGATTTGGAAAGGGAAGACTCTCAAGTTGCCCATACTCTTATTTGGTGAAAGTCATTGAAAAAATAAGGGAAAAGGGGAAGAAAATCTGGAACTCAAAATCATGTGGAACTGAGTATTATAAACTAAAAATAAAAAAAAAACCCTTAATTTAAAAAACAGTTGAGTTGTAGTGTGATTGCAAAGGCTTGGAACTTATAAAAGATCAGAAACGGGGTGACAGTAAAACCCAGGAGATTATCATCTAATCTGATCTCCTTATTTTACAAATATTTTTGCTCTTGGGTATGTACTAAATGGTTAGAAATTCAGCCATGGATGATTTTACCATTTGGAGTTAAAAGATGGGAAATCAGGATTTAAATTTTGCAACTCACATAATCACAGAAACTCTGAGTTGGAAGAGACTTCAGAGGTCATTTTATCCAACTTCTACCTGAAAAAAAGGAATTCCTCTGATCTTCCCAACAAGTAATGGGGAACTCACCACCTTCTAAGGCAAATCACAGAAAGGAAGGCAGGAAAGAAGGGAGAGAGGGGAGGAGGGAGGGAGGAAAAAAGAAGCAGGCATTTATTAATACCAGGCCTGGAAAAAAGAAACAGGCATTTATTAATACCAGGAGCCTCAGATACTTCCTAGCTGTGTGACCCTGGGCAAGTCACTTACCCCATTTGCCTCAGTTTCTTCATCTGTAAAATGAGCCAGAGGAGGAAACAGCAAACCACTCCTGCACTTTTGCCAAGAAAATTCCCAAAACAACACTATGCTCCAGGCAATGTGCTCCATGCTGGAGATATAGATACAAGAGGAAAACTAGTTCCAGCCCTCTAGAAGTTTATATTATAATGGGGCAAGACAATAGAACAAAAAAAATAGCCTGTGGGGACATGATTTTGAAGTCCAGAAAGTCAGAAGCAAGCCCTGGGAGGGATAAAAGTTGGCCAGCCTGAGCTACTTCATAAAATGGAGATTCCAGGAGGAATCCACCAAGTGGAGAATGAAGGAGCGGCCATAGGTAGGGATGTTACAAATAGAGAAAGCTGTAGGGGTAGCAGGATGTGCCAAGGCAAGGAGGTCGTGAGGGAAGAAGCAACAGTCAACGCATGATTCTAAAGTCTAGAAAATGAAGAACAGGGTGCGAGGGGAAGAACTCACACTGGACAGACCATGTGTCTCTTAAAATTGCATTAGCTCTCTTGACTGCCATATTATAATGTTGACTCATATAAAACCTGTACTCCACTAAAACTTCCAAATCTCTCTTTTTTTTAATGCATTGCTATTGTTGACCTGAAAGTTTGGTTAAAAGAGGCAAATAGGCTAGGTGGCACATAAATTCATATTGTTTATTCCCTTAAATCTAGCCAAAGCTGGCGAACATGTGTGTACATGGAGCCAGCATGTAAATTCTGACTCTCTGATAGAAGAAATGGGAAGGCTTAAATACATTTTAGAACAATCCCAACTCAGGACTCAAATTTATGATCTCCATATATGTTTAACCATAGTATGAGAAAGGAATTTTCTTAATTGAATAGGTGGTAATAGGTGGTAAATACAATAAGATAAGAGAGTTGACAAAGTGTCAATTGAAATTATGACCCAGGATATTTATGTTTTCTTTGTCATTAACATGATATAACATAGGATATGTTCATAAAATATTAAGATAAGAAAAGTCCCACTATACAAGATAGCGTCTCAGGTTAAGGTGCCTTGTCCTCGGTAGTCATTAACAGAGAATGCTCTGGTCAGCTTCATCTGGCCTTGTGGACATAGGAAGAGGCATTCTCTGAGTTTATTCAGAGAGCAAAGAAGGGATATCTGTTAGGCTGAGGGGCTTCTGGTTGATTAGTTCAGGCTCTGGCCTTTATTGAGGTTCAACTGATATTAAATGATTATCACTATCCAGCCATGTCTCCTCTATCTTACACTTATAAAGTTGACTTATTTTTTAGTCCAAGTGAAAGACTTTAAATTTTTCTTTACTAAATGTCATCTTAGTGGATTCAGCCCTATGTTCCAGTTTCTTGAGATCTTTTTGGATCCTGTCTGTGGTTGTCCAGTATTTAACCTATCCTTCCTAGCATGGTGACATCTGCAAATTTGATAAGCATGCCATTTATTCCTTCATCCAAGTCATTGATAAAAAAATATTAAATATCACTGAGCCAATGACAAATTTGGAGGTGGGGGGCACTCCACTAGACACTTCCTTTCAAATTGATATTAACCACCATTTGTTAAATGCTTACTATGTGCCAGGTATTGTGGGAAGATCTGGGAATACAAAGAAAAAGCAAACAATAGCCCATACCATCTAGGAGTTTATATGCTAATGGATTATAATGCAAAACTATAAATTCTTTGGCTCTAGTCATTCCAAATCTACTTTACTCCTATCTAGCCTACATATCTTTATTTGTCTAGAAGAAAAGCACAAGAGGCTTGTTCAAATGTTTTTCTCATACACACACATAAACATATGTATAGGTATGTGTATATGTTTGTATATATGTATATACACACACATACGATACACACATATATACACATATACATTTATACATATGTGTATATGTATGTATCTGTATACACAGACACACACACAGGGTGGGTAGAGCATTGGAGAGTGCCAGGTCTAGAGTCAGGAAGACTTTACAAATAGCTCATTTAATTCTCACAACAACCCTGGAAGGTAAATTATATTATTATTTCCATCTTACAGATGAGAAATCTGAGGCAGACAGGTTAAGTAACTTGCCCTGGACCATAGAGCTAGTAAGTGCCAGAGGCTAGATTTGAATTCAAGTCTTCCTAACTCCAGGTCTAGAGCTCTACCTTGCTAACTAGTTGATTTCAAAAAACCACTAACACGCTCAGGAATAATACTTACTCATTCTTTCAGTAGCCTGTAGTATCATTTATCGCCATTGGATGACTTGAACCCATCAAGGGCAGCTCTTACTATCTCACCATTTATTTTGGATATCCCATCAGTCAGAATTGTTCTGCCCTTTCCTGTCCAAAGATCATTCTCCATCACAGAGAAAAGACAAACTAAACTCATCCATTGTAATTTTCCCGTCTACTCCTAGAAAGGATCCTATCCCTTCTTTGATCCTTTTCACACAGTTAGTAAGTGTCTGAGTAGGGATTTGAACCCAGATCTTCCCAGTGCAAGTCCAGTGCCTTATCTACTACTCCTGACGTTCAGAAATTAGAGTTTTCTATGGTGGTCCTAAGGGTGCTATAAAGCAATGACATACTAGAGATAAACAGGACCTCGAATGCTAGGCTGATGACTGAGTCTTTGGAATTGTGTGTGAGATCATGGTGGGAATCCAATTCTGCTTCTGATGCTCCAAAGCATACAAATGAATACCCTCCAAAGCAGGGTGTGGATGGATGGCCCTCAGAAAAACCTCCTCCCACACACACAAAACAGAAGGTCTCCCACAGTCTTCCAAGTGGATTACCAAAAACTTGAAGCAACAGCTTTCAACAACCTTAGAGCTTCATTCCTTTGGATTAAAATGTGAATACTTCCAGAGGCTTAACATATGAAGTACTTGAGGTCATTAACACCTTCTAGTGAATTGGAGCAAGTTTTAGATAGAGGGAAGCAGAGAATTAAAGCCTGAGAAGCTTGTCAACTGAGAGAAGGCCTGGGGGGAGTGGGGAAAAATGTCAGTTAGCAACTTGTAGGCAGCTGGAAACCTAGAGGTAATAATGGGAGGTTCCATTAGGAAGAACTGGGCAAAGAAGAAAGTAGGTGGGAAGGAGCCCACACCACTTTTGCCCAAGGCCAGTAGGAGTCCTGGCCTCCTTCCTGTGACTTTGGGTTGTTATTGGGTTCTTAAAAACAATTCTTGACTTTGGTAATTGTTCCTTGACTTTTTTCCCTTCCTTTTCTCTCGAGTTGTTTTTTTTTTAACAATAATTTAAATTTTTATTAGGTTCTCAGCCAGTATAAATACCCCTTTTGAATCGTTGACACACAAATCAATAGGAAAGTGCTCTCCCCAAGTGGATTCACCAGCATTAGAGAGAGAGCCTTCAAGCTGCATATTATTTCGACATGAAAACAAGTTGAATAAACAGAAAAGACAATTTTCTTAAATAAAACCACAGCAGCCTCCACAGATGAGTGAAACAGAATAAGCATTTAGTGTTTTCTTTCTTCTCCCCTTTTAACTGTTCTGTCCCTCATTTATGTTAAGCAATTTCTTCTTTAACCCCCCCCCCCTTCCCATCCTTCAGAGTGGTGTTCTTTTGATGGCAGGAGAAAGAGGAAGCATGAATGGCTCAGAAATTGGCCCTAATATATTTTTTCAGGAAAAAACAAAAAAAAAACAAGCATGCTCTAAAATACAATCTGACAAGAGGTTGAGCTAGAAACTCTTGCTCAAAACTCTTCAAGATTGCTGCTGAACCTATGCTTGCCTGTTCTGTCCTCCCACTCACTTCCCAAGCTTCCACCACTGCTTTTTAGTATCCCCTTGAGCATAGGTTGTAAAGAGAAAAAGGCTGCTGTGGCAGGAAATAGACATGGTCAAGTCATCTTTGTAATTCTGATGGCCAGAGGGGTTAGAATCCTATACCACAGCCCTAAGCTGTTGCCATTTGTTCCTCTATGGGTATGCTGCCCTTTTAGTACAAGGACACATCATCATAAAAGATCGTAAAACCAAAGGCCAGCTGCAAGGGAGTTAGAGATCATAGGATATGGAGATAGATTAATAATAATAATAACTGACATCTTTGTAAAACGCTTTTCATGTGTCATCTGATTTGTGCCCCATGACAACCCTATGAGACAGATGGTATCATTGGTTCCATTTATAAAGTCAGAAATGGAGATTCAACAAAATCAAGGGACTTGCCCATGATTGAAGCTAGTGTCACAGGTGAGATTTAAACCCAGGTCTTTCTGATTCTACGTACAGCACTTTATCCACAAAGTCATGGAGTCTTCAAGGTTGTTTGCTGTTGTTCGGCCTTCATTCTCAAAGAGGACCAATGATATCAGGGTGGTGGTGGCTTGACTTGCAAGTGAATTGGATTTAAGTGAGGCAGGGCTGCGCAAAGTCATCAGCCTCACTCTCTCCTCCAGAGCCATCCGAGTCCAGTGGAGAGATATAGATCAGGAGATGGCCCCAGATGTAGTGGAGACCTTGGCTTTTTTAAGTTAAGGTCTTTCCCAAGTCCCAGTTTGTGTTGTTTATCTTTCCTTTTCCTTTACAGATGAGGACACTGAGGACCAAAGAGATGCATGTGACAAGTATTCTAGGGCATAAGCATAAGGATTGGACCTTTGATATCATTCTTATAGAGAACTTCTCCAGATGAGGAAACTCCCTCTACTAATGTAGGCCAGTACTTTCTCCGTAACAGTCTGAGAGAGTTGCCTTGAACACTGAGGTAGTGACTTGTCCAATACTTCTTCCGGAGCAGAAGTTCCCAAACTTATTTGGCCTACCACCCCCTTTTCAAAAAAAAGTTACTCAGTACCTCCCTGAAAATCGACTTTCTTTAACCCATTAATGATTTTTTGAACTTTGCATCTCAAAAATTTTAAATTTTTTTAAATGACACATCTTTAATAATTTATTATAAATTTGTGGGGGGTTTTCCTGTATTGAAATTTTGATGATACAATAGTGTATCATGTGACCGTATAGTATCATTCTGTAAACAAGTCATTACACCTACATATTCCTGCTGATGCATGCTGAACTTCCAACAATGTGCAACATGCTCACCTGCCAACACTTGCTTGTTAAGAACTGTTAGCAGACTTGACTACTGATGGGTTGTAACTTGCATTTTGTGTTTACTTGGAAAATAATGTAATCACTATGACTTTAACTCTGTTATACAACAGATGATACCATGTAGAAATGATTTTTCAAAATACTCTTCTCTTCTTTCCTTCCACTGCCCCCTTATTTTTATTCAATGCCCTTTGATTGTACCCGAGGCTACGACCATCCCCCCGGATCATTCCAGTACCCCTCCTTGGGGGTGGCATCACCCACTCTGGGAACCTCTGTCCCATTAAAACAATAAATACAGAGCCTATAAAAATAATCTCTCTACCATTGTCATAACCTCTTCTTGAAGGTTCACATCATCAACTGGTTTACGTCATACTACCTACATCCTTGTCATAATATACCAGGATCTAGGCCACTCACTCTCCTTCTTATCCCAGACTCTGTCATCATATTTATGGACTTCAATATACATGTTAATTCCTCTTCAAACATCCTAGCTTTCCAATTCATGGACCGCAACTTCTATAACCTCCATCTTCATTCTACCTCACCTACTCACAGAAGCACTCATACCTTAAACCTCTCCATTACTTATAGCTTGCTATCATCATGATCACAAACTCTGAAATGACCATTTCCAATCATATTCTACCAATCTATCTCTCGATGCGTCCAATTCCTCCTCAACCTATCTTTCACCCTACCGTTGACCTCCAGCCACATATTCCTTCCTTATTCATCCAGTCTATTATCATGTTGGCTCTGGATTCACTTTCTTCTCTTCAGACAATCCTACATAGATGATAAATTCTACTATAAACTGTCCTCCAACTTTAAACCTCTTGCCGTCTTGTCTGATTATATTTCATTCGCTGCAAGCCATTAACCCTGGACTACCCATACCATCCACCTTCCCTTCTCCTACTGCTGTACTTCTGAATGGTGATAGAAGAAGTCACACGACCTTGACCATTGGATTAGTAACAAATTATTATTATCTCACAGCTACAGAGCAAGCCTTTTATTCTACCTGGATTATATCCCACTCCTTCAGTAGGTATTCCAAACTTTTCATCTTTCTCCAAGCCCCCTATACCTCCTACATAACAACCCATCCCCATATAACCTTACCTTTTACTTTTACTGAGAAAATTAAGCCCATTCACTGTGAACTCCCTCATCTGCTGTAATCTACACTTCAAAAACCCCATGCCTCTTTTCACCCATCTTTTCCTTCTCTGTTCTAATGTCAGAGGAAGAGGACCCTTTCTACTTGAAATAAAAATAGTATTCCATGTACTAACATTCAAATCACTAGCCTTTTTAAACTCTTCCAAAATGAATTAAATCTCAGAGCAGAGTCCATTTTTTTAAAAAAAGTACCACATTGAAATGATGGTGACCATAGGCCAGGGTTCAAGAGAGGAGGTGAGAAACAAGGAGACCGGGAGTAGAAGAGGTGACCCTGGGAGTATCTACTAAAATATAAGCTGCTTAGAGATGTGGCCTGATTCCTTTTAACCTTTCTGTCTGCAGGCCTACCATAGAGTCTAGCACTTTAAAAAGAGATGAATTGAATTGGAGAGTTCAGGGAAATTAAAGGATGATAAGCAAGTATACAAAATTGGTCTCAGATAATCCAGGATTGATGAGATCTGAATTCATCCTCTATTTTCTTGTGCTGCAGTACCAGTATAATATTATTCTAACCCAGGACTCGGAAATACACTTACGAATTTACTAATAGTAACAACAGCTAACATTTATTAATGTGAACAGCTCACAAAATAGGCAAGGTGGGAGGAGGTGGGGAGGGGGGTGATGACAGGAAGGAACAGCCCAGGAAAGAGAATGCATGGAGGGATGAGATAGGAAGGTAAGAAAAGGCCACACAAATTTATTTCAGCATTTACTATATGTGGACCATAGCTGGGGCTGAGTACTGGGAATATATATACAAGCAAAAAAAAAAAGTCAGTCCTGCCTTCAATCAGCTTATATTCTAATGGGGGGGGGGGGAATAACATATAAAAGGGACAGAAAAGTGAGAGAGGGAAGAAGAGAAATGAAGCCTCCCTGGGTGTGATTTTGAAATTGGGGAAGTCAGAAGAGATAGGAGGAAAATGAATGTTAACCTGCCTGGGATCCTCTTCAAAATAGAGACCCTAGGAGGAACTTACCAATAGGAAAAGGAGTAGGCCTGGTGGAAGGATATTCTATGTGAGAAGATCACCAAGGGAACTTGTTTCTAATTGTTTTTAAGGTCTGACATCACGAAGGGGAGATAGCATGGAATGAGGTAAAGAAGAACTCTGGGTTCGATTCCTTTCTCTGCTGGATACTGGGTGACCTTTCACAAATTACTGAGTCTCTTTTTTTAATGGAAATAACAGTCTTTGCCATACCAAGTTCACAGAGTTGTGGTGAGGAAAGTGCTTTGCAGCCCTTAAATAATGATATATGAGTTATTATCAAGAAGGTTAGACTTGCTTTACATAGCCCCAGTGGGAAGGATGGTGACAGCTACAAGCTGCTTTAGGGCACATTTCTGCTGAGATCAAATTTACAAACAGCTAAAGCTATACATGAGTGGGATGGGCTAATTTGGGAGGTAGTGAGTTTTTCATCGGTAGATGGCCACTCATCACAAATGGAACAAGCAATGTATATTAAGTGCTTTGCAAATCTTAAAGCACCATATAAATTCATGCCACTTGTGAGTGGGGGTGATGGGGGTGCAAAGTGGGTAGACATTCCTGTTCAGATAAGAGTTAGAATAAATGGCATCTAAGGTCATTCCTACATTTTCTATTCTTTCACTGTTAGAGGAGGGTAGCTCTTTCCTTTCCTTTATCTCTGCCTCCTAACATTCTTCGGCCTCTTCCAAAACTCCAACCCCCACCTGTTGCCATAATCTAGCCCTTGCCACTGTGATGAAAAAGAGCAGAAATCCCAGCTATGGATCAAAGAATCTCAGAGTAGAAGAAATGACCTCAGAGGCCATTTATTTTAACCCACACCTGAACAAAAACCATCATTATCATCACCATCATCATCACCATTGTCATCATCATCATCATAGTTAGCATTTATATAACACCTACTATGTGTTTGGCACTATGTTAAGCTAAAAATATTATCTCATTTGATCTTTTCAATGACCCTGGGAAGTAAGTGCTATTACTATTCCCATTTTACACGTGAAAAAATCTCTGACTTAGAGGAATCCCCTCCAACAATCCCCTATAAGTCATCATCCAGCCTTTACATGGAGATTTTTAATGAAGAGCTTTGCCTCATAGAAAAATGAGGCTGCCAGTGGCAATCTGGTAAAAACTACACTTTTTCTAGCCTTAATTCTACCACCGAATTTATCTCACTGGGTGACTGTGGGTCAAAATGGACCATAAGAGGCCATCTAGTCTAATTCTTTCATTTTACCAGTGAGGAAACTGAGGCCCTAGAGGCCAAGTGACTAGCCCAAGGTTTCCCTGAAGGAAAATCAGGGTGGGATTAGATCCCCAGCCCTCCGATTCCACACTCAAGAGTGCCCTTTCCATGGTAATATGCTGCCTCTGAGGCATATGGTCAAAATCAATTCAATCAATTCGGTAATCTTAGATCAAATCCCATTTGCCAGAGTAGCTATATTACAAAGCTTGTGGCAGGAATCTAGCTTCAAACCACCAAACTGGGTTACCAGTGGTCCGTAAGACCAGGTCTCAGTGCCTCACAGGGGGAGTTTAATAGATTGAAGAATCTTCACTAAGAGAGAAGACCCTGTCAATCAATCTTGGCCTCCTGAACAGAGAGCCATACAAAAGAAGTGTAGCCTCGGTAGCATGCTTGAGGGGTGGGCATGGAGCCTTGCCTGGGGGATGACACACCACACCAGCCCCAGAAGTCCCCACCCCAGTCTCACAGATAAATGCAGAGTGGGATCCATTTTCAGAGGACAACAATCAGGCCTTTCATGCTTACTAAATTAAACTGATAAAATAAGAATGGAGAAGAGCGAGAAAGAAGGAGAAGGGGAGACAAGCTCCCTCTTTGCATTTTAATAACTCATGCCTTTGCCTCAAACCATTTTTAATAAGAGATTGACTGATACTGACTTTTTTTTCCTTTTAGTACTTATCAGTGACCCAATCAGCACAGGGGGCTCAACCTTTGGAGTACTGAGCTTGGCCCCTCCCTTTCACCTCCTGAAAATACCGAGGGGGGCCTGAGGGGCCACTTAAGGGAGGAGGAGGAGGGTGCAAAGCAGTCTATGTTGGAAATTGAGCCAATTAGTAATGGGATTGGGTCTGTCAGAGGGTACTGCACTTTGGGAATGGGAGGGGATGGGAGGAAAGAGAAGGAATGGGGAAGGGAGAAAAGAGAAATTAGGCAAGAAAAGGGTAGGGGAGGGAAGGCAAGCAGGGATATTGCCATAGGTTAGACTTTACCCCTAGGGTGACAAATGAGTGCTTACATTGCTTGGAGGAGCTGAGAACCTTCCAGTATAATCTTCCTGGTGAAATGGAAGACCACCACATTTTACCATTCATCCTTTTTTTTTTTTGTCCTAAGTTTCTCCAAGCCTTACTACCTATACTACTTCTATACCCTCCAGATCCACCCAGACCTATGGATGAAGAGGCCCTAAGGATGTCTGGGTCTTGCCATTGGTCCCACTACTGCACCTTTAAATGTTTGGGGTCTTACCACTGGCTGTCCCTACATCTGAATTCTATTTGATGTATTGTCTCTTCCAGTTAGCGAGTATGGACTGAGCTGAGATTTCATTTGTTTCCCCAAGAATTGGAACATCTCTTAATAAATATATTTTCATTCATGCAATCAGGAGAGGCTTTTCTTATTGCAATACTACACTCTTTGTCACATTTCATTGACCTTCTAAGGACAAAGGAAAGGGAAAAGAGAAGGGAAGGTATGTCTACCTCCCCAGAGAAAATGTCTGTCCTGGAAACCAGCCACAGAGAAACAAACAACCAACCTGACAATAATCAAAGCTAGCATTTGTGCTTTGAATTTGCAAAACCTTTTACATAGCTTATTCCATTTGATCTGCATAATAATCCTGGGAAGTAGGTGTTATTTTTACTCCCATTTTACAAATCACGAAACCGAGGCTTCAGGAGGAGGAGGATGACTTGCCCAGGGTGACACAGCTAGTAAGCATGTGAGACAGGATTTGAACTCAGGTCCTCTTGACTCCAAGCCAAGCACTCTATACCACTTTGCTGACCCTGGAAAGGAATCCCATCATGTAATGGCATCATTTTCAGCCCCTGGTCCAAGATCTTATGTAGCTAAGCTTATTCAGACACTGGAAAAGTACCAAATAGGCATAGATAATGTCCTCCCTCCCAAACTGAATCCTAGGAAAATGTTCCCTCTCACTCTGCTAGCCAAAAATTCCACACTTCCATACTTCCCATATACCTGGAGGAGTAAGGTAGCTCAGTATATAGAGCACCAGAAATATCTCCTGGGGTAGTGGTAACGATTCAATGAGAACACGTAAGGTACTTTGCAAACATTAAAGTGCTATATATTATATATATATATGTATATATATACACATATATATAATGCTATATATATATAAAGTGCTAAATATTGTATATATGCATATATATATATATATACATGTGTATATATTGCTGATATAGAAGCCCTCACAAGAACAAAGAGAATCAATGGTAAAATTTGATGGAGATGTCAGACATGCTCCTCTAATCTCTGCTGCTGCCAGGGAGGCTGAGTTTGAGGTGGAATAGATCCCTTGAACTAAGGAGCTCAGAGTTGCAGTAGGGGCTAAAGCCAGCGGGTCTGGCATCAACCTAGTGAGTTCCCAGGCGCAAGAGAAGCAATAAGCTACTTAAGGGGGGAGGGTGCCAAACAGTCTATGTTGGAAATTGAGCCAATCAGTAGTGGGATTGGGTCTGTCCGGGGTACGCATTTCAGAAATGAGAGGGGAGGGAAGGAACGAGAAGGAAGGGGGAAGGCAAAAAAGAGAAATTAGGTGAGAGAGAAGAGAAATTAGGAGGGAGAAGAGAGTTTGAGTATTATTATTAACCTATATTACTAGATTACACATAGGAGAATCCTAGTAAAGTCCCCTTGGATCTACCTTGTGTCTCCTTAACAAGGTATTAATTCCTTGAGAGGGCTAGTTCCTAGATAAGAACTCTTTGGGCCTTGGGTAATACCCTTGCCCATGTTTCATTTATTGTTGCACAGTTAATTCATGTACCTGGGGTTAGCCTTTAAAGGACAGAACACTGACAGACTGAGGAGACCAGAGGATCAGAGCTGAAAGGAGCATTGTAAAGACGGTTACACTTAGAGAGATTTGGTTCACTCAGGAAAAGCATATTCATATATATGGCCTCTCCAGGGAACCACGTGGTCTCAGAAAAGGAGAAATTATGGGACACCAGTAGTAGAGTAGAAGGAGGCAACGTTGGGCAAAAAAAAAAAAAAAGGATTCCTGGATCGAACTGGGAGCTACAGGAAGGGAAACTAGTTTCAGTGAAGTGAGAGTGGTTCCTAGCCTTCTAGAACAAGTGGAGAATGCTCCCCAAACCAAACCTCCAGGACCCAATGAAAATGTTCCTATGCTAAGAGAGACCTGAAGCCAGGTAGCAGTAAGGGACAGAGCTCCCATTTTTGTATACCATAACCCCAACCCTAAACACAGTTTAGGAAGCAAAGCTATATCCTCACCCCTGATATGTTTCATAGACTGTTAGGGTTCAGGGAACTCTATTGTCCCTACATTCTTTTTCCTAGTAATGGGGTGGGGGGGCAGGGTGGAGGAAGGATGGGTCTTACCCAGTGGGTAGACTACGTAACAGTATAACGGGGAAACTGTACAAGTTCCAGGGAAGTAGACCTGCAAACTGAGGAAGTAGCTGATTTGACTGTTCAACAGCCCCAACAGTTTTCCCCTTGGATTTCAAAAAGTGGGGAAAGGCATGGCCAGATCTCATACCACTGTAGTACTACAAATCTAGAGGACACTATAGATGTCTGGGGATGGTACAAGCTCACTAAAGATAAAGGAGAGAGACAGTTTGTGGACTCAGGTGAGAGATTTTGCATTTTTTTTTCAAACTGGATAAAATCTGTCCTATAATCAAGCTATATCAACCTAAGCACTTAACAAGGGAATTAAATCATTTCTCTAACTTCTTTAGCTGAAGCCTAGCCATGAGTCAAATTCCAATGTCCCCAAGAGAAACTTTGGATAGGGAAATAAGACAATGGACAATTGTTTTGAAACAATCACAACAAGGAACCCGGTCTGTGTAAATTAAGGGCTACTTTCATATGGGTCAGGATATGGGCTTTTTATGCATGCCCAAATACTCTTTCCCTCTTCTTTTATCTGTCTTAAGTGGGTGTCCAAAATCTGATCCTTCGATTTTCTCTCTGTGCTGCACTGGAATGAGCATGGATCAAATCCTATCTGTGGGATATTGTACAAGTCAACTTCAGCTCCCTGACCCTCAGACTCCTTATCTTTAAAACGAGACAGTTGGACTATAATGATGGCTCAGCTCCCCTCCAGAACCAGATCTGATATGATGAGTCTAAATCCGTGATCCTAGGATTCATTTCCATTCCTTTTAACTTCAGCATAGTATTAACCATGATCATTTTAATCATAATAGCATTTATATAGGGCCTACTATGCGCCCTCACTGTATGAAGCTGTAGTAGGAAGGCCGAATTTATGATCTCAAATATAATCATGTATATGTTTGAATGGTTCGAAATCGCAAGGTATGAGAGATTCTCTAAGGAGAAAACAACAAGAAATTTATTTAGGCCCCACCACAGCAAAAAC
>CM053626.1:282027277-282043104 GCA_028646595.1 Phalanger gymnotis | reverse complement strand
TCTCAAGCCCCGCCTCAATGACCAGAGACCATTGGTTCCCGAGCTGGCCCCTCCTAAGTCACCAATCCACACCCACACAGGTTTCACACCTGACAGGGCCCTGGGCCTGGGGCTTAGCACTTAACAGCTGAAAGTACTTCCACTCAAAAGAAACAAAAGCCATGCTAATGAGACAATTTTGCTTAACAACACAGAAGCACTTTGCAAATACTAATTCATTTGATCCTTACAACAACCCTGGGAGGTGGGTGCTTTTATTATTTCCATTTTATAGATGAGCATACAGAGAAGATAAGTGACTTACCCAGGGTCACACAGCTGGTAAGTGTCTAAAGCCAAATATGGACTCAGTTCTTCCTGACTCCTGCCTAGCACTCTAGCCACAACACCTTCAGCTGCCCACCATCCCATAAGATATCAACAAATTTGTAGTGATTTCCTACTCCTGCGTCCATCACCGTAATAGTCATCATGAGCAGATATTTGGGAAGCATTATGACATCTTAAGAGTAAGCTGAACCTGAATTCAGAAGACCTGGGTTCAAATCATGACTTTAACAATTAGTTGTGTGACATTGACTAAGTCTTAATTACTGCCACTCTCAGTTTCATGATCCATAAAATGTAAACAATAATACTTGGTTTTACCTACTTCAGGGCGTGGCTAGAAGACAAGCATCTTGAAAACTTCAAAGTTGCATACACATGCTAAGTGTTAGCTTTTAGAGTATTTTAGACTGGACTCCATACCTTCAGATAGTATAAGTCTAGCTCCCTAAAACTAAGAGGAGATTAACTGCTTGGAAGTGCCTAATGCCAATAAAATGCTTGCATCTCCTCAAAACTTTCTCTCCCTAAAGCTAAGCTGTGAGTTGTTTGATGCCATTTAGTTTTGCAAATGCTTGCTCTCCCTCTCTCTGTCTTTAACAACCCTTTGAGAAAATTGGCATTTTATTTCTTTTCTGTTTTTGAATGCTTCCTTTCCACAAATGATCCTAAGACCCTGCACCTCTCTCACAGAGCTGGTATCCTGTGATGAGCGGCAGCTGGGCTGTATATGGATGTACCCACACTGACTTATTTTCTGGTGGGGAAATGCAAAAAGCCTTGAATTGTTCTGTACCTCACCTATAGATACAGAAGAAGTCTTTTGCTTTTTACAACAAGTTTCACCAGCATTAAACTTCATTTATACCTTTATAAATATATACAGCATTGAACGAGATGCTTTACTGCAGAGTTTATAAGTTCTATCTACCTGTGGCACTGACTAGGTTGAGCCGGTGAGATAGCCTTTTTATAGACTGCCTTGGCCTCTGCCCCTTTCAGCACAACCATTTATAGGGTTGGGTTTTGTACATGGAACTCTGTTCTCTCTCTCCATGGATCAAAAATCTTTTCCCCCTCTGTTCTGGGTCAGATTTTGGCTTTCCTATCAATTGAGCAACTTTTATTAATTATCTACCATGTGCCAGGCACTGTACTAGGCACTAGGGAAATAAGGGCAAAATTGAAACAGCTCCTGCCTTCAAGAAGTTTTCTTTACATGTTCAGAAATATACATTTACGTACGGAATGTAGGTTGTCCCAATAGTCTTAGAGCTGTTTTAAACTTTAGTAGCTTAAAATGGCATTAAGACTTTGCAAAACTATATACATACTGTATTTGTGAGCTGCCTGTAACACTAAAAGATTACATGACTTGTCCAGGGTCTGGCTCTAAGGCCAACTCTCCATGCACCATGATGACATTCTATAGGGCCTATTATGTGCCAGTCACTATATGAAGCACTTTACAAATATTAATTCACTTGATCCTTACAACAACCTCAGAAGGTAGATGTTTTTATTATTTCTATTTTATAGATGAGCATACAGAGAAGATAAATGACTTACCCAGGGTCACACAGCTAGTAAATGTGATTTTTAAGTATGTGACCAACTCTGCCTCACACATAGTAAGCACTGAATAAACGGATCCTGCGGGGATCAAGTCTATTTGCTTACTTGGTGAATCGTTCCCATACTCCCTATCTCACTAACTACCCTGTTCAATTCAAACACACCACAGAAGCAAAGTTCTCCTTTTCTTGCTGTAATCTCTCTGGAATATGGGTGGAATATTGCAATGGGGAGAGAGAAACGGCTTCACATTTGTATATACACATGTGCATTTTATATGTACATTTTATTTATGTCACATATAATACATACATATGTATGTGTTATATAATTATATAAATATATAAAACATAGTTCACATATAGAATGTAGTTAGGGTGTTCCTGAAGATTTATTATACATATTATTATATTATATCTACAACAAAAAGATAAATAGATTAGATAGGAGAATAGTTTTTACAATATGTAAAATGCAGACAAGGTAAATTAAAGGCAACTTTTATAAAGAAGGAAGTGGCAGCTGGGGGCACTGGAAAAGGATTCCTGTAGATGGAGTCATATGCTGAATTTTGAAGAAAATTGGATTCTAAGAGGCAGAAGTGCGGAAGGAGTGCAAGCATCCTAGGCATGAGGGACAGTCAGTTCAAGGGCCTGGAGATGGGAGATGGAGAATGGGTCAATGAGAAGACTCATTTCCTGTGCCATGGAATTCATGAGAAGAATTAATATATGATAAACTCTGCCTTATAACTGCTTGTGTGCTCAAAGCCAGGCAGGCCAGACTGGAAATGGAACAAGGAGTATCAGGTGACCTGGCTCCCCACACCTGTGTAATGGCCCCAGAGCCACCGCTGGCCTTGATGTTGACAAGATCACAGGAGAGATCAAAAGACACTCGAACAGGTCAGGCTAGCAAAACTGACTTATTAGAGTGTGTGTTTTACTGGAATCCATTTAGCCAAACAGCCCGTACACAAATACCGGTGCTCGCAGATTGCACTGTTTACAATACTTCACCAGGCAGGCAGCATCTTCTCTCCAGACGCTCTTGCTGGAGATAAATTCAAGGTAATCTATATAAACTCCAGTCTTTGCAATTGCACCCCGTCCAGAAACTCAAACAATTACTCGAGACCAGCCAGGAGGTGGCTGTTAGCTGCTCGTCTTATATAAAACATAATTATAAGGGAAAGGAAGAGGTTTCATAAATAAAGCACAGACTGGCAGAGGAACCAGGAGGGGAGGGGAAATGGGGAAAAGCCTGAGAACCAAAGGAAAACAGGATTCAGAAGCTGATCCCTGGCTGAGTGGGTAAATATGGCCAAAGCTCAGTGTCCCTTTAATAAGACCTAAGTTCATTTTAGCCAGGTATAATTTTCAGGTAATTAATTGGCAGAAAGAGTTCTCTTTAAAAAAAAAAACTGCTCAAGTCATAAAGGGGAAAAAAATCCAACAATAACAGCAACCAATCGGTCATATAAAACCCAGGCCAGCCCAGCCCATTAGTGCTCGAGGAGAATATAAAATCCAGGTCAGCCCAGGCAATTGTTTGCTGAGTTGATCTAAAATGCCAAGTAACATGAAGCTGCTGTTAGTGCCTGGACCACATGAAATGCCAATGGGCCAAGGGCTTAGTTCATGCAGAGGGAAGGGAGGAGAGATGGCTACTCAGGCCTTCAACATTCTGGGAGTATAAAAGCTGTGTTCACTTCAAGCCATTTCAACAAACATTTATCAAATACCTACTAACAAGGCATAGTAGTAGGCCCTGGGAATACTGAGACAACTATGAATCTCAAGGAGCTTATGATATGATATGATGTCATGCGATATGATATGACATGATATAATATGGTATGACATGTATGATGAAGAGAAGATCCAAGTAAAGTGTTTTAGGAATGTTGTGAAGGAGAGAATACTCTCAAGTTGAGACACTAGGGAAAGCTTCCTCATCACCTGATGATTCCTAAGCTGAACCTTAAAAGTATAGACCGATAGTTATTCTTAGTATAATCCCTAATATTTATATAGGGTTTTGGAGTTACTTTTATACATATTTTCTCCTTTGATCCTTCCAACAACACTGTAAGATGGATAGTTTTATTAACTCCATTTTACAGATAGGGAAACTGAGACTGACAGAAATCAAGTGTCTGAAGCAGGATGTGAACTCTGGTCTTCCAGACTCCAAGACCAGCATTCTATCCACTAAGCCACCTGGCAGCAAAGTGGAAGGAGCACATTGGGCTATTATTCTGCAATTGATGAAAGTCAAAATAAACAAATGTTTATTTAGTACCAATTGTGTGCAAAGCGGAGTCAGCATGATGTATTATGTGGGGAGTTGGCCTCAGAGCCAGACCTTGGACAAGTCACTTAATCTTTCAGCATTATAGGCAACTCGTTAAGATTCTTAAGTTGTAGAGAAGGTGCTACCTGCATCGGTAGAGGGAGTTCCTCTCCTGGAACTCCCCACAGGGATATAATCACAGGACTGGGGGCAGCTAGGTGGTGCAGTGAGTAGTGCATCAGCCCTGGAGTCAGGAGGACCTGAGTTCAAATCCGGCCTCAGATACCTGACACACTTACTAGCTGTGTGACCTTGGGCAAGTCACTTAACCTCAATTGACCTGCCTTCCCCCCTCAAAAAAAATCACAGGACTGGTTTAAAATAAAAAATGTGCAAGGAATGAAAAAGAAGGTTCTTCTTCCCCATAAGGAGTTTATAATCCACTTTGGGAGATCACATAAATATGGGAAAATTTGAAATAAGATGAGATTTAAACATCAGACTGAAATAATAATAACAGTCATGATTCTTACACACATGTATACATATACATTAACATGTAGTCCTTTACCATTTGCAAAGTACTATCAGTACAAGAATCCTATGAGGTAGATGGTGAAAGTGTTATACTCATTTTATAGATGAGGAAACTGAACTCTAGAAAGGTTATGTGATAGCCAAGGTCACACAACTAATAAGTGTCAGAGCTGGGACTTGAACCCATACCTCTTTGTCTCAAGTTCAGGGCTCTTTCCATGACTTGTTTCAAGGAAGTATCTGAGTAGATCACCAGATGATTGGTACAGGCAATAAATAGCATAGGGGACTGGCTTGTAAGGCAATATAAGAGAATAGACAGGTGAGGCTTGGAGCTTGAGTACCTGTCATTTCCACCCCTAAGTCCTCAGGGAATATCAGAGGATGAATAGTTTTGCTGAGTTGTTATAACATGCTAGGCACTTGGAGACAGGTAATTACTCCCCGGGGTCACTCTCCAGATCTTTTTTCTTGCCTGCTTCCCTTATATCACAAGGCGACAGAGGGAGTGTTGTCATGATTAGGTTCAATTTTGAAGCCTAGTGACCCTAGAGTATCTCGTACCTTGCCAGGGCACATGGCATTATGGTAACTGAGTTGTGTCAGAATAGGATGGCCTCTGAGGGAATAATAAGGAACCACTACTAGAGTCAATGCTAGAAGATGGGATAGTATTCTCTAGATGGGCATACTTCTGGACCCTGTTATCTCTAGCCAGATCCCTGACAAAGCTGGTGGGAAGAAAATTATACTCCCTTCAACAACAGCATGAGGCAAAGCTAAGTCTCTTGATACTCCCAACTGGGTTTCAATCAAAAATCCCAAGGCACCCCCAGCTATGTGGAACATTTTTCTGTACAGGCATCACCTAAGATCCTATGTGAATCAAGTCTCTTGATTTACTTAGCCCCGGTTCCCATCTCACCCTATCTCACCAAGGCTCACCAACTGCCCTGTTCAATTCAAACATGCCACAGAAGCAAAGTTCTCCTTTTCTTGCCGCAGTCTTTCTGGGATGAGGTTGGAATGTTGCAGTGGGGAGAGAGAAGTAGAGACAAGGACAAGTGACAGTTGGCTATTCTGGCTCCCTTTGGCCAAGTCTCTCCTACAAATAACACTGAGCCACCCAGAAGATGGATTGAGCAGGTTTTAACCAATCAATGACAGCCTACCATAGTAGGTCTTGTTCTTTCTCCTCCATCAAAATAGAAAAAAAGCCACATCATTCCTTTAGGACATGAATTAGGACATGAAGGACATGAAGGTTTACAAAAAGGTTTCTTTGCAACCTCTGAAGTAGGTAATGCAAGTATTACTATACCCACTTTTGCAGATGAGGAAACTGAGCCACAAAGAGATTGAATGACTTGCCTAATGTCCCCCATGGCTAGGAATTATAAGAGCTGGTACTCAAACTCAGGTCTTCAAACTCTGAAACCAGTGCTCTTTCTACTACATCCTGGTGCCGCTCCTTAGGCTGTTGCTTGGTTGTAATAGCAAAAGGGGACGTTAGGCTTAATGTCATTGCCAGAGTAATTCATTTTCTTAAGCTTTTGGTTTTTAAGAGTCTGTAGATGTCTTCCTATCTACAGAGTTAATATCCATTATTTTTTAAAAATGAAATAAACAACAATGACTCTTCCTGAGTGGAAAAAAGCCTGGGTTGCATTAGTCTTCATCATCGTCAACGTAGCAGATAGAGCTCTAGATTGTCAAATGAAAGGGGATAACCAACCCACATACCCCTGAAAGTTGTGAGGAGAGCACCCAGGGCCACACTAAGGGTGGTACAACTATTCTAGGGCTATGCCCTTGCTGTGGAAGTTTATATCTCCCTAGCTTCCCCATCTTGTTGGAGAGCAAAACATTGGCAATGAAATGGAGGGAGACAAAGTTGAAAGGAAAAGAGTGAAGGTTGTCTCCCTCACCCTTCTACATATGGGTACTTGTTTTTTCAAGTTAGTTGTAATCATATTAATCAAATAACAGTCCAAAACTATTCTGCAATGCATATTGTATAGGTACCTATGAGATGATGGAAATAGGAACATGCAAATTTACAGAAATACAAAGGATATATTAGTATGGGGGGTTCCCTATTATACCAACTCACTCATATATCCCCCTTTTGACTTTGGACCTAAATCAGAGAGAGTTGCTTGAGGTGTAGCTACTAAATGTCAGAACAGATTTCAACTTGTGCCTTTCTGATTCCAAGCCCAAAAATCTATCCACTCCTCCTCAATACCGTTACAAGAATGAGAAATAGATTTTTAAAATGCTTGCCCGTAGGTTTAAAGGCTTGTTGTTTAAGGGAAGAAACTTACATCATGAAAGAATAGTTTCTTGAATCACCTCAACTCAAGCCATGATTTAGGTTAGTCAAAGAGTGGAAACATCAGATGTTTTTTCATAAAGGGCCATGGCCCCAGAACATCCACTGGTTGGTCTTATTGAGTTTGCATTGGCTTTCTGGGTTTTGATATAAATTTCTGCCTGGGTTTCATGAAAGGCTGCATTGTAAACTACTACCAATCTCTCCTTACTTCCATAGGATTAATAGTGTGACAACTTATACTCTTCTCCATGAAGCCCCAGCCAGAGGACAAGATAAAATAGAGCCATCAAGGAAAAGCACTACAAAGAGCTTCCTTTCAACTTCCTAAGAGTTGAGTTGAGTCCCCAACTTCTTGGTGAAGAAATGCTGTTGAAACTTTGAAGTGATGTGGAAGGGGAGCAAGGAAGGAGTACTGTTAGTAAAGTCCCTGATCAGGGTTGGGAATACTGTCTTCATCCTTGTCACTGTTCCCATATATGCACTTATACTCTGCTGACTTTGAACTTCCAGGGTCTCCAAAGAAAAGCTAGGTGAGAACTTGGAGAAGCAGGATCTTGTTCTGTGTCTGGTACTCATAGATACAGCAACCTCAGCAAAGCATTTACATTTTTTGGTAACTCCATTTGCTCATTATAAAGAGAAACAGAATTATTCTCAACCTAACAACCAAAGGTTAAAGGAATGACATATATGGAGAGATACCTGAAAGGAACTTGGATTTCACATATATTCCCATTCAAGGGATTATAGGATCATGGATTTAAATTTGGAAGGTGCTATGAAGGATTCATAACCCCTTCACTTTATTAATGAAGAAACTGAGGCTTAGAGAGTTTATGCCCATGATAAACACAACTAACAAATACCAGGTAGAATTTTAATCCTAGTCTTCCTCTCTCCAATCCAACACATTATCCAGTACACATCAAATCTTCTCTTAAGACTTGTCTAATGGGGGTGGGGGAGTTAGCATGAGAGCTCATCTGCCCACATTACTCTCTCCCCTTTATCCCCAGTGGGTCATAAGATTGGTGACTATAGTCATGTTGCCTCAGCTCATCCAAGAATGATACATAGGTGGTATAAGTTTAGCTCATCTGGCCAAATACTCAATGTCCCAACTATGGAGTTTCAAAAAAAAAAGTCTATGCTGTGTCCACCCAACTTGTGAGGTGTGGTTTTCCAAAAAGGCAAAATCAGAAAGCTGTACAAACCAGTGACAAGACACAAGGGAAGCCCTTTGGCTCCTCTTGATGTCATTTAGCCTTCACCAGTGGCGTTCGTAAATACAACCAAAGCCGTTCCTTCTACGTCCAATGTTATAGTCTACCAATAAACCATCTAACACCGTAGATACCTTCTGAGATCATGCATGCTCAGTAGCTACCATTTCCATGTAATTTCAAATGTTCCCTTAAGGTCCAGGGACATATCAAGCACAACTCTGATTAAGTACAAGATACAGTAAGAACCATATTGAGCCAAAACCAAAGCTGCCTGATTGATTGCTTAGGGGAATAGGACAAGATCCAGGTCTTTTTCTACCCTCCTCCACCATAAGATCTCTACCTGTGGTGCCTGAGCTTTCCTGTCTCTAATGACTCCAAATCAACCCAGCATTTGAAAGAGGTCCCTGAATAGTGGGAAGGTTATGAAAATACAATCTCTCCAAGATAGTGACTTTATGTGAGGAAATGGGGCCCATGAAAGAAAAGATGTTTTGGTGGGAGTGAGGATAGAGGGGAATACTGTTGGAACCATCAGCATTCTGTTCTTTGCTCTTCCTTTTACTGTTTCAGAGGGGGAAAGCCTATCCCATTCCATAGCTGCCCTCTATAGATGCTAAAGAACAAAGTGCTCATTGATAAAAAAAAATACTAGAAAGGAGGGAAATGGGGAAGGGGATGATGTTTCAAAAATTCTAGAAACCCAGAAAAGGCTTCCTCTCAAATTGCCTGTGCCTATTCTGGCTGCTCTTAGGTTTCACCTGTTGGGAAGTGGGATTGCAAAGAGACCTCTAAAGTCCCTTCCAGAACTAAATCTATGATCTTATGAGCCTATATATTCATCATCTGTAAAAAAAAAAAAAAGGGGGGGTGGATTCAATTACTTCTCCAAGGTCCCTTCCATCTCTGCCTATTTTTTACCTTGCCCCAGGGATAGTGCCTCTAGTTAAGGGTCCCACTGCAGAAAAGCATTATGGTTAGAGGAAAGCATAACATAAATATGTATCTGCAATTCCATTTCCCATCTAGAGCAATCTGAGGGCAACTTGCATGGGCATAAATGTATGGACCTTAAGAAAGGTCAAGGAGGATGTATCAATGACTCCTCACCACCTGATGCTCAAATGAATGATAGAGAGTGAAGAACACCTGGAGAGACCTTTTCCACCCACCCATTCCCCTGAATCATGACAACAGAGTATCCATTGCTCTTCCTAGTTCAACAAGACATCCTTTTCTGAGTTGAAAAAGAGTAGACTTATTCTACTTTCAACATCATAAAGCTAACGTTAACCAAATAGTTGCCTTTTCTTGAATTGAAAAAATTTGACCACTAAGGATAAGACTTGCCAACCCAACCCCCCAGCCCACTCTTTTATGGAGGTGACCACCTACTGATTTTAGGAGCTTTAGAATTCAATCCTTGGTTCTATAAATACATTAAACTCTTGTGTCTTCTCATCTGTAAAATGGGTGTATAATGCTATCGACTAACACTTCAAAGAGGCTTTAAGAGAACTAATGAGTTAATAACTAAGTTTCCTTTAAGGCAAAGTTGTTTTGTGCAATATCCATTGCAGGGACATATCTTCAGATTTGCCCATAGGGATGTGTCAATCAGGAAACTATATTAAAAATTAAGCATTTCAAGAACAGGAGATTGGGGAGAAATAAGATATGAATTAGTCAGTGCTGGGCTCTGCTAAATTGCATTTATCAGTCCCTCCTAACCCTATCCCTCCCCTTACTGCCTTCTCCCTACTTCCTACTATTACAAAGAGATGCCAAGATTTCCATCACTGGAGCCAAACAAATGACAATAAATAATGATAATGTCTAATACAGTACAATATCTTTCATCCCACAGCAGCCTAGCTAAACCTAAGCAGGGGATGCTTTGTCCATCTCCAGAGAGAAGCAAAGGGCAGTGTTTTATATAGCAACACTAAGAATTACCAACTGTAAGGCTGTTATGTTTTGGATGGAAATGGTGTCCCATCCAGAGAGAAGGGATATCCCTTAACCCTGTCCTTAAGGACAGTAGAGACTTTGATGAACTCAGGCCTCAAGTTCAGTAAGTCCAATCCAAGGAGATGCCAGAATGACCTTAACATTTCTTGTGGGATGTTGCCACAACATGGACTGGGCCGGATGAAGGAGTGATCTCTGGAATCCTTAATACCACTTGTTGTAAGGCCCAGGCTTTCTTGGGGTAATAGGTGGGGGAGGAGGCAGTGTTAAGCAAGAGAAAGTGAATGCATTCAGTTCAAAGTGTCAGGAAGCCAAGGAAGAGTGGGTTTGTCAGAGGTGGATAAAAGGGTTATTTAGCTAAGTTATGATGGGGACCTATTGAGAAGGGTCACTTTTTATTATAGAGCATGGAAGGAAGTGTCAGAAATTATGCTCATTACATCCCTGCTCTGCTGGACAAGAGGAAAGTATTCCTTTTCTAGTGTTGTCTTTCAATAGCAAATTCCCAGGCAAAGAGGGGCAGGAGAGACTTAGTCTGCTCTCAACCATGCAGCCAAGGTTAACCTCGCAGTGCCTGGAAGCTCTTGACTCCTGACTACTATGACAAGAGTTAAAGTGGCTTCTCTCAAAGCTTGTGAGACCCTGAAACTTATCTAGTGGCATAAAGCCGAAGGGATTCCCCTCCTGCCTTTACTTTGCCTGTTGCACATGCCCATTAGCATAGGGGCAGCCCTGAGATTGAAAGTAAAGGTCAGATTATGTTCATTTCACAGAGGAAGCCCTAAGTATTCTGAAAAAAAAATTTATTAAATGCCTCTTTCAACCTCTCCCTAATGAGTATAACTTTTAATGCTGCTCCTGCCTCCAGCCTCCAGATCTTCCTTTTCAACTCTTTGCCATCATTTATTGCTTGTTGAGAAAGAGTTAAAGAAGGTGCAAGACTAATTCCCAAATACCTCCCTCTTATCTACATACAAAAAGGACAGCCCATTCAGACACCCATAAGCCACAGACAATTCAGCCCAGACCTCACCTGTCTTATGCAACATGAGTTCTTAGATACACAGACCCACACCGAGTCCACATTCCTCCTTTAATCTAGTAGACACACTTTTCTTTTGCCCCTTCCTCCTTCCCGACACACAGAACCTTGCCGGGGCGCCAGAGAGAGAAAGAGAGAGATGTAACCTCAGTGCCAATAGCCTGCACACACATTCACATACAGAGAAACACATCGCATAGCTCTCCTTGGTGCTGAAATCACATTAGAGAAGAATCTGAGAAACAAGTGCACTGGACTTACCCAGGCTGAGGGTGGGTGGCAGGGGAGCAGATAGGAGGCAGCTGGTGGAGAGGATTCTTGGCTGTTCAGTCTTGAGCCAGCTGGGAAGCTCACCTAGAGCACACACCTCTCTCCTTTCTCTTGGTCCTTCTCTGAGAGAGAAGAAGCAAAACCAACAACATAAAACCTAAGCAGTCGGGAATGGGGAGTGGAAAGAGGAGGAGAGGAGCCAACCTAAATGAGACCAAGAAAGTCAGGTGGCTTCACTTCACTAGTGGTAATTTCCTTGGGTAGGGGCTCCCCCTTTTCTTTCACTCTGTATCTCTGTCCCTTTCTCAGCCTCTGCGTATTGAGCCAACAGCCTCAAGCAGGGTCGCTGCCTGCCTCTGACGTGCAGAGGAGAGGAGAAAGCCTGTGACTGCTTTGCTGTCTCTCTCTCACCCGCTCTCTCTTTTTCTCTCTTGCTGAAATTTCAGCAGCATTTTTTTTATCCTTCGTTTTTTTCCCTTTCCCCTGCAAGCAGCCCCCTAGTGGACAAAGATAAAATCAGCCTGAGTCTTACTGAATACGCAGATAGAGGCACAGGAACACAGACTCGGACATTCAGAGACCCTCCGTGTTGCAACATCAAAACCCCTGGGGCACCTGATCCGTGCAGAATCTGCTCACAGTGTGGCTCGACTGAACACTGGGAAAGGGCGATTTATTTCAAAGATTAGCTGGCAAAAAGTTGGGATGGGAAGTGGGGGGGATGGGGGAGCAATCTCTTGATGGAGAGAGTGCGTACTCCATGGCCCCTTGCAAGATGCACAGCTGCGTCAGGAAGAATAAGAAGAGGCACTTTACAAATTGCTTTGTATAATAATCAGGACAAGCAGTCCTGACTAAGCAAAGGGACTCACCCTCTGACAAGCAGTGAGGCAAGAATCTTCTTTGGTCCGTTCAAATCCCAGGGCAGCCCCCAGTGGTGACAGGAAGAGCTAAGAAGGAAACAGTTAAAGTTTCACCTGTGCTGGATTGTTGGAAGCATGGGGAAGGGGATCGAAACAGAGCTTATTGAGGTAGATTGGGCCTGTCTCAGAGATGGCAACAAAGGAGACCTCTATAAAAATAGTTCCAGACCTGCGAATCCTTGCTCAACTAGACTGACCTTGTAAAAATCACTTTACCTCTTGGTGGCACAACTTCCCTATCTGCAAAATGGGATTGAGTACAAATCTGTCCCCCCCCCCCACAAAATAGGAGTGTTATGAGAATAAAATGATGTGAAGGCTGCGAAAGCACCTGGGGAAAATGTTATCATTAATTATCATTAATGATGATAACAATAATCACCTAGCAGGGAGCCTTGCATGTAGTAGGTGATCAAAAGAGTTAATTGTGTTATGAGTCTGTATAAGAGTCATTCATATTTTTAAAAAATAATCACAACTGTTCACTGTTCCCCTGATCGCATGCCCAAGACTGTTCCAGAACTCTCCATGGATCAGAATTCTTTGACCCCAAGCTTTCCATGCCCTTTGATCCAGAGATCCTACTACTAGGCATGTACCAAAGCAGGCTGAAGACAGAAAGATCCCCATATACCAACATATTCATATTAGTGCTTTTGTGATAGAAAACAAGAGCAACAACTTGGAAATAAAGTGGATACCCATTGCCTGGGCAATAATTGAACAAGTTGTGGCATACGGCTGTAATGCAATAGCATTGCACCATGAGAAATGATGACTGTGAGGAATTCAATGAAACAAAGAATATTTTTATAAAGTGGTACAGCATGAAGTACACAAAACCAGAAGAACTGCATATATGATAACTACAATAATGTAAATGAAGAGAACATTGAAATAAAGGTGAATACTATGTAATTGTAATGACAAACCTTTCCCTGGAGAAAGGATGAGGAAACCTCTCCCTCCTTTCAGTAGAGAGGTCAGGGACTATAAATACAGAATGGTCCATATGCTGTCAGATTCATTCACTTTGGTCCTTGATTTTTAATGGGTTTTCTTTGTTACAAAAGAGGGCTTATTTGGGGAGAAATGACCATGATGTGAAAATGAAGGGCACAAATAAAATTCATTTATAAAAGAAATAAATTCCACACATACTGTAGTACCAGTACCGTGTCTTGGTCTACACAGGACATTCTGCAGCAGCACTAATACTAGTGCTTATACTAGTAGGGATGGAGGAAAGAGAGGAAAAGAGGCAAGCAGTGGGTTGTTCAAAGCATAATTGTCAGTTATCACATGGTAACCAGAAACGAGGGATCAGACAGGAAACGAGTCCAAGATCAGAAAGTACAAGTCGGCAATGTGGTAGCATCACAATCCAAAGTAAAAGAAACAGTCTCCCATCAGGCAGGAGTCCAAGAAACTCAGTGTCCAAACAAGTTTGAGCTAATACTTGAGGCCCATTTCCTAATTTGATGCATTCAGACTGGTGACTGTGCCAAATCTGGTGTAGTGGAAAGATTTGCAGTCAGAAGACCTGTATTGGAGCCCCAACTCTATTATTTGCTGCTTGTGTGACCTTGGAAAGTCATCTCATCCATCTGTTAAAAGAGAGAGTTGAACTAGGTCAGGAGGTCTTAACCTGGGCTCTGGGAGGTTAGCTTTTAAAAAATAGATATTTAATTGTATGTATTTCAATTGGCAACTAAGTGCTGTGGTAGACAGAGTTCTGGACTTGGATTCAGAAATAGTTGTGCTCAAATCCAGCCTCAGACACTAGCTGTGAGAACTTAAGCAAGTCATTTAACCTCTGCATACCTCAGTTTCCTCATCTGTAAAATGCAGATAACAGCACTTACTCCATAGGGTTTTTATGAGCACTGAATGAGATAACATGTGTAAAGTGCTTTGCAAACCTTAAAGCACAATACAAATACTAATTATCATCATCATCATCATCATCATCATCATTATTGTATAATTGGTTTCATTTATTATCTTATATATTCCATTTTATGCACTTAAAAGCATTTTCCCAAGAATGTTCCCCATAGGCTTTACCATACTACCCAATGGGGTGCATGACACTCGCAAACATTAAGAACCCTCAGACTCTAGGTCTAGAGTTTTAGATGATCTCTCCTTGTTGGTGATGACATTCTTGGTGATAAGCTCCTTGTAGCCCAAAATCCTATGAACGTCCTATGAATGCAACTAGGTCTAAACATCCTTTCAGATGTGGACAGCTCCCCACTATTGCTACTGTTGCAGAGGCAGGAAGGAACTGTTTTATTCCTAGTGGACACTAGGAAGTCAAAATTGTTAGAGAAGGTGAGAGAAATCAAGTAAAACCAGTTTTCTCAATGACTTGGGTAGTTCCATGTACACATGCTAGGTATATTATTAAATTAGAGAATCTGTCTCTCATGATTTGGCATCATTTAAGATGCTGGTAAACTTGGGAGGTTGGGGGGTAGGAACATATTCCTCAGAGGTGTCATATTATTTTATATATCACACGTACGGTGTGTAGTGGCTGTGGAATGCGGCATATTGGCTAGAGATCTGACCCTAAAGCCAAAAAGGTCTAGGTTCAAGGTCTGTCTCTGATGCACACTGGCTGTGTGACCCTGGGCAAGTCACTCAACCTCTAAATGCTCTAGGCAGCTAAGACCATAAGTCATCAAAGAAGGTGCCCACTTGGATTGGTAAAGGGATTTTCCTCATCTTAAAGTTGCTAATAACAGTAAAATTGTATTTCCAGTCCTTATCTCCATATAGTATTAGGTACACCCTGAGACCTGGGGTGTAACAAAAAGGGGAATGAAGGAAGGGGAACTTTGGTTTCCAGTCACAGATCTGCCATTAATAATGAGATTATGAGCAAGTCCTATCACCATTCTGGGACTTGGTTTCACCATCTACAAAAAGGAGGAGGTCTTACTGGGCGATCTCTTAAATCTTTTCCAGCTGTATGTGTTTGTGAAATCATAATGTATTCAGTACATAAGACCTATACAATTATAATGACAGATCCATTTGAATTACAAAAATGACACATACATTAATGAATACATCTTACCTCTTTCTACCTTCTTTGGTCATTTAGAAGTTCACAAGCTGTATATATTTAGTACTTAATTGTACAGGGTGTTTCAATAAAATATATACACAGTTTGAATGTTGATAAGACATTCACGAATGCATATAGAAATGTGTTAATTTATTCTGTTGTATGATAAGATCACTTGCTGGCATCAGTGGTGTGTTGTATAGTTGCACTAATTACAGTATGTTTAACAAATAGAAAATGAAAA
>CM053626.1:282002093-282026777 GCA_028646595.1 Phalanger gymnotis | reverse complement strand
GAAATGGGGAGAAAATTTGTAATTCAAACGCCTGTGAAAATCAATGCTGACAACCAAACATGTCAAAAATAAATTAAAATAAAAAAAAGAAAAAAAAAGATTCAGAGAGTTTCAATGACTAACCCATCATCATACAACTAGTAAGTATAAGATGTAGGATTGGAACCCAGGCCTCTCAACTCCAAGTCAAGCATTTTTTTCAAGAGTGCCACACAGCCTCTACTAGGATAAAGATGAACTCAATCAGTGAGTAAGTATAGGCTCACTGGTCAATCTTATATTCTCCAAATCTTACAAATCTACCCCTCCGCTTTACATGATAGCAAAGGGTTCATGAGAAGGGCAGCATCCCAACCTCCCTTGGGTAAAATAAAAACAAAACCCTCCTTAGCTGTCTGTGAAAGTAGCTCTGAATGCAACAAGTCTAAGCTTCGTAGGGCCAAGAGGATTCGCTAATAAAAGAGGATAGGGCACTTTATAACTCTCAAGTGACAAAGAAGTACAGAATAGTAATAATAATGGTGACCAAAATGAAAACTAGCAGCAATAGTAGGTAAGGCAACACTTCTTTCTCAAGTACTATAGAAGAGATTGGAGGGACCATGGTGGATATACTCATAAGAAGGCAGTAAGCTCTCTAACCTGATGATGCTCATTCACTGGCCCACAGACCATGAAATGTTGGGCTACAACAGTTGGGAGGAGCACTACCAGAGAGGAGTGACTTGGGAAAAGGAGGGAAAAAATGGATCGATTAACCAACTAGATATTTACTGCCCTTTTAATATATAGATGACACTATACTAATGACTCTGGGGAATAAAGAGAAATATAAAACATTTTCTACATCCTCAAGAGGTCAATAATTTTGAAGAGTAAATTCAATGAGTTGCCTACACAGAATTATTTGATTCAACTACATCCTACCAGCCTCAAGATAATGTGTTTGGTACAGAAGATACCAAGACAAAAAATGAAAGTCTGAAGCACATTTACAAATAAGTAAATGCAAAATAAAAAATAAATGCAATTATACAAAGTAATATTAAGAGAGAGGATATGCTAAAATAAGGAAAGGTGGATATGGTCTTCCCACACCCAGCCTCTATATTAATTGATGTAATCACAGCACATAATCACAAATTAAGAGGTCTTCACTTGCTTAAAAGGTGTTAAACCCTATAATTCTTTTATGAGACACAAATACCCTTCTCAAGAAGGAAATGGAGATTTGCTGAACAAACATTTTAACCACACACTTCTGAGGTCTTTAAATAGCTAAACCTGGACAAATCCAAGCCAGGAGCCAGAAGTGGAGAAAGAACCAGGTCCCTGCAAGAGAATTGCTCTTGGGAGCTACTCAATGGATAGAAAACAATGGATAGAAAACAGGGACCAGAAATAGACTCCAGACAAATACACACACAAAGAGACTATCCTATGTTAGGGTAGTGGCTTTGTGAAAGGAGAGAAGAGGTGTTGTAAGGGTCAAAAAGACAAGATTGATACTAAAGTAAGCATATGGGTGAATACCAGTGAGGAACTGAGGATGACAGTGAAGTTATGAGCCTTGGTGACTGGGAGAGTAGTGGTGTCCTCAACAATAATAGGAAAGCTTGGAGGAGGGGGAGAAATAATAAATTCTGCTTTAGATACATTGAGTTTGAGATGCCTAAAGGGCATCCAGATCAAGATGTCCAAAAGGCAACTAGTGATATATAACTGGAGCTCATGAGAGAGGCTAGGGCTGGATATACAGATCTGAGAATCATCTGCATAGATTGTCATAGATAAATGAACCCCATTGAAGCTAATGAGATCAACAAGTGAAATAGCACAGAGAAAAAGCAAAAGACTCAGAAAAGAGGCTTGGGGAATACCCACAGTGAATAGGCATGACCTGGGTAAAGATTCAGCAAAGGAAGCTGAGAAGTGGTCAGAAAAGTAGGGGAATGAATAGAGAACAGCTCACAAAAAAAAAAAACTAGTTAGAAGAGAATATCCAGGAGAAGGAGATGGTCAATGGTATCAAATACTTCAGAAAGGCCCAAAATGATAAGAATTAATAAAAAGACCACTGTATTTGGAAATTAAGAGATCACTGGTAACTTTGGAGAAAATGGTTTCAATCAAATGTGAGGTCAAGAGCCAGATTGCCAAGAGAATAGAACAGAAGAAGTAGAGGCATCTAGCATAGAAAGCTATCTCAGGAACTTAATCAGAAAATTAGAGACCACACATAGGAAGACAGCTAATGGGAATAGACAGATCTAATGTTGGGTTTTCTAAGTTTGGTTGGGGTGGGGGGAGGAACGTGAGTATGTTTGTAGGCACCAAGAAAGAACCAGTAGATAGAGAGATATTGAAGATTAGAAAGAGTGAAGATGACGGCAAGGGCAATCTGTTGGTAAGATGGGAGCAGATAAGATCAATGTAAAGAGAATGGCCTTAGTTAGGAGAAGGGCTATCTCTTCATCTGAGACCTTTATGAAGGAAGAGACAGTAGGGGAAGATTTCTAAGTGACGTGAGAAGAAAGAAAAACAGGCAAATGGTCACATTTTTTTCCCAGTGAAATATAATCATAAACTGCAAATGTTGGAGAAGGGGTGCTGTGGAAGTCTTGAAAAGCCAACATAGAAAATGTTTAAATTATTAGCGAATAGATAAAGGGTGCGGAACCTGCAGCCTTGAGGCCATATGTAGCCTTCTAGGTCCTTGGGTGCAGTCTTTTGACTAAGTTCAAGTTTTATAGAACAAATCCTTTTATTAAAGGGATTTATTCTGTGAAGTTTGAATTCAGTCAAAAGGCTGCACTTGAGGACCTAGAGGGCTACATGTGGCCTTGAGGCTGCAGGTTCCCCACCCCTGGAATACATGCTCTATTACTGCTTTATGGGCCTGGTTGACATTAAGTAACATAACATTGTTATAAACTCAATAAGCTTAGTTTTTTATGTTCCCCTTTTCTATTAAGTAGCCCTTGAATAGGAGTGAACAAGATGGATCATAGGAATAAACCAGAGTTGGGGTTTGACAGAACATGACTGTTAATAAGACAAGGGGGTAAGAGATTCAATAATAGAAAATAGTGTAGAGTTAAATGAATTCAACATATGGTTGAGATAGGAAAGGGAAGATAGTATAGCCAGTGCAGTTACTGGGGAAAAACAGGAGAATGGATAGAATGGAAGTGATGGTGAGATGAAAAACAGGGTAAGAGATTATAAACCATAAGGAAAGATGGAATAATCAATTATCATCATATAAAGGAACTTCAGATTTTGTAAACATGAAAGTGGAACACTTATGGATGATAGAAAGATCAAGGATATATGACCAAATCTGTATACAGCTGAGACGGAGTGGAGATTGTCATAGGTACTGAGCAAATTTGGGAACGAAGAAGCTGGGGTAGTTGAGGGAGCATTAATATGTATGTTGAAGTCCCCTAATATAAGGGCAAGAGCTCCCACTGAACTGATTAAGAAAGGAAGACAAATATCCTTAAAGGGGTGGGGAGGTGTTAATAAAAAATAACCACTAGGATCTAGATAATGATACATGTGGATAAAATGAACCTTAGTGATGTTCTTGAGTGATAATAATAGAAAGAGAATATCAGAGTGGCAGTGGGAACAAGGATTTATTCCAACTCTCCCATCACTATAAGTGAGGTGGGATGTGTGTGAGAAAGCCAGTAATAGAAAGGGTAGTAAGACGCACATTATCATTAGAAGGGATTCTGGTCTAATTGGGTGACAAAAGATAGATGGAGCAAGAAATGAAAAGGTTTGAGATGCATGGAAGTTTTTTGTTTTTTATTACGGAACAGGAATTCCACAGAGTACAGTGGAAAGCGGCGGGCAGATCTCTAGCAGAACATTGGGGAAGTAAGGTTGGGTCTCTGGATGCCTTTCTATCTTTCACTTCATGATAAATATTAAAGGTATGTTGTGAAGGATGCGGAACTCATCTGCCAAGGTCAGTATATGATTTCAGAAATTGAAATTGATGGGACGCTAATTCACTGTTGGTAGAACTGTGAACTGATCCAACCATTTTGGAGAGCAGTCTGGGATTATGCCCAGAAACTTATAATACTGTGTCTACCTTTGACCCAACAATATCACTATTAGTTCTGTTTCCCAAGGTGATTAGGGGAAAAGGAAAAGAATTTATATGTTCTAAAATAGTTATAGCAACTTACTTTGTGGTGGCAAAGAATTGGAAATTTAGAGGATGCCTGTTAATTGAGGAATGGCTAAAACAAGTTGTGGTATATGATTGTAATGGAACACGAACATGCTATAAGAAATGATGAGCTGGTTGATTTTAGAAAAACACAGAAAGACCTGAATGAAATAATAAAGAGTGAAATGAGTAGAACCAAGAGAACATTTTACACAGTAACAGTAATCTTGTTCTAAGAATAACTCTGAATGACTAGGTCTTTTGGAGTATTATAAATACTCAAATCAAATACAAAGAACCTGTGAAGGACGATGCTATGCACATTCAGGGAAAGAATTGATAAGCAGAAGCATTTATAGTATGGTTTTGCATACATACACATATTTGTGTCTAATGGTAGCCTTCTTGGGGGGAAGGGAGAGAAAAAAATAAAAATTACCCATCAGGAACAAAAGTTAGAAGGAAGCACAGAAAAGCAGGGTGGCATTGAAAGTGATGTATCATATTCATTACACAGGTTTTTTTTTAAAGGAATCTGTGAAATGGAAACATATGGCTTTATTTTGAATCCTCTTTTATGGAAAGGAAAGCTCCTTTTTTGTTGTTTTTTGAAGTTTAGTTCAAAATGAATTTTAACAAAGAAATTGAAATAGAAATTTGGTACTGAGAGCTAGGGGTCAGAATTGGGTACAAATTATCTTTATTATTGCTTTTTACTGTGAATTTTCATGGATCTGTGACTCATTGAGATAGGTACTGCCTCTAACGGTCCATATCATAGTCCATCCATGCCTACCAATCCTACCAAACCAATTCATGTCCTTCCATAAACTTGCCACTTAGCACACTGGGGGCACATCAGAAAGATGTCAATGTCGTATAGAAGGTGTCCATCAGCATTTATACCCCAGTTTGCTCTGGGACTGGCCTATATCTTTTCCCATTCACACAATTCTCTGACAACACCCTTTAGGCCATTTTTCCTGTCCATTTTTGGAGCCTACCCACACCCACCCCCCATTTGCCTCTTCATTTCCCTGCTAGTATGCTTCACCTTTGTTTCTTCAGAGGCTATGGTATTCCGTGCCTTGCTCTCATGCAACATAGTTCAATTGGTGATGGGAAAATTTAAACATTTTTTTAAAAATATAGGGAAGAGCCATATAGTCTTCCAAGGTGTGGATGAAGTTGAGAAGATTAACAAATTTGGAAGAGAATGTGATCCATGCTGGAATAATCACATTTATACTTGTGATGACTGAGAACACTACATCTAAGATCCAAACCAATTTTCAGGTATGCAGAACAAATTAACAGGATTTGAAACAGGTGCTTCCTGAGGAAAGTAAAACCCAAAGAGAATACAGATGTTCACTGAGTTTTAACCGTAGTTTTATCTAAATTTTTAAGTGGTGCTGACCAAAGGAATTCATGACACTAGAGGAGGTACATGTACATATAAGAAGTCTGGCCTCCCAAAAGTGAAATGAGATTTCTATTAAGGGAAAGAAAGGAAGATACCTGATCATCCAATCAGAATTGATTCTAGAAAGCAATTTAAAAAAAAAAACAGGGAGAAGATAGAAGGTCAAGGGTCAAGGTTCAGGACAAGCTGGACTGATCCAAAGGCAGTTCCCAGTGCTCAGAGTCACTCTAGGACAAGGCAAGCTTCTCTTCCTTTAAATTTAGATCTGCTTCACCAAAGATCCCTCAAATTCACTGATATTTCTACTAAGAATTCCAGATATTTCAGAGATCACCTTCATATGCCACAGCCTCTCTTGCTGGAACAGAAAAGAGGGAGCATAAACTTGGAAAAGGGGAAGGTCAGAGGTTCTGCCATCAAGCTCTGCTAGGAGTAGAGACCCTGCTGGCAGAGAGAAACTAAGAGACACAACATGATAAAGAGGAATCATCAGTCATAGGTAGTCTAAGACACCATCTTATCCAACATATACATTTTACAGATGAGTAAACAATCCAGATGGGATGTTATTGACCAAAGGACCTCTACTCATAGGTCAAGAACCTGAAACATGAGATTCAAGGTTTAGATAATACATATTTCCTTCATAGAACTTCGGGTCTAGAAAAAGAGTCAAGAGAAATGGCAACATAAATCAACACATTTATTAAGTGCTTACTGTGGGCCAGACACTGATCTAAATTATGGGGATAAAAAGAAAAGCAAGAACAGTCCCTTCCCTCCAGGAACTTACATCCTACCAGAAGAAACAGCAGATAACATAAATTGGTATAAGTAGAATACATAGTGAGTGGATGAAAGGTAGCCTTAGAGAAGGAGGTACTGGTAGCAGGAGGGAAGGAAAGACCTCCTGCACATGGTGGTGAATGAGCTGAGTCTTAAAGAAAGCCAGAGATTCTAAAAGCTGAAGTTAGGAGGGAGAAAATTCCAGTCATTGGGAACAGACAGTACAAAGGAGATGGATCATCACGTGTGAGCAATGACAAGTGAGCCCACTATTTCTGGAGCATAGAGTGAGTAGTAGATATGGTAGATGGTGGGTGTGCAATTAATAAAAATAATGTAAACACAATAAGGGGCAGATTGGGAATAGCTTTAAATAGCAGGATAACATATTTGATTCTAGAGGCAATGAGGAGCCATAGGGGTTTATGGAGTGTAGAGAAAGGGTGATATGGACAGACCTATGATTTAGGGAAATCTTGGATCCTGTGTAGATGGGTTGGAATAAGGAAAGATTTGAAGTATTTGAATAGACTTACTTAAAAGGCTCTTACAATGGTCAAGGTGAGAAGTGAAAGAAGTCCGAACCAGGCTGAGTGGAGAGAAGTGGAGTCATGCTGTAGAGAAGGAACTTAAAAATATTTTTTTAAAAAATTTAACACTTTTATTTATAGTTTGAAGTTTCAAATTCTATGCCTTCCTCTCTCCCTGAGGCAGTAAGCAATCAGATATAGGTTATACATGTGCAATTATGTAAAACATTTCCACATTAGTCATTTTGTACGAGAAGACAGAAAAGAAAATGAAAAAGAAAAAATGAAAGAAAGAAAGGGAAAAATAGCATGCTTCAGTTAACATTCTATCAATATTAGTTCTTTCTCTGGAAGCAGATATCATTACTCCTTTGAGATTGCCTTGGATCATTGTATTGCTGAGAATGGTTAAGCCATTCACAACTCTTCATCAAACAATATTGCTGTTACTGTGTACAGCGCTCTCTTAGTTCTGTTCCCTTCACTACGCATCGGTTCATGTAAGCCTTCCCAGATTTTTCTGAAATCATCCTGCTTGTCATTTTTTACAGCATAATAATATTTCATTACAATCATATACCACAGCTTGTTTAGCCATTCCCCAATTGATGGGCGTCCCTTTGATTTCCAATTCTTTACTACCACGAAAAGAGCTGCTATAACTATTTTTGTACAAATAGGTCCTTTTCCCTTTTTTGGGATGTCTTTGGGATGTAGACCTAGCAGTCTACCCAGCAATCATTAGATCAAAGGGCATGCATAGTTTTAGAGCCCTTTGGGCATAAATTGCCCTCCAGAACAATTGGATCAAACCTACAAGATTTTGACAACTGATTGAATATGTGGGGTGATCAAGAGTGAGGAATTGAGGATGATTTGGACTATGAAATACAATAGTACATATTAAGCTCATCAGATACTTACAAAACATCACAGAGGTAAGGGTTGAAGAGAAGCTCATTTATATGATACTAAGACTGACCATCTTCTTAGAGAAGGTGGCTTGAGTAGGGATTTAAAGAATGAATAGGAATTCAACAAGTGAAGATGAAAGGGTAGAAGATGGATATTTTAGCCATAGAGAGCAGAGCTTGAAAGTATGAAAATGTAAGACATATTCAGGAAGGGAATCAGAGAGCTGTCCAGTTTGTCTGGAGTAGAGTATATGTAGGAGATAGATATAATATGGGGCTGGAAAAGTAGTTAGGTAACAGATCATGAAAGGCTTTGAATGTCAAGAATAAGAGGTTTATCCTTACTAAGGAATCAATAGAGAGTCATCAAAGCATCTTGAGCAGGCAGGCACTGACATGACTAGATCTATGCAGAAGATTGATTAGTCTGGCAGTGGTGAAACAGGAGAGAAAATGGAGGCAAGGAGATCTATAAGAAGGCCATCATGTCAGTCTGGGAAAGTGGCGACAAGGGACTTTAATGTACATTTTAATGAAACACAAAGATGTATGCCCAACTCTTTGGAGAACGGGCAGAAAATAAGATAGTCAGAAATGACATAGCAGCAGATATAGCCGTGACCAATGACCCTCATCCCTTTCTTGCTGGGTCGGTCTCACTTCACCTACTATTTAGCAAAAGCCACTTAGCCCTCCTAAAGTGTCTGAGATCACAAGATAGCTTGCTTTGTTACTTTCCTAAGAGAAAGGACCCCGTGCTGGCTCAAGATTTACTCAAAAGTCTCCACCCTCCTCTTCAGCTCTCCACAGAACAGACAACCACAAACCCATAGAGTGTTGCTGATCAATTCAGGCTTTTGTAGCCAAAAAGAAAAGGAAAAGTAATCAGGGTCTTTGATCTCATGTCATTAGAAAGAAATTTAGAATCTCAGAGTAAGAAGAGACTTCGGGGGTCAAGTAGTCCAAATCCTACTTGAATAAGAATCCATTCTATACTATCATGGGATGATAGATTCAAAGCTGAAAGGGGCCATATGGTCCAGCCTCTTCATTTTACAGAATAAGAAACTGAGGCCCACAGAAATTAAATTATTTTCCCATGCTTAGTAAGTGGCAGAGCTGGGATTCAAATCCAGGACTTCTGACTTTACATATAGTACCCTTTCCATTGCACCACATTTTGTTTGAACACCTCTATTGGGAACCCACTGCTTCCTGCCACAATCCATTCTACTATGAACAACTTTGGTTGTTAGGTTGTGTTTCCTTATGTAGCCTTCTGTGCTGTCCCTCACACTTGGACCCTCAGAAAAATCACCCTAAGTTCAAGGCATTTTGAAAGTTAGTACTCAAACAAATGTGGAGCTCACAAGTCTCTACACTAGTTCAAAACAAAAGAAATTCAATCAAACAGCAGGGCAAATGGTATGACAAGAAAAAATCCTTATACCTAGACAATCAACACATAGGATACTCTTACAGTTACTGTAATACCAGTGGAAGAGACATAAAACACACATACATGACCAAGACTCACTCATATATAAAACACATGCAAGGAGCCAGGTAGTCTGGATGCAAATGGCTGGAACAACTGCCTTTAATATTATAGAATTGTCAATGACATTTGATGATGTTACCATACTGTTCTTTACTCTCTCTGAGTGACAAATCTTAATTTTCTACTGGACATTGTGCAATTTCTGATGAATGCCATATTGTCTCTGATGATTGCCTCAGTTGATCTTGCGATCAATTAATTGTTCCTTGTTACTATTTGTTGTGCTTCCAGTTTTCAGGGTCATCTGTTTTATATCTGTTCCCATTTATAGGGGTATAGTGGCTAGAAAGCTTCTTCTTGTCAAGATGTGAACCTCTTTGTCCAGCAACAGATCACTGTCAACCCTGCAAAAACAAAACAAAATGGGAAAAAACAACCCCCAAAGTCAGAAGAATGTCCCAGGCTTAAATTAAATCCATTCTTTTGGCTGCCTTTGTCTGATGCTTAAGTTCCATAAGTCCCATAAAAATAGCTGATGTACAATTAAAATTCCTTTTACCTCTCATTTAATTCTTGATTGTGAGCCTATGTCCTCAAAACCCACTTCAGAAAATATACTCCAACAAAATCTACCGGATCTATGTGGGACCATAGGGTAATAAGATACATCTTTTGATCCCAAGAGCTTCCCTGATTAGTACCAAATGAAGGTAAAAACAGTAATAAAATCTAGGGGAAACACACAGGGTCCACATTTCTATCTGTATCATATCTTCAAGTAACAAAATTGCAATCTCTTTCATGCTCCAGTCAAACTAGCACATCGATCTTCCTATGTCTCCTCCTCCATCACCCTCCTTGTCTTGCCCTTTCTTCTATTCACTGATCCCAGTTCTGTCCTCTGTGGTTAAGCAGAACAAGTCTAGTCTCTTCCACATGATGGATAACATGTCTCCGTAAAATCTTGTACAGACAAAGCATTTTGGTCCTTTTAGCTAATCCTCAGATGAGATGATCAAAGCTCTTTACCATCCTGGTTGTCTTCTACTGGGCCTTCTCCAGTTTATCAATATTCTTCCTAAAATGTGGCTCCTAGAACTGAACATAGTTGACAAAGTATAGGTAACCATCAATATACTGGCAGAGCTAAAATGGAAAGATCCAGAACCTTTGGGAAATTCTCTTGGGAAACAAAAAATAATGTAGAATCTAGGCATTCTTCAAGGTCAGTGTACCCCTGCCATTACCCCTGAACCTGCCACTCAGTGCCTGGAGCATAGTAGATCCTAATAAATGTTTATTGATTGATTGGTGACAGTTCCCAAGTAGTACACCCTGGATGAGGGCACTCCAGTGTACTCATCAGGGAAGATTGAAAGGCAAGCTCTAAAAGAGGAGAATTTTGGTCACAAGAATCTTAAGAGGTATTGCCCTGTGCTAGACAAAAGTAGAGGAAATATTTCCTCCTTCCAAAGTGCTTGTATGGACATAGGATAGAAGGCTAGCCCAATTCTTCCCTTTAGCATTCTTACAGTATTCTGCCCATCTTGTACCAGTGTTACTACCAGGGGTAGGAAACACACAGACCCCTTGTTAGCATCATCAGGCAAAGCTTTGGTGACAGTTACTACTCTGAGTGTGGCTAAAAAGCATGCCCACTATTGAATCTCAAGAAGAAAACATATGTTAGGACCAGCTCAAAAGACATGAGATGCTGCTGCCTTTCGGTCTTACTGATGGGACCTATCATTAAGGCACTGGGAAAGGACCTGAAGCATTTAGATCAGGGCCAGAAGTTCTGAGAAAAGATTGATAAGTAGGTCCAGCCACAACTCCTGACATGACCCAGGAAGGAAGTTAAGTCAACAATAGATGGAATGCTGAACTTGGAGCCAGGAAGACCTGAATTCAAATTCTGCCTCATATAGTTAGTAGCCATGTAACCCTGGGCAGCCCACTTAATCTCCCTTAGCCTCAGTTTCCTCATCTCCTTTTATTCATTTCAGTTGTGTCTGACTCTTCATGACCCCATTTGTGTTGGGCTTTTTGTTTGTTTGCAAAGATAATGGAATGATTTGCCATTCCCTTCCCCAGCTCATTTACAAATGAGGAAACTGAGGCAAACAAGGTTAAGTGACTTTCCCAGGATCACACAGCTAGTGAGTGTCCGAGGCCATATTTCAATTCAGAAATATGGCTCTTTGACTTCAAGCCAAGTGTGCTGTCCACTATGGCACCACCTAGCTGACCTTCCTCATCTCTAAAACAGGGATAATAATAGTCCCTACCTCACACAGGATTTTTGCGAAGATTAAGAGGAATAATGTATGTGAAGACTTTGAAAACTAAAATGTCACATAAATGTTAGCTATGATTAACCCCAGACATATAGCATCCAACGTGGAGTCCAGGTTTGGATCCTTCTAATTTGCTGCCTCTTAATTCGTTTCTAGCATTTAAAGGTTTTCCAGACCTAAGTTTCATTCCCAATTTGCCACTACCAGCTGTGTGCCCCTGGGCCAGTCATTTGACCTCTAAACCTCAGTTCCTTCATCTATAAGAGAAAAAAAAAGATAATGATGGTTTCCTCATAATTCTAAGAGGTGGTGTAATCCTAGAAGCATTAGATAAATGTAAATTATTAGCAGTAGCATCAATTAACCTACATACTCTCAGTGTTATAAAGGGAATTTGGAGTTTTGGGGGCACTGTTTGAGAGAGCTAATTGATATTCTTCTCCAAAAGGGAAGAGTCTCAGTTTACCAGGCATCGTCTTCTTCTAAAGGCCTTCCTCTACATTCTCTTTAAAAAATTCCTCAATCATTTATCTGTTCCTCTTTCCCCCATCTCCACCCCCACAACACCATACAGCACACTTAGCTTTACTATATGAAATGAAAAGGATGAGGAGTGGGGGGACGAGAGAATTAACACAAAGGAGAATTAACACATCAGTCATTTTAGCTTCCCTCTTCCTAATTCTGCAATTCTGATTTCAGAAGAGTTTCATTTCCCATAGCTCCCATGCCCCAGCTCTACCAGATGGGTTTCCTTGGGCCATTCACCAATGATGGAGGATTTCGTGACCAAACATTAAAGTCAGTGGTAAGCAACACAACCTGGGGACTCTGATTCATTTCTCTCACTTACACACAGGGAAAAGGAACCTGCATTAGTAATTAGGCAAATGGCATTATTTATAGTCAGAGATTCAGAGATCAGGCTTCAAAAGCTTCTCAGGGCTTCTGGAGGATCACAGGCTACAGACCCCCCCAGGGATCATTTAATTTCACCTGCCACTGAGAAAAGGCTACCTATGGAAGGGGAAGGGGGAGGGGAGAAACAGTTGCACCAGTCACTGGGATGGCAGCATAATTAAAGCAATTGCAGACAGTAAATTGAAGGGAAATGTAATTACAGTAGCTAAGAATCAGAGCCACAGTTAGACCCTACTAAAGGATATGCTGGATGAAGGTAGGGGCCATGTCTTAGCAAAAATTTAAATCTCTCCTAGTGCCTAGGATAGTGCATTGTATACAAAAGGCACTTAATAAATGTTCAAGAATGAATAGTTTGTGGGATTTGAGCATGACTCAAGTCCTTCTAGCATAACTATTCCATGAATTTGAAAATAGGTCCTTACTTCATGGAAAGGATTATTTCCAGAAGAGGCCCTCTCAGTCCTCGATGAGTTGAATTTGGAAGGATAGATTTCCATGAGGGATTGGCAAGGCATAAACATGAACCAGCTGTGTAATAGAGTGGGCAATGTGGCATGGAGAGACAGAGTTTCCTTCAACCCTCAGCTCTGGAGCTATCTACTACAAGAAGTCTTTCTTGATTCAAACAACCAATATATATTGAGTATTTGCTGTGTGCTAGGAACTAAAAAGATAAGGATACCAAGAAAAAAGCAACCAAAAAAAACCCTGCCTTCAAGGAGCTTCCATTCTAATGGGGGACACCATATGAATGCAGAAATACATAGAAGATATACACAGAGTAGATGGAAGGTATTCTCAGATACCTAGCAGTTGTATGGGAGTCGGGGTGGTGAGGACTAATAAAGGCCTCCTAGCAGGTTCCCCAGTCACTGACATCCTATACCACTACCCCAAATTACTTTGTAGATATTTTGTGTTTGCTTTTATATGAATGTTTTTTTCCCTACGTCTCACCCCTGCCCCAACAAAATGTAAGTCTTAGAGACCAGGGTCTATCTCATTTTTGTCTTTGTAGCACATAGCACACTAACTGTCACAAAGTATTTGTTTAATAAATGCATGAATCTCCCCTGTCATATCTCATAAAAGAAAACCTATAATTCCACTTTATACATGGCACCACGAGGAATCATCCTGAGACGCTGGGGAAAATACTGGTTTTAGAGTCAGAGGACCTGGGGTGAAATCTTTACTCGGCTATTTATTAGTTTGAATGAGCTTAGAGATGTAATTTCTTTAGATCTCAGTTTCCTTCTTTTGAAAATGTGTGTGGGTGTTAGGTGACTAATGATCTTTAACATTCTCTGCAGCTCTAAGCCCAAAAGAGAACCTTAACATATTCCTCTTCACCACTTCCACTCACTGACAGCCACCATCTCTGTCCTAAGATCTAGGCCTTTTCAATAGAGGAAGGAGAAAATGCAAGAAATCTAAAGATCCCAAGACCCAAAGATATCTGCTGCCCTATTCTACTCAGACTGCAGAGTCAAGTCACACTCAGAGGAGAGCGGGGAGTCAAGAGTTCTTATTCCTCACCATCCACCTGGAGATTTTCTTATAAACAGCATTGCCCATGGGTCACTAGTAGATTAAAAAATTAATGCATTTGCAAGGAATTTAAAGTACTCCCTGATGATCCATAGGTCAATCTGTTAGCTTTTTCTCACCAGGGGCTAGGTTATAATGAGACATTACAACCTAGCATAGTGCCTCTCTGGACCTTCAACCCCTTCCCTCTTTGTTAGATGTATCTGGCCTTCGGCTACCCAGTATGAAGTGAGATTGTTCAAACAGAAGGGACAAGACAAGGCCACTGGGGTTGGAGGGAAGTTGATGCCATGATCAGAATCACTAGACATGGGTGGAGGGTGGAAAACAAGTGGCATATATCTTGGCTCCTGGAAATTTGAACTGAATGTTTCAAGGATGGAGGAATGCCAGAACACAATGGAGGCAATGGGCTTGCTAAATCCTGTCTTGGATTCCATTCTCACTGAATGAATGAAAAAGCATTTAATAAATGCTAACTATGTGCTTAGCACCATGCTAAACACAAGGAATAGAAAAGAAAAAGAAAAGAAAAAAGCAAAGAAGCCCCAGCTCTCAAGGAGTTCATATTCTAATTGAAAGAGATAGTACATGTAAGGGATTTCATCTGAAGGCAAAGAAAAGTCCTCATAGTTCTTAGTGTATATCAGTAGGGCAGATTTGGGGTGCAGGGGAAGTCTAGAGCGCTGTGGCAGGGCAAATGATAAGTCCCTCCTCCATCTTATCAGAAGGATTAGAACTGGTCACTCCATCCTCAACTAAGGTTTATGAGCAACTTTATCTATCCCACAATGGGGTGTGAGAAGGAATTAAGGAGTGTAGCCTATAACCATCAAAAATGGGGAGAGTGGTCTGAGGAGTACAAAAGCACAGAGGCTCCATATTTCCTCCTATGAATATGGGGGTCAGCTTCCAACTGAATTAGTATTGGCAAGAAAGTTGTAACAAGATCATTTCCCATAGTACATACTCCACTATACCCTAAAATGCCCAGTGGGATCAAATACAGTGTTCAAAACAAGCTTCATGAAAAATGAATTAATAGTGGCCAAATACAGAGGTCCCTACCAGCAATAAAATATTGAATAGAAAAGTCCCAGAACCCAGAACCTGAGTCCATGTTTTATACCTTAAAGAAGAGGCAAGACCTGGTTTCAGAGTCCCTCAGTCTTCTGCTTAGAAAGGCACCATAACCACCAAGTGAACATGGGATCTCCCAATTCTTTATCCTTCCTAGTCAATGTGATCAGGCTAATGGCTAGCAGTGCCACCTAGTGGTTAGGCAAGAGATAATTCAATAAGAGACTCCTCATTCATGGAATTTACAACCATCAGCAGACTGATTGTTGGATTTTAGATTCATACAATCATAGGTTAAGAACTGAAAGCAATATCTAGTTTGACCTTTTTATTTTACAGGTGAGGATCTGAGGCCTAGAGAGAAGTGACATGCCCACAACCATGCAGGTAAACTGGTACAGACAGGATTTAACTCAGGTCCTTTTGACTCCAAATACATATTCCTTTTGCTGAAAAGATGTTGCTGGTGAAAGCTCTCATTTATCCTTGTCTTGCAGTAACTTATACTGTTGAGGCTCAGTATCTCCCTCGCTGTACCTCAGTCTCTTATCCCACCTGAGAATAATTATGTAATTCAATTTAATGTTGTTCCATTGTTGTTTATTAAGTATTTACTGTGTGCAAGGTCCTGACACTAAAATCACGTGGGTGTGCGCACACACACACACACACACACACACACAAATAGTCCCTACTCTCAAAGATCATAAATGCCAAAGGAATTCAACATGTAAACAAATGGGTAAATTCAAAGTACATACAAGTTATAGAAAAGACAGTGGAGGAGGAGAGAATCAGAAAAGAGCTCAGTTAGGTGGTGGCAACTGAATTGTGCTCTGAGGGAAACCAGAAATTTTTAGAGATAGAGATGAAGAATTGTATTCCAGGCATGAAGGATCAACTGTGCAAAGACATAAAGGTGGGAGATTGAATTTCATGCATAGGAAATAGCTGGCTGACCAATTTGACTAGAACAGAAATTACATGAAGGGAATTAATATGAAATAAGACCCCAAAGGGGAGTCAATTTGTGAAGGCTTTTAAGTGCCAGGTTAAGGATTTTGCATTTTATCCTAAAGGCACTAGGCAATTACTAGGTACACAGAGATCTAACGGTGCGCAGAAGGCTATAATGATGGTGATACCAGTAGCGAGCATTTGTTATAATGCTTTAAGGTTTACAAAGATATGATATCCCAGTCAATCCCCATAACAGCTCTGTGAGTTGAGGGCTATAACCCTCACGTTACAGATGAGGAAACTAAGACTGATCCCAGAGTCATACACTAATGAGTGGCTGAGGATGGATTAGAATTAGGTGTTCCAAAGTCCAAGTCCAATATTCTATCCACTGGATCACCTAGCTGCTTCAGTAGATCAGAGCTGAGGTACTCAGATGCATAGAAGCAAGTGTAATCACATAGTCCCATAACTTTGGCTCCCTATTACCTCCAAGATCAAATGTCAACTCTGCTATTTGAAATTTAAAGTCTTTCACCACATGGCTACAACCTATGATCCCAGCTTTCTTGCATAATACTCTCTTTCCTATTACTCTGTACTTCAGTCAAACAGGTTTTCTTGTTCTCTCCCACACAAGATGTTCTATGTCCTGTCTCTGGGCCTTTGCCCAGGATGTGTCTTATGCCTGAAATGCACTTATTTTCAAGTCCAACTTTTGAAATCCTTGTTTCCTTTGAAGGCTCAGGTCAAACACTATTTTCTACATTAATCCTTTCCAGACGCCCCCGGTTTCTAATATCTCCCTGACAAAATTACCTTGTATATTCATGTATGTATATACATATATATGTATATATGTGTACATATAGAAGGAACTTGGTTGCAGATGTGTATATGCATGTGGTGGGTGAAAGATGAAATGACTGAAGAAACAAAATTTCAAGCTTCTAAGTATTTTAATTTATTAAGCAATGTATGCCAATTACTCTACAAAGTGGGACCAGCTTAGGCCTAAAATCCAAATATAGGGAGAGAGAGATTTTTATAGATGAAGAACAAATGATGATCAAATAAGTCCAATTAATTAAAAGGAAATAACACAACATTACATAATCTGATTTCCAATCAGACGAAAGATTAGGGATTTTTAAAGTTAGGAGGGGGAGAGTGAAGAGGTACAATTCCCTAAATTCAGAAAAAAAGAGGTGTCCCACTCCCCCAAGTGCCTGTAAACAACCAAAGGAACATGGAAACAATAAATGATTGATCAGTATGGGGCCAGTTTTCAGATAAGAAATATGGCCTGCCTAATATGTACAAATGTAAAAAAAAAAAAACTCCTTGCATCAATCTTAGGATCTAACCAGGTTTCTGGTCAGCATAACCGAGGTCCTTGGTTAAGCATCTCTTAGTGGTCTGGTTTCCCAGCCATGGAGGGCTAGGTTCAAACCACACAATAAGGTTTTCTCTCAATTCCCACAATTAAATAAACTTTTCTCACAAGACAGAATTTCGACTAGACCCATAATTAAATAGAGAAGGAACTGAGCTAGCTCTAGAACTGAGTCACAAGATAGAGTTACTGTGGTTTGCTCAATTCCCACCACCGTTTGCTGTTCTAATCTCTTCAATTCCCTCAATTTCCTCATCCATATGTGATTATATCCTCCATGTGTGTATATTACAGATAATATACACACACGGAAGATACATACATGGATATATATATATATGTATGTGTATATATATATATATGTATATATATATATATATATATATATATATATATAAAAGTCTATACACACAAATAAACTCCTTGTGGGTAGAGATTGTCATTTTTTGGTCTTCTTGTTGCTGTAGTTCAGTTGAGTCTTCCGTGACATTGATGCCCATGAGGTTTTCTTGGCAAAGAAACTGGAGTGGTTTGCCATTTCCTTCTCCAGTGAATTAAGGCAAGCAGGTTAAATGACTTACCCAGGGTCACACAGTTAGCTAGGTGGCTCAGTGGATAAGAGGATTAGTCTTGGAGTCAGGAAGTTCTGAGTTCAAATCCAGCCTCAGACTATGAGCTATATGAGCCTGAGTGAGACACTTAACTAAGCTCTGTTTGCCTTAATCCACTGGAGAAAGAAATGGTGAACCATTCCACAGTCTTTGCCAAGAAAACCCCAGGTGGGATCACAAAGAGTCAGATACGAATGAACAACAACAACAATAATTTTGTCTTAGGAGGTGTTTAATAAATGCTTGTGGGTTGAAAAGTATGAAGCAAGAGGATTATTGCCCCTATTTCAGGGCAGTGATCTCCAAAGTTGGGCCCAGGCCCTAGCCAAGGATGGAAAAATAAGTGACACTCATCCTCTCCTTGATAGACACTCTCCTACACAACACCTATCCTAATTTTCCAACACTCCACTCTCTCCTTCTAGTGTTCATATTTCCAAAAGCCTTGCTTCTCTACTTAAAGTTAGTCCCACAAGATCCTTTCTAGAGACAGGAGAGACCTAGCCTCTGTCATCTGCCCACATCAGCCACTACCGGGTGACTTTGGGGGAAATTTTTTGGCAAATGTCACTTGGAGGTAGGTAGGCTCATTGCTCAGGAACGAAATGGGTGACAAAAGATTCCTGCCTCTTCCTTTTCATTTTGGATAAAATGGTGTGGTTGTGCAAGATGAGCAGGCCTGGAGAAGTTATAATATTCATCAAAGATCTTATTCATCATCTTTTCCCAAAAAACGCATCCCCTCTTCCAAACTTCTCTGTTTCTCTCAAAGGTATCACTATACTTCTGGCCATGTTCACAATCTCCACACTTGCCCTCATCTGATAAGTTGACAAATGATGGCATATCCCTCCATTCCTTGCATCCATCCCCTTCTTTCCTATTTTCCTTTTTTCTTTCTTTTTTATTTAATTTGCTTTCTTCCTTTCCTTCCCATCCCCTATTAAAACCCTTGTTACATATGCATCTACATACCTAACACATATATACAAAAATACATATATACACATGCTCACATGTATGTAACATGCCTATACATGTGTATATAGATATATGTGTATGTATGATATATGTGTGTGTATGTGTGTGTTGATAGACATATTCAAGCAAAACAAATTCCCATGTTGGCCATGTCCAAAAAATGTCATATTTTGTACCTAACTCTATCATCTCTCTTTCAAAAGGTAGGTAGTATGCTTCCTCAATAATCCTCTGGAATTATGGATGGTCACTGAGGTTATCAGAGTTCTTCAGTCTTTCAAAGTTGTTTGTATTTACAGTGTTGTTATTGCATAAATTGTTCTGTTTCTCCTCACTTTCCTCTGGGCACTGCCCTGGTCCAGATGTTCATTGCTTCTTAAATATCCTTTTGCATTAGCATAATTGGTATCTCTTTTTTAATTTTTTTTTTTTATTTTTAGTTTACAACACTCAGTTCCACATATTTGGTCTCTTTCTTAAGCCCCTCCCCCCTCCATTCCATCCTTCACAAAGCTGCTGATGTTTAGGTCTGACCATGTAACCCTCCTTAATCATTAAACTTCCCGTGGGTCCCTAGTGACTCAACCATCAAATATCATTTCACCTTGATCTCATCCTTTTTTTGATTTCTCTTTTTTTGTACAGGTCTTATAATGCACATAATTTTTAGTACAGTTATATATAGATATATATGTATATATATATGATTTGTATATGTGTGTGTGTGTGATACATAGAGGTATACATTCAAATTCTTTACTTGTAGGGGTGCATGATCAAAAAAGTTTAGAAATCACTGCTCTAGAACAAGTTCACTGCTTTGGATGCCAACCAATCCTGCCTCCTTCTTCTTGCCTCCATTCACTTCTTCTATTTCCATTAGCCCCCAAAGGAAGGAATGAACATCTGAAGCCCAGAAGGGGTTAAAGATTTGAAATGAGTTCACCATAATATGGTCCCTACCATGTGGGGGATGGTGGAGGAGAGGAAGGAGTAAAAGAGTAGGGACTCCATCAACATCCAAGGAACCAAAAAACACCAGAAGTAACCCCCTCACTGTTGTAGTGTCTCCACGCTATTTAAAAGGAGGTTTAGATTTCACCAGAAACTCTCAGAAGCCCCATTTTCTTCCTGTTTCACTGCAAGGAGCTGCATTAAGTACCTCAGAGCTGCCTACTTAAAGTGCGGCTCCTTCCATAAAACCTTACCTTTATATCTCTCTGTTTCCCTCCTGGGGAAGATGAGCAGATATTTACCCAGCGCTTAGATTAACACATGATGGAACCATCTCTTTTTCAACTTAAACAATCTCACAGCTAAGGCTCTGGCAGGTACCTTTCACGTTCATCCTAAGCCAAGGGGCCAGCTGGAGTCCAGCTTCAGGAGGAGGATGTGGAGGTCCTGTTACCAGACTCTCATTTCTACTAGCTGGTCAGCAACCTAGGCAAGGAGGTGATGGTGGGGGAAAGATATCATTCATTTCCTGTTCCCTGACATCTTCTCTACTGATAAACATGTTACCTCTACAGACATTTAGCATCTATAAATTGTTGTCACCATCACAGAATTTCAGGATTGAGAAAGGACCCTGGAGGTCACCTGGACGCTCAACATGCAAAGAAGGATCTGAGCCAGGAGCTATAGAGACAAAAACCAGAATGGCAAAGAATTACTGCTCTCTGAGAGTTTATATTCTTCTAGGGGGTCCAACATGCAGAGCGATAAATAGATAGAAAATCACTTAACTTAAGATTAGTGTTTAGTGGTCTTGCCAAGTCTGTTTCTACATGTAATCATCCATGTCTTTGTGTTCTTAGGTACTTAAGGAAAGAGACAGGGTCATATCTACGGCTTTGGAAGATTTTTTGGCAACCTTATGGGGGATGGATTGGAGAGAGAAAAATGTGGAGTCAGAGAGAGCTGTATCCTAGGATTGAGCTATATCCTAGGAAAATGATTTACTTAGCAACTCCAATCATGCCACGAGCTAGGTAAGTTCCAGCATTTCTCATCTTCATTGAAAAAAGAAGGTGAATAAGCATTTATTAAGTGCCTTCTGTATGCTAGACACATGATGGAAGGGTTTTGCAAATATCTCATTTGATCCTCAAAACAACCCTAGGAGATAGGTCCTATTATTATTTTCATTTTATAGTTGAGGAAACTGAAGCTGAAGGAGGTTAAGTGACTTGTCCAGGGTCATACAGCCAGTAAGTGTCTGAAATGGAATCTTTACTCAGACATTTGTGATTCCAGACCCAGTACTCTATCTACTATTCCATCTAAGGGCAGTGGAGGGGAGAGTACTAACAACTAAGGAGATCTATGTGTTTCAGTGAAAAAAATGCTGGATTTTGAGTTGGTGGACCTAGCTGATATAGTAAAGAGGGTGCTGGACATAAAGTAGGGAAGACATGGACTTGGATCCTGCCTCAGATATTTGCTATCTATATGATCCTGAGCAAGCCACTTAACCTCTAGGTGCTCCACTTCCTCACCTACTAAGTGAGATGGCTAGACTCAGGTTGCCTCTCAAGCCCCTTCTAACTATAAACCTGGGATCCTGTGACCTGGGTCCAAATCCTGGCTCTGTCAATTACACCCTGGATCACCTTGGGCAAATCATTTAACATTTTGAATAAGGCCCTTCTCCAAATTTGTGAGACCTTATTCCTTACAGTGTGTAACCTGAGCAAAGCCTTAAAACAATGATGTCAAGCACAGAAACTGTTGTTCAGTTATTTCCATCACATCTGACCCTTTGTGACCCCTTTTGGGGGTTTTCTTGGCAAAGATACTGGAGTGGTTTGCCATTTTCTTCTCCAGCTCATTTTACAGATGAGGAAACTGAGTCAACCAGGGTTAAGCAACTTGCCCAAGGACACACAGCTAGCCAGTATCTGAGGCCAGATTTGAATTCAGGAAGATGAGTCTTCCTGACTCCAGGCCTGGGATCTATTCACTGTGCCACCATTCAGCTGGATTGGTGAGGGAAGAAAGTACAGTCAGAGAGACCTTTAATGTACTACTTCAATAATCTAGGCCATAAGCAATGAGTGGTGGATAAATGAGTAAAGAAGGGGAGAGATATGAGAGATATGGTAAGGCACCATAGAATAAACAAAACCTGCCAAGTGGCATAGCATCTAAACTCTTAAAGGAAAAAGTAAATGAATCACAGGAGGAGATAATAACACTATTCTAGTGGGGGACCTCAACATCCCCCTCTCAGAGTTAGATAAATTTGTCCATAAAATAAATAAGAAAGAAGTCAAGGAGGTGCATAGAATTTTAGAAAACAGATACAACAGACCTCTGGAGAAAACTGAATGGAAATAGAAGGGAGTATAACTTTTCTCAACTGTATCTAGCACCTTCCAAAAGAGTAACCATGGATTAGGGCATAAAAACCTCACAACCAAATCCAAAAATCAGAAATATTAAATATGCCCTTTTCAGACTATAATCGACTAGAAATTGAATTTAATAAAGGACTGTAGAAATATAGATTAAAAGTTATCTGGAAACTAAAAACAGGTAATCCTAAAGGAGTGGGTCAAAGAGCAAATCACATAAACAATCAGCAATTTCATTAAATAGAATAAAACAATGAGACAGCATCCCAAAATGTGTAGGATGCGGCCAACGCAGTATTTAGGAGAAAATTTTTATTTCTAAATGCATACATTAATAAAAGAGAGAAAGAGCATATCAATGAATTGGGCATGCAGTTAAAAAAAATAAAACAAATTAAAACTCCACAATTAAACACCAAAATGGAAATCCTTAAAGTCAAAGGAGAGATTAAGAAAACTGAAAGTTTAAAAAAATTGAACTAATAAATAAAACTACGTCCTGGTTTTATGAAAAAACCAATAAAATATGCAAATCATTAGTTAATTTAATTTAAAAAAGAAAAACAAATTACTACTATCAAAAATGAAAAGAGTGAATGTATGGCCAAAGAAGATGAAATTAAAGCAACCATTAGCAGTTCTTTTGCCTGATTATATGCCAATAAAGCTGGCAAACTAAATGAAATGGATGAATATTTACAGAAATATAAACTGCCCGGATTAACAGGAAAGGAAATAGAAAACTTAAATAATCCTATCTTGGAAAAAGAAATTGAACAAGCCATAATTCACCTCACCAAGGAAAAATTCCCAGAACCATATGGATTCACAAGTAAATTCTACCAGTCATTTAAAGAATAATTTTAAAAAATTAATCCCAATACTATATAAATTATAAGAAAAAATAGGCAAAGAAGGAGTTCTAATGAATACTTTTTTATGACACAAATATGGTTTTGACACAAACCAGGGAGAATAAAAACAGAAAAAGAAAACTATAGGCTGATTTCTTTAAGAATATCAATGCAAAAAATTTTAGGGGGCAGAGCCAAGATGGTGGCTGGAAAGCAGGGACCAGCGTAAGCTCTCCCCCAAATCCCTCCAAACACCTGTAAAAAATGACTCTGAACAAATTCTGGAGAAGCAGAACTCACGAAATAGCAGAGGGAAACAGGTCTCCAGACCAGCAGAGCCTGGATGGTTGCCAGGAAGGGGTCTATTGCACAGTGCTGAGAGTGGAGGGAAGCCCAGCGTAGGCCCTGCAGGGACAGACCAGACCTGGAATCAGCCAGCCAGAACAGGCCTTGGTGCCATGAAACAGTGAGTTGCAGCAGTTACCACACTTTTCAACCCACAAACACAAAGAGCAGGTTAGGGGGAAACTGCGGGATCGAGTTCAGAGCAGTCTGGCTGCCAGCTCTGGGGGTGGAGGAGGTGATGCAGCAGTGGCTGCATAGCAGCAGCAGGAAGCTCCTAAGGCTGCTTCCAGAACTCCAGCATCAGTCACTTCCCGAATCCTTGGCTCATACCATGGGAGGAATCTAGCTGCGGATCAGAGCAGGAGTGCAAGGAGTGCTTTGTGGGCACAAAGACAGATTCTCTTGCTGTGCCCCGCGTGGATCTGTATTGTGGTCCTAGTTGGCAGTTCTTGGGGGAAGGAAAAACACTGCTGGGACAGAGCCTGGGGTGACAGTGAAGTAGAAGTAGCTCTGAAAACAGCAGTGCTTGGACCCTAAAGCTTGGGACAAAGTACTCTCTACTCTACAAGCAGTCATATCCTGACAAAAAGCTCACAGGTCAAGTAGTTGGCTGGGAACAAGAGCAGGCAACAAAAATGAACTCAGATGCAAACTCAGACTCAAACTCTAGATTCCTTTTTTGGTAGCAAAGAAGAGCAAAACATACAGCCAGAAGAGGTCGACAAAGTCAAAGAGCCTACATCAAAAGCCTCCAAGAAAAATATGAATTGGGCTCAGGCTATGGAAGAGCTCAAAAAGGATTTGGAAAAGCAACTTAGAAAAGTAGAGGAAAAATTGGGAAGAGAAATGAGAGTGATGCAAGAAAATCATGAAAAACAAGTCAACGACTTGCTAAAGGAGACCCAAAAAATGCTGAAGAAAATAACACCTTAGAGAATAGACTAACTCAAATGACAAAAGAGCTCCAAAAAGCCAATGAG
>CM053626.1:281953828-282001593 GCA_028646595.1 Phalanger gymnotis | reverse complement strand
TGCTTGCATGGTATTGGAAGAAACGATATGTACACTTACAAGTACATAGAAAATAATTCAGGGTGATTTGGGGGAGGGCGGCACAAACAGCCGAGGGAATCAGGAAAGAATAATTGGGGGGGGGGGCACTTGAACTGAGCCTTGAAGGAAGCTAGGAATTCTAAGAGGGAGGGATGAGGAGGGATGCATTCTAAATGGGGGAGGGGGGGATGATGGAGCAAACACTTTCCAAACTTTAAAGCGATATATAAATGTGAGTTGTTGGGGGGAAAAAAATTGAGGTTCTAGGAAATTTGGCCAGGACATTGAACCTGGATTGGTGAGGGCTGTTTCTGGGTTCCATAGAACATGGTACCTATCTTGTATTATATATTGGAAGGGGAAGAATGGGGAAGGAAAAAGAGGAAGGTTGCACAAGACATTAAAAGGCAGTTGATGACAGTATCTTTCAGTGTATAAGACACCATTCCTAATATAGTGGACCAGAAAAGAACGTGTCCGGGTCCTGTGATAAGACCAAGAGATGTAGGGGCAGCTAGGTGGCACAGTGAGTAGAGCAGCAGCTCTGGAGACAAGAGGACCTGAGTTCAATTTTGGCCTCAAACACTTGACACACTTACTAGCTGTGTGACCTTGGGCAAGCCACTTAACCCCAATTGCCCTGCCTTCTCCCCTGCAAAAAAAAAAAAAAAAAGAGAGAGAGAGAGAGACTACTAGGTCCCAATTAGTGCAAATAACGGATTCCCCTGAAATGGTTGCAAGTATTCAAATTCACACTTAGTCAAGTTATAATTATGTAAAATAGAGCCATTTGTTCCATATCAGTGGAAATATGCAATATGAATTCCAATACTTCAACCACTTGAGGAAATTCTTTGTTTCAGATATTTGGGAGGCATGGCTATGTAACAGATTGACAGAGCTGTGAAGGGGTAGATAGATTGCGAAACTACTTGGATGGCCAAACCTGTACCCAGGAGCTCCCACTGGGTTCTGGGTAAGCCAATAAGAGTCCTTACTGCATGTTGATGGAGTTGCCTGATTAGCCTTCTCACCTTTTCATTCAATTGGAAAAGTTCACAGAACTTTGAGAGCCTGAAGGTATTTTGGAATTATATAGTTCAAATCTCCCATTTTAGAGATGCAGAAATAGAGGCTCAGACAGATGAAGGTCACACATGTTAAAAGCAATAGACCCAGGAATTGAACACTGACTAGAGGATCATGGGAGCTAGATTTAGAGCTTAGAGAGTTAACGAGAGTGCTTATTGTATGTTTAGGAAGTTGACTGCATGTCCTTATGCTATTTTCAATTCAACTGGAACATTCATAGTGTTTAGATCTGGAAAAGACCCTGGAAATTAGTCCACATCTCCCATTTAACAGATGAGAAAAATGAGGTCTATATAGATAAGGTGTCTTGCCCCAAGGTCACATAGGTGATAAATAGCAGAAGTGGGATTCTAACCCAGCCCCTCTGACTCTGTACAAGTGACTTAAACTTCTTTGGGCCTCATTTTTCATCATTTGTACAAAAAGAAAAAAAAGATGGGGTTGGATGGCCTCTGAGGCCCTTCTAACTCTCCATCTGTAATACAAATCAATGCTCCTTCTGCCTGGAGATGCTTATTTTACAGAGCCTCATGTGCTCAGCATGATGTGGGACATAAGAAAAGCAGAGGCTATAATCCCTGCCCTCAAGGAGTTTGCAATAAAACTGAGAAAACAAAACATTCACAAGTAAAACATCAAATAACACAAGGCAGCACATGATGAAATGTCAAAAATGAGTTCTAGAGATGTAATGAGCAAAACTGTAGCTCAGAGATGGGACCATCCTTGAGGACTATAATTACCTTAGGAAGGATGTATGGAGGAGGTGGGGTTTGAGTGGGGCCTGGATAGGGGAAGAAGAAAGGACGTTTGTACCTAGGGGATAGCAGAACCAAAAACTGAGGGAGGTGGGCATGAGTATGATTCATGCAGGGGATGGTGTAGAAACTGGCCAGGTTGGAATAGTAACAGATTGTTTTTTCTAAGAAGTAATGAGGAAAAAGTAGGAGGGGAGGGAAAGAGGGAAGGTCATCATTCACAGGAGCCCACATACACAGATGGGCTTTGGGTGATCTCAGAGTATGGGGAGGGAAACACTTGAAAGTAAGACACAGGAACATGGACTTTTTTTCTTAAGGCAATGGGGAGCCATTGAAGATTTCAGAGCAGAAGAATCACAGAATTATAGTCGATTCAAATTCAAAGGAAACTTAGAGATCTAGTTATAACCCATCATTTTATAGATGGGGGAACTAAGACCCAAAGAGATTTTTTTTTAACTGTCAAAATTAGGACTAGGACCTAGATTTCTTGAATCCAATCCAGGGCTTTTCCCACTGTGGCTATGTTACCAGTCTTCCATTTAAGCCCTTACAAGGAAAAGAGGCAATGCATTAATTAGGTTTCTGAATACTTTTCCTAACCATGATGTTGACAGTAACAAGAAATTCAGTCAAAGGAACCCAACCCTCACCCAAGGTCAGCATTATTCATAGTCAATAATTGTAATTTTAAGAAGGTCCTCAAGGACCTCTAAAATACCATTCCCAACTGGAACTCTTGGCTGAGCTAATGCTTGAAGATCTACCATTTGAGCTTGATTTCTTTATTGAGTATTTTCCATTCCCTTAAATATCACTTAGTAGTCATTTACACTTTAGCATAAATTAATTTATCATCAGTGCCTCTCCTGTGAGCAAGTTTTGATGGAAGCTAAAGTTATGAAGGCACCAGATACCTAGACAAGTATGGAGTTATTGTGGAAATGGTTAGAGAAAGAGGAAATTGGGAGTGCTAGATTCAAATTCGGTCAATACCACACATTGAAAGAAGAACAACCAAGCTTCTGTCTCAGGGCAGCCTGTGTAACCTTTCTTGCCTCTGACATGTTTCCACTCCTCCTTGAAACATAGGCCCTTCCTGGCTCCTATTAGCATTAAGTCCATAGATTCATGTGCTTTCATGTGGAAAACAACCTCAGAGGGAATCATTTCCAACCCTTTCATTTTCCAGTCTCAGTTTGGTAAAATGATTTGATGATGTTCACCCAGGTAGTAAAGAACAAAGTCGGGATTCGGACACATGTCTTTGGGCCCCTGATACAACTCTCTTTAGACTCCCTAAAACTCCCTAGAAGGAGCTATCTGGCTCTTATTTATTTCCTGAATGAATTCTGGGTCTAGAATATGAATACTTCCAATAGAGAAAGGGGACCCAATCCCTGCAAGAAGGAGCTGCTTTCCAATTAATAATCCCATCTTTGCTATTAGAACAATTGTGACTATTGACATAGGATGGAACACTTCAATCAGGGACTTATGGGAGGAGAGAGAACCATGCCTTTCTTCCTTTTCTGCTTAGTTTTCCAAGTTTCCTTAGAACCAGATATCTGGGGAACAGGAAGATGGGAAAGCAGGAGGAGAGATGCTGTTACAGTATATTGAAGTCAGATAAGCAGTTAAGAAAATCCAGAGATATGGAAATCCCTGAGCTATATAACTTTAGAAAGCAATAAATCAAAGAATCAGAGGATGTCAAAGTTGGACAGGACCCCAGAGACCACCTAGTGCAATCCATTTCTAAAAAAGGACTCCATCTACAACTTCCCCAACAAATGGCCAACCAGCCTCCACTGGAAGATGCGACAGTGACAGGAGACTCAGAAACCATGGAGCAGAACTGCACAGCAGGAAGTTCCAAGCATGCTGAATCAGAAGATTTCAAAGTTGTCCTAAATCCTTACACTTCTCAGCCATGTCACTGTGGTCTCATAGGGTAGAATTGGGAGCAGTCAATCAGTCAAGCGACAAGAATTAATTAAGCACTTATTATTTTCCAGGCACTGGGTTTGGCACTGGGAATACAAAGGCAAAAAAGAAATAATTCCTGCCTTCTAAAAGCTTACAGTATATCAAGAGAGATAGTGTAAATACATAGGTATATACAAAATATAGCAGCTATCTATTGGATAGAGTTCTGGGGCTGAAGTCAAGAAGACTCATTCCCCTGAGTTCAAATTTGGCCTCAAATACTAGCTCTATGACCCTGGCAAGTCATTTAACCCTGTTTGCCTCAGTTTCCTCCTCTGTAAAATGAGCGGGAAAAGTAAATGGCAAACTTCTCCAGTATTTTTGCCAAGAAAACCCCAAATGGGGTCACAAAGAATCAGACACCACTGAAAAATGGCTCAACAACAACATATGTGATACATATATGGGCAGCTAGGTCACACAGTGGATAGCGTACCAGGCCTGGAGCAGGAAGATTCATCTTCCTGAATTCAAATCTGACCTCAAATACTTACTATCTGTGTCCCTGGACAGCCTCAGTTTCCTCATCTGTAAAATGAGCTAGACAGGGAAATGGCAAGCCCCTCCAGCATCTCTGCCAAGAAAACCCCAAATGAGGTCATGAAGAGTCAGACACGACTGAAACGACTCAACATGGTTTTGACTCTCTTCATCATTCCAGTTGCTCTTTTCTGGACTCTTTCCAGCTTGTCAATGTTCCCCTTCAATTATAGCAGCCAGAACTAAACATAATCCTCTAAATGGGCTCTGACTGGGTCAAAGTACAGAGGAACTCGTGCCTCCCTTGCTTTGGGCACTATTTTACCATTAATTCAGGCCTGATCACATTAACTTGTTCGCCTGCCACATCACACTGCTGATTCCTATTGACTTTGCCATCCACAAAACCCCCCTTGGTCTTTTTCACATGAGCTTTTGTTCTCCAGCCATATGTCCCCTGTACGCATTTCTGAACAAGGTCAGATTCCCTGGCAGAGGACTCTCAGGAATGTATTTGCCTGGTGACTTGAACTGAGGAAGCTCATTTTTTACAGGGAGAAGAAAGCCAGGTACTGAGGGCCAGGAAAAGCTCTAACTACTCTCTTCGGAAGACTATTGGGAAAGACATAATCCCACTCTGCTTCTGAGGGATATATCTTCAGGAGAATGATAAACCAGTGGAGCAAATGTCAGGAAGGTTGGAACCCCCCGCTCTCTGTGCTCCTCTTTGTCTTGTGAACACTGTCAGTTGGATACTGTTGGAACACTGTTAATTGGATAACCAATAATAACTGTAATTATTATTTAAATGATGATGCTAAAAATAATAAACAACTAGCATTTATGTAGTACCCCAGGGTTTGCAAAGTGATTTACACAGGTTTACTCATTTGGTTTTTACAATAATCCTGTGAGGCAGGAGTTATTATTATTTTAACTTTGCAGATGAAGAAACTGAGGCACAGAAGTTAAGAACCTTACCCAGGGTCATGGCTAGGGAGTTTTGGGGCAGGATTTGAACTCAGTTCTTCTCGAGTCCCCAGTCCTAGGCTTTATTCATTATGACACCTAGATGTCAAAGCAAGGAGATATATAGGCAAGACCTGAATTTTCTATTTCATCCCAGGGAAGGGCTTAGCTACATTGTGAAAAGACAGGCTATTGGACATGCCATGAGGTGGACACCAGGCGCCAAGTGGACACCAGGAGCCAGATGTGGGGTATATATTGACAGAAGCAGATTTGGGGGGAGGGGTGAATATAACAAACCAATGTTAGAAAATTTAAAAAGACTTTTCTTAAATTAGGAAGAAGATGAAGAAGAGAAGAAGAAACATCTAAAGAAAGAATACAGCCAATATTAAGGTAGTTTAAGAAACCACCCAGAGGAATCTCCTTTTCTTTTCTTTCTACTGTAATAAGCTCAGTGGTTCAGTAAAGAGAACAATGCAAAAAACAAAGCCACAAAGATTAGAAATAAATAAATAAACAAGGGGGAAAAAGAGAATACTGAACTAGGAGTCAAGAAAATTGTGCCTCATGCACTCACTAACTGTGTCACACTGGGTTGGTCTCTTAACCTTTCTCAGCTTCTTTATTTTCCTCACCTGTAAAATGAGAGGATTGGACTCAATAACCTCTAAGGCCTCTTCTAGCTCTGGATCAAAATTTCTGGGAACCCAATATAAAACTGAGATAAAATCCCTCCGTATTACCAAGGCCAATACGTGTTATCCTTGTGAATGCCTCTAGCTCTGACCAATAGTCAGGAGGCCTGGGATTCAGTCAGAGCTCTGCAACCTGGTTGGACAAGTTTATGTAAGCATTTGACTTCTCTCTACCTCAACTGTCCTATCTACGCCTCTGTAAAATGGGTCTAACAATACCTGCTCTGTGTACCTACCTCATAGGCTCATTGTAAATAGTAAATAGTAATAGTAAATATATAATTGATACAAAAGTACCAGAAACAGTGTAAAGCATGCAATACACACGCATGAGATTCATGGTGGTGATAGGTTTGGGGGTTTCACTTGGGGAGAGGGATTCCATGATTTCATTGGTGTAGAGAATTCCAGGTATGGAAACTCTCTCCACCAGAGCAGATAAGCAACTTTCTGTGCCTTCCAGACTAAAAGAGGTGGCTGGGACACAGAGAGGTTAAGTGGGTTACCCAGAGTCACAAAGGCATTGCATGTTACAGGAAGAGCTTAAATTTCAGCCAAAGCAGCCCTCCATCATTGCTGCCTCCTTCTGTTACCATCAGAGGAAGAGGAGCAATCTCAAGTATCAGGGATGCTCAGATACCAAATAGGGAGGGAGGGAGGGCAGCAATCTCCCTGCAGAAGGGGGTCTGAGGAGCATAAGAAGGAGAGCTAAGTTCTCCAGAGTCAGGGCTAGACTCCTGTTCCCTTAACAACCTGACTGTTCTGCCCATCCACCCACAGCAGAAGGAAAATAGATGGACTGTGCACATCTGGAGCTTCTCTAAGATTCAAGTAAAATCCCTACTGGGCTCCTCCTGCCACATGCTCCCATCTCCTCCCATAGTGAAGAAAACAAGATATTCACAGCAGGTTTAGGTAGAGCAGGACACTGCCAGCTAAAATCACAGCCCCAAGTGAACATCTGTCTGCCTGGATTAATTCCTTCTAGTTCAAACTGGCTTTCTTCATCACATCCCCAGTGAGTCCTCATCACTCCAATACAAAGTTTGAGGGTTCTTTTTTTTAATCAAATGAGAGTTAATGTGTTTCCATGGAAAGAGGGATGACTGTGGAATCAAAGGATTTGGGTTCAAAGCTGTCCTCTGACAATTTTGTGTCTGTTTGGCCAGGGGCAAGTCATTTACCTTTCTGGGCCTCAGTTTCCTCATCTGTAAAATAAGAGAATTGGATCAGATGGCCTAGAACTAGGTCTAGAACTCAGATCTAAGTGGATTTTCCTTCCTTTAAGTGAGCAAAGCATCTAAGAATCTAAAACATCTTTCTTGTTCCTTTTCCCTAATACTGGCTGCATCCTTGTCTGATTAAAATTGAGGTACAGACCACAGCTGCTCTCTCTTTGTAACTCTCTGCAGCTTTGAGTTATGGTTCCCACAAAATGAGAGAATGAGAGAAAGATGGACAGACAGAGAAATAGAGAGAGAGGCACATAGACGCAGACGGACACACAGAGATAGACACACAGAGACAGGTGGAGACAGAGAGACACAGGAAGGAGAGAAAGAGAGAGAGAGAGAGAGAGAGAGAGAAAGGCAGAGACAGAGACAGATAGTGTGTGGGGCCAAGCTACCCATGTTGTGTATGTGTGTGGTCATGTGCCACACGTGTTGGTGCTGTGACAGATGAATCTGAAATGACTGGAAAAATAAAGGTTGGAGCTCCCAAGCCTATCAATTTATTAAGTAATGTATGCCAATTACATAACAAATTGGGAGTGGGCCTCCTCAGCTTGGCACTGGACCCCAAATACAGGGGGAGACAGACTTTTATGTGTTAAAAGACAACAGTAAGCAGTCTACCAAACAGAATGTATAATTAGGTAATCTGATTTCTAACTGAGGGGAAGATTAGGGACTTTCCAAGTTGAAAGGAGAAGAGCAAACAGGTGAAATTCCCTGAAATCACAAAAAGGGTTGTCCAATACCCTCCCCCTGCCACACGCACACACAGATGCACACACATACCAAGTGTCTCTATTCAATCAAAGGAACAAGGAAACAATAACTGATAGCCCAGTTCAGGGTCTGTTTTCAGATAAGACATATGGGTAGCTTGAGATGTACTATTGTGAGAAAACTCCTTATGTCAATCTGGTCAGCATGACGGAGGTCTTTAATTAAAGGTCCTAAGCAGTGAGCAGAGGTAGTCCAGCTTCCCAGCCACCCAGGGCTAGATTCAAATAACACAATAAAGTTGTCTCAGAAGACAGAAATTGGACTAGACCCAAAATTGACTAGTAAAGGAACTGAGCTAGCTCCAGAACTGAGTCACAAGATGGCATCTGTGTAGCTCATTCAGTTCCCATAATTCCCTCTGGTATGTATGTATGTATGTATGGTATGGTTTTCCTTTCTTTAATTAACCAGTCAACAAGCATTTATTAAGTGCTTATCATGTTCCAGGGGCTTTGCTAAGAACTAGGGACAAAAACATGAAGACACTGCAAAACATTTGGATATAACATCCAGAAGCAGCAAAGCCATAGTTCACAATAGGTCCTCACTGGGCTACTTACAGGGGATTCAAATTGTGATGAAAATATAATTAGAAAACAGCTGCCAACAACAGGCTTCGGAAAGAACAAATGAACCATGTAACTCCCTATTACCCCTAGTGGCTCCCTATTACCTCTAGGATTAAGATAAATTACTCACAGGGTATTTAAAGGCCTGGGCAATCTGATTCAAGGCAATCTAGCAGACATTTCCCATTGTGTTCCTCCACATAATTTGCATTTCAGCCTAACTGGCCTATTTACTGTCCACCAAACTTGATCTGCCCAAGGTACCCCACAGTGAAAGGGAAAGCAGCTCTTTTGTGCTTTAGCACAAATAAAGATTAGCCTTCCCCAGACTATTTGCATTTTTTAAGAAGACTCCAGAGAGGGGGATGTCCAACTTAAATCAATAAATCTCTAAATGGTAAAAATGGGGCTCCTAAATTAAAAAAAAAAGTTTTCCATTTATTAATGTTCATTTCCCATCACCACACCTTTGTACAAATGTTGCCTATAACTGAAAAGCACTTTCTTCTCACCTCTAGTTCTTAAATATCTTGAACTGCCTTCAAGGTTCAATTCACATGTCACCTGCTATAGGAAGCCTTTTCTTGATCTCCTAATTAGCGTTACCTCCCTCCTCAAAAGATCAGGTATGCAGCCCTTTGTTGGCATGTTGTATTCCTCTGATAGAATTGTCCTTCCTCAGGGACAGAGACCTTGTCTTAGAATTCCCCCAAACCTAGCATAGGAAGTATTTTTGTCGTTGTTCCTTCATTTCACTCATGTCTATCTCTTTCTAACCCCATTTGGCGTTTTCTTGGCAGAATACTGAGTTTGCCATTTCCTTCTCCGGTTCATTTTACAAGTGAGGAAACTGAGGCGAATAGGAGTCAAGTGACTTGCCCAGAGTCATAGAGCTAAGTGTCAGAGGCCAGATTTGAACTCAGGGAGATGAATTTTTACAACTGCAGATCTGATGCTCTATGCACTATGGCGCTATCTAGCGGCCCCACAATAAGTATTTAATAAATGCTTAGTGGACTGAATTGGATTACTTTTCTTTGTAAAGAAAAAAAGCAATGGTTTAGAGAATAGTAGTACTAATAAAGAAATATCATAAATTGCAAACAAAAATTAAATTCCCCTGATATCTATGATATCTATGGAGATATACATATAAACTCTTTTCCCAAAATGAATCAAAATCAGTTTCTTTTTGTAAAACCCTCTAGGGAAGAGAAGTCAAGAAAATTCAGGGCCTGTCCATCCTAACCTGAGAATCACAACCCACAGTTAGGTAGCACTTTCAGATTTATGAAGCACTTTTCTGATGCCATCTCTCCAGGTAACTAGAACATAGATGAGTATCCATATTTTACAGACCTGAGATTCAAAAGCGTGCAGTCACTTGTACAAGGCGATGAACAGAGTACAATATTTGAGGCCAGATGTCATATCTCCACATTGTGCAATGCAGACTCTATTTTTGGATTGCTATGATAAGGTGAAGAAGAAGAGTTTGGAAAAGAATAGCAGTTGGATTCTGACAGGTATCAAGGGGGAGTAGGGTTGTTTGCTCCTGATTTCCCATCATGACCTGGGTGGAGGAATGGGGAGGTTAGAAGTCACAAGAAAAAGGGTCACAGGGGCATGAGTTTGGGGGAGTCCTGGGACTATCTCAGTGACTATTTAGCATTGGATTACAGTTATCCCTTCCACGCCTCAACTTTCCCCATCTTGGTTTTTGTATGTTACAGTTCGGCATAAGAAGTCAAATGGGATTTTATTGGGAGTTTTGTAGAAGCCACAGACCACACGCCAAGACACAAAGCCCGTGACCAAATTCTTAACCCAAATGTTGCAATGCACACCATAAAAGGAAAAGAAGAAATTCAGACTTCTCTTGTACTAAGGGAGGGCCAAAAAATTTCCACAGATTTTCCAGGTCAGCGGGCACCATGCCCCTAACCCCTGTGATGTGGAAGGGATAACTGTACATTCATTCTCACAGTCTACTTTAATTGTTCTCCATGGATGTTTCCCAAACAAGATTGTAAGGCCCTTGAAGGAAGGCACTCAATCATAAAATTCTTTTGTAATTTTTTCTTGTATTCTTTTGTATTTCTTTGTGTACAGCACAGTGCTCAGACAAACTGTACTCAGTAAACACTTAATAAAAGATCTCTTCTTTGAGTTAAAGGGCTTCAGAAAATGAGGAAAGAGTGAGGGCAAAAATTAGTTGATTCATCCCTGATAGCACCACCACAGTAAAGTCATCATACGGACACCATCTGACATGGTTCTAAATTGAATAAAACTGTAACAATAGCGATTCATCTCTAGTATCAAACCCATCTCCAGCCTGTGCACACCCTTCCCAGTCCCACAGGCAAACGCATATTCCTAGGTGTCCAGTGCACTCTTGCTGCCTACCTGGGCATCTCTGCCTTGTGTGCTTTCTACCTGCAATCAAAAACTCACCAGCCTTGTGTTCCATTGATATCACCATTTGGCTAAGGTGAAAGCCAGCTAATCTGATAAAATAATCTGTATTGTTCTGTGTCAGTGGTTTCTCTCATGCACCTCTTCCCAGATATCATGCTTCCAGCTGGAGAGGCATCTAGGTGGTAGAGCGGATAGAGTGCTAGACTTTGAGTCAGGAAGACCTGAGTTTGAATCCCGACTGAGACACTTACTAGCAGGTTGACCAAGGGCAAATCAATTAACCTTTCTCAGCCTCAGTTTTTTCACCTGTAAAATGGGGATAATAGTTGTTAGCATTTATTCAGCACCTAGTATGTACCAGGCACCATGCTAAGTGCTTTGTAAATACTGTCTCATTGGATCCTCACAACAAAGTAGCACCTCCTTCACAGGATTGGGGTAGGTTGTAAGGATCAAATTAGAACACATATGTAAAGTGCTTTGCAAATATCAAAGTGTTACATAAATGTGTATATTAATCGACCTAAGGCTTAATTTAAAGGAGTCAGCTCTTAGGATGGCAGTTTAAGGCTTTGTAACAAGCCAAGAGGGAAGCTGTCTGGGGATAAGCAAGATCTTGGGGCACTCCTCCAGTTATACCAGGTAAGACAAGCTGCTGCTCTTCCCCAATCCCAGCCTCTCACAGGAAAGAGGAGGCAACAGAGAAGGGAGCCAGAGGACCACTGGGGAGGTGCGAGAAGTCAGCGCTCGGCGGGAAAGGCAGGCCTGCTGCAGAGTTTTGTTATTCACACAGTCTTCCAGCTCAAATCTTGGCCCAACTGATTAAGTGCTCAGCAGAAATAGCTATGTAAGTGCTGGGATGGCAACAGAATTTTAAATAGCCACTAAATAAAAAGCAATGCCTCTTACATCATTGTCTGTTCTAGAAAAAAAAAGCAGTGGGGGCTGTGATGACCCACAAATAGAGTTATTTCATAATATGTACACAACACAAGTCTAATGTGCTGAGTTCAAAACTAGAAGTGAAGGCCTAGGCCTGCTTTGGGCCATGTGGCCCCCAAACCCAAGAAACCTTCTCTGGGGTGCAATATGCTCTCGGTCTCTTTCTATACCATCTAATAACTCACAGCTAGACAAGAGAATCCCAGTATGCCTTTTATTCCAACTTAGCCTATCCATGGGCGTTCCCCAAGAACTGTCAATGCAGGGTGGGGTGGGGTTCTAGACACAAAATGCATCAGCATGGTCTACATCAGTCCTGGTGGTACCAAAAACAATCTGGGACCATAGCAGTAAATGTCTGTACAGTAAATGGCTTTCCTCGGGAAAGGGGCCAGCAGCTTTCACTCAGCTGGGATTACATATAATAATACCTCATTTGTATAAATTGCTGCAGAGTTTGCATTGCACTTTATACCCAGCAATCCTGTGAGGATGGTAGAGCAACCATTAACATTTCCATTTTATGGGTAGTTTATATTCCTATTTTATAGGTAATCAAACTGTGGCCATGAGAGGTTAAGTGATTTAACCAGGATTACATAGGAAATCATTGTCTGAGGTAGGATTTGAACTCATGCCTCCTTATTTCAAGTCTTGCACTTTATCATTCATGTCTGAGTGCACAGTACCCTGCCACATCATCTCTCAACAGGGTCTATTCCATCTGTTGATTATCTGAGGGTAAGTTCTTTCCTCTTTCACAAGGGACACTGAGGTTAAGGGGCTTACTCCAGACCCTTACCCATTGGTGTATGTCCTGCCCTAGCCTCCAAGGCCCAGTTTTGGTCCCACCTTTACTAAGTCACATCTCTCCCTTTTCTGAACTTACGTTTGCAATGTGTCGAGCCTGTCATAATTCCTTACTTGTTTTTATCTATTCAATTTTGTCTTCTCAAAATGTAGATTGTCCACTCCCGGAGAGTAAAACCCAAGTATTATCCTTTGTATCCACAATCAGAGCTATCCCTGGGGTGGGTGGAGAAAGAATTCCTGGCACTAGCCTGATCTAGGCAAGGTCATGGAGTATGTTGACAAGGCTAGGGAAGACTCAGAGCACATCGGGAATGACCTCAATCTTCTCAGTAAAGAAAGCAGTAAGGCCTTCTGCTAAATGACAAGGAAGGGGTGGGGGCTGGGCACTTAGAGTGAGTGGAAAAGATTTAGAACAACTGCTCTGGGAGATTTGATAAGAATCCAACAGGAGATGAATAAAAAGATTGCTAGGAAGGAGTGACAGCCCTGCTCAGGTTAGACAACTGGCATTTATGGTGGACCCAATCAGTATAGGTCCTCCAGCGGTGCTCAGGAGTCTGGGAACAGGAAAAGATAAAGTGAATAGGGAGGGTGCGTCATCTCAGATTGGGTTTTGTCTTTAAAAAAAAAAGTAAGGTAGAAGGTCAGGGGATGAAGGATCCTATGGTGCTAGCACAAACATTGTTAAATTGGCTAATCTTGGAGTTCAAATAAGGGAGGGAGACAAGGGAAGCTGAAAGGGGGTTGATGGATTGAAAGAAGAAAAATAGGAAGGAGTAGAAAATCATGAGGAGGGTGAAAGGCATGGTGAGAGGAAAGGAAGGATAAGAGATAGGAGAGAATTGGCAGGTGTGGTCAAAAGATGTAATTCCAAGAGAAGATGAAGTCCAAGGACTGACCTTGGCCTTGAGATCTAAAGTTACTGATGTGGGATAGAAATTAAGGTCATTCATATAGAGGATAGGTGGGAAGTGGAAAGCCAGGCTGTTGGAAGTGTGACAGCACCCATCCTGCTGAGGTCACCCAGGATGGCTGGGCCTGGAGTGGAGAAGAGATGGGCATACCAGGGGCTGAAGTCATGGACTGACATGGGCTACCATCCCAGAGTCAGGAGATGATAATTACACATAAGGGGAGAGGGCGATGAATGCAAATGGCAGTAGGAAAAGTTGTTGGTGATGCTGCCAGAGCAGAAATCTGGAAGCAATAATAATAGCATAAATTCATAATGTCCTTTACAGTTTACAAAATGTGTCATTCACAACAGCCCTGTAAAGTAGGTCTGGTTATTGCTATCTCCATTATACAGAAAAAGATACTAAGGCTGAGATAAGTGATATGATTTTCCCAGGATACCACAGGCAGTAAGTCTCAGAGCTGGGGACCAAATTCAATTCTTCTGATGCTAAGTTTATCGTTCTTGCTCCTACACCAGGGCATTGCCTCCCATACAATGAGACATGAAATATGGCTGTCTCCCACTATCCCAGAGAACAAGTTCTCAATGACCTTTTTAGCTTGAATTTCAATGAGCTAACGAGCCTCTAGCTGTGACCTTCTTTGGGCAGCCCATTTCTTCTTTCTATTGCTTTTTTTTCCTATTAGAGGCAACTAGATGGCACACTAGGGAGTAACGAATGGAGACAAGGGAAGCTGAAAGGGGGTTGGTGGATTGAAAGATGAGAAAGAGGAGGAGGGAGTGGAAAATTACAATTCTCCCAGAAGGTGGGAGGAAAGGAAGGAATAAGAGAGGTGAGAGAACTGGTAGGCGTGGTCAAAAGAGGTAATTTCAAGACAAGATGAGGTCCAAGGTTGACCTTGGCCTTGGGATCCAAGGTGACTGAAGTGGGGTAGAAATCAGGGTCATTCAAGTAGAGGATAGCCAGGTCATTGGAGGTGTGGATGACTTCCAGCTGTAAAATGGTGTGACTGTGACTCTCTGAGAGACAAAATGATATAATAGAACACCACTCCCAGAGCCAGAAAGTTCAAGTTCAAGTCCTGACTCTAACACTAGTGACTGTGTGACCTTGGGTGAGCTCCCCAACATCTCAATGTCTTAGACGACTCTCTGAGGGAGTCTTAACCTGGCCATATCTCATATAGAGGGAATCAAAAGGTCCATGAACTTGGACGGGGGTGGGGGAAATCTTACCTTTATTTTCACTAATCTTGGGTTTCTTTTGTAATCTTGTTTATTTCATTTTATACATTTAAAAATTTTATTCTAAGAACAGGGTCCATAGGTTTCAATAGACTGCCAAAGGTGTCCATGACACACAAAAGCCTTAAGAAGATCAGGTACTGACTTGCATAGAGAGAAGAGTTTCCTCACCTAGAAACTGCTCTCCTGATGAAATCCTAGGATCATAGCATCATGGATTTAGATCTAGAAAGGATCTTGGAGGCCATCAATTCCCTTGTCTTACATGTGAGGAATTTGAGGCATACAGCAGTGAAGTGACTTACCCGTGGTCACACTGCCAGGAAATGTCTGAAGCAGAATGTAAATTCTGGGTGTCCTGACTCCAAGCCCAGCATTCTATCCACTGATAAGAAACCAAAAATAAAGATTCTCTGATTATATCTCTCTCCTCCACAACCTTCCCTAACACACATCAGAAGACAGTCCCTAAAATGATACACTATAGCTAGCACATGATACTTCTCACTAAATAGCATTTCAAGAGGCGAGAAATCCAAGATACTTAGGAATCCCTGTGAAAGAGCCAAATGAAGAAAAATGGAGGTCTCCAGTCAACTCCCTTTCCCCCCTCCCCCTTTCTTTTTATTCTTTTTAAATTTATTTTTAGTTTTTACCATTCATTTCCATAAGATTTTGAGTTCCAAATTTCCTCCCCATCCCTCCTTTCTCCCACCCCAAGACAGCATGCAATCTGATACAGGGTCTCTCTCTCTCTCTCTCTCTCTCTCTCTCTCTCTCTCTCTCTCTCTCTCTCTCTCTGTGTGTGTGTGTGTGTGTGTGTGTGTCTCTCATTATACATATGTGTGTGTGTGAGTGTGTGTGTATGTGTGTATGTATATATATTCATATTAAACATATTTTCACATTAGTCATGTAGTAAAGGAAAATCATAAGCAGTGCCCCCTCCCCTTTTCTTTACAAATAGCTAAATAGAATCCTCTAATTTAGGTGGTACCTCAGGTCACCACCTTCTTCCCACATGCTCTTCAGATATACCAAGAGCATCACCAAAGGGGGAAAAGGATGGAAGGATTGAGGAATGCAAGTGCCCCAATGATGGACAACTTTTGATTGGTGTGTCTTTGATGTTATAGTCTCATTGGGAACATTCCAATGATGTCACCCAGCTCCTCGTCTTTACAAAGCTGAGAAACTACAGGATAAAGAGGAAGGGGACAAAGTGACCCTCAGATGTAGTGTCTAGTTCATTTTTAAAATTCAGCAAAGATATTGGATGAGTCATTGATACCCTCCAGCAAAGCTTTCTCTTACTTGGAACTGAGAAGAATTGTCACCGCTGGAATTCCTCCTTACCTTTCACTTCTCCCAAGATTCAATCTGCCAGGGGCAGGGTCATCATTCAGAATATTTGACATCTGTGTGTATGGGAGAGAGGGGAAGGATGTTTGATGGGGGAATGCGGGCTTCTGGTTGTTATGGGTTCTTTGCCTTTATTCTGACTCATGAAGAACGACTCACTTCTCTGCATCTCTGAGTCAGAACCTGTGGGGCACAGTTCTGAAAGTAGAAACATCAGCAGTGGGAAAGGGGGAGGGAGGCCAAGAGAAAGGAGGGGGAGGAAAGGAGGAGAGAAGTTGCACTTGAGAGAAAAAGAGAGGCTCCTGAAAGACCAGTAATTGATGGGTCTGATAATATCACCTCAGTTCTCTTGGCTTGACAGGCAGCATTCCTTAGAACATGGAACATTGTGGCCCCTTGGTTATATGGAATCCATTTCTGTCTCTCTCCTTTCAGATTTATTTGTCCTAGAAGCCAGGATGAGGGTGTAGAGGGAGGTGGGGAGAGATCTAAGAGGGAGAAGGCTGGGGGGAGAGCAGCCCCGAGGCAGCTGTAGCATAGGGACTGCACCATCAGCAGTCCCTCCCCAGAAGGTTTCTGAAATAGCAGATGCTTACATCCCACAGTCTGCCACCTCAAGCTCTGGGACAGCCAGTCATGGGCAGTGACCTCAGTGAGAGTCAGAGTCACTCAGTACCTCAGGTCAAGGAAGAGCAGATGAGGATTCTGTGGTGATGGGAGGTCTTAAAGGATCCCATTCTCCCAAAGGATAAGGACTATTTTCTCTTTCACAAGGAGCTGCCATGAGACCACCAAGAACAAATAAATTTCCATCCTTTTCTGCCTTGGCTTCTCCCTCAAGATCTGGACAGTCCTTCCAGAAAGTCTAGTGTATCGTATCACCTTGGATAAGTCACTTAGCCTCTCTGTGCCTCAGTTTCCTCATTTGTAAAATGATGGGGAGGTGGACTTATTGACTAAGGTCCTTTCTGGCTCTAAATCTATGATCTTATAACCTGTGAATAAAAGAAGTCTCTGCAATTTCAACTAATTGTCCTATTTTCTTTTCTCCTTCCTTTTCCTAAGACCTTTAGCACAAGGAATTCCGGGCTTCCTCTTCCCATAGGTTCTCTTGGACCAAGGAATATGGCAGGGAATAGGGATATTTCAGAGAGCCCTGGACTGATATCCATCTACTTCTCCCAAGGTCTTTCAGTTTTTAGGTCTAACCTGAGAATTTAGAGTCAGAAAACCTACCAGTCCTGCTACTTCCACCTATACGACCCTCCTCTTTCTTCTCCTTAAGCTTCTACAAACCTGGCTAGGGTCAAGATCCCTGGATTTCGGATCATGGATAAAGTTGCTGCCACATCACCATTTTAAGGGGATAACCATGGGATGTTCCTGAGCTAGAAAGAGCGTGTACAGTTATGCTGATAAGATGGATTCTGAGTCAGGGCATGTAGAACTGTCAGAAGACAGTGGAGCCTTAGTGAACGTGTAGACATGTCCCCTGAAGCACCCCAGCTCATTAGATAAAATGAGCAAAGTCAGCTGATGGTGGACAGCACTGAGAAGAAAGGCAACTCAGCCATCACTCCTCCCACAACAGTGACATTCTCATTGCACGCCCCTCCCCCACTTCTCAGGGGTGTCAGGGCATAATCCCAGCTAATATATGCAGCATGTCTTGTACAATATATACAATAGCTTATGTAGCATATTCTGTACTGTGTATCTAGCATATACTGTACCATATATATGAGAGTACATGCAGCAATTCCGTACCATATATGTGAGAGTATATGCAGCACATACTATACATATATACAATAGTATGTGCAGCATATACTGTATCATATATATGATAGTATATGCAGCCTATACTGTACCATATATACGGTAGTGTATGTAGCATATATTGTACCATATATATGATAATATATGTAGCATATGCTTTACCATGTATATGATAGTACATGCAGCATATACTGTAAAATATCTACTGTTACATATAAAGTGTGTGTGTGTATCAGTATATACAAATACACTTGCTTTGCAAGCTGCAAAACCACCATCCTGCGCCTTCAAGATTATCTCCAGTTTTTCCCATCTATACAGTTGTTTGCAAATTGTCTGCACCATTAAACTATGAGGTCTTTGAGGGCAGGGACTGCTTTTTTGCCTTTCTTTGCATCCCCAGCACTTAGCACAGCGCCAGGCACATAGTAGGTGCTTAATAAATGCTTGTTGACTTGAATTGACTTCAGTTTCCTCATCGATAGAATGAGGGAGTTGGACTAAATGACCTCTAAGTTTCTTGCCAGCCATAAAATCTGTGATCTCATGATATTCCCCTTTTGATCATATCTAAAAGTTTCCAGGCAAAATGTTTTCTTCCCCTTTAGTTGGTGTGTCCTGTCTATGGATACTTGAAATGGGATACTAGTTACACTTGTATGATAAAATAAATTTAGAACCAAGTCTTCTTGGAATCAAATGGTTTGGAAATGCAGACAGGTCAATGCTAAATTACAAAAGACTGAACACTATCGTGAGACTCATAGTCTTAAAACCTGGTTCAAAAATCCTAAGTCCATCTCAGACTATCTTCTTAACTGATTGTTTACTTTTCATCTTGTCCTCCCCCTTCTAAATCTTGATTAAAGATGGTAATGAAAACACCACCTGTGCCCATAATGTCTTAATTTTCCTGCCCAGGACTCATAGTCCCTAGGGATGATTTCCAGGTTCATTTTGACAGTATCTACCATTTGTCACCATATGAATCATGACCAGAAATGGGTAACACTCATCAGGTTTCACAAGACCGAGGAGATTCTCCATTATGTCCCAGATATGTGTCTCAGAGAGACAGCATGTCTTCCATGTATTCATGTCAGCTTGACAAAAGCTACCCTGTGACATAGGAAGGGAGTCAAAGCCAACCTCCAGAACTTATATTTTCCTCCTTCCTCTAGGGCTATTTATTCTCTCTTCTGGCTATGTCTGTGGAGGTTAATTAGCATTTAATGGAGCATAGGAAGCTTCTTCTGCTTCAGAGGGCCCTAGTCCACCCACTGTGTGAAAAGCCTTCAACCTATTGCTTTCCCCCAAGGTTCAGTATTATTTCTACAATAGGATAATGTGTTATTGCTTCTAGGGGTAGATACAGCTGTCTTATAGGAGCCCCTAGAGACCTTAATGGCTTGATTTAAAAGATTGCCTCTAATAATGGTGATTCCGGGCTTTGACAGGCCAGTGGAGATGGGGAAGGGAGGGAAATACTCATTTATATAGTACTTACTATGTGCCAGGTACTATGTTAAGCACTTTTTACAAATATCATCTCGTTTGTTCTTCACAACAACCCTGGGAGGTAGATGTTATTGTCCTCACTTTATACTTGAGGAAACTGAAGCTGAGTAACCAGGGTCACATAACTAATAAGTATCTGAGGCTGGGTTTGAACTCAGGTCTTCCTGACTGTAGGCTCAGCCTTCTATTCACTCCGCCACCAGCTGCATTTATTTGAACTCTCAGAGTTTCCTAAATGTCATCATGTAACTATTTATTCCTATTTCCTTTGGGTCAAATATGTGATAAGTACATGTTGATATGCTAATTAATCATGTAATATAGTAACATGTCTGCTCATACCATACATTTGCAGATATATGGATGCATTTATTATATTAACATGTATATGTGGTAAGTATGTGGTAACATTAATTAATCGTGCTATATATTAACATATCTGTTCATGTAACACATTTACATATTTATGGATGCATCATTATATTAACATGTATTGGCATGATTGATTATATGTGATAAGTATGTGTTAATATATTAATTAATCATACTAATCTATTAACAAACTCTCCGTATACTACATTTGCATACATGTGGAGGTATTTATTATATTAACATGATTGATGTGATTATATATGTTAATATATTGTGTATTATAAATCAGTCAATGAACACTGAAATTTTAGTAATTCTAACCATATCTGACCCATATGCATTGTCACTGTGATCCTTATTAGAATTAGGATTGAGTTTCTGGAATGATCTCTTATGGATATTGAAGATATGAGAGTGTCTACAAGTGTTGAAGTCATCTGTAGTAAGCATCTGTACTGAAAAAAGTAGGAATTGGTACAATGTTTTATATATAAGAGATTTTTTTCGGGGAGGGGAGAGAGCTGCATCCCAGACTTGGGATTTCATCTCATGGGAATATCTTCCATCTATTCAGACTGGCAACTTTTCTATAACTTAACAGTGTTAGAAAGTTACTTGAGACAGCAAGATGATAAATGACATAAAACGTGCCTTTCCACGGTCACCAAGCCAGAATGTGTCAGAGGAAGGACTGAAACCTGGGTCTTACTAAATTTGAAGGCCAAACCATTCTACCTCTCATCTGCAATTCATAAAATTAAAACCCAAAGATATGTATTGACTATCTATTTTATGTGCAGTAGGTAATACATACTCCTTGGGTTTATTTTTTAAAATCTGGTATTTTTATGGAGTGCTAGATCTTTGAAATGAAAATGACTAGTTAAAAAAAATTAGATGGTTGCAGATTTTTGGCTTATTCTGGGAAGCAGGACAGTGCATGCAGAGAATGTCAAGCTTGGAGTCATAGGACCTGAGTTTAAATCCTAGCCCCATTTACCTCCTTTGTGACCTAAAACCAGTTATTTAACTTCCATGGGCCATTGCTTCCTTAACTGTAAAATGAGGGGATTGAATTAAAAGGCTTCTGGGGGTCCCTTCCAGCTTTAAATCTATGATCCCATGATCTGATGAATCACTTCCTAAAAATTAGATCTGTGCAAAAATAGAAAAGTTTGTCTCAGGAAGTAGTGAATTTCCCAGCATTGGGATGTATTCAAGCAGAACAGATGACTTCCTCACTTATTCGAAATGTTGCAAAGAGGACAGGCATGACATTGGACCAGACGACCATTAAGATACCTTCCAACTCTTGCATTCTGTGATGCTTTGGCTGTGATTCTTTAAATGGGTTTCTGTATATTGCAATTCACTAATAAAAGAAATGAAGAAGGAGATAGTGGCAAGTTTAATCACTATTCAAAGAGGATGGATGGATTTTCCAATAAATTTCATAGGATGTTATCAATTTCCATGGTCTAACAAAAAGATCCTTTTGTAAAATGACCTTGGTCCTGATCCATTGCACAAAAATGGGATTTTATTAGTCTCACTCCCAGTCTCACTTTCTGGTACTTGGAATGGCTGCCAATAACAACATGTATCATTAAAGCCATATTAAAGATAACCACAAGTTTTTTTTCTTCTAGCTGTACACCAATAATGGCTAACTACAACCTAAGAGGATAGTGCTGTGCCTGAAGGTTTTGACAAACCAACTGGACAATCATTTGATTGGATCAAATTGGATTATTTTAATCTTCCAGTACTGTATTGATGGCTTGGGCACCAGGTCCCGTAGCACTTTTCATCATTCACCCCCATACTCACCTGTTCATAGATGGCTCTTGTTGCCATAGCACTGGCGTGCCTCCCAGTCACTGTTCCTAACCTCCACAAGATGGGTCTAAGGGACAATTTTCTGAAATAAATAGACACCAAGTACAAACAGCACAAGGTGCTCAAACATCTTGAAAACACCCTGCCAGGCCCCAGTCCTACCACTGCCAAACTTACCAATTGAGCAAGCTGCTTTCTTTGAAAAAAACCCAAATATGCCTCTGTTTCCCCTGTTGGCCTGCATTGACAAATAGCTACTTGAAGTTCATAAGATTATAGATTTAAAGACAGAAGAGGCCTTAGAGGTCATCAGGTCCAGCATCTCCCTTATTTTATAAGGACATAAAAGCCCAGAGAAGTTAAGCGAGTTGACCAGGGCCAACCAACTAATCAGTATCTGAGGCAGCTCATGTCTTCCTGCCTCCAAATCCAGTACTCTATCCACTGCACTATACTGCCTCTCAATAATGGCTTCTCAAAGAGTTCAGAGTCAGATGACATCCTGAAGATTCCCTAATGCAATCCTCTTATTTTACAGAGGAAAAAAAAAACCAAGATCGAGGAAAGGAGAAGTGATTTGCCTGAAGACGCACAGGAAATGAGTAGCAAAACTGAGATTGGAACCCATAATCTCTGACTTCAAATCGGTTGTATCACACTACCTTCCAAAACCATTGGTCCCTTTCTTGAAGGCAGCCCTCAAATATACAGACCAACCTACCATGCTGATATCATTACTTATCTGACTTTGATCACACTTGACTTATTATTCCACTCAGTTCTTTGCTTTTCATTTTTAAGTACCAATTGGAAAAGGGGACTTAACAACCTTTTTTCTATGTACATAAAGACAAAATGCTTGGAAGAATCAGGGAAGAGTGAATATTGTCTTTGACCAAGTAAAGTGTGTGGTATAATGAAAGGAATTGAATTTAGATTCAGCACATCTGGATTTGGGTGCTGACTACTACCCTTTCTACCTGTGTGACCTTGAACAAGTCTCTTCCCTATCTTGGGTCTCAATTTTCTCATCTGTAAAATTAGGGCATTAGAATAGATTTGCTCTGAGGTCCCTCTAAGAGCTCTAAGTCACATGGAGAGAATAACAGTTCCTGGTGACATAGACATCTTTTATGTTAGTTTCAGGTACAATACAGTCCTCTCTCAGTCCTGCTGACATGGTGGACAAAGCACTGGACCTGGAGTCAGGAAGTCGCAAGTTCAAATATGACCTCAGACACTAGCTGTGTGACCCAAGGCAAATCATTTAATCTGTGTGCCTCATTTTCTTCAGCTGCAAAATGGGAATGATAACGGCACCTACTTCTGAAAGTTGTTAGGAAGTTCAAATAGGTGATATTTGTAGTTTTTCCTTGCTTCTTTCCTTCTTCTTTCCTTATCTCCTTCTTTCTTTCATTCCTTCTTTCTTTCCTTCCTTCCATGCTTCTCCTCTTCCTTTCTCCTCCTCCCTCCTTCCCTTCCTTCCTCGCTTCCTTCTTTCCCTTCCCTCCATTCTTTCCTTCCTTCCTTCCTTCCTTTTCTCTCTCCCTCCATTTTCTGCTCCTAACCTCCTCCCTTCCTTCAATTCTTTTTCAGGTCAGGGGAAAGCATCACAAAATACACTTAGACAAGCAGCCAAAAAAAGGTGGCCTTCAAATCAATTAAGATAACTTCAGTTGGAAATGGTAGACAGAAACCCAGAGAGTCTTCCACGAGGTGGAGGGGAAGCTCACCTGGGAGGCAGTAGCCAGGGGAAAGAACTGCATGTCACTTGGAAGTTTTAGTTTTAATTATTAATTATTGCTAACTTGATGCTCAGGTTTTTTCTGCATTATTAAAATCGAGCAAAAGCTGTCAGCACTCTACTACGATATAGTCTTATTACCCTACCCTAGTTATGGCAATGAGTTGATGCATTGCTAATAATCATGTCATATTCATCATATACAAAGAAAGATTTCCTGATTCCACTACCAGAATGAGTTGCTTTTTGTAGTGAGGATTGTTTTGCACTGAGCTATCCACATTCTCTCAACTCATACCCCTCATTATAACCATTACAAGTATTTCCAAGACAGTTGGGTCAAATTAGAGGAGAAATATGGAGTCCTGGAACAGATGAAGTCAATTTTTGTCCTACCGGGAGATGAAACCTGTGACCCCATTGTCCCTGATCATATCATGTTCTAATTAAGTGACACCCATCTGTCATTTCTCCAAAAAAGTAGCCTGAGAGAACCTGCATAATATATGAAAAAGTCCTACATGCAACTCTATGGGGCAAAATATATAGAAAACCAACCACACACTGTGCCATCTGGTCCATTTTACAGATGAGAAAACTGAGGCTCAGAGAGATACAGGCTTAAGTCATACAACCAGTATGTAGCAGAGTCAAGATCTGAACCCAGTTTGTCTGACTCCAAATCCAATGTTCTTTTCCTGGAATCATTCAGAGAGATTGATAGAGGTAACAGGGTATAGTGGGAAAGACTCATGGATTTATCGTCAAAGGACCCCTGTTCAAATCCTACTTCTGCTACTTTCTTCTACCTGTGTGGTGTATAGAGAAAGTCAATTTGCCACTCAGGACCCCAGTTTCCTCATCTGTGAAAGGGGAGGTTGGGTTGAGTGCCCAATGGTGTCCTACTATCTTTCCCTTATTATACCAACATTCAGTGTTGTTCCTTAGTACCATGCCTAGCATGTAGTAAACATTTAGTAAATGATTGCTGATTGACTCTCTCCTCCTCCTTGTTCCCTTGGGTGCTAACAAACCTTCAAAGACCTTTCCTTAAAGATTCCAAGTACCTTAGCGTTGACTAATATCTCGGATTCTTCTGCAAAGCCCCTTTAGTCCAATAGGAGATACCAACTCTGAAATATCTGGGTTGGAAAGTATGGTCTGACAGAGGACATTTTTCTGATCCATGAATGGAAAAAAATTATGTGCCACTGGGATTTTTCCTGGAAAAATCTATAGATGACAATAGAGGACAGAAAATACACAGTTCTCTAAGGTTTTAAAAGGAGGGTATTAAGAGTAGGAGAGTTAAAAAACACTTCATAACAAAGACACTATCATGGTCCCCAATAGAGTATTTAGTGCAATTTATCTTGTTTAAAGAATCTCCCATTTTTAATAACCACTTGTGGGAGCCCTCCAGACCCTCAATTGAGTTGTGAGTATTTTAGCAGTATCCACATGGGGCTATGTTACAGCAGCTCACAAAATCTCTTGTCTTTTCCTGGCGCAGACTGGACTAGAGCTCAGCCACTCCTGTACTCAAATAAAAAGGAAGAACCCTGGTCAGACTGGATCAACAAGTCAACAAGCATGTAGTAAGTGCCTACATGTGCCAGGCATGGTGCTAAGTGCTAAGGAGATAAAGAAAGGTAAAAAAAAACCAGTCCCTGCCCTCAAGGAGTTCACATTCTAATGGAGGGGTCACATATAGCTACTGAATATACCATATATTGAGCATAAAGGGAAGGGGTTTTATTGGACAAGTGGTCATGTGTCCTTGATCCCTCCAATATCAATCAGATTGTGTTTTCTTAAATACTTTTGGGGTATGTGTGTGAGAGAGACAGAGAGGCAGAGACAGAGCCAGAGAGGATGAGAGAGAGACGGACAGAGTGAGAGAGAGAGACAGAGAGGATATGAGAGAGTGAGAGAGAAAGAATGAGAGAGAGAGAGAATGAGAGAGAGAGAGAGAATGAGAGAGAGAGAGAATGAGAGAGAGTGACAGAAGAAGAGAGACAGAGAGACAGAGACAGAGATAGGGAGGGGAGAGACAGGCAGAGAGAGACACACAGAGACAGAAAGGATGAGAGAAAGAGAAAGGGAGAGAGAATGAGAGAGAGAGAGAGAGAAAGCAAAAGAGAGAGAATGAGAAAGAGAGAGAATGAGAGAGGGTGACAGAAGAAGAGAGACAGAGAAAGAGACAGAGAGAGATAGAAACAGAGAGAGGGAGGGGAGAGACAGGCAGAGAGAGAGAGAGACAGAGACAGAGAGGATGAGAGAAAGAGAAAGAAAGAGAATGAGAGAGAGAGAGAAAGGATGAGAGAAAGAGAGAGAGAATGAGAGAGAGAGAGAGAGAGAGAGAGAGAGAGAGAGAGAGAGAGAGGATGAGAGAGAATAAGAGACACAGAGAGAGACAGAGAGACAAACAGAGACAGAGACAGAGAGGATGAGAGAGAGAAAGAGAGAAAGAGAATGAGAGAGAGGAACAGAGGGAGGGAGAGAGAGAGAGAGAGAGAGAGACAGAGAGAGAGAGAGAGACAGAGAGAGACAGAGAGACAGAGAGAGATGGAGAGACAGAGAGACAGAGAGAGATGGAGAGACAGAGAGACAGAGAGGAGTGGAGAGACACAGAGAGAGAAAGAGAGATAGTCAGACAGACAGACAAAGTGGATGAGAGAGAGGGACAGAAGGAGAGAAACAGACAGACAGAGTAGGGGTACACATCCTTCAAACATAGAGAGAAAAGGAACTTCAGAAATCCTTCTTTCTAGTCATTCAGTTAGGGTCTTTTCTCCGTGTCTTTTCTGACAAGGTAGGAGCTTTATGTGCCCCGCCCCTCCTTGGGGGAAATTTTTTTTTTTTTGGCAATATCTGTGGCATAAATGCTCCTTTGTAAAATTCAATTGATGTTAAACAAAACAGGAGATGCTAGTCACTATTCCCCTAAAAACAGAAAAGGGAATAGCAATAAGGGCTCAAGCCAATAGCAGAGAAGACAAAGACCCTTGGAGTTATCTCCTGGAACCCTGAGAGTCAGATGTAGCTGGCTGGCCCTGGGAGAGGGAGCTAGAGCACACGTGCCACTTTGGAATTTCTATGCTCCCTAATTAGCAAATGAAAGTAAAAGTCAAAAGCTTAAAGCAATACAAGAAGGGAAAGCACACAAAGAACAAATCAAACAATTCAATGTCAATCAAAAGCTTCGATACAGAGGCTTGAGAAGTGAAGAAAGCAAAAGCAACAAAGAATTCCAAAAGAAGGAGGATATTAAATGTGTCTGGGCATCATGTAGCAAGAAGTTCGACCCAATGAGGACTTAAGTAGAGATCGAACAAGAAACAGAAAGTTAGCACATCCAATGAACAGCACTGTTTTATTAGAAGTGACTGAAAATTGGAAAACTGGAAAACATGGTCTGGTCTGGAGTCTAGGGCTAGCTATATAGTAAGCTAGGTAACTTGCACTCAGCTCCAATTAAAATGTCTGTGGCACAGGTCAGAAGTTCTGAAAGAAAATAGCTAAAATATAAAAGTAACATGAGAGTGAGCAAGATTTGGAGATAGAGGGCCAGCCTTGAAAGAAGGAAGACCTGGGTTCAAGACCTTCCTCTGATTTGTCTAAGTGTGTGGCACTCAGCAAGTCATATAATGTCTTCATGCCCCAGGCAAGTCCCAAAGAGAGTTATTGATAGATTCAACATCATTGGAGGCAGGTTCCACAACATGAGAAATGAACAAAATCACAGACTTACCTGCCCCCTGCCAAAATCTTTTAACCAACTCTGTGAGATGACCATTACACACATTTTTTCCTGTTTTGCAAATTAAGATACTGAGGTTCAAAAAGGTTAAATAATTTTCCCAGAGTCATATAGCTTTTAGTGTCAAGAAGAGGATTTAAAGCCAGGTTACTTGAGTACAAGTCCAGCATCCTATATCCTATGAGAAGTACTCTTGGACAGAAAGGCAGCAGGGGAAGATAGAGTCTAGGCTAAGGGACAGGACAGAGCTAGGTCAGATTCTTGGCAGAGGGGGCTAAGGATGAGGTCCCCATTTGCTAAGATTGGAGAGAATGGTAGGGGAAGGAGGAATCAAGGAGAGGGTCAAAGGTGTCAAAGTCGACTCGTCTTCTCCACGATTTTATCCAGGAACAGCCTGTCTTCCCCTACCAGGCCACTCCCCATTCTCAGAGCAGGTGCAGAGCTGCTCAGGTTTTGCTCAGGTGTTAGCCACTTTGCTGAAGTTAGTATAAACACAGCAAATTGTAAACAGAGATGTCACTTTAGAGTACATACTGCTGAGTGTGAGTTAATTAGGGCCTCCTGGGGTGACAGAACAGAAGCACCACTTGCAACTTAGTTAAGAAATATTGTAATTAAGAAAAGAAATGTAATAAAGTTCAGCTGCCTCTTCAAGTCAAATATCCATCTGCTCTTCGGATTTGAAGTTGTGAGCATAGAGAACTCATCTCCCCCATACAACTACCTTACAGATAATTGCTTTGAAACCTGTGGGCTACCAGATGATCCTATGCGTCTACAAGTCATTTTCTTGGTGAAGAGCAGAGTTTGGTAAGAGAAGGCACAGCGAGAAGTGGAAAGCCAATAGATTCTGGTCAGATAAGAGAGGATTTGGGAATTCATGAACATAGAAGTGGTAGTTTTATGGGTGATGGAAATGTGAACAGTATGAGCATCTTTGTGTCTGGCTGAGGTGGGTGGAGGAGGAGATGATGGGAAGTGAGCAAATTGAGGAACTGAGTGGTTAGAGTATTTGAGGGAGGGTCAATTTGTACATTGAAGTCCCCTAGTATGGGTTGGGGAAGAGAGAAAAATTACAAACCAGGTACAAAACTCACTGAGGAAAGGAGAGTGACCTGACGGTGTTCAGAGAACAGGTACTAGCATTTTGATTGGGTGGTAGATATGAATTGTATGAACCTTAGGAGGAGAGGTTACTGAGTGATGGAGCAAAGGGGAGCAAATCAGTGAGCAATACCCCTCAATTGTTTGGCATCCTTTTAGTTTATAGAGGGTTTTGCCACCACTAAAAGATCTCCTATAAACATTTTGGTACATAAAGGACTTTTTCCTCTTTCTTTGATCTCTTTTGGTATAGCAATGATATAGCTATGTCAAAAGGTATGCAATCTTAGCAACTTTTGTGTGTGTGACTACAAATTTCTTTCCAGAAGGGCTGTCCCCATTCACAGGTAACAATGCATCAACGTCTTCCAACAGTTACCATTTTCCTTTTTGTCATCTTTGCCAGTCTAATGGGTATTTCTGTAATTGGCATTCCTCTAATTTGTGGTAATTTGAAGCATTTTTAAACATGAATATAGAGAGCCTGGATTTCCTCCCTTGAGAACTATTCACATCCTTAGACCATTTATAAATTAGAGAATGGCTTTTTTCTTATAAATTTGAATCATTTTCTTATGTATCTTGGAAGTGAGACTTTTATCAGAAATTTGCTGCCAAGATTTTCCCCCAGTTGATTATTTCTCTTTTAATTTAACTTTATTAGATTTGTTTGTGCAAAAACATTTTTAATATTATATAATCAAAATTATTCATAACTAGCTCCTGAATCCACTTGGCTGTACTTGAGAAGCTATAATGGAAAGGCTGCTGGACCTAAAGTTAAAAGAGACCTAGGTATGAATCCTCCCTCAATGGAAGGCAAGCATTCAGCCCTTTGGAACCTTATTTTTCTCAAATGTAAAATGGAGACAGTAATACTTAATTCACAGGGTTGTTGAGAGGATCAAATATGTGTAGAATGCATCATAGACTTTAAATGTCATCTACAGTCATTGTTACTGTCCAGTCTACCTCTCTCCTCTGGCTTCGTAAACGTCTATCTGCAAAGATACTCTTAAAAGACTCTTAAATTCTTTGCTGAAATCCAGGCACTCTATGTCTATGACATTCCCCTGGTCTGCCAGTTGAAAAATTCCATCAAAAAAAAGGAAATGCTGTTGGACTGGCAAGACATTCTTAATGAAATTTTGTTGGCTTATGGTGAGCACTACTTCCCATTCTAAATACTCACAAGTTATCCCTTTAATAATGCTTTCTAGAAAGTTGTTAGGAATCATTATGAAGTTGACTGGTCTGTATTCAAAGAATCCAGTGTCTACCACTTTTGGAAAATGGGGGAAGCATTATCCCATTTCTAGTCCTGCTGTTCCTCAGTGGTTCTCCACGATTCTGGCAAGCTCACCGACAATGGTTCAACAATCATATCTCCAAATCATTTGAATATGGTGGGAATGAGTTCACCCAGGCCAATTGATTTGAATTCCCAGATAGACAAAAGGGTGGATCAAAGAAGCCTTCCTGGAGGAAGTACCATTTGAAATGGGGCTTAAAAAACAAGTAGAATTGTAAAAGCCAGAGATAGAAATGAGAAATAGTTTAAACAGAGGGAGAGAATGTGGTGAGCAATGGCATGGAAGTGAGAAGGTTCTGGGCATACCCAAAAGACATGAAATGAAAATACTAACAACAAAACAATTAAAATGGAATTCTCTGAAATTATAATGGCCGAAGTTGGCCCCAAAGTACAGGTGTGAGAAGATACTCCTGCATCTTTGCAGAAGTGTGGGTGTGGAAGACCATATAAAACATTGAGATTTTTCAGTATGTTGGTTAGTGTCACTAAACTGTTTTCTTCTCTTTAAAAAAGCATCTTTATTATAAATGATGGCTTTTAGTGGGGGTGGAAGTGGGGATGGTTCCCCAGAGATAGAATGAGAAATGTAGATGATGTAAAAACAATTGTAGTCAACAAGTATTTACTAAGTACTTACTATGTACTAGGCACTGTACTAAATTTTGGGAATATAAATTCAAACAAAATTATAGTCCTTGCCTTCAAAGAGCTTACATTCTAACAAGAGAAGGCAACATATAAAAGAAAGCCAAAAGTCAGGGGAGGAGAGAAGGTATCCATGGAAAGGCATGTTGGAGAAATAAGTATGGGGAGTCAGGAACAGAGTTGGTAAATGAGTAAAGGAACAAGCATGACTAGCCTGGGAACGTCATTAAAATGGATCTTCCAGGTGGAACTCACCAATCACAAGAGGAAGCAGAGGAGTCTTCCAGGGTGAGAAAGCTTCAGGGACACAGGCATCATCCAGAGAGAGAAGGCTGATGGGAGATGGCGAATTCCTTCTGCAATACAAATATGGTCTTTATATCTTCAGAGCCAACAATTTCTCTTTTCTGTTATAGCTCAGCCTTCATTTTGGTCCTCAAAGCATACCAGAAATACCCCTTTCTTAGAAATGTTTCCTAGAAATACCATGCTTGCTCCAACCTCTCAAATCCAGAGGATATTAACAAAAAAAATTTAAGACAGCCAGTAAAGCAGTCTGGCTGCTCAACAATGCACATGGCAGAGAGAAAGGTGAGTTAAGGCTGGATCCCAGGTTGTGCAAACATTTTTACTAAGAAATTTGGAAAAGAACATTCAGTTCATGCCATATTAGAATCAGTTGAAGGAACTGGAGGTGTTTAGCCTCAAGAAGAAAGGACTTAGGGAGACATGATAACTGTTTTCGAGAATCTGAAGGACTAAAAGCATATGACTTGGTCCGCTTGATCCTTTAAAACATCATTTGAAGCAATGTGTGGCATATGCAAATTTAGTACTAGTTAGGAGGCTATAACAATAGTCTAGATTGATGGGGGGATAGGGAGGGCTGTGTTGGGAAAGAGGCAAAAAAAGGAGAGAAGTGATAAGTGGCAGACACATGGTAGAGATACTATTAAGAGGACTTGGCAATTTCTTGGATCTTGCAGGCAACCTCTTCTTTCCAGGCAAATGTCCATCTCTCTAGTTCCAGCCTTCATCACCTCTCACCTAGACTCTTCCAAAAGCCATTTAATTGATCATTCTGCTTCCATTCTCTCTCCTCTCCAATCCATCCTCCGCTTCACCCCCAAAATCATCTTTATAAAGCAATGTTTTGGTCACACCAATAACCTCATCAAGAATTTTCAGTGGCTCTCTATTGCCTTGGTGTAAAATTAAAAATTTGTCAGTGCAGTACAGAAAGCCCTGCGTGATGGCCCCGACCTGACCATCCAGATGTTTTCTGTCACTCCTCTTTGCTGTTGTTCAGTCATTTTCAGTCATGTCCAACTCTCAGTGATCCCAACTGGGGTCTTCTTAGCAAAGATCCTGGAGTGGTTCACCATTTTCTTTTCCACTCATTTTACAGATGAGGAAACTAAGGCCAACAGGGTTAAGTGACTTGCCCAGGGTCACACGGCTAGTAAGTGTCTGAGGCTGGAGTTGAGCTCAGGAAGATGAGTCTTCCAGACTCCAGGCCTGGCACTCTATCTACTGTGCCACTCAGTGCCCCTCACTCCCCTTTACCAACTCTATTCCAGTTAAACTGTCCAACTTGCTGTTATGAAAACTCAGTATTCCATTTATTACCTTTGTATCTTTGAATAGACTCTGTCCCTGCCTAGAATGCACTCCCACTTCGTCTCCATCTTATCCAATCCTTAGAATTCTTGTAGGGTCTTGTAGGGTCTGCTCAGGTACCACCCCCTCTGGGAAGACATTTTCTGATCTCTTTAGCTGACAGTGTCCTTTACCTCCTTGAATAATTTAGTTTTAATATTCTTGTAAAATGTAAGCTCCTTACAGGCAAGGACTGTTTTTTTCCCCATACTTATTACGGTGTCTGGAACATAGTAGGTATTTAATAACAGTTGTTGAATTGAATTGCATGAGGAAGATAAGGGAGAAGGAAAAGTTAATAACCGAGTTTTGAGACAGCTTGACTGGGTGATGCCATTCACAGAAACAAGGGAGTCAGAAACATAACTATTTAGAGCAAAAGACATTAAAGCATACTTTGGGCATGGTGAATTTGGAGACCAGCTAGTATGTTTGAGGGGACTTCAACTAACTCCTGGTAGCTAGAAATACTGGTATACAAATAAATTCAGGAGTCATGTGAATAAAGGTGATGGTTGAAAAGACTGTAGAGAGAAGACAATAAGGAATATTCATACGTTACATACAACTTTTTTCATCAAGGAACAGAAATCATCCTATAATTCTACATCTATTTATTAAATATGGATTATGTTCTAGACACTGTGTGAGGCATTGGGGATATAAGGATAGATGCCAGGCAGACCCTCAACCCTACCAGCTTATTATTTGTTGGGCAGAAGAAGAATCAGGACCTCTATGATAGTGATGAATTGGGATTCCTTCAAGAACCCGTGGGGCTTAGGCACACATGGAACTCCTGGGGGAGAAGACGTCATGCTCAGTAATGCTATAACAAAAGTGAGCTCGTGGAGGCAATGAGGGTTGGGGTTGGAGGAGAGGTTCCAAACCTCTTTTCTATACCACGTTACCATCCTCCACTAGAATGATTGCCCAGAACTTTTGTGGGTAGTCCCAAGAGTATCATGGAGGCTAGATTTGTATAGGTGAGTGCAGTTCACCAGCAAAATCTCTACCCTACACCTGTGCTTGTATCTATGATCAATTTTCAGAGATATATTTTTTTTAAATCTGATGAGTAACAGTGAGGAATAACCTTCTCCCTCTGAGTCATAGGGTCCTGTTCCTACTGAATCACGTTCACCTACACTGGGGGCTATTTCTAGGAGCTTCTTTTTGGGGTCACAAGGTAGAAAACACCTATGTGAAGACTTTCTCTCTTGTTTAGGGCAAGATTCACATCAGTATTCTAAATTATGGGTTGCAGAGGTCCCTAGGTTGGAAAGCTGGTACAGTAATGACTCATCATTAAATGGGCTGGGAAGTGAGTATTTTCTGTTCTTTTCTATTTATACATTCTTTTGTGTTTCAAGGCACAGAATCAGACAATTTCAGAAGTGGAAGGGAGTTCAGAGTCCATCTAGCCCAATCTATACTTGAGTAATAATGCCCTGCACAATAGACCCAACAAGGGGCCACCAGTCTTTTCTTGATGGCCTCTAGGGAGGGGAGACCCACTACCTCCCAAGGCAGCCTTTTCCACTTTGACATAGCTCTGACTGTTAAGAAGTTTTTCTTTTGGTCAAGAAAATACACTACAGTCTAGCCATGTCTCTCAAATCTCAAACTTACAAAGTTGGTTTGTTTTTAAAACAAATGTACGATCTTAACTTTTATCACTATTAAATTTCATTTTATTCAATTTAGGTCAAAGTTCTAGTCTCGTCATGATTTTTTTTTTCTGGGGAGGAGGGGAAAGGGAGAGTCTATTATTCAAAATGTTAGCTATCCCTCTTAGCTTTGTGTCATCTGATAAGCAGGCCATCTGGGCTTTTGTGCTAGTCATTGATTAAAATGGTAAATAGTACAAGGTCAATGACAGATTTCTGGGACATAATACTAGAGACCTTCTCCTAAGGTGACATCGAACCACTAATAGCTTATTCTTTGGGTCCAGCCATTCAATTTATTAGAAATTTACCCTATTATACCATCTTCCAGCTCATATCTCTCCAACTTATCCACAAGAATAGCATGGAAGGCTTGAGCAAATGTCACTAAAATCTAGGTAAGCTCCATGTGTATACACACAAACTCACATCTATTTGTAATATACACATACACACATATATATGTATATATGTGTGTGTGTGTATATATATATATATACATATGTATATACATACTTATGTGTATGTATATACCTGTATTTCTAGATGATCTATAGAATACAACAAAGACAATATGACTCTCTTTCTCCTTCTATTGTTTTTTTTTCCAAAATAATTTTGACTATGCTTTCCCTTTCTGATTTCTATATTTTCTCACAGGATTATAATTTCTTTTTAAAAATAATATTTTATTAAAAACCTAATAGAAGCTTCTTTTAGAAAGCTAACATAGAGGTAAACCTGAGAGGCAGCTCATTTTAATGGATAGAGGACCATGGAACCTGAATGTGGTTTCAGGCCCCACCTCTGACACATACTAGCTTTGTTACCCTGGGAAAATCACTTCATCTCTCAGTGCCCCAGGCTACTTCCTAAAACTATAATTTGTAGAGAAGGTACCAGTCTGCACTGGTAGAGAGGGTTCCCTATGCTAATAAAGTCACAGGTCCAATTCCATATTTCTGTAAACCTGATACTGAACAGTACAAGCAAATAAACTTGCATAGTAATTATTTATAGGATTGGAACTTAAAGGAACTGAAAAGGAAGGAACTATTTTATGCATGTGTAACCCTTGTGCAGTACGCCTGACATGACCTCCCTCACAGTGGAGCCTGTTTAATGAGGTATGCTCCCCTACTCTCTCTTTGTTGGCTCAATCACCCCAACTTGCCCTCACCCTGGAAAGTTTAGGTTCCTACTAAAGGACCACCATTATGCAATGCAACTCATATTTTCTCAGAGTCCTGGGGAAATTCTGTTATAGGGGAATATACTGGCCCTACTTGCCAAGAATCTATTTAGCTCCTGAACCCCCACCAGCATATTCCCAAGTACGCAAAATCATTCTTAATGTTGACATCATTAACTTTTAAACATAAAATATTTCCTTAACAATAAATATTAATTAATAGTGATCGATGTATTACAGTTATGCAAATGACAATAATAAATAATTAATTAATTGATCCCTACCTAAATCTGGATTGTTCTTTCCTACCAATGCACATATTATCTATGAGGAAGAGTTGTAGAAATCTAGTAGGGAGATACATGAATGAGGAAAGCTCATGGGCTGAAAGAAACTCACAACTCCAGACTAAAGGCTTTGATATCATTGGTCCCTTCATAGACAATTTACATTACACAAAGATAGTTGCTCTGCTAATTGCTTTCCTTCTGGTCTTCACCAAGGTTAATTTGCTCCTCTTCTGTTTTAGAACTGACGAAGCAGTGACGAGCTCTTTTGATCACAATCACCCTTAAGAGGGTGCTAAGGTTGTGCTATAATACTATGATGATAAGCAGTTTCATTAAGCCAGAGAATTATAAATACTCAGACTGGCTTTTCGTGTGATACAGATGAGTCCAGTCATCTCTTCTCTCAACGAGATGCTGTATCATCCAATCAACTTCATCTAATAGAAGACAGAGCCTATTGCAAAACTCCTCAGATTGGCAATCTGGGCAATGCAGACAAGCCTAGCCTGATATTCACTCATCAGGATGCTGCATTGTCTAACCAGCACTCAATGGCCTATGCTTATGGCATAGCAGCTGCAAAAGCTGTCTTTTCCCATCTGCTTTTTTCCTCTCAAATCAGAAGGGGCACCAGAGGCCATCTAAGAACTTCTGAGAGGTTCCCCCCTCTCAACCTGAAGATGGTGCTAGAAGGCAATTCAGTTGTCTCCCAATAGGTTTCTGCTTTTCTCCAGCCAATCAGCACAGCAATGAAGCCGTCCCATTAACTATGTTGCTGTCATATTCACACAGCTCCCTCCTTTCTTAACTCCTCTCCAGCTGGCTTAACACTCTCAATAGCTCAGAACAGAGCCTCTTGGTGCAATGACTTATCTGTTTCTTATGAAGTAAAACTCACAAAACCCATGTTCCTGCTAATTATGAAACCAATAGTCCTTAATTAATCATCCCATGGTCTCCAAAGAGTTATTTGACTTATCACATCATGATTTTTAACTTTTCAAACTCTAAAAAAGTTACATGCAAATGAACTGATGGACCACAATGCCCTGCAGATTATTTCTCTTCCTCAAACAGGTTGTCTCAGTTCTCTACTCAGTGCCCCTAGATCCATTCTCATACTTAACAGAAAAAAAAAACTATTTTTTCACACTTGGATTTCACCGGTTTTTAATAAACAAAAGATCGTGCTCTTCCCCTTTCCACAACCAAATTGTAAACATATGAAAGGGCAGTACTTACAGCCTCCAGAAGTTTCATTGTTTCTTTTAATGCAACAGTTCATTTACTGCCCCAGAAGTTCAGTTTTTGCTTCTTTCAACAACCAAACTTCCTACATATGAAAGGGGGTAGTACCACGCTATCTGCCCCAACTTTTACCTATTCTGTTCCTCTCAAGTAAAGTATCCTCTTCCAGAAGCATATTCTAGGAATGTCCCCTCACCCAATAAAGCTCCAGGAAACCTGTTTTATCCCTCACTACCCTCTCAACAAGTACTCCTTTTTCCTTCTAGAAGGAATGACCTGAAAAGACAGAGGGGAAACTTGACCTGTGTTAGAAGATTGGAAGGTTGGGAAAAAATGTAGTAACAGAAGAGAAAGAGAAGAAGAGCTTTCCACTTGGAGGCTTTTCACAAAAAGGAAAGACCTAACCTATCTGAGCAGGAACAGCATCTTATCTTCCAAGAAATGATGATGTGGATTCACAGGTACCATCAGATGTGAGATCAGCCATTAAGAGTCAGAGGATGAAAATGAGGGGGGTAATACTAAGTGATCTCCAAACTCTCTTCCAAATGTAACAGTGATTCAGTATTGTGTTCCTAGGATAATAATCAGTGCTATGAACCATTCTTAAAAGAGGAGGAGTGAATGTATACAGGGGCTAGTTTTTCTCTCTAACTTTTTCTCAGGGCCATCTAGATAGATCCAACAACTGAATAATAAATCAATCTTATCTGCTTGATGGATGTTGCCCGATTTGGAGAATACATTTTCCTGGAAATCAAATTAAGTGGCCATTCATGTTGAGCTCATCTTACATGTCACTGTAGGTCAGATGCATCAATGCAGAGAGAAGCTGCAGGGATGGAAAGAAACAAAGGGCCCAGCTGGGTTTTAAATGCCTAGTTTGGTTTCAATACTTGGAAACCGCTCATCGTTAGGAAATGAAATCCTGACAACCAACAGATTTTAGCATATCATCTTCCAGTTTGGATTATTCCCAGGCATCAAACAGACTTCTGACAGCTGAAGACCATTGGTCCAAGAGTCTCTGTACAATAACTGTGAAGCACTCCCTATCAGACATGAATGGAATGGGGGAAAAGAACTGTCTGTAGCTGTTACCATTAATTCTTGGTTATTTGTTCTAAAGGAGAGATTAATGGCATAGAAAACCACAAATAAAGGATAATAAACCTAAAATTTATATTTGGTTTTGGAACACATTCTATATGATTTCTTTTTCCAGCAATCATCCCTCTAATTATTAGCCTAATTGTTAACCTGATTATTGATTACACTAATATGTAAATTAGTTTGCATTCTTTAAGCCATTCAGTAGCCAAGTAGGCTTAATATGGGGAAGTCAGCCTGGGTTTTTAAAGGTGCTGTGGATAATTCCTTTCATGAAAAGGACCCTCTGATACCATATCACAGAGAAGAAGTGACCCCTTGGTTCTCAAAAATGATACAAACAGAGCTTAAGGTTTCACATTTTCTACCAAACTGGAAAGGCTTACCAATGAGTTGCCAATTTTTTTTGGTTTTAACCTCAATAATGTTGTTCAGTTGTATCTGATTCTTCATAACCCCATGGACCACAGCACACCAGTACAGTCCACGGAGTTTTCTTGGCAAAGATACTGAAGTGATTTGCCATTTCCTTTTCCAGTGGATTAAGGCAAACAGAGGTTAAGTGATTTGCCCAGAGTCACAAAGCTGGTAAGTGTCTGAGGCCAGATTTCAGTTCAGGTCTTCCTGCCTCCAGGCCCAGAACTCTATTCACTGAACCATCTAGCTATCTAGCTAGATTTCATTTAACCTCCACAGGATTTCTCAAATATATCCCCTTCATTCTATTTTCAAAGCCACCATCCTAGTTAAGACTTTCATCACCTTTCATAGGAACTATTGCAATAGCCTTTTAATTTATCTCCTTGACTCAAGTCTCTCCCCACTAGAATCCTCCCTCCACAAATCCACTAAAATTATTTTCCTGAAGCATTGGTCTGACCATGTTATTCCTGTACATAATAAACCCTGTTGACTCTCTGTTGCCCTTAGGATCAAACATAAACCCCTCCATTTGACATTTAAGGCCCCTCGCAACCTATCTTTCTAACCTTATTATACCCAACTCCCCTTCACACACTGTACAATTCAATCAAACTGGCCTTCCTGCTATTCCTCACAGGTACATTTTATTTCCCATCTACAGGCTTTTTCATTGGCTCCCCTACCCCCAACCCATTCAGGATTGAACTTCGTCATCCCATATCTCCATCTCTTAGAATCTTGTGTTTCCTTCACTGCTCAACTCAAGCACAACCTTCTACATGAAAGCTTTTCTTAACCTCTCTACCCTGAAGTGCTAGCACTCCCAAAAAGTTATCTTGTATTTATTTTGCATATGTTGTATATGCACGTGTATGTTGTTTCCTCTGATAGAACATAACCTCCTCAAAGCCTGGTAGGATTTCATTTTTGTCTTTGTATCTCCAGAAGCTAACACAGTACCTGAAATATTGTAGACACCAAGTGAATGCTTCCTGATTGATTGGTCAATGTGGTGATAATCTGTTGTCTGAGGACCAGCCTAGCTGGTGAGAGTTCCTAGAGGCAATGTTAACAACTAGAAGAATGAGGGGTGGCTCCAAGTAGAAGGAAGGGGCTGAACTGAAACTTGAAGGAAACTAGAGATTCTAAAAAGTGGAAGTAAGGAAAAAGGCATTCCAGTCATGGTGAAAAGCAAAGGTGCAGAAATGGGAAAAGGAAAGTAATATGAGAAAAGTAATAAAAGTTTGTATGGAGAGAAGAAATATAAATTAAGTCTAGAAAATAGTGGGGAGCCTAATTGGGTATAACTTTGAATACCAGACTAAGAAGTTTGTATTTTGTCCTAGAGGTAATGGAGAGTCACTGAAAATCTTCAAATAAAGAGTGATAACATGATCAGACCTGTGTTTTATGAATATTAATTTGGCAACTACGTAGAGGATAAAATGGAGAGGTTAGAGACTGCAATCATGGAAGCTTTCAGGAGGGTATGGAAATAATCTTGGCAAGTGGTGTTAAGGGTCTGATTTGGGTTGATCAGATGTTTAATGGAGATCTGAGAAATGATTATAAAGGCAAAATCAAAAAGGTGTGGTAACCTCTTGAATATACTAGCAAAGTGACCCAGAGATGGAAGAGTTAAATATAATTTCAAGGTTTCAGATCTATGTGACTGTAAAGGGCAGTGGTACCCTCCACACAAACAGTGAGGTTTGGCAGAGAGGTGCATTTAGGGAAGAAAATAATGAGTTCTGTTTTGGATATGTTGAGTTTGCAACATCAAGCAGACAACCAAGTGGAGCTGTCCAGCAGTTGGCATGGGGGAACTTGAAATTATCATAGAGTTTAGGATTAGATGTATTTGGGGGTCATCTGCATGAATGTTATTCGTTCATTTTGGTAAGAATTGAACTGAAGTGAGATGATGAGATCAAGAAAGAATAGAGAGAGAGAAAAGAGCAGCCTCCCCCCCATCCCTCCCACCCAGCACCCCGAGGACTGAACCCTGGGGGATGATGATATAAGAAAAGGAGCAATCATACTGGTAGGAGGAAAACAAGGAAAGGGCAATGTCACAGAAGCCAAGGGAAGAGAGCATATTCAGGAAGATGCAATGGTTGACAATGTCAAAACTGGATAGGTCAAGGTCAAGTGTGATGAGGACAGAAAAAAAAACCTTTGTGTTTATCAGTTAAGAGATCAGGAATGCCTTAAAGAGAGTGGTTTCAGCAGAGCTACGAGGTCAAAAGATTATAAGAGGCTGGGATAAGTTAGAAGGTAAAGAGCATATGCAGATAATACCATTTAGAGGTTATGTATAGCCTGATTTCTCCAGTCCCAACCCACTGTGCCAGTATCAATGGACTCTCTACAACCTCAAGTGATTTCTTTTTTCTAGGAGATCTCACTGTAAGTAGAAATCTATATCTGGGGGACTATATAGGTCTTTTGGGGAAATGGCCTTTCAGAAAAGAAATTGTGTTTTCCTGAATACTTGTAAATTCAGATACAAGTTCTTTATAGCCTTTACTGTATTTAATAAAATATGTTTTATGTTCGATATCTGAGAACTTGAGGAGACCTGATGATGCTTTGAGGAAATTCCAGATATTGACAATCCCTGGTGCTATATGCATGTGGGCAGAAAATCTGAGAGGATTCTCTATACATTCTCCTAAGGAATGCTAGATACTGATATTCCCAGGTTTCATCTGGGTTGGGGCCAATAAGTCAAAGAAAAAAATGAAAACCTACTCCTCCCCCCACCCCCTCACCAGAGTGTGTCCAGGTATGAGAAATCAGAACCTAGCTTTTAACACATACTGGAGCATACTGCTTTGGATTTTTAAAGCTTTTAAATCAAGAAGTCTCTTATTCATAGATGCATAAACCTGGGAGGTATAATAATGTTCAGTTAAGACCTTAGTTAGTATCTAGTTGACAGCTGATGGGAAAAAGGTCCTTGCAGAATAGAATACAAGATAGTGCATAACCATAAGAGGTCCTTTCCAGGGATCAACAAAATTCTCTTGATTTAAATATTCTCAAAGTGTTTCCCTCTCTCTGGGGGTGGAGGGGGGGAGAACTAAGGGCTTAGAATGAATTGAGAGGCCCCTGCCTCCTTCCAGTCGGCCAATCTTCTTCTATATAATGTATGTAGAAGGCACCCCGTGATCTATGATTTACAATACTAGTCTAGATGGGGCTTCAGACGGAGGAAGGTCCAGGTTTGTTGCTCCCCATGTTGGAGCACTAAGCTTTCATTACTCCTTGGTCAGCCTCACCTTCTCTCACTGTTTGATATAGCATGTCCTGTTTCAATATCTCACTGCTGCCATCTTCCATTGTCAATGCATCACATGGTATGGCTCATCGCTGTTTGGATCTTTCCTTTACATGCTTACCACCTTAGCTCAGAGCTGCTCATCGTCTGGTTGCTCTCCATGGTTTAGCTTCTACTCACTACTACTGTTTCTTGCTTTTTCCTTTCTTCCACAGAGAAAGTGTCAGCTCTCTAGCAGCTAGAGGGTGGAGGGATTAGTGCTTTAATCCATTTTATAGCACTTCAGAATGAAATTACTGACAAAAATGCCTCAGGGCTATTGGAAACATTTAGCCCTTTCAGGCAGGACCAGGGTAAGCTCGGGGGTCACTTAAGACTTTCTGGTCTTTTATTATGTGAAAGAGACTGGCTGAACAACCAAAAGTCAAGCACTCCAAGCTGTTTTCTTCTCCACATATGTAGGCATATATGCAATTGCATGTATGTTTGCATGTGGGAATGAGCATACAAGCATTAGCTCAAGCCCAGAACCCCCCAAAAAACTTCTTTTAGTAGTGTATTTGTGGAATGGTCACGCCCACCACTGGATAGCTATTTGCCGCAATGCATAGAATGCCAGTCTTGGAGCAAAGAAGGCCTGAGTACAAACGTCCTGGGATATTTTCTAGCTCTAGGCAAGTCACTTAACTTCCCTCTGCCTAAATTACTTCATCTGTAAAATGGGGATAATAATAGCATCACCTATCTCCTAGAATGGTCTCATTATCAAATGAAATATTTGTAAAGTGCCTTATAAACTTTAAAGAGCTACATAAATCGTTTTCATCAGCATTATTGTTAGTGGTATGAGCTTAGGTAAATCAATGAACTTCCTTGGGACTCAGTTTTCTGAAAAACAGGGGCAGAAGAAAGAGAGGAATTGATTTTATAACACTTCTATTTTCAGGATAAAGATGGAAAAGGAGGAATGAAGAGACAAAATAAAATAGGAACTAGAGATAAGGGACAAGGAATAAGGGAGGAGAAAGGCAGAAAGAGTAGGGAGAGAAAATAGTAATAGCTAGCATTTATATAGCCTTGATCCTCACAACAACGCGACAAAGCGGGTGTTGGTATTTCTATTTTACAGAATGAGGAAACTCCGGCTAAGAGAGCTTGAGCAATTTGCCAAAGCAATTTGTCAGTCATACAGCCAATCAGTGCCTGAGGCAAGATGCCCACTGGGCTCTTTCTGACTCCAAATCTACCTAACAGGCCTAAGAGAAAGAAGGAAGCATGAAGGAAGAAGAGAAGGAGAAAGATGGGAAAAGGAGGAAGATAAGAGAGATAAAGAGGAGGGGAAGAAGGATGAGCCAGAGGGGAGGAAGGAGAGGAGAGGAAGGGAGTGAGAGAGGGAGAAAAAAGAAAAAGGAGGAGAAAATTCTGCACTAGTGTCACCCAACCCCTCTCCTATTAGCAAAGTAAGCGGAAGGTGGTAGGGAAGGGGTATAATCTAGGTGACACAGTGGACAAAGCATCAAGACTGAAGTCAAGATTTGAGTTCAAATTTGACCTCAGATTCTAACTAGCTGTCTGACCCTGGGCAAGTCACTTAACCTCTCTTTGCCTCAGCTTCCTGATAACATGATCACAATAGCACTTACCCCTTGGCTTGTTGTAAAGATCAAACGAGATGATATTTGTAAAGCATTTGGCACAGTGCCTGGCACATAGTATGTGCCACATAGATGTTAGCTATTATTATTAGAAGTAGAAGCAGCAGTGTGTCAAACGATGTAAATGCTGGTACTATCACTGCAAGACATTGTATGTACCTTGGAAACCAATCTAGGAAAGTCCTGTAAATGTTTTAAACATATCTCCATTCTGCACCCCCAACCCTAAAGCTCCACAGAGTTAGACAACTCAGGCCCTCTAATAAGATCTGTTCACTGGCTTGAGATTAAATCGAGTTCCATTTGTCCTCTGTTACCTGGTCACTCTCCAGAGACAAATTTGGCTACAATAATAGTGCCCCGAGGTCCTCCAGTGCTAACCTGAGCTCCAGAAAAGCTCTATTTCAATGTTCTACCTTGAAAATTGGGGTATGGAAGGGCTACAGGCTTCTCCTCCTCCCCCAAAGAAAATTCTTCAGTAGACAGAATCTGTGGAAAGGAAAGTAACCTTGGCCATGACTGGGGATGCTGCTTTGCTGCTTCAGAGACCAGAGGGTATGGGAGGGGAGGAGGCAGAGATGTTATACAACATCATTCCCAGGCCCTGAGAATTGGGCACCTCTGGCATTCTGCTGATAAGAGGGATTCTGAGCAGGGATACATGAAGCTGGTAAATGAAAGCAGAGTTTTAATATTTAAAGGTAAGATGACAAAGTTGCTTGTGCTTATTCAGTGCCCTTCCCTAGAAAATCCATCTACACACTAAAGTTTAACCAACCCACCATTTTACAGATTGGAAAACTGAGATGCAGAGAGAAGCTTAAGTCATTATAGGATCAAAAATCCAGAGCATACCTAGCCCAGACACCATATAGCCCAACCCCCTCATTTGACAGTTGTTAAGAAAAGTTAAGTCATTTGCCCAGGATGATACAGGTGGTAAATGTCAGCAGCAAACTCTGAACAAAGATCCCATGGCTCCAGAATCCCTGCCTGTGGAGATGTAAATGATTCTTTCTAGTATCCTTGACTTGATTTTCATTAAAGTTACTTGACATCTCTAGAGGTTTTGACTCTCTCTCTTTCCCCTTCGCCCTTCATTGGAGAAGTCTGAGATCTCCAGCAAGTCAAGCCCAAGTTATTATTTTATTTTGAAGATCTGCTCATCTACTCAAGATCCCCAGTGGGAAGGAGAGATTTGCTAGCTGCCTTCCATCCCTGCAGGGACACCAAGACTTAAAAATGGGAAGAAATTCCTCAATAGGAGAAGCTATGAGGCCCCTGGATTAAGTGAATTACCCAAGTTCCATGATGCAATGGATACCCAGGTGCAGGCAGCAGGTGCCTTGGGTTCTGCTCTCAATTGTGTTTTTCCCCCATGAGAGTGATCCCATAGTTTTCTCAGTGAAGAAGTTTCTTTTGGGTTGTCCAAAACCTAATATCAGTGTGGGGAAAGGCTTTGCCCTCCTAAAACAATTCAGTTCAACCCATCAAGCATGTATTAAGCACCTACTGAGTGCACTGGACTATACTAGATCCTAGGGGAAAGGCAAAGTTTATATAACAATCCCTGCTTTTATGAAATCTAATCATGAAATAAGACATTGATGCAGATATCTATAATGCCCATTACCAAGGTCGCACGGTGATCATCAGCAGAGCCAAGACTAGAACTGTCTAGCTTTTCTGGTACAATAATAGTTTTTCAACTCTGACATAGATCTAAGACAGAATACATTTTCTCCAAGTTTTACACAAGGCAGTTTAAAAAAAAAGTCTCTCTAGTCATTGTGATGTTAGAGCAGGCTTTCAAAGAAGAAATGGGGAGGAGGAGTAGAAGAGGAGGCTTCCCTAGGGGAACAAGCCCTGGGACCCTTGCATTACACTTTAGGTTCTCTTCTCATGCAAATGTCTCTCCTGATAATGTTGAAAAGAGGAGCAGCGGGGGACCAAGGGCCAGATAAAACCCAAACCCAACTGGGCTGGAAGATCCAGCTCAGAATAGAAAGCTCCAGCCTCTCCAAATGCTCTGTAAAAGAACAGCCTCATTTATAGCCTGTGCCCCTTAGGGAGACACTTAGGAAGTGAGACACTAGGTCCCAGAAGGCAGCTGGCTGCTCCATGGGGTCTGTTCCATCAGGCTGGGAAGGGCATTTGGGGAGACGCATCTGTATTCTACCTAACATGTGACACCCACAGGAAAAGGAACTTGCTTATAGGCAGAATCAGGTGAGCATGGTTTGTCCTTCCCAGGGGCCTGGGAGGTTGGAGGGAGAAGCTTGGATGCTGTGAGTTTGAAGGCTAGCTTAGAAATGAGATGGCTCAGGAGGGTGGTGATGGGGAGGGAGTGGCGCTTACTCCCCTGGTCCAGCTGCCCCCTTCTCACCAGCTGAAGATCTCTGGCAAAGGACTCTTTGTTTTGTGCCTTGGTAAAAGTTAAAAAAAAAAAAAGTAGAAGAATCATAAAAAATAATAACAACACACATTTGCATAGTACCCTTTTTGCATTTACCTACAGGAAGCTTTTCCCAGCTCCTCTTAATTCTAGTAGGGCATCTAGGTGATGCAGTGAATAGAGCACAAGGCCTGCAGTCAAGAAGATTCATCTTCCTGAGTCCAAATCTGGCCTCTGACACTTACTAGCTGTGGACCTTGGACAAGTCACTTAACCCTGTTTGCCTCATTATCCTCATCTGCAAAATGAGCTGGAAAAGGAAATATCTTTGCCAAGAAAACCTCAAATAGAATCACAAAGCGTCAGTAAAAAAGTGTCCTACAGGCTCTTTGATGCTCACAGCCCCACAAAGAAAATGGGTAACATAATATCATTATTCCCACTTGATTGTCATTCAGTCGTTTCAGTGTCTTTGTGACTCCATTTGGGCTTTTTTTAGGAAAGATACTTAAGCAGTTTGCCATTTCCTTCTCCAGTTCATTTTACAGATGAGGAAACTGGGGCAAACAAGGTTAAGTGACTTGCCCAGAGTCTTACAGCTAGAAATTGTCTGAAGCCGGGTTTGAACTCAGGAAGATGAATCTTCCTGACTGCAGGCCCTGTTCTCTCTATCTAGTGCACTACCTAGATGCCCTACTAGAATTAAGAGGAGGTGGGAAAGGCTTCCTATAGAAGATGGGCTTTTATTTGAGACTTAAAGGAAGCCAGGGAGGCCAGGAGAAGTTGCAAAGAAGGTGCTGACTCGTTTTAATAAAGGATGTTCCCTTCCCATAGCTCCCTAGACTAGTAGTTCTTAAAGTGAGGTCTGTAGACCCCGTGTGTCCCTAAGAATTTTTTGAGAGGTCCGAAAAAGCAAGATTATTTTCATAAATGATACTAACAGATAATTTGTCTGTCAAGATTCTCCTCCCTTTTCAAACTATATGTCTATGTGAGTGCAGATTTTCTTCAAAGACTTTAATCAAAATGACATCACAATAAATTGAATGAAGGAGCAGACATGAGAATCCAGCTCTCTTCTATGAAGCTGGACTTTAAAGAGATTTGCAAAAATATATAAGATATTCTCATTAATTTTTTTAGAAATTATAGTTATTTTTCCTTTAAAATTATTTATATTAACATGAAGTGTTTTTTGTTATTTTAAATGAATTAATGTCCTAAAATGTAATCAGTTTTAATTTATAACATGGTGACTACAGATAGATATAAATAAGGATGTGTTGGTATATGTTTAACAATTGACTCTTTAGGGGAAAAAATGTGTATATAACACACTTTTAAGTTTAATCTATATTGTGAATATTTTCTCCATCACTTTCTTAAATCTAGATAATGAACAAAACAAATAAAGCCCTAATTCATAGTCTTTTTTTATTTCTAAGATGTAAACTTTCACCCCCAAAATTTAACAATTGGTTCAAGTTGCCTCCAGCTCATCTCTGGAAAGATCCTACATAAACATAAGTTCTTCAGAGTCCTCAACAATTTTGAAGACTGTAAGGGGGTCTTAAGACCAAAAAGTTTAAGAACTGGTGCCCTGGACCAGTGAAATCACAGGTTCAGTTAAAAAAAAATCTCAAGATTCAAAAAGTCATTTAATACCCTTTCCCAGTGTATGTTGGAATGTCATAGTATAATAGACAAAATGAAGGACCTGGAGTTAGGAAGACCATGTGTCAAATCCATCTCTGACCCCCTCCTCTTGTGTCGGAAAGGCAGGGTGGGCTCCTTAGCACTTAGTTCAACAAGTGCCCTTGAAGAGTTTGGCTTTTGTTTGCTTGGAGTGATTCAGCTATTTCATTGAATCTTGTTAAGTGCTAAGCCCCAGGCCCAAGATTTCGGTGTCCTTGGTGCCTCCTTGCCTCAGGGGAGGGCTTAGTTTAGACATGAGTTTGAGTGACATGTCTGAGGAGTGGGGCTCTTGGACCACGTGGGTTTGAGTCCGCCTATTTGTGGCGATTTTGGGTTGCGTGGGTGAGTTGCATGTGTGACTCACCCCTGATGCTGAAATAGATATAAAAGCCAGGGGTGGGCCTCTTCTTCCTTGGAGCTCTGAGATGCAGCAGGAGTGGCACATGACTCTGAGCCAGCCTTGTTGAGCTCCCAGCTGAACTCAGATGTTGATGGTTCCTTGGTAACTATGAATTGTATTGGGTCTGTCTGTTTGTAATTTGTTTAAGGGCTCTTGAGATGGTGTTACTGATGAGAATCCGGGCAGCTGTAGCTAAGGAGCCCTCCAGCTCGTAAACCCGGATGCTGAGACTTTGTTGAACTCTGGTAACTATGTATTGGGATTTGAATCAGACAAGGTCTGTCTGTTGATGTTTGTAATTTGCTTGTATTTTGCTCTGAAGTTCAGGGTGCTGGCTTTTTCCCCTGAACTAAGTGAATGATATTTGTGTGCT
>CM053626.1:281933482-281953328 GCA_028646595.1 Phalanger gymnotis | reverse complement strand
CTGCTTGGCTCAGCTCCGCTCCCCTCAGCTGGGGGCTGGGAGTTCCGTTTGGGACAGACCTTACCCTGAGACCATCCAGGCTGTCCTGGGCTGGAGCCCTGCTTCCCTCTGCCACTTTGTGGGTTCTGCAGTTCTAGAATTGGTTCAGAGCCATGTTTTTATAGGTTTTTGGAGGGACTTGGTGGGGAGCTCACGCCAGTTACTGCTTTCCAATCACCATCTTGGCTCCGCCCCCCACCTTGCTCTCCTTATTAAGGCAGATCAAAAGAACTTGGGCTTTCTGGCTGTGCGGCAGCTTTCTGGGTGCTGGCTGTGGGTGAATCTGGACCCCCCCCCACAGAAGCTGCTAGCCAGATTGTGGAAACACCTCTGTGGCTATGGACAAGTTACTTAGTTTTTTTCTCTGCACCTCAATTTCCTCAGCTGCAAAATGGGGATATTTATCCTTAAAGTACTTATCTCATAGAGTGTTGTGAGGTTCAGATGAGAAAATGCAATCTTTTGCAAATTTCAAATTGCTACATAAGTTATTTTGATTTCTCTCTTCCCTACCCCAGTCCCAACTCTTGCACCTCTGGCAAGCAATATCCATCCTCTGCTTACTTTTTGAGGAAGGGGAGGCACATCTTCTCAAGGGCACCATCTTCTATGAAGCATATTCTATTTGGATAGCAGGATTAAAATATTTGGGGATATATTTCATTTTACAGGTGAGAAAAATTGAGAACCAAAGGATTTAAGTGACGTAAGATTACACAAGTACTAAGTAACCTGAGTTAGAATTCAAACCCAGACCCTCTGACTCCAAGTCTAGTGTTCTTTCTACTTTCACAGAGTGCCTCCCTAATCAAAACAAAACAAAACAACAAAACCTAAGCTCTCTGACTCTTCTGAGGGACCTAAACTGAGTCCAAGACTACCACAGTTTGGTCCAAGAGGCCCCATCTCATTCCATCCTGTCCTGTCTTTGCAAGAAAGCCTTATACTTGGAACTACAAAGATAGAACAGGCAAGATACTTGAAAAACATTTAGTCTTCAAAAAGAAAATAAAAGGTGAGTTCTTTTCCCCTTCCACCAAAGGATGCAAATGAAACAATGGAAGGACTTCCTAGCTACTTCAACCCAGTGACAAAGTCTCTAGAGAATGGAGCATGAGCCGCCTTCTTCCTGAGCCCAGGCGCATCTCCACATTCTCTGGGGACATGGAAGAATCCTCACACTGATTCTGGGAACCAGCCCAATGGCTGAGGTGGCAGCCCATTTCTCACCATCTGTGGGCAGACCAGAGTCGCTGGTGCTTGTGGGGACATATTGCTTAATTCCTAAACACTGCTGGAGGTTTGGGAAACAAAGTCAAGTCTGGCTTCTCAGAGGTGAAAAGGCTGCTGTTTTAGTGGCTGTTTTCCTCTTCCTCTGCTTGATTTTCTACCTTATGCTCCTACATTTCCTTCTTTTCTACGATTTAAGCTTTTTGAAACTATTGTTTTGAAAGGAGGCAGTTTGACACGGTGGGAGGAGAGCCGGATTTGGAAGTGACACAGTTAGGTTCCAGTTCCTGGCATTTTACTGTCCTTATGACTTTGGACAGTTTTTTCATCTATAAAATGAAGAGAATGGACTAAATCACCCTAAGATCTCTTCCAGCTCCAAACCTACAGCCTCAATTCAATAAATATCGACTGATAACTCACTTCCTGAGTGGAAGGATATAAAAATTAGTCATTCCATTCAATAAACATTTATGAAGTGGCTACCATGTGCAAGGCCTCGTGTTGGCCCTGGAGATACAAAGACAGAGTAGATGTAGGCCCTGCTGTCAATGAGCTCATGTTCTAATCTAATAGGGTGAAGGACAGACCCACAAATAACTCTGCTACAAGAGAAAGTAGAATAAGTATGAATAAATGTGGCATTGGGGAAACAAGGCTGGATTTAGAGTTACAAGGGCGGGTTCAAATCCCAGTTCTACTACTTAAGCCTGTAGGAAATTTAATTCATTTCTGTAGGCCTCAGTTTCCTCATCTACAAAATAGAGTAGAAAATCTCTAAAGTCTCTCTCATTCTGAGTATTATGATTCTAAGCAAAACACAGACAAAAACAAAAGGTCATTTTGAACTTGGACAGGGAAAGACCACTGCCAGCTGAGGTTAAGGCAGTAATTTTTTTTTTAAGTCTGGACTTATAAATCATTGGTATATGGAACTCCCGGTGAGGAAACTTCCTTTACCGATGTAGATTAGCACTTTCACTGCAATGTATAGTTTTAGACAGTTGCCTAAGGTTAAATAACTTGCCCAGGGTCATATAGTCACAGTCAGAAGCAGACCTTGAAACCGGAGCATCTTGACTCTATGGTGCGCTTTCTATCCGTCCTGTTATACTGTCTCTCAAAGAGGTAATCGAGGATAGGGAATCTTCATCCTTGAGGCTACATGTCATCCTTTAGGTCCTCAAGTGCAGCCCTTTGATGGGCCTTGAGGCTGCAGGTTTTCTACCCCTGATAATTCATGGGGAGAAATGAATGTCCTCTCCACTCAAGGAATGTAAAGCAAAGATGGGGAAAATAACTCAATTATAGAGATAACTCTAGTATGTAGTAAGTTTGCATGAAAGATGGCAGGTAGTGATTTCTCCTTCCTCCTCCTCCTCCTCCTCCTCCTCCTCCTCCTCCTCTTCCTTTCTTCCTCCTCCTCCTGACTACTCCTTCCTTTTCCCTACCACCACTAAGGTGGAAGATGGAAGCAAGAAGGAGTATGCAGTATACCAATGGAGAGAGTTGGACTTAGGGCCAAGAAGACCTGAATGTCTATGCCTCAATAATCAACCAATCAATAAATAATCATTTATTAAGCACCTGCTCTGTGTCAGGCACTGTGCTAAGCACTAGGGATACAAAAAGAGGCAAAAGACAGTCCCTGCCCTCAAGGAGCTTACAGTCTAATGGTAATTAAATACACTTGGCAACGCATAAAGTGACATGTAAATGCCTGTCATTGTCAATGTTCAGTCAATGATTCTTCATGACCCCATGGATACCAATACTGTCTAATGGGTTTTCTTGGCAAAGCTTCTGGAGTGGTTTGTCATTTCCTTCTCCAGTAGATTAAAGCAATTAGAGGTTTAGTGACTTGCCCAGGGTCACATATCTAGTAAGTGTCTGAGACTGGTTTTGAACTCAAGGCTTCCTGACTCCAGGCCCAGTGCTCTATCTACTGAGCCATCTAGCTACCTACATAAATCATATTCATCATCATCATTATTAAAGGGAAGAGAATAAGCATTTATTAAGTACTTAATATGTACCATGCATAGCACTAAGCACCCTACAAATATTATTTCATTTGATCCTCACAACAACCTGGTGAGGTAGGTGCTGGTATTATGCCCATTTTAGAGAGGAGCAAATTGAGGCAGACAGACGTTAAGTGACTTGCCCAGGGTTACACAACTAGTACATATCTGGGGCCAGATTTGAACTCAGGAAGAGGAGTCCTCCTGACTCCCGGTCCAGAGCTTTATCTACTCCACCATCTAGGGTGTAGAACCTTATAAACCTAAGAGTTAAAATGAGCCAGATCTCAGGATATGAGCTTGAGTCTTTGTCAGTCCAGAACTGTAACTCTGGGAGACAGACAATAAGTACAAAGAAGCATGTGACTGGAGCAGTGAGCTAGGTACAGAGAGTGCTGGGGGTTGGTGGGAGATTGCAGCACATTGGATTGGGGGCTCCAAAGAGTAGAAAGGATCCTGACACCTCCTTAGCTTCTTTCCCCTCTGCTGGGATGAAGCAGCCTGGGTTTGTGGCATTCCAGGGAGCTGCTGGGTCATATGATTGTCATGTTCCAGTCAGAGGATTCTAATTTTCAACCAGGAAAACCACCATCAGGAGCTGATGAACTCAGACCCAAAAGAACTCAGACCTCTCCTACACACAGAGCTGATGCCAGCAAAGAGAAAAAAAAGAATTATTGGCCAAATAATTCCCAAATGGACTGTTCAGCAATGCTCTTTTTTCTTAAAGGTGGCACCAGTGGTTTTTTAAGTAACAAAGTGCCTGTTTTATGCAAATGTCCCCCAAGTGGCTTTCATTAACATTTTCACATTTATCTTGTCACAATATCTACCTTATTACAGTGAGTCATGGTCTTTTCTTGTTCTTCGGGTAAAACATCTTTATAAAATAAACTCTCTGGGCCTAGATTAAGAGCCTACTTTCTAATGAAACCCCACTGTGATAATTCTGAGGCAAAGAGTAGGAGGTAAAAGATCCTTCCAGTGAAGTCAGACTATGAGGGGTGGACTGAGAAACTTGCCTGGTGATGGAAATGGAAATTCATCTAAAGATGATTCAATTCCTAGTCAATCATTAACATATCTCTGGAGCAGAGTACATCCGTACAAGCCTGCTTTGTTTTTTCTCACTCTGAATGTTCTGTATCCTATCTCTCTGTCTTTTCCTATGTCTGAATTTTTTTCTTTTTGAAGCAATTGAGGTTGAGGTGACTTGCCCACCAACACACAGCTAGTGAGTGTCTGAGGCTAGATTTGAACTCAGGTCCTCCTGAATCCAAGGCCAACGAGCTAGCTACTTTGCCACCTAGCTGGCCCCATCCCTCATGTGTGGAGGGATACCCTTCCTCACTTTCACCTCTTAGAATCCCTGGCTCCCTCAAGACTCAGTTCAAATGTTACCTTCTACAGGAGGCCTTCCACGATCATCCTAACAGCTAGTGTTCCCTCCTTTAATGTTGCCTTCTACCTGATTTGTATACATCTTGAATTTACCTATGCATTTACATGTTGTCTGCCCCCATTAGAATATTAACTCCTTGAAGGTAGGCATTATTTTTCATTTTTCTTTGTTTTCTTGGCATTTAGCATAGTGCCTGGCATGTGGAAAATGTTTAATAAATGCCTGTTGATTGATGGATGGATCCAGAACATAATCACCTCATTTCCACCACCAGGTGATATCTATCCAGCCATCTTTCCAGGACCAAGTTGGCTTTCCCTCTCCAATCAGAGTTCCTTCCCTTGGTTTTTCATATGAGTGTATATATATGCCTCTTGGCCACTTCTTGTTTCTTCTGTGGTGGACATTGCTGGCTAGCTTAGTTGGTCTGAGCTGGACACTAATGAAGCCAAAACCACAAATTTCATGTAAAACAATTACATTCACAATGTTCCATGGCCACAGATTGCAGACTGAATACTAGGCAGCCATCTCAAAAAATTAGAGAGGGTAGCTAAGAATAGCTAACATTTGTACAGCTCTTTAAAATCTGCAAAGTATTTATAAATATTATCTCATTTGAAACTAAAAACAATCTTAGGAGGGAAGTACTTTATTATTATCCCCATTCAATAGATGGGAAAGCTGACCTGAAAGAGATTAAGTATCTTACTCAGTGTCTCACCGCCAGGAAGAATGCAGGGCAGGGTCCCATCATACCCACAGACTTAGCTGTAAGTCTGGAGAGTGGAGGGTGATGTTAACTAGAGTTCTGAGAAACTCCTATATCATAAAAGTGATAGTCATGAGTGGGACAAGATAACAAATGCTTTCAGTTTTCATGGGGTGGAGTACAGCTTTGAGCCACCAGGACAATGGAGACATGATGTTTTCTGTCTATATTGTCAAAAAAAGATTGGTATTATTGAGAACTAGATATCATTTGGAAACTCGAAGAAAAAAAACGATGGCCTCAATGTAATAAGAAGTAGCTTCCTAAGAGTTCCTCCATGCCCAATCTAAAGGGAATTAATTGGCAAAAGCAAACATTTATAATGAGCTACACCATTGACTAAAAGGCCCCAAGATCAGAATACCAGAGTGGATGTAACCTGGGAGACTTGTGAACCTTAGAAGAGATTGAGAGTAAGTTTGGAGCTTCTGCCTGAAGTTCAGTTAAGTGGCAACTGATAATAGCTAATTGTACTCCATGGTATTTATATTTCTTTAAACATTGCTCCATGAAACATCTTATCTTTTATGCATTTCTTAATGTTAGAGTCCTTGGCCTCTGAGATGCTGCTATGCTGGCAAAAAGTCTCAGACCCAGCTTTCCACTGAACAAATTGACTCCGCAGTGTTCACCCTTAACAATCCTGTTCTCTGTGATACTGATCCAGGACGCTCATGTTTGCCTTTCATTTCTCCCACTTGTCTTGTCTTCTGTGTCATCCCTTCTTCTTTCTGACACCAATTGAGGATTTTACAAACCCAGGTAAAATGATATCAATCCTGCATGCTTTTGTCACTCTCCACCTGCTTTCTCAACATTAATCCTCATTAATCCTCACTAATCCAACCCAAAAAAAATGAGTATCAAATATTCTCATCTCTCTATGGAGAGAAGGGAAATTGATGAACTAAAAAGGGAAGAGAATAGTAAAGATAGTTAGCTAGAGGCTGTGGCTGGGGAACTCCCTGAAAGGGAGATCTCAAAAGAGGTCCCGTTCTCTGGGTCTTTGATCTTGTCTTTGGCAGTACACTATAAAGGAAAGGGTACTATACCCAAGTTCAGGAGAGACCTAGATTGGAATCCTGCCTCCATTACTTAATAGTGGTGTGACCATGGACAGATTACTTTAGTCTTGGTTTCCTCTTCTCTAAAATGAAGATAATAGTACAGTATCTATAGCTACAGACCCTGTGACCTACATCACAGGCTTGTTTTAAGATTCAAATAAGATAATATATTTAAAGTGCTTTGAAAATCTTAAAACACTGTATAACTATTAGCTAGGAGCATTTTGACCTCCCATACCTATCTGCCTATCTATTAACATCCAATAATCAGGGAGGAGTCCATCTCCACCAAAATATACTCTGGTTTACATATTTAAGACAAAAAGAACTCAAATCATGGGATCCTTGCTTTTGAGCTGAAAGGAACCTTATATGTCATTGAGTCTGAGATACCTCTTTTTACTAAGGAAAACTAAAGGTGAGAAAGATTACAATTACTAAGTTGTGTCTTAGGCAAGATTAGAACACAGGTCTTCTTGATTCTAGGCAGCTAGGAGGTGCAGTGGATAGAGTGCCGGGCTTGGAGTCAGGAGGACCTGAGAACAGAAAAGCCCTCAGACACTTACTAGCTGTGTGACCCTGAGCTATGTTAACCCTGTTTGCCTCAGTTTCCTCATCTGTAAAATGAGCTGGAGAAGGAAATAATAAACCACTCCAGTATCTTTGCCAAGAAAACCCCAAATGGGGTCATGAAGTCATGAAGAGTCAGACACAACTAATCAACAAAATAACAGCTTTCTGATCCTAAGTCTACCATTCTCTGTCCTGCCTCAGATCTGGCCTTATGACAATTAGTCGAGAGACTTTTTAAGATAGAGATGGTGCTTTGCTTTTCTGGGCTTGGTTGGTGTGAACCTGTCTTTGAGGATGAATTATAAGGATTTTGCTGGTGAGATTCAATTCAATTCAGCATTTAGTTAGCAGTTACTGTGCAAGGTGCTATGGGCACGGAAATACACATAGCACAGACCCTATTCTTGAGACTCTCCCAGTCTCCATGGGACGTCTCCTGACGTCCTTCTAAGGGAGCTGGACACTTAGAAAATGAAATGTGGGCCTTCGTTGTAGAAGGTTCCTGAGCACCCAGGACCCAGTGGGCCCCGCCTTGAGAGGTTCCTGAGTACCCAGGACTTTGTGGGCTCCCCATAGGAGGTTCCTGAGTACCCAGGATCTAGTGGGCCTCCCATAAGAGGTTCCTGAGCACCCAGGACTTCATAGGACCCCCCGTAGGAGGTTCCTGAGCACCCAGGATCTAGTGGGCCTCCCACAAGAGGTTCCTGAGCACCCAGGACTTCATGGGACCCCCCCGTAGGAGGTTCCTGAGCACCCAGGCTTGTCTCAGAAGGAGCCACACTCTCCCACAAGCTACAACCAAGCTCCACAGGGAGAGTCGGGTGAGAAGCAAGAAAAGGACAGAAAAATGAGAGGCTCCTAGATCACAAAGGACAGGAAAAGTGGGCAGCGGGCTCCCCACCCCCTCATCCTGCCAAGGGAGATGTTCCCCTATTAATGATACAGTTAGGCCCCACCAGCAAGCAGGCAGGCAGGAAAATCTCTGATAATTCATCCGGAGGCAGGAAAGCCCTGGATCTGACACCCGTAAACAGAAGATGTCAGTTCAGCGTCTGCTCCTGACACCTCAGCTACTAATTATTTGGCTGCACACTATGGTTGGCTGGGTGGAAGAGCCGTGGGGGCTGGCATAGCCTTGTCAATAAACATGGGGTTTGAGTGGGGAAGGATAGAAAGAAATCAAAACACAGCACACAACATTCCTCCCCTTTCCCTCTCCCCAGTTAATAACTAGAGCAGGAAGCAATCTCCTCCCCCTGCAGGATCCATTGAACTTGGACAAAGTCACCTTTACCACTTTGGGGAGGATGACAGCACAGATCCCAGCATTAGCTGTAGGACCATTTTTTCTTCAATTGCTTAGAGTTTCAAACCTTTCAGCCAGCCATCATTCTTCCCTATCAGTTCCATTTTTGAGACATTTAGGGCTCTGACCAAGAGAATTTTTCATGGACACATCTCTCTTGGTCAATATTCTCTGAAAAATCGGCCTGAGACAAAATGGTGAAGAGGAAGAAAGTCCTTTGGATGGTTCATGGCCTTTCCCTTTTCTTCCCTCCCTCCAAAGACTTAGAGTCCCTGGAGCACCATAGGGTGCCTGGCATCTGATTTGCACTAAGGCCCCTGTGATTTAGTACATTAGCCTTCCAAGAATTATTTGCATTTTTTTAAAGAGGATACCACAGAGGGCAATGCCTGAGGTAAAGTAATTAATCTCTCGTTTCAGGCACTGTGACTGATGAATTAAAAAGATGTTGCTTCCCATTCACTACTTTCTATCTCCCATTTTCCTGCTTTTGCCTTGCCTGCCCTCTCTTCCTTGTTCCTGGTATTTCCTTCCTCCTCATTTCTACTTTTTGGGCCCAGTTTTGTTAGACTGAGGCCAGGAGCTGGCCCCTGATAAACATGCCACAAAAAATGGCTTCATTTGGTATAGATTCTGTATTTCTTTATCTTGTTGTCCCCCTCACCCTTTCTGTTAGAATGTCAGCTCCCTGAAGTCAGAGACTGATTCGTTTTCATCTTATGTCCCTGAGTCCTAGCATGGTATGTGGAACACAGTAGGTGCTTTAAAAATCCTTGTTGAACAAAATCGAATAATGGATAATTGGATCGTGCAGTAGACAGGGCAATGGCCTGGAGTCAGGAAGACCTGAGTTCAAATCCAACCTCAGAAACTTACTAGCTATGTGACTCTGGGCCCTCTTTCTGCCTTATTTTGCTCCTTTATATAATAATACAGATAATAATCTGTGAATGATAATAATAAGACTTACCTGCTTACCTCCAAGAGTTGTTGTGAAGATCTATTGGGGTAAAATATGTAAAGAATGCTTAACAAGTTGTTGTTGAGTTGTTTTCAGTGGTATCCGAGTCTCCATGACCCCATTCAGGGTTTTCTTGGCAAAGACACTGGAGTGGTTTGCCATTTCCTTCTCTAGGTCATTTTACAGATGAGGAAACTGAGGCAAACAGGGTTAAGTGACTTGCCCAGGGTCATACAGCAAGTAGGTGTCTGAAACTGTATTTGAACTCAAGTTCATAAATTTAAAATAAAATAAATAATTATGGAGAATAAAAGAGAACTCAGGTCCTCCTGACTCCAGGGCTGGCATTCTATTTGCTACACCACCTAGTTGCTCTTATCCTTACCCTTACCCTCCTTTTAACACTTAGAAAGTACCTGGCACATACTATTTGCTATATAAATGCTTATTCTCTCCTCTTTGATGTGTGCCTTCCCAATCATTCCACAAATATATTCAATAAATATTTATTATCTGCTATATGCAAGACACTGTGCTAAGCCACAGAGATGCAAGTTTTGGGTTGTTTTTTGTTTATTTTTAAGATGCCATTCCTACCTTCAAAGAGTCCGTATCTACTGGGCTGCAACAACTACACAATTAAATATAACATAAGGCAAGCAATGATTAGAACAAAAGAAAGATGTAGACTGAGTAACATAGGAAAATTCAAGAAGGAATACTCTCAGGTAGGAAAATCACAGAAAGCTTCACAAGGAGGTAGCATGTGGCCTGAGCCTTGAAGGAACAGAAGGATCCAGGAAAACGGTGTGTGGGCATGGCAGATGACCTGAATGTCAGCATTCAGAGGCAGGGTATGACATTCACTTACAGAGGCGCCTAATCTATGTCCTTATAATGTGAATCCTGCTGCCTGGGTCAAGGATTCAGGGACAGCTTTTTATATATTTGGAACTGTCTTCTAGCTCCTTCCTCCCATAAAATTGAAACTCATTAGCTGCACTTCCAAGACATTCATTCACACATTATAGCCATCCCCTACTTTACAAGGCTCCCATGGTCTCCAAAGACAATTTTCTCACCTCTACTCATAGATGTGGCTAGAAAATGGTCCAGGTGTACCCACACACCATGGGGCAAGCATTACCATCAGTTCCTCCCCTGAAGGAAAATGTTCTATGTGCCCCTATATGAGGAACCAATCCTGTCTCTCAAAGACCCTCCTTATGCGTGGGAAGCGTGGCGGATGGGAACTACAGTAAATAGAGAGCTAGACTTGAACTGAGGAAAACTTGAGTTTTAATCCTGTCTCAGATACTTACTAGCTGTGTGATCTTGAGCAAATCACTTAACCTTTGTTTGCCTCAGTTTCTTCATCTGTAAAATGGGTTTAATAACTCCTATCTCCCACAGTTGCTGTGAGGATCCAATGAGATAACATTTGTAAATCACTTTGTGAACCTTAAGGCACTATTCTATATAAATGCTAGTTATTGTTAATATTATCCTATATGCTTTCCATTCTCCAAAATTCTGATGACAACTCATGTGTTCCACAAAGTCTTCTCAGTGCCACAAGCTACCTATGGCACTTCTACTCCATCCACCATGCCTTAAGCCCTTGCATATGCTCTTCCAAAACAGCTATGTGGATAGCACTTATTTGGGAATCATTATTATGTCTTAGATTCTTGAGATATCTACCTAATTAGATAATAAGCTCCTTACATAGTATAATGGATGTATATTTGGAGCCAGATAAAATGAGTTTGAAATCTCATTCTTTGCCACTGGAAGCTTGTGTGACACTGGACAAGCCTCTTATCATTGCTACGCCTCACTTTCCTCATCTGTAAAATGAGGAGGTTGGACCAAATAGCTTTTAAGGCCTGTTCTAGCTCTAAGGCTAATTCTAACTGAGAAGGCATTGTTGGAGGAGCTTCTGACTCAGATACATGTCATCACAGAAAAAGCTCTGAGTCTGAAATGGGAAGACCTGAGTCTGAGAACCCTCTTGGTCATTTACAGGATGTGTGACCCTAGGCAAGTCACTTCAACCCTCTGAGAGTCAGTTTTCTCATCTCCTCTTAAAAATAGGGCTGTTGATTCTTTTTACCTCCATCATGCTTTGTAAGCTATAAAGTGCTATATGGTACCTAGTAACTCACATTTATGATCCTTAAGAGTTCACCAAGGGCCTCATGAGGGAGTTAGGCAGTGTGAGTATAGCCATTCTTGTCCTACAGATGAGGAGATGAGGAAATAGCTTGGGGAGGAAATAACCTGCTCCTGGAACCACAGGTCAGGGAGTCAAACCTAACTTCTGAATCCAAGTGCCATTGATTTCCAGGAAATTTAAAGACTCAACTATTGTTATTGTGATTTTTGTTGTTGCTTGTGCTATCATTACCATTAAACTCTTCAGGCTGAAACCTCCAGTTGGATCTTGGATTAAATTCTCTCTACCCCCCGCCCCTCCCCTCTCTCTTTGTCTCTCTCCCCCTATATACATATATGTGTGTGTGTGTGTGTGTGTGTGTGTGTGTGTGTGTGTGTGTGTATAGGTATAGGTATATATGTATGTGTATGAATATATGCACACATATGCATATATACATATGCCTATATATACACATATACATACATGCATATATACATATATGTAGGTGTGTGTGAATATATTTTATCCCTGTCTTCCCATTGCTTGTGGGATATTTGAGGACTAAGAGCCCCCACCCCTTAAAGTCCAAGCAAAGCCTCTTAGCACCTTCTGCCACAACATAAGAAGACAAGAAGCAGCTGGGCAGCATGGGAGAGGGAGGAAGGTGTTGTTTATTTGGTCATTGCTAGTGTGATATGGATACAAAGAGACTGGGAATCCTAGTTGTCCTAAATGAGAAGTGGAGGGGGGGACATCTTTTGACTAGCCTGTTGGGAGAAGGGTTAGAACAGACCCCTTCCCTTATCCATCCATTTGACAGACACTTATGAATCACCTCCTGCATGCAATGCTCTAGTGTCCAGTGCTAGGCCCTGAAGGGGGAGACAAAGTTTAGCTAAGACACAGCCTCAACTTTCATGAAGTTTTAAATCAAAGTGGTAGGCACTAACATAGAAATAGAGTGCTTAGAGCTGGAATGGGTCTGCAGAGAGCAGCTGGTCCAACCTCCTCAATTCAACAAACATTTGTTAAATACCTAATAATAGCTAACATGTATATAACACTTTAAAGTTTGCAAAGTGCTTTGTAAATATTATCTCATTTTATGCTCACGACAACCTAAGAACTTAGGTGCCATCATCATCCCCATTTTGCAGCTGAGGAAACTGAGGCAGAAACCATTAAGTGACACTTCCAGGGTCACACAGCTAGGAAATGCCTGAGGCTGGATATAAACTCATGTCTTCTTGACTTGTAGTCCAGCTCTCTATACCACATGCCACCTACCTCACTACTGCAAGCAAGGAACTATGCTGGGTGCTAGAAATACGAATGAGGAAACCACTCCAAGGAGGTTAAGTCATTGAGTCCAAAGATACGTAAGTAGCAAGCAAGCAGAACTCCGATTAGAACCTCCTGAGTTACCATTTTACCTTTTTTTATTGTAGACTTGTGATTTCATCTGTTGCTTCAGATTGGGTACTGTAGTTGAAGAGGTTGTGAGGAGAGCTTCCTGGAGTCCTAAGAGACTTTATATTTCTCCTCCTTCCTCTATATTTATGCCATCCAGAGGAAATGTGGTAGGGGTGGAATGAGCACAAGGCCTGGAGTCAGGACCCACCGGTTTGAATCCCGACATTTACTAGCTGTGTAACCATGAGCCAATGACTCCCCCTCTGACTCTGTTTTTTCATCTGTAAAACGGGCACACTTGTACCAGGGTTGTCTTGAAGAGGTAATCTGAGTAAAGTGAAGAGCTCCCAAAATGTCAGTCAATCAATCAACTCAATCAATATTGTTCCACTGAGTCACATCTCTTATAGCAAATCCCAGATGTCAAAAGCCATTTTGACACCAGACTCTTAAATAAACTCCTCAGTGCCCTTGGCCTAATCACTTGGCTCGTGACTAGGACTAAAGACAAATTTTACCCTGGGCCTGGAGAAAGAGACAAGGGGCCACCCATCTTTGGCGTGGTTCTGTATGACCTCAGAAACATTGCCTCATATGTAAAACAATTAGGCATCTTATCCTGAGCATTCCAGAGGCTGAATGATTTATATAAATGAAATGATAGATAAAATGTTTATGGTCAAGGGATTTATAACAGAGAATGGGTTTATACCAGGGGTGAGGGGCCTGTGACCTTGAAGCCACATGTGGCCTTCTAGGTCCTAGGCCTTTTGACTGAGTCCAAGTTTTACAGAATAGATGCTTTCATTAAGGGGATTTGTTTTATGAAGTTTGGATTCAGTCAAAGGGCTGCACTTGAGGACCTAGAGGGCCATATATGGCCTTCTAGGTCCTTGGGTGCAGCCTTTTGCCTGAGTCCAAGTTTTACAAAACAAATCCTTTTATGAAAGGGATTTGTTCTGTGAAGTTTGGATTCAGTTAAAAGGCCACACCTGAGGACCTAGCAGGCCACATGGGGTCTCAAGGCCACAGGTCCCACATCCCTGGTTTATACAATAATGACATTGGAAGGGACCTTAGCAATCATCTCCACCCATTCCCTTCATTTTTGAAATGTGAGGAAACTGAGAGCCAGCTCAAGGCCACACAGCTAGTTAGTGGCAGATGGGAGACTAGGATTTACCTAGCTGTCTCCACACCATACTGTCTGCTATCCTACCATCATTCTCATCTCCCTCTTTCTGGAACTGTGGGTTCCACCCCCACATCCCTGGCCATGATCATGAGTTTTCACCTTATCTTGCTAGGTCTTACCACTTCCTGGCTGCCTCTTCAACATGGCTCCAAGCATACCTCCATTTTTCCAGCACCCCTCTCTGTATTATCTTTCCCTATTTAGAACATAAGCCCCTTGAGGGCAGGGATTAACTTGCTTGTTCATATTTGTACTCTCCTGGCTTAGCATAGTTCTCTAACATATAGCAAGTACTTAATGAGTGCCCAATCTATCTACTCATAAGAAAATGATTAAAGAACATTTACTGAACAGCCTTACAATTAAAAGAGAGCTAGCTGTGGAAGGGACAGATGAAAAGAGCAGAGCTAATTGGCCCAGGCTTCCTGGAGGAGCAATGTTTTGCTAGTTACCATCAAGAAATACTGGACTTCAAATCAAGTATTCCTTGACTCTTCTATCGAGACCTTGGAATGAAATATGTTAGGTAGATAGCAGATAAGCCTTGGTTAAAACATCTCTCATAGGGCAGCTCCTGCTCTCTACTTTCCCAGGGTTGTAACCATGATGATGTCCAAGAGCAGTCAGGAAGCAATTGCCTGAAAACAGAAATCTGACATGAGCTAATCTGCATTTTTGTTAGACTGCTTTCGCCCACAGCCTGACTTCTCCTGGCCCCTGTCTGATTTCTTTCATGCCCTGGGCCTGCTCATCTGAATGACCGTATCAAGAGCCATTATGAAATGAAGGATTGTCATCTTTGATGTATTCCCTGGGAAAACGACTTATTATGCATTGAGAGAGCTGTGTGCTATAAACTTTTATATGCCAGCGTTTGAGATGGCTGTTCTTTTTCCTAGTGGCAGAGCTGCAAGTGACTTATTCCTGTTTTCTCAAATATGGGGCTATAAAGTTTATGGCAGCACATACCATCAACTAGAGCTTTGTGACATCTTGGGTTCTAGCCCACCTTCTTCTCCCCTCTTTGTCACACTTTCAGGCCCCAGAACCGGAAGTTATTTTGACATTTGACATTCTTGGGGCTGAGGCCACAGCCACAGAGAAGTGCCATGTAAATCCTGAGTTTATGTTGCTACTGGAAAATGGAAATGCTTATATGGGGATTACTTTGAGCAGTGAGCCAGAGAACAGTTAATGGAGTCTGGAGGCAAGCTAGGAAACTTAACAACTGAGCTTGCGAGTTTGAGCTAAAAGTATATGAGCATTTGGAGAGGAAGAAGAAAGCCATTCCAATGAGTTTTCTCTCCACCTGCCAAAAAGACGGAGAAAGAAATAATCATAGAAATCTGAAGACCTAGGTTCTCATTCTGCCTTTAACACTTTGTAGCAGGGTAACAATTAGACATTTTTTTTCTGAACTTCAGTTGCCGTAGGTCATTGTGAGGCTCACTCAAGAAACCATATCTCAAGTGCTTTGCAAACTTTAAAGTATTATATAAATATCGATTATAATTGTCCTTATTTTACAAGATAGAGAATGCATGCCTATCCCAGAAGATCTAGGTTTAGAGCCTGGGGCAGGGTGGGGTGACTGATGGCTCTCCGGGGAAAGATTAACCAGAGTCTAGCAATCGCTAACATGGTAATATTGGCAAATACGGTAATAACTGGTAAGGATAATAATGTATATAAATCAGTTTAAGATTTACAAAGCATTTTACATTGATGTTTACCTCCATTCTCTGAAGTAACTGCTATTATGATCACCATTTTAGAGATGAGGAAACTGAAGCAGACAGAGATTAAATGACTTGCCCAAAGTCACACATCTAGTGTCTGAGGCAGGGGTTTAAATTCAGGTCTTCCTGACTCCAGGCTCAGCGCTCTATCCAATGCACTCTGTAGCTGCCTCAATGCATGTGGTCCACGAGAAGGTCATTCTTGTTCAGCTAGCTGCTTTGTCTTCCAAGGCTAATTCTAATGATAACTACAGTGGTTGCCAGCCTTGGAAGTACCCTCGCTTCCTGTAAGAATAAATTAAATTGCTACCTTCTACAGGAAGCCTCTTCCAACCCCTCTTAATTCCAGGGTTTTCTCTCTGTTAATTATTTCCTGTTTGTGCTATATATAGTTTGCTTTGTACATATTTGTTTACATGTTGTCTCTTCCATTAGATTGTGAGCTCCTTGAGAGCAGGGACTGTCTTTTACATCTTTTTGTATCCCCCACACTTAGCACAGTGCCTGGTACATATTAGGTACTTAATAAATGCTCCTTGATTGATTGATTATCTAAGCCAGATATTTCTGGAAGTCTGGAGTTGAATGGGGCTCTAGAAATCATCTACCAGAGCTGCCTTATTTCACTGATAGGAGGTTGAATTCTGGAGAAGACCATAATAGTAGTTAGATGACTTGTCCAAATGACTGAGCTAACTGGTGGCAAAGGCAGGACTAGAACCCAGATTTCCTGACCACAAATCCCGAGCGTCTTCCATTATGCTCTGCTTCTCCATGGTATAGATTTACAGGGTGCAATGTCGTCTCCAAAACATACAAAACAAGCAACAAAGCCTGTTCCCACAGCCCTGCTGTAGGACAATTGACACTAATGGAATGAGAGCAACCACTTGAGCTCCCAAAGAACAGGGACTGTCTTTTGCCTTTTTTGTATCCCCACAGCTTAGAGTAGTGCCTGGCACTTAGTAGGTTTGATTGAGAGGGGCCTGGACTCCTTGATAAGGAAAACTTCTTAAGCATAGATGCTCTTCCTTCATAGTACTGTATTGGAACAGTGCCCGCTGAGCTTGAGGTGTCAAAGATTTACAACTTAGTAAATCATCTTAGCAAGCTGTTTGATGCTCAGAAAGGCTGAATGATTTGCCCACAGGCACACAGAGAAAGAAGGAAGGAATAAGCATTTATGTAGCACCTACTGTGTGCCAGGCACTGTGCTAAGGGCTTATACAAATATTGTCTCATTTGATTCTCATAATAACTTTTGGAGGTAGGTGCTAATATTATCCCCATTTTACAGTTGAAGAAACTGAGACAAAGGTTAGGTGATTTGTCCAGGGTCACGCAGCTTGTACGTATCTGCAGCTCGGGTCTTTCTGGTTCCAAGTCCACTGTCAGATTTGAAGCAAGGTGTTCCTGATGCCAAGTCCAACACTTTGTCCTCAATGCTTCTTATACTCGGTAATCATTTTTAGATGACTCCTAAGCCAGAACACAGATATCTTCATTTGGATCACTAAAGAATATTCTTCACCAAAATGGTTTAGAATCACCATGCATAGATTTCAGGGAGTCCATGGACTTAAATGGGGAAAACTTACATCTTTATTTTCTAACTTCTAATTGAAATCTAGCATTTCCTTAACCTTTTATTTTAAAATGAATTATTCCGAGAAAGTATCCATAAGACTTCATTAGACTACCCGAGGGGTCTATGACACACAAAAAGGTTAAGCCTGGTTTATAAGCACTGAAGGAGCTCCCGGAAACCTCAGAGACTAGGTGATTTAGAGCTAGAAAAAAAAATTTTTCATCCAAGATCCTCATTTTACAAGAAAACTGAGGCCTAGAGAGGTTATGACATACTTCACAGAGCTGGTAAGACTAGAGTAAGAGTCAGGAAACATTTCTGTGACTCATTTTCCACATCTATTAAATGTTACTAGTAGACCTGTCACATTAACAGTCCAAGGTCATTGTGGAGAAGCAATGAGGCAGTAAATGAAAATGTGCTTTTAAAAACAAAACAGAATTTAAAAGTCAGAAATTATTTGCGAATCGAAGGCAATCTTAATCCCTCATTCCACTGTTTTGGTGATACTTTTGAATCCAGAGGAAAAAGGAAATCTTTTTTCACATATACCTCCTGTATGGGTGGGGAGTGTTCTGATAAGGGTTCCTAGAGTTCCCGTTCCATGACTTGCTAGCTGTGTGAAATACCTTGCAGGTTTCTCGTGAGAGGATTGCTTTGTGAAATTTGAGTTGTAATTGGTTTTTATTGCCTTCTTCACTCTTCCTGGACTGGGAATTTTTAATTGTCAAATTATAGTACACTTCTCTATTATATAGCTGGAAGAAACACCTTTCCTTCTGCCATGTGGAATTCCTGCAGACCCAAAGAACTTTAGCCACAGGCAACCTGTCTGTAAACAGCTTGGATGATGTTCCAAGCTGCAGGCCAGCTGTGGAAGGAAGTCAGTGAAAGGGTATGATTGTCTCTACAAAGAGTACTGGGAGCATGAGGGAGAGACATATTTTAGCATCTTCTGGGGATTTACGTTTAATGGAGCCACTACCAAGATAGCAAAGCACAAAATCGATGTCCCCTGGCGAGAAAATACCTTTTCTCCAGTGTTCTTCTTTTCTTTTCTCCTTTCGGGTAAAACCCTAACAGAGATGATTGACAAATATAATCCACAGGAAATATTTTTTTTTTAATCGACTTTCCTTCCCCTTCATAACCCCTCCCCCCAGGAGTATCTCTTCTCAAATCGACCTTGTTCTGATAATGAAGTAGTTGAAACATTCAGTGGCCTGCCTCAGTCCCTGGCCACCATGCTCCAGACGCCATATGCACATGAAAGGCTAGGAGGAAGGAGAGGAGGGCAAGGGACAAGAAGTTAAATGGGGTTCAGATGAAAGAGGAAAACAGCTCTATGTTTCTGTAGGGTACATCACACACAGAATCATAGGATTTAGAGCTAAATAGGAACCTAAAAGATAACCTAACCATTCCGCATTTTACTGACAAGGAAATGAAGGCCCAGAGAAGGGAAGAGTGATTTGCCCCAAGGTCAGGCAGCTAACGAGAGCCTGGTTTGGAATCTAAAGGATAGAATTCTAGGACTAGATTACAAGAGACTTCAGAAATCACCTAGCTCAACCTACTCGTTCACAGATGAGAAAACTAACTTGCCTAACATGCCATAGGTAGTAACCTCCAGGGGTGGGATTTGAACCCAGATCCTCTGATTTCAAAGCCAGTATTCATTTCATTATACCCCAATGCCTGCTTAGCCTCATCTAGTCCATCCTATCTGATTGAATTAGTTGTCCGCTCCTCAGAAGCAATATTTCTTTCTACCACCCTAGGCTGCCCCTGGTCTTCAGTGTTAGATATTATTTTGTTGGATTTTGCCTTTTTCCTTAAACTGTTAGTAAAGCTTTTTTTAACCCAATATTTTCTCCACCAAATTTACAGAAAGAGCCAGAAGGAACCAGAGACCAACTGGTTTCCTCTTACACTAGTGACCGCAGGACAGAAAGGAGAAATCCTTTGGGACAACAGCTTAGTGACCAACTAGTCCAACCGATTCTTTACACCCATCCTTTTACCAGAGGGGAAAAAAAAGGTCAAGTAAAGAAAATCCTCAGGCTCCAACCCTTACTTCTTAAACATTTACAGTGTGAGCTACCCTGGCACCGTATCCACATGCAAAGCCTCCCTTTCAGACAGTGTGGCCCGGTAGGAAAAGCACAGAACTTGGAGCCACAAGGACTGGCTATGAACCCTACCTCAGATGCTCACTAGCTGTGTGACCCTGTTGTTCAATCGTTTTCAGTCATGTCTGACTCTTCCTGACCCCGTTTGGAGTTTTCTTGGCGAAGATACTGGAGCGGTTTAACATTTCCTCCTTGCTCATTTTGCAGATGCGGAAACTGAAGCAAACAGGGTTAAGTGACTTGC
>CM053626.1:281905435-281932982 GCA_028646595.1 Phalanger gymnotis | reverse complement strand
CTTACTTGTCCAGGTACTCGATACTTACCCAGCCAGTAAGTATCTGTGGCTGGATCTGAACTCAGATATTTCCAATTCCAGTCCCAGCTTTCTATTCACCTTGCCCCTTCAGTGCCCCAGACTCATGGTCAGCTGCTTCAAGGCCAGACCATGTAACTACACTTTGTATAAACATCTCAAGCTTTCAAACAGCAAATAAATGGGAGAATGCGACTAGCCCTGGGTACTGTCAAGGACAAAGCAGGGATGTGGAGGGGGACTAGACTGGAACAATCTGCCCTCAAGCAAGTTCTGTATAAATCTCCCAATGACTTCTGGGCCTTTCCATCTGCCCTGCTGCTGCACCCTCAGAACTCTGTTGTCCCTCCTATTTCAAGAGGCAATTTCCTGAGAGCAAGAACCATATCCTTTCTCTTTTTATTCCCTGCCCTTAACATAGTTCCGAACACATGGTTAAATTCACAATCAAGGCTTTTTCATTCATCTAAGTAACGGCTAATGTTTACGGAGCACTGTAAGTCTACACAGCGCTTTCATCCGCCGTCTCAGTTGGTTCCAGCGACAATCCTGTGAGGTAGGCACAGTTATAGTTCTTATTTCCAAAAGGAGGAAATTGAATGTGAGAGAAGCGAATCTCCTATCCTACACTGCCTTGTGTTCATTTGAAGGCAGCATTGATTCTAAAAGGCTACTACAGAAGACTCAAAACTATGAAGCTGGGGAGGCAACCACTGCTCCCAGCCCAGATCACTGCCACCAGGAATGTCTGGCATGGCTTTGAAATAGCAGTCTCTCCCCTGGACCTCACAGATGCCGTAGGAGCAGTGACAACATAACTGTGGCCTTCTCCACACTGGGGAAAGCTTTTAGCAATAGACTCTGCTGCTCTTGGGGCCTTGTTGTGGTTTAGTTTAAATCCCCAAGTCATTTAGACAGTGATCCCACTAGGCAAGGCCGGCCTCTAGGGCCAGCAGCCCTCTTAGGGCCAACTCAGCCCCAGATGCACTTGTAATCACCGAAAGAACACCAAAGTCTCACAATTTCTAAAGAAAGCCAGCTTCTCCAATCTCAGCACTTTGGCCAAGAAACACTCGAAAAGCACTCTATTGCTTGCCGTGGGCTCGATTCAGACGGCCCTCATTGATTGCTAGCAATCCCAAGCTAGGTAAGCTCTTGACGCTCTTCTCTGGCACCCCTCCCTTCAACCTTTCTCTGCCTAGTTTCCTCATAGCCATACCTTTGTGAAGATCCTAGAGCCTTTGGGATTAGCCCCACACTGTAGCTGAGGAGACAGGCCTCAGGCTCTCCAGATTTCCCTAGAAATCTGTTTGAGGGCAGGCTATACAGGGGGTGTGCTCCATCTTTGAAAAGGGGAGCGTACTCCACCTCTGAGAGTCATAAGGAGATCATGATCTGGAAGATTCCTAGGAAAGGGAGAACTGGAAGAAATGCTTCCTTGAATTTTGGCAAGATAAAGCACTAGACTAGGAGTCAGGACTGTTGGGTAGCTTTGTGGTCTTGTGTGCCTCAGTATCCCCATCTGTAAAATTGAAAATAATAGCAACCATCTCAAGGGGCTATCAGGGCAAAATGATATAATCACCCACTAAATAGCTGCATGGTCTTGGTAAAGAGGTTCTTAGCCTATGTGTCTCAGTATCCCCATTTGTAAAACAGGAAATAACAACAACCGTCTTAAGGACCGTCAGGGTAAAATGAGACCATATATATGAAAATGTTTTGACACATAAATCATAATGTAAGTGGAATTCACAGGGGTGCAGATTTAGATCTGGAAGGACCTCAGAGCCTCTCTACTCCAAAACATCCATTTTACAGATGAGGAAACCACTTCCTAGGGAAGATAAGTGACTTCCCCAAGGCCACGCAGGCAATAAACATCTGAGGCAGGGTCCGAACCGAGGTTCTCTCACTCTGTAGGCAATGCTCTTTTGGGAGTGCCACTGACTCCCAGACCATCTGTTTAGGTGTATGACGGGCAGACTCTGAGGAATCCAATATGATTTGTGGATTTAAAACAAAGCAAAATAAAATCTCAGTCTTCACAACATTCTCTAGGAAGAGGACAAGGCTGAATCAATGAATGCATATGGTTAAGAAACCCAAGCTTTATGGGGCCCCACCTATACCAATGAGATTGGCAGCCTTATAGAACCCAAGTGGCCCATTTCCATGACAGTGGAACTCTTCCTTTGGAAACTGAGATATTTTAGGGCCTTTAACTGACATAGTCAGCCTGGCAGTTTCTTGTTTTGGCCAATGTTAGAATGCAAAGCTTTAGCAGAGAATACCCGCCATGTTTTATGGCCTCTTACCTTCATAGATTGTACTAGATGGTTGCTGAATTCCCTTCCATCTCTTAAATTCTATTATCCTGTGGTTCAGGGCCTGGACCATGTACCAGAGACTCTCCAAGAAGATGGACCACACCATTCAGACCAGAATATATGCCAGAAATATAATACAGAGGTACCAATAGTCCTGCAATCTCTGTAGATGCCTATTTAGCCAGTCACAGGAAGACCTCCAAAGGCCTCAGGAAATACAGTCATCCCCAGAAACCCTCCTTCTCAAGCTGGGCTCCTGGAACCAGGAAATTAACTGGTAGAAGGGGGGGAGGAAAGAGAAGAAAGGTAGCAATCACAATTTGGGGGAAGAAAGAAAAGAGAGAGGAGGAAGAAAGAACTGGCAAAATTAAAAGCTCTAAATATATATTGCTGGGCTAAGTAACAACTAAAGAGTGAAATGATAACAGTCTACAAATATTTAAATGTGTGAGTCCTCAGGAAGAATTTTTTAGCATGGTATGAGGAGGGGGGAGGTAAAAGGCTGTAGAGTAGGGATGAAGGTGATTAGGGAAGGATGGTGAAGCATTCAGAAAGCAAAGAAGGAAATCTTCCCTCAGTATGAGAAGCTGTCAAGTAAGGACCTGTCTTTCCAGAGAAACAGAGAAAATATTAACACTTGGTACCAGGACCTCTCAGAGACCTCCGAGGATCAGTCAGTCAATTATCATTTATTAAGTACATACCATAGGCCAGAGAGTGTGCTGAGTTCTAAGGATACAAAGAAAGACAAAACCATCCCGGATCTCAGAGAGTTCATGTTGTGATGGCCTCTGTGGGGAAACCTACACTATTTGCCCTTTTACAAGAATGGGTGAAGGAATGTTGGCAGTCAGCAAAAACCTGCTCCTCTGGAATCTTAGCCTATTGGCATAGCATCTCCTGCCTATTAGCCAGTTTGGACCCTGGAGGACCCTGTATGAAATAAATTGAGTTATAGTACTGACATCACCACCAATTGGTTGTGTGATTTAAGGATAGTCACTTAATGTCCCCTGGACTTTTTTTCTCATCTGTAAAACCAGTGAGTTGGACTACATGATGAATTTTTAACCTTATATCCACAGACCCCTTAGATTTCAGGGTGTCTGTGAATTTTGATATAGGAAAAAGCCACATCTTTACTTCAATGAAATTGACTTCCTTTGTCATATTACGTATTCTATTGTATGTGTTTAACAATAGCTCTGAGAAGGGGTCCGTAGGCTTCATTAGACTGTCAAAAGGGTCTAGCAGACAAAAAATGGTTAAGAACCCCTAGACTAGACCATCTCTAAGGTTCCCTTCAGCTGTAAGGTTCTATGGGAGGTCATCCTGCTGCCCCCTGCCCCCAACATAAATTTGTAAGCTACTGTCAGGGAAATGACACCACTTAATGTCTCTGTAGGAAAAGGTTCCACCACAATGGAAGGAGGGGGTAGAAAAAAATCTTTGTCTTCAGTGAGAATCTAATACAGAGGTGGACTCCCAGAAGTCATTTGCTATGCTCCCCTCACCATAGCCAACCACTTCCTTTTTAAGCCTGTTCTTCTTTCTTGCTTTCTTTTTTGCCTCTCTCTTTTCTTCGTCTTACAATCTCTCAAGGATACTGTTTAACTGTGGTGCTGAGAGACAGGGTGATGTTATTAGGATGGGTTTCCATGGAAGAAATTTTCTTCTAATTACCAACTTTTCTGTATCCATCTCTGGAAAAGGCAGTGCAAGCTCCCCCACAGGCCCCAAGGCAATGCCAAGTTGTCATCGGGGTTTCTCTAGACCCTACTAAGTGCTGAGTGATAAACACACAACTAACCAGAAAAAAAGGAAGTAAGCAAGGAAAAAACAGAGGTCCAGGCAAAGGATTAGGGGGAAGCTGAAGAATCAAAGAATCCTGGAATTTAAAAACTGGAAGGAACATCAGTCTAATCTATACAAATAAACTATCTTCACTTGGATCTAGTTGGAGCCAAGAGTCAACTGTTAAATTTTTACTGTGAGCATTTACACCTCTGAAATTGGCAAATGGACAAATCAAGGCTTGATTTATTGTTTTGTTGATTGTCTAGACTTAAAGTTATGAAGAATTTTTTAATACTGCAGATTAAATTTAACAGTGTGGTGGTGGGTACATTTTTTTCCTCCTGAAACCAGTTCTTAAAACATTTACTAGCACATCCCCAGGGTCAAGTTTCTGCTGGAAGAAATAGAATTCACCTAGTGGGATTTGAGGAAAGGAGAATAAAGGCTTCATAGAAGAGGTAGCATTTGAGTTGGGACTCAAAAGAAAAGGAAGGATTTCAACAGATAAAACTTATGGGGAGGGGGAACAATTGTTAAATCCAAAGAGAAGGGAGATGATAGAATAAAAACAGAGAATAGAGAATAGATGAATTTGGTGAGAACATAGAATAAACTAATACAATCCAATACAATTTTTTAAGTACCTACTATGTACAAGACAGTATGCCTAGTGATACAAAATTAAATTTTTACCTAGGTTCAGTGCAGGAATTTTGCCCCGAGGGAATACAAAGACAAAATTTAAACCAGTCCCAACATTCCAACATTTTGCCAGGGGATGCAATATATGCACAGACAAGTATATGCATGATAATTGAGGGAGGAAGCATACAGTCCTAACAACTATTGAGTTGAGGAAAGGCTTCCCAACAGAAGATATGAGCACGGCTGGGAAGAAAACTAGGGATTCTAAGAGGCAGAGGGGAGGAGAGAGTACATTTCAGGAATAAGAGGTGGCCTGGGCAGAGGCAAGGAAAGGAAGTCCAAGCCTGGGCAGGTAGCACAAAGCCCGATGTGGTTTTTCAATATCAGAATCAGGGCTTTGAATGGCAAAGTCAGGAGTACATTGTAGGTAATGAAGAGCCACTTTGAATAAAGGAGCAGAATTATCATAATAGTGCATTAAGGAAATTACTTTGGCCATTGGTGTGATAAATGGATTAAAGAAGAGATAGAGACAGCAAGACCCATCAGGAAATAGTATAATAACCTAGACAAGAAGAAAGACCAGAATGAGAATCATTTCAGGGGGACACATTTTTGTGTATGCTTTATATATTTTGGGGACCCTCTTGGTGCAAAATTCTTCCATTCAAACCAGCTAAAACCTAACTTTGTGACTAACCTACTCAAAAACCTCCTATGACTCCCTATTAACCACACAATAAGTCTCAAAATCACAGAACTGTAGAATTCAAAGTATTCTCTCAGATAAAGCAGAGATAAACAGGAATATCCTCCACAATGCCCACTCTTGAAGATCTACTGTGAGGAGGAACTCATTATCCTCTGGGGCAGCCCCTTTCATTTTTGGATAGCTCTAGTTGTTAAGAAGCTTTTCTTTATTGGGAGTTAAAATTTGCCTCTGGGAAATTTCCACCCACTATATCTAGTTCTGTCTTCTGGGGCCAATCAAAACCAATTCCATTTCCACAAGGTAACCCTTCAAATAGTTGTTGTTCAGTTATGTCCAACTCTTCCTGACCCCATATGGGGCTGTCTTGGCAAAGATACTGGAGTGGTTTGCTGTTTCCCTCTCCAGCGGATTAGGGCAAATAGAGGTTTAAGTGACTCACCCAGGGCCACACGGCTAATAACTGTCTGAGGCAAGATTTAAACTGAGGTCCTTCTGTTTCCAAGCCTAACCCTCTATCCACTATGCCACAGAGATTCTCCACTGTATTATAACTTCTTGAGAGCGGATGGCTGATACTGCTCTGTACCTAGCACATCACGGAACACACAGCAGATGTTCAATTAATACTTTTTGAATGAATGAATGACAACATGACCAGCCTGATGGTAAAAATGAAAATGCCAGCGGGGAGCTGACTGGTGGTGAATCAATATTTCTTCCTCCCAGATTTGGTGTCTTTGAAGTTAGACTAACTGTCACACTCTTCTTTGCTCTCCATGCCTACTCCTCAGTTAAAGGTGAGACCACGAGATCATAGATTTAAGGCTGTAAGTGACCTCAGAGATGATCACATCCAACTCCCTTATTTTACAGAGAAGGAAACTGAGGTCCAAAGAAGCCAAGTGACTTGCACAATGTCAGTCATGTGGGAAGCAGTAAATGGTAGAGCCAAGATGTGAACTCATGCCCTCCAATGGACCACTCTGCTCCCACACATTTAAACAAACATCCTTTGCCAGGGACAGAGCCATGACATAATTTCTGAACAATGGACATGATCCCTTGTCCAGGGAGAGTGAAAAGGCATGAGATGGGGAAAGGATGACCCAAAGCACCAGCTGGCTAATGGCTTTTCCACCCACGGCTTGAAGCACATGAAAACAACAGAATGAATGGAAAAGGTCTGTTTCTTTTCTTCGGGCATTAAAGGAAGGACTTCCTCATTCTCCAGGATTTTAGCACTGTTTTCACTTGAGATATTCTCTTTAGCTTTAAGGATGGAAAACTTGAGGTGAGAGAAGGAGAGGAAGAAGAGAAAGAAAGAAAGATTTGGGGAGAGACAGCTAACAAGGGGCAAAGCATGGGTAGAGAGACTGAGGCAGAGACAGAATGGCAGCCAGAAGTGGCTCTGGGGCACAGTGGTCCCATCTCTTCTGAAACCTCCAAACTCAATGATAGCCTTTTAGTAGCCCCTTTGGGTTTGGTTAAGAAACTTGGTGGGCACAGAAGCGGGGAGGAGACCTTTGGAAAATCATTAGGAAGAAAGATGACAAATAAAAACAAATGGAGAGAAACAGGCTAAGCAAGGAGCCTTCTTCTCCTTCTTCTTCCTTCTGCTTCTCTCCTCCTTCCCACCCCACCCCCCTTCCCACTACCACTGAGAAGATCAAATTATGACCTGGAATCACTGGATACATATTTTATTATGTGGATAGTTTAAGGGATTAGAGTGAGACAAAGAATTCATAAGCTGTAGTCACATTAAAAGATAAATTGTTACTATTAATCTCTGAAGAAGGAAGGGAGGGGTGGGGATTCATATGAGCAAAAAAGAAAGACAGAACAAGACAAATAAGGAGGAGTAGAGGAGACACAGTCAGTGCTCCGTCTCTCTTCCTCCTCCCAGTCTCTTAGGCCCCCACCCGGTCATAAACAAGCTGCAGTTTTGCTCTAAATAAGCCTGATTTGCATTGCAGATTTATCTCAGTTGCTTCTTGCTTCTGTTGCCAACCAGAGATCGTGTAAATAACTTGCATTGTTCTCCCGCTTGCTTATGCAAATGATTCTAGCTTGTTTGTTATTCCTGAATAATTTCCAAAACCTGATGTCAAGATTGGGCCTCTGAAGACAGAAGCTCTCTCAGGCTCACAGCTATACCAGAGATTCACCTGCTTGAAGGGTCAAGGCTGGACCCGAACATCTTTAAAGACCCTTTGCGGTTTTAGGGTTGGCATTCCATAAGGCTGCATTAGTGTCACTGGCACCTGGATTTTGTTCCTTGCAAACAGTGGGTACTTAATGAATGCTGAATTTGAATTAAATTACGATATTCATCTAGAGGTAGGGCTGGTTACCTTGATCTAGTCCTGTCTCAGGTCCTTTAGTAATGGGATCTTAGAGCTGAAGGAGGCCTAGCCCCACCCCTCATTTTACAAAAGAACCTGAAAGGCCCATGGAGAGTCCTTGCCCAGACCCACAACTCCAACTACCCACAGGATATCTTTACCTGGATGTCTCATTTACCCCAAATTCAATATGTCTAAAAATAAGCCTTTTCTATTTCTTCCCACCCTGCTCTTCCTTTTGCCTTCACTGTGTCTGTGGCATCACTTTTCACCCAGTCTTGAAACCTTGGTGTTTTACCTCTCCTTCACCTGCCATATTCAATGAATAACCCAGTGTGACCATCCCTGTCTGCCATATATAGTCATTTCCCCAATAGAAGGCTCCTCTGACCACCTTTATTATTATTATTACCACCTCCTCCTAATTTCTATCTCTGCTGTCTCTCTCTCCTCCCTCAAAATCATCCTTCATGTAATTTCCATGTTATTCCTCTGTTCAGAACCATTCAATGGTTTTTTGTTGCCTACCAAATAGAGTTCAAACTCCTTAGGCTGGCATTCAAGCTACTTGTACAATCTGGGACCATTCTACCCATCTTGCATGATTTCCTATCCTACAGCCAAATGCCAGTACTTGACATCATCCTTCGTGCAAGCCTTGCACTTTCTATGACTAAGCCTTTGAATGCTTATGGTGTTTTGCATGCCTAGACTGCTTTCCTGCCCTCTTTCTACCTGCTATATTCCTTTCTGGTTTTTTTTTTCACCTTTCTCCCATTAGCGGTCTCTCAGTTTTACTCCCTGTGTCCCATATCCCCGGGCTCTATATCATTTAACCTCCAACTGGGGAATGCACTTAATGAAATTTTTGAGCACCATGGTTATGATACATTTTGCTTCTTCCTGGGCTGTTTTCTCTGATGGTGGAAATTTGTAAGGGCCAGCCTCATTCATGAACCCAAAAATTGGTTTATCTGATTAACCAAACAAGACCCAACCTATAGTAATGTAACACCTTAGAAGCTACTTCTGGATTCTCTCATCCTAAGCAGACATGCACAGACCTCCCTCCTTCTGTAATGCTTTCACCAGCATCCACAAGGCAAGTCCACTCCTCCAGAGGTCACACAAAACATGTGGAACCCTGTAGGGAGCAGGACAAATACACTCACAACATAACGTTTGACAAGTTTTGATCACTTCCTTGGGGCCTTCAGATGTTGTGTCAGAACTCAGTCACATTCTGGGAATATGCTCTCAGTAAGGGAATAAAACAGCTAGTGGTGAAATGACTGGCAAGGCTTTGAGTTCTTAACTGATGGATGGAATCAACTGAGCTTTACTGGAAGAGTGAGGGCCATGAACTTTGGCCATTTGGGCACTGTCCAACAGAAGAATGTGGCCATTTATATTCCACAGACACATTTAGCTTTCAATACCAGGACTGTGGTTCCCTAGACCTTACACCATCAGCACACTGGCCAGGGACAACAGCCCTTTGCTAAGGACAGCACTGAGAAACTTGAAGCTGAGTTTCGATATGCAGATGGGGCCACTATGGGCCACACAGAATTTAATAGAGGATTTAAAGGAAAGGGGCATTGCTATGCTCTCAAGATTTCCAAGCTTTGCTGATGTGGGAGGATGTTGACCTCTGGAAAGGTAATCAGTACAACTGTGTATATCTTACTGTTTCTCCCTCCCCTCTTCCACCAGAATCTTGTGGGCTAACATCTATGCTTTATACTACTGACGTTTAGGGAGGGGGTGGATAGGTGGAGTTGGGAGAACCATCATAGAATAAGAGAATCACAGAAACACGGAGCTGAGAAAGACCTCAGAGAAAATCTAGTCAAACCTATACCTTCACAAGAATTCCTTCTATGACATACCCAATAAGTGATTGCCCAGCCTTTATTTAAAGATGACTAGTGAAGGAAACCCATTATTTCTCATGGTATTAATCAAGTCTATGTTAAGAACTTCCTGAAATAGTCCCAGATTGCATTCTTGTTATAGGACCTATTTAAGCCTCAGGACTCTATCAAACTAAAGCTGATTGGACAGCTCCAGATGTGACAAATAACATCAAAAGTAATCTTGTGTAATGCCTTAATAATCTTAGCCAAAGTTAGTCTTAGTCTTGTGTCAAGGTCCCATGATGTCTGATTACAAGAGTTCTGGCATGAGTACTCTCAAAATAACCGTAAAGGGCTTAGCTATTGCTAAAGATTCAGATGTATCTAACTTTGGGGCACTGAGGTCACTCAGGCAGTCAATGTTGTCTGTGCCTCTGACATCAGGCAACTTGAAACATAGCCCAAGGCATATCACTTCTCCCAAAATGCAACATAGAGGTTGGGTGGGGGTGGGGGGAGGGTACAAGTATAAATGCAGAAGGAAAGCCACTCATATGCTCATTGCTTTACAGTGGGTTCTCCCTATTTTAAAATGTTCACTGGAGGCAACTTTAGACTAGGAGAGAATCTGGTGCCCTCTTTAGGGCAAATGACAGCAACTACTGTCTTCTTATCTGAAATCAACTTTCCTGCCTCCTTGATTGTGATAACATTCTTCATCACAAATTATGTTTTGTTTAAAATTCTTTACTAGATGACACTCAAGGTCTCTTCCAGCTTGAAATCTATGATCCTGTGATCCTAATAACAAGTAACAATCAGGATCTCTTTGATCACAGTGCCTGGCACACTGTAGGCTCTTAATAAATGTTTATTAATTAATTGATATAAGGGTTTCTCTTTCTATCAATAAATAATAGGGTTTTTGCCTATGCCATTTGGTCAAATCCTAAGTCAGATAGTGTCCAATTCCATTTGATAATCATTTATTAAGAGCCTTCTTTTGCACTCAGAATAAAGGCTTAGTCTACTCTGGGACTTCCTCTGCTGGCGCAGAGAGATCATTATGCCAATACATAGAGCAATGGGAAGAAAGAATTCACTTGGACTACAAGAATCATTACAGTACAATCATTAGTGCAGACTGACAACGATCACTGCTGATGATAACCTGCCTTCAATCCACAAGTATTTGTGGAGTACATCTATGTTTTGGGCTGTTACCACAGTGAGGAGAATCAAGCATTGATATATAAAGCAGAAAAGCAGTAGCTATTGCCAGTAACCTTGATGGGAGCACCTCTCTTCTGAGATTACCTGTTGCCAACCTGGAAGGGCAGAACCAGCCCAGACTTCTGGGCAGGTGCTATTAACCTGGCCTTCAGACTAAAGAGTTTATTATATTACCAAGGGGGAAAAGCAGGTGAGAACTCAGTTTAGAAGAACAGTACAGATTTGGGGTATCTGCCTGTAATCTCTTTCCCTCTGTTTATGTTTTCCTGTGCCGTGTCTGTCTAGGGAAAGGACCTCACTCAGTAAGTTATACTGCAAGCTACTTAAGGTCTTAAGGGTTTGGGTAGTGAGGGCACTGTGTCATAAGATCAGGGCAGCTAGGTAGAGCAGTGGATAGAGCACCTGGCTGGAGTCACAAGGGCAGTAACAGATGTATTTCTGAAAGCTTTTCTGCTCTTTACGGCATGCTTGTGTTAGAGGTCAACTGACCCAGACAAATGCATTGTTTGGGATTCGAAACTTTACAAGATACAGTCCCTGCCCACAAGAAGCTAATAATCTAGTGAGGGAAATAAAAAATATGTATATATATATATATATATATATATAGGCATAAAATGAATATAGATACAGATATATAGATAGCTTACCTGTGTGGAGTTGTGATACCTTATTGCTTTGTTTGATTTCATGATATATTTGCTCTTCTCTCTGACATCTTATTTGAAATGCTTGGGGATCAAGGCAGGTCCCTATAAAAGTGAATTAAATTTATTTGGTTTGGGGAAGGTTTTTTATGTGTTCTGACACCCTAACTAGACTGCAAACTCTTTGGAGGCAGGACCGTGCCTTATTCCTCTTTGTTATTGTTTGCACCAGAATAATGTCTTCCCCAAATGAAGATGATGAGAGAATTGCTGTTTCTTTGGTGGTTCACAAAGCAAAGGTTGGGAATCACTCCTCCAGCCTAATCAAATCAGTCCTATTTATTCTCAGGTCCCACTACACTCCTATCAGCATTTTGGATTCAGGTGGCTACTAAGAGCTTTATCGCTATGCTTATTAATTATAGCCCTCTGTGGTAGATTGGTATCATCAGTGCCATTTTGTAAAGTCGTTGAATAAATACACTAAGGTCCCACTCGAGTAGTGACCAGATTGTGCTATTAGCTCTCACAACCACCAAGCATCTAAACTACCATTGCACTTTGCTACCCATTCTGTTTCTCCTTCTAGCGTCACTCCCTTTCATTCATCTCCTTCCATTTTCGGTTGCTTCAGTGAGGACCCCCTAGTGGCCATCTATCCTTATTTCATCCTGCCTTTCATCGTCACTGCAGAGTGACAGGCATCTCCAGCTAGGTCTGTGAGAGCTCTCTGGGCTCCTTGCAAAATTCTAGCACTGGCTTTTGTGTGACTTACTACTCTTTGTCTCCTCACATCAACTCTGTGACAGAGATAGACCCAGAGGTAACATTACAGGGCAGAGAAGAGAACAGTGAAAGCCTCCACACAAAAGGAACACAGCCTACAATGAAGTCGGCTTCCTCGGTGAAGCCAGATCGTGCTTTGCAGAAGCTCTAGAGAGTTTCTGAACAATTCAACTAATTTTCACAAGCAAAGAGCAGAAGAAAGAATAAAGTGAGAAGAATTCCCAGAGCCAGGATGAGGCTGAGAGACTCCTCCTGAGTGATAACAGTGCCAGCCAAACTAGCTGCCACTAACAATAATCATGATAACTGGCGTGAATATGGGGCTTTAAAGTTTGCAAAGCACGTTAAATACATTATCTCATTAGCAGGAGTGATTAAGAGAAGTCCCACTCAGTTTAATGAGTTCCCTCCTCCCCTCCTCTAAAGTAAAATGCCAGTCTAAAAGTCCAAGGGAACTAAATCATTCAGAATAATGTTGCAAGAAATGGATCACTTGTTGACCACATGGGGCAGCTCTTCCTGAAAAGACCCAGTCCTCCTGAGCTCAGCTGCCAGTCATTTTTGAGGTAGCCTCATTCACTGGGGACCAATCAAGAGTTCCTTGTATCATCCCAGCAAGGGACCAGAGTAAATGGCTATCTCAGTGGGAAGTGCTCACCTTCTTACATAGGTCTATGTCTTGTAATTTCATCAAATGGATTGGGGATGGGAGGAGGAGGGAGAGACTCAAATTGATCTCTCAATCTCAAGTCCCAAATTGACTTTTCTGATCAACACTTTATGATACTATTCCCCTGGTTAAGTTCATAGAATCATCAGATCATAGATTTAGATCTCTAAGGGACTTTAGAGGCTATCCAGACCAATCCTTTCTTTTTATATATGGGGAACTGAGAACCAAAGAGATGAAGTGATTTTCCCAAGATCACTCAGGTAGTAAATAGCAAAGCCTGTATTCTAGCCCAGGTCCTCCAAATCCTGGAAAGCTTTCCACTATACTGGGGTGGGTTCTCTTCTAATCTGACTGTATCACGCCATTCCCCTGCTCTCACTCAATAAACTCCAGTGGTTCCCTATTATTTTCATGATCAAATATAAAATCTTCTTTTCGACATTTAAAGCTCTTTGCAACCTGGATCTTTCCAGTCTTAGCCTCTCTTCTTCATTTGTTGTTGTTCAGTAATGTCTGACTCTTTGTGACCCTGTGGACCATAGCACACCAGGCTCTTCTGTCTTATTCTATCTCTCAAAGTCTGTTCAAGTTCATGTTTATTGTTTCCATTAAACTATCTTTTTGTCTCATCTTCTGCTGTCCCCTCTTTCCTTTCATCTTTGATCTTTCCCAAAATCACTGGTGAGTCTAATCTTCTCATTATATAGGCCAAGGCATTCAAGCTTCAGCTTTAGTATTTGACTTCCCAGTGAATAACCTGAATTATTATAAGTATTGACTGATTTGACCTCCTTGCTGTCCAAGGGACTCTCAAAAGTCTTCTTCAGCACCACAATTCAAAAGCATCAGTTCTGCAAAGCTCTGCTTTTCTTACAATCCAGCTCTCACAGCCATGCATTGCTAGTGGAAAAACCATAGCTTTGACTCTACGGTGATGTCTCTTCCTTCTATCATACAGTTACAACAGACTATCTGTATTTCTTACACACAATAAATACTTCATGCTCTGACTCAGTGGTGTTGTGCAAGCTGACTATGTGTAGAATGTTCTTCCTCATCACCTCCACTCCTAGCTCCCCTGGCTTCCTTTTGTGATTCAGCTCAAATCCAACCTTCTGCTGAAGGCCTAATTACCATTCTTCTTCTACCTCTTCCCATGCCCAATGGCTTCCTTCTGAGATTACCTCCCATTTATCCTGTATATGTCTTGTATGTACATAATTGTTTTCATATTGTCTCCTCCATTAGAATGTGAGCTCCTTGAGAATAGGGACTTTGTTTTTTTCTTTGTTTTTGCATCTCCAGGACTTAGCACAGTACCTAGGACAGATAAGGGTATAGTTAATCATAGCTTATTGACAGACTCTCCTGAGTCTGTAAGAAGATCTTGGTCTTAACAGCCAGGGTATGGGTGAATGCCTACAGCTTGAATACAGTGAAGATGAGAAAGACAAGATCCCAATTCTGCCTCAACGATAATACTTCAGCAATCAGGACGCTCTCTAAACTAATTTAGCTCAGTTCAATAAATATTAAAAAAAAAAAGCCTGTGTTGTTATTCAACTTCCCATCTCCATACCTTTTTTTTTTTTTTTAGGTAGAATTGTCATCTTTATTATATTGGCTCAGCCTATCCATGAGCAATTAATATTTTTTCCAATTGTTTAGATCTGACTTTATTTGTGTGAAAAATATTTTGTAATTGTGTTCATATAGTTCCTAGGTTTGTCTTGACATATAAACTCCCAAGTATTTTATGTTGTCTACAGTTATTTTAAAAAGAGTTTCTCTATCTCTTGCTGCTAGACTTTGTTAATATTATATAGACATGATGACGATTTCTCTATGCCTTTCTGCTAGCTTCCTTGCAGTCATGAAATTCACTGTCTTTTTGTCAGGCCTCTTAGAATCCTTAGCCCCCTGCAAAGTCCAGCTCAGGAACTACATCAGATGGAAGACTTTCCCAATCTACCTAATTATTAAAGTGCTTTCCCTCTTCCAATCATATTCTGATAACTTATCTATGTGAATGTTGTGTCACCATACCCAATTGAATAGAAGCTCCTTAAGGGCTCCTTAAGGTTTTCAGCTTATCTGGATGTCCCCACAGTGCCCAGAACATGTTTTGGAGTTTGAGGAGGACAAAATCTAAGGTTTTAATAAGGAAAGAAATTTCCTCTACCATGCAGATCATCTCTTGCTCTGCAACTTAGAGAGTTGCATGGGAGCACTGACAGCAACAATCACAATAAATAGCTAGCATTTATACAGCTCTTCAAAGCATTTATGTAGTGGTTGTTTGGACATGTCCCACTCTTTATGACCCCATGGACCCTCTTGTCCATGGCGTTTTCTTGACAATGATACTGGAATGGTTTGCCCTTTCTTTCTCTAGTACATTAAGGCAAACAGAGGTTAAGTGACTTGCCCAGGGTCACACAGCTAATAAGTGTCTGAGGGCAGATTCGAACTCAGGCCTTCCTCACTCTAGGCCAAGCCATCCAATGAGGTATTTAGCTGCCCTCCAAAACATTGATGTAACTCTTCCAAATGCTTTACAAATATTATCTCATTTGATCCTCACAACAACCTTGGGAGTTAGATATTATTATCCCCATTTTACAGATAAGGAAACCAAAGCCAACAGAGGATAAGTGACTTACCCAGGGTCACCTAGATAGTGTCTAAGGGTGAATTTGAACTCAGGTTTTTCTGACTTCAAGGCTAGCTTTCTAGACACTACCCCATCCAACCGGTTTATCTAGGGTCATAATAGCCAGTATGTGTCAGAACACAGTTCTTCTTGATTCCTATAATGTCTCTCCCTCCACTATACCACAGTAATCTTGCACGTGGAAGTCACTTAATAAATGTTTGTTGAATTAAATTAAATTTCTACTAAATGTACTAATCCTGTAGATTAAGAAAAAAAGTAAGACAAGTATTTTGCCCTCATGGAGTTTATAGTCATATTGTTTAAATAAGATTCATTCAAGTAATTCAGAAAGAGTGGTAATCAGCAGATAGAGTAATGAAAAAAAGGCTAAAAAGAGACAAAGTAATGCGTGTGACTCTACAGATGAGTAGAATTTGTGAGGCATAGAAAACAAAGAACATTATAGGCAAGTAATACTTCTTCAGTTATTTGTTTCCCCTGGCCCCACTGATGCCTATCCCCAGATCCACACTCTATGAATTTTTTTTTTCCATTTTGGTAGCATTATTGTTCTGTCATTACAAGTCAGGTAACATTTAGCCCAGCAGGCTATACTCTTTTCCTGAAGGAGAGGAAATTGAGCTAGGCTGCCAGGATCAAGCCTAGAAAGAAGCCAGGCGTCCTGGTGCCCATTCTCACTGCCTCATCTCTTGTTTTGATATTCAAACACTATGTGAGCTTTGAAGTCACCTAAGAATCTGAGCTGAATGACATTGTCTAGTTACACAACCAGAATAATTGGGCCATGTCAAGGCTAAGCTTGTCATTTGTGTTGTCCTAATGATCCAATCAAATTCAAATCACATCTCCATGTAGTTGATCTGGTCAGATGATGCACAATCGATTGTGATGAGGCTGAAAATGCCAGACCAAATAGACTGTGCCCGGTTTCAATGCTAAAACCAGACAGAGCCATTTAAAATGATTGACAAAATAAATGATTGACATATAAAATGATTAACTCAGGTCAGAAAGATCCCAAGGTTGACAAGAGGGACTTTCCAATGGAGGGCAATTGGGTATTCTCTCAATGGCCCATAGAATGATAGAATATTAGAACCGTAAGGATCCTTAGACATCATCTAGACCAAAAAAATCTCTTTTTCTAAATGAGGAAACTGAGGGTCAGAAAGCAGAAATGACAAGTAAGCCTCATAGAACAATGTAGTGACAGAATATAGTAACTGTCTTTTTTTTTTAATTCTAATTCCAGTCTTCTTTCCATCCCTTTTCTGGGGCTCTTTTGGATGGTAGGACCATAGATTTTAAGCTGGAGTTGACCTCAGAGGTCATGTAAATCAAACTTCATTTTACATATGAAGAAACTGAGGCCCAGAGAGATTAAGTATGATTAAGATGATAGTTAGTAACCAACAGAAGCAGAAATTAAACCTAGGTGTTCTGACTCCAAGGTCAATGTTCATTCCACCATGGAGTGGATATAAGGGAAGGGGGTGAAAGCAGTAGCTCATTAGCCCCTGGAAATTCTGTGTGATGGCTGAGCAATGCACCCAGGCTTCTCTGCAGAATTACAATTGATCTGTTGGGAAAATAACAGCTGACATTCATACAGTACTTTAAAGTTTGCAAAACTCTTTCTAAATATTTCATCTGAGCCTCACATTCATCCTAAGAGTGAGTAATACAAATTTTATTCCCTTTTTGCAGATGAAGAAACTGAGCCTCAGAAAGATTAAGTGACTTGTCCATAGTCACAGAACTAGTAAGTGACAGAGGTGAGATTTGAACCCACCTATTCCTCACTCCAAGTCCAGGAATAGCCAATAAAACTGGTACAAGAGGCAGTGCTACAGCTTATTCCATAGTCTAAGGAACATTTTCATCCCAACAGCATGGCTGACATTTGGGAACAAATGTCCTTGCTTCCCACTTTTTAACCTGGATGTTCAGATTGGCCAGGGTGAGGAGAGTCCCTAAGATTTTGAACCTAAAAGGGCCAGGGTCTCCCATCGCATCCTGGGTCATCTCCAGTCATCCTGATGAATATCTGGTCACTGGACCCAGATGGCTCTGGAGGAGAAAGTGAGGCTGGTGACCTTGCACAGTCCTCCCTCACTCAAATCAAAGTCAACTACAAGTCGTGCCATCATTTCCCTGATACCATGGTCCGCTTTGAAAATGAAGTACAAACACAAGTATGACAACAACCAGAGAAGTTTCAGGGAGCCATTTTTTTTTTTTTTGTCTACAGAGTGGCTATCATGCTGCAGTTACATGATCTTCATTCTTACCCCTTGGCTGCGGTCAAGATTCTGAGCAATCACCAGCAAGCCATTCTCTCACTTCTCTATCTGTTCCCTTATTTGCCCCAAGGGTGAAGATATGCCCTAGAAGGAATTGTGGCATAATAGACAGTAGCTTGGACTTAGAGTCTAGAGCCCTGACTCAATTCCTAGATATATGACCTTCAACAAATCACCTTGAAACCTCAGTTTCCTTACCTGTAAAATGGAGTTTGCAATATTTTCCTAACCACCTGACAGAGTTGTTGTGAAGAAAATGCTTTGTAAACCTTGAAACATCATATATAGTTGAGCTTATTATGATAGTGCCACCCCCAGATATACCACACACTAAGGATGAGGGTAGGGCAGAGTGAATGAGAACACTAGAGCTTTGCATTCACTGGAAGAAAAATGCTCTGTGAATAAAAGAATTCATGTATTTTGTCTCATACCCTATGCAGCAATGATCTATCTTTAGAAATGTCAGAGTTGGGGGAGGTGCCAGGGATGTGAGCATCCAGCTCTCCAAGGTTGGCTCTATAAATACCCTCCCCAGTGATCCAGTAATCTGCCTTTTATTCAGTAAAAAACACCTCCTATTTTGTAACCCCGCTAAGAGCTCTGCAAAAGATCATAATATCTACTCCTCTGCCTCCCTAAACTGTTTTGGCCAGAGAGGAGAAAAGTCAAGTAGCACCCTCTTTCTGTTCCTCTCTATTTATGCTTTTTGTCCAGGGGCCCATGTGCCGTCTGTTTTTTTTTCCTGAGTTTAGGGTGAATTGGAGAGAGGCATGAGATAAAGGAGAAAATTATTGTGGAGAGAGAGAGACAGAGACACAGAGAGAGACAGACAGACAGACAGACAGACAGACACAGACAGAGACACACAGAGAGACACAGCGACAGAGAGACAAACACACAAAGAGAGAGACAGACAGACACAGAGACACACAGAGAGACACAGACACAGAGACACACAGAGAGACACAGAGACACAGAGACAGAGAGAGAGAGAGAAAGGAAGAGAGAAAGGAGGGAGGGAGGGAGGAGAATGAAGGATGAGAATGAAGGAGGGAGAGACAAGGAGAAAAAAATATCTACAAACATTTACTGCCCCACCCATCATACCACCAGCCTCAGTGTGTGCTAAAAAGAGCAAGTAGAAACTAATAAGTCATAGAGATAACTAGTATACCCAGGTGATTTGGGGGAAAACTGAGGGATGAAAGAAAAAGCATAGAGACAGAAAGAAATTGAAAAGAAATATCCAGGAAAACAAGTCAAATGCTGAGTTCTTTACATCATAATCTGTAGACAGCTAGTGGGGACTTCAGAGGTCATTTAGTGACTAGTCCAACTTGTCATCTTACAGGTGAGGAAACTGATGCCAAAGAATAATGAAGCTATTTGTCCAAGGTTAGACTGGTATTAAGTGGTAGACCTAGGATTCAAACCCAAACCTACTGACTCAAAATCCAGTACTCTTTCCCCTATAATACATTGAATCTCCATACGAATGTCTCACTTTCTCTATTAGCACTATTCCTGAAAAGTTTCTAAGTAAATAGGAAAACTTGTTATTTAAAAAAAAACTCTCTGGTGAATTAAAATATCACCACTTAATTTATCTACTTTATATGGCTGAATTTTCCATTCCTTTTTGCTTTAAGTACACTAATATTGAATTTGCTTAAAGCAGGATGTATCTATTTTAAGCAATTGTTTATTGAAATCATGAGATATTTGTTAAATACCTACTATGTGGAAGGTGGAACCAAGATGGTAGAGTGACAGGACGGTGAGCTCCCTCCCACAAAACTCTCTCCCACAAAACTCCCCCCAATAGCTCCACTGTGTACTAGTATAAACAGATCTGTGTACCAGATCACCTCTTGATGAAATCATGAAATCTAATCCAGAAAAAGTCACACTGGGTCATTTGTCCAGCCCAGTTCAACAAAAGGAGATAGACATAGAGGTCTAAGAACACTGGAGATGGAGATGGGCCAGGAACACACCTCTTAGGAGCAATCCAGTGCCCAAGGAGAGGCTGTGCACCAGAGCAAGAAGAGGTCCAAGATCCATACAGTATAGTGGGATGGGGACAGCTGAGAACTGGCAGCTTTGTGATCCACTATCCAGTTCAGGTCACAGATCCTAGTGTTTCAACAATCCGGCTAGTGGATGTTGTTGGGGTGAAAGCCCAACAACAAGAACGCTACCAGCACACTGCAAAAACACATGTTCTTTTGATCTGCTTCACTAAGGAAAGCTACGTGAAGGGGTTGACAAGCTTACTTTAATTCAGCATACAAATATCATTCATTTAGTTCAGGAGAAAAAGCCAGCACCTTGAACTTCAGAACAAATACAAACAAATTACAAATGTCAACAGACAGAACTTGTCTGATTCAAATCCCAATATATAGTTACCAGAGTTCAACAAAGTCTCAGCATCCAGGTTACAAGCTGGAGGGCCCTTAACTACAGCTGCCCGGAGTCTCTGCATCAACACCATCTCAAATGAGAGCTCTAAACAAATTACAAACAGACAGACCCAATACAATTCATAGTTACCAACATCTAGGTTCAGCCCGGGAGCTCATAACATGGGCTGGCCCAGAGTCACTCGTACCACCACTGCGGTGGGAAAGAGCTCCAAAGAAGAGAAGGCCAACCCCTGGTTTTATATCTTTTTCAGTGTCAGGAGTGAGTCACACATGCGACCTAAAATCGTCACAAAGAGGTGACTTAAACCCATGTGGTCTAAGAGCCTCTAGTGTCCCAAACCTATCACTCAAGCTCATTTGTTACCTAGGCCCTCCCCTGAGTTAGCCCCACCTTGGGCCCCACCTTAGTTACCAATCCACACCTAATAGGGGTTTGGGCCTGGGGCTTAGCACCTAGTAAGGCTCAATGAAATACACTGAATTACTCAAAGGAAATAAACCAAACTTTTCAAGGGCACTTGTTGAACTAAGTGGTAAGAGCCCATTTTGCTTACCAACACACCTAGGTGGTTTGGGAAGGGGACCAGCACAAGTGGGTGGGGCGATGTTCCCAAGGAGAGAAGTCCTATGTGTTTACCAAGAAAGGAAGAAGTTCAGAAGTGAGCACCAGCAATTTGTCTGAGACCTGAGTTGCAGAGCAAGTCTCTTTTCTAGCATCCTTCTAGACTAACTTGCAAAGGAATAACCAGGGCAGGAATCTCATGCCAAAGGGGAGCACAAAATTCTGCCACTCTCAACCAATGGAGCTTTTCAGCTGACTGATACATGTAGAGTTCAGCGGCAGTCTACATTTGCTCAAATCCAAACCCAGGTTAAGAACTTGCAGAGCTCAAATCAAGGGGCAACAGTCAGACTTTGCCTGGGTCAGACTGCTTGGGGAGCACTAAAAGCTTGCAGACCAATAGCCTTAGGAAAAAAAAGATTCTAGAATAGCACAATACTCAATACTGCAAGAAAGTAGCTACAAGACCAGCCAAAACCTTTCCTACAGAAGTGCTACAAAGCCCAGTCCTGAAGTCAAGAAGTAAACTGGAAGAAGGAGCAACCAAACTGAAAAAGGATCCTGCAATAAATAAGGAGCTATTATGATGATTAGGGACATTCAAGAAAACCCCCCAAAGAGAATGACTCTAAAACATTTCCAAGCAAAACCTGAGAGAAAAACACAGTTTGGGCAAAACTCAACTGAAATTCTTAGAAGAAATTCAAAAGAATTTAAAATGCTTTTATAAATGGAGTGAGAGGCCTTAAGGAGAAAAGCGGAAAAGAAATGAGATATAATAGAAAGAATTGGAAAGGGAATTAAAAGCTCAGCACAAGCAAAATCTCCCTGAGAATTAGAGTGGACTAAATAGGAGCCAATGACTCAATGAAGCAACAAGAAATCTTAAAATAAAGTTAAAAAAAATGAAAAAGAAGAAAATCTAAGGTTTCTCATAGCAAAAACAACTGACCTAGAAAACAGATCAAGGAGAAAAATTTAAGAATTATTGGACTATCTGAACACCATAACAACAACAACAAAAAGAACCTACATATTATATTTCAAAAAAGTCTTAAAAGAAAACTGCCCAAGTTTGGGGAAGATTTCCAGGGGTGGAGCAAAGAGGGCTGAATAGAGGAAGCAGTTAAGCAACCTGAATATTCCCCTCCAAACAACTTTGAAATAACACCTCAAATTGAATTCTAAAGCAGAAAAACAAAGTGTCAAGGAAAGACATTTTCCCAGCATAAGAAAACTTAGGAAATCACTAGGAAAGGTCTGCAACAGTGGGGTGGGGCTAGCCCAAAGACCACATGGAAGCAACACCAGTAGTGGTGGCAACTACAGCAGCAGTGGCTTTGGGGGCTCTCAAACCAGAAAGAGTAAGGGGATCTGGCAAATGATCAGAAAGAGTTCCCTGTGATAGCATTGGGTGTAGGACAAGGTGCTATTTGGTAGCCAGATTAAGTATACCCACTTTCAAGTTACAGTACCAATGCAGAGAAGAGTGCTTGCTGTCCCAAAAAAGCAGGGGCCTTGAGGAGCAGCTTCATTTTTATTCACAAGAGAGCAGGGGCTTTGAGGAGTAGTATCACTTCTAGTCACAAGAGAGCAATGACTACACCTGTCCTTGCATCACAGCACCTTGGAAGCATCAAAAACATCCAAACCCCCAGAATTAGCTCTGAAAGCAGCAGGTTAAAAAATCCTGGAGCTTGGAAAAGACTCACCCCAGAAAGAGCAACTTTAACATAAAGTTCAAAGTCAAGAAATAGGATGGAAAAAAATGAACTAATAACAAAAAAGAATCCAACCATAAAAACTGCTATGGTGACAGGGACAATTAAGACACCAACTCAGAATAAGAAAACAATGCCATAACGGCAACAAAGCTTCAAAGGAAAAAAATGTGAATTCAACACAAGCCCAACAAGAAATCCCAGAAAAGCAAAAAAATATTCTTCAAAATCAAACAAGAGTGGTAGTGGAAAAATTGGGTTAAAAAATGAGAGCAACACAAGAAAACTATGAAAAGAAAATTAACGGCTTTGTAAAAGAGGCACAAAAGTTATTGAAGAAAATGATGCCTTAAAAAACAGAACTGGCCAAAGAATAAGAGACAAGAAAATCTACTAAAGAGAAGAATGAATTAAAAAGAATTAGAAAAGTGGAAGGCAATAACTCCATGAGACATCAAGAAATGACAAAACAAAGTCAAAAGAATGGAAAAAATAAAAGAAAATATGAAATATTTCATCAGAAAAAAATGATCTGGAAAATAGATCAAAGAGAGATAATTTAAGAACAATGGACTACCTGAAAGCCATGATCAAAGAAAGAGCCTAGTCATCACATTTCAAGAAATCATCAAGGAAAACTGCCTTGATGTCATAGATCCAGAGGGCAAAATAAAAATTGAATAAATCCACCTATCACCTTCTCGAAGAAATCTCCAAAAGAAAATTCCCAAGAGTATTATAGCCAAATTTCAGAGCTTCCATGTTGAAGAGAAAATATTGTATACAGCTGTAAAGAAACCATTCAAATATTCTAAAGCCACAGTCAGGATCACACAAGATTCAGCAGCTGCCACATTAAAGGAGCAGAGATCTTGAAATATGTTGTTCTGGAAGGCAGAGGAGCTAGGATTACAAACAAATATAATCTATCCAACAAAACCAAGTATAAACCTTCAGGGTTAAAAATTGATATTTAATAAAATAGAGTATTTCCAAGCATTTCTGATTTAAAAAAAACACCAGAGATGAAACAAAAATTTGACTTTCAAATACAAGACTTGAGAGAAGCATAAAAAGGTAAACATGAAAGAGAAATCATAAGAGGTTTAATAAGGTTAAACTATTTATATTCCTACATGGAAATATGATAGAAGTAACTCCTAAAAGCCTTTTCATTATTAGGCCAATTAAAAGGATGCTAGATAGAGAGGTGGCACAATACTGAAGTAGTGAATCAATTATGCTGGGGTGATTTAAAATAAATGAATGGATGAGAAAGAGGAATGCACTAGGAGAATTGGGAAGGGAAAGGAAGAATAGGGGAAATGATCTCACATAAAATGGGTATGAAAAGAGAAGATTTTACAGCAAAGGGGAAACTATTGTGTGTGGCAACCCTTGAACCTTGAACCCCACTGTCATCTGAACTATTTCAAAGAGGTAGGAATGTGTGTGTGTGTGTGTGTGTGTGTGAGAGAGAGAGAGACAGAGAGAGAGAGAGAGAGAGAGAGAGAGACAGAGAGACAGAGAGAGAGAGAGAGAGAGAGAGAGAGAGAGAGAGAGAGAGAGAGAGAGTGAGAGAGAGATCATTTGGGTATAGAATTCTATCTTACCCAACAGGGAAGTAGGAGGGAAAGAAGATAAGAGAAATGGGGAAGGGTGATAAAAAGGAGAACAGATTAAGGGACACAGTGGTTAGAAGTAAAACAGACTGCTGAGGAGGGTCAGGATGAAAAGAGAAAGAAGGATAAAACAGAATAAATAAGATGGAGGGAAACGCACAGTTAAAAATCATACACGGGAATGTGAATAGGATGAACTCACCCATAAAACAGAAGCAGATAGCCTAACAGAGGTGAGAAATAATAATTTAATAAAATTAATAAAAGGATTTGTTCTGCAAAACTTGGACTCAGTCAAAAGGCCACACCCAAGGACCCAGAAGGCCACAGGTTCCTGACTCTTGGAACTTAGAAAAGAGAATCCAACAATATGCCGTTTACAAGAAATATATGTAAAACAGAGAGACACACAAAGAGTCACCATAAAGGACTGGAGTAGCATCTAATTGTGCTTCAGCTGAAGTAAAAAAGGCAGGAATAGCAATCATGATTGCAGACAAAGCAAAAACAGACCTAATTAAAAGAGATAGGCAGGAAACTCTATCTTGCTAAAAGACACCATAGACAGTGAAATTGTATCATAGATCATATATATCAACCAGATAGTACAGCATGTGAATTCTTAAAATAATAGTTAAGGGCACCTAAGTGAATAGACCACTGGCCCTGGAGTCTAGAGGACCTGAGTTCAAATCCAGCCTTAGACATTTGACACTTACTAGTTGTGACCTTGGTCAAGTCACTTAACCGCAATTGCCTTGCCTTCCCCCTCAAAAAAAAAAAAAGAATACTTACATGAGTTGTAGGAGGAAACAGACAGTAAAACAATAATAGGAAACCTCAAGTCTCCCCCCTCAGAGTTAGATAAATCTAGCCATAAAATAAATAAGGAAAAATTAAGTAGATGAAAAGAATTTTAGAAAAGTTAGACATGATGGACATCTGAAGAAAACTGAATGAGAATATAAAGGAGGATACATTTTTCTCCTCTGTGCATAGAACCTTTGCAAAATTGATCATGTATTAAGTCAATAAAAACCCTCATAACAAATACAATAAAGCAAAAATATTAAATGTGCCATTTTCAGACCGTAATGCAATAAAATTATATTCAGTGAAGGGCCAGGGCAGCATAGATTAAAAATTACTTGGAAAATAAATAATCTAATCCTAAAGAATCAGAGGATCAAAAAACCAAATCATTGAAACAATCAATAATTTCATTAAAGAGAATGATAACAATGAGACAATATGCCAATATTTGTGGGATGCAGCCAATGCAGTACTGAAAAGAAATTTTCCATCTCTAAACACATACATCGATGAGAGAGAGCGAGAGAGAGGGAGAGAAAGAGAGAGAGAGAGAAAGAGAAAGAGAGAAAGAGAGAGAGAGAGAGAGAGAGAGAGAGAGAGAGAGAGAGAGAGAGAGAGCAGATCAATGACTTGGGCATGCAACTAAAAAAAACCGGGAAAAGAATGAATTTAAAGTCCTCAATGAAAAATCTAAAAATCAAAGGAGAGACTAATAAAATTGATAGTAAAAAAAATGACCTAATAAATAAAATTTGGAGTTGGTTTTATTAAAAAAAATTAGATAAACTATTGGTTAATTTGATTTCAGAAAAAGAACATCAAATTATAAGTATCAAAAACAGTGAGTTTATCACTAATGAAGATGAAATTAAAGCAATCATTAGGAGCCATTTTGCTTGATTATATACCAGTAATATCAACAATCTAAGTGAAATGGATGAATATTCACAAAAATATGAATTGTCCAGATTAATAGAAGAGGAAATAGAATGCTTAAATAACCTGGAGTCAGGAAGACTCATCTTCCTGGTTCAAATCTGGCCTCAGACACTTACTAGCTATGTGACGTTGAGTAAGTCACTTAGCCCTGTTTGCCTCAGTTTACTGATCTGTAAAATAATCTGGAGAAGGAAATGACAAACCACTCCAGGATCTTTGCCAATAAACCCCCCCCAAAAAAAAAATTATCATGGAGTCAGATATGACTGAAAATGAATAAATACAAAATTTTACCTGTAAGAACTATGTATAAGGTAAGAGTTTATAAGAAAGCTAGAGACAGGGTCACAGGAAGTAAAATGGACAATTTTGATTACATGAAATTAATGTTCTTGAACAAACAAAATGAATGCAGCCAAAATTAGGGAGGAAAAGCAGGAACCTGAGAAACTTGTAAAAAAAATTCTACAGCAAGTTTCTCTAATAAAGGCCTCATTTCTCAACTATATAGAGAATTTGGGGGTGAGGCAGAGCCAAGATGGCAGCTGGAAAGCAGGGACTTATGTGTGCTCCCCACCAGCTCCCTCCAAACACCTATAAAAATGGCCTTGAAAAAATTCTAAAACTGCAGAACCCATGAAACAGCAGAGGGAAGCAGGGCTCCAGCCCAGGACAGTCTGGATGCTCGCTGGGTAAGGTTTATTGCACAGAACTGGGAGCAGAGTGGAACAGAGCCCAGCGTGAGCTGCGCCTGGACCAACCAGACTGGGAGCCCGGCAGAACAGGCTCTAACGTCCTGGATCAGTAAGCTGTGGCAGTTACCAGACTTCTCAACCCACAAACACCAGAGACAACAGAGAAGGTTAGTGGGAAAAGCTGTGGAGATTGAAAGGAGTTCATGGTTTGGCCATTGCCCCAGGGGCAGCGAAGGTGATGCAGCTCTGAGGGTGCTTACAGAGCTATAGCTGCTGTTGCTTCTGGCCCCAGGCCCACCTGGTGGGAGGAATTAAGTGGTAGATCTAAGCAGGAGTGTAGAACCGGTTTAGATCTGAGTCCAGTCCAGGTTGGAGGTTCTTGGGGGAGGAGCAGTGGTGTGACAGAGCATGCTGTGTAGAAATAGCTCTGAAAACAACAACACAGCTCCTCAAGCTTGGGACAAAGTACTGTATACTCTACAAGCAGTCATATCCCGATGAAAAACTCAAGAGTCAAGTAAGTTGGCTGGGAACATGGCCAGGCAGCGAAAACAGACTCAAATTCAGACTCAGACTTTGGAATCTTTCTTTGGTGACAAAGAAGACCAAAACATACAGCCAGAAGAAGTCAACAAAGGCAAAGAGCCTACATCAAAAGCCTCTAAGAAAAACATGAACTGGTCTCAGGCCATGGAAGAGCTCAAAAAGGATTTGGAAAAGCAAGTAGGAGAAGTAGAG
>CM053626.1:281886651-281904935 GCA_028646595.1 Phalanger gymnotis | reverse complement strand
AGGAAGGAAGGAAGGAAGGAAGGAAGGAAGGAAGGAAGGAAGGAAGGAAGGAAGGAAGGAAGGAAGGAAAGAAGGAAGGAAGCTACTCAGATCTCTTAGAACCATAGAGCAAAGTAGGAATAGAAAGAATCCATCAATCACTTCTTGAAAGGAACCCCAAAATGAAAACTCCTAGGAATAGTGAAGATTCTAAGTTTTCAGGTCAAAGAAAAAAATATAGCAAGAAGTAAGAAAGATTTCAAATACTGAGATGTCACAGTCACAATCACACATGATTTAGCAGGCCCCGCATAAAGGAGCAGAAAACTTGGAATATGATATTCCAGTACACAAAGGATATAGGATTACAAGCAAGAATAATTTACCAAGAAAAACTGAGTATATAAATGCTACAGGGCAAAAAATGGATATTTAATGAAATAGAGGATTTCCAAGCATTCCTGAAGAAAAGACCAGAGCTAAGTCCAAATTTTGAAGTACAGACACAGGAGTGACAAACAACATAAAAAAAAAATTAATGAACAATGATAAAGGGCTAAACAAAGATAAACTACTTACATTCAGATATGATTCTACCTATCTCAAACAAATAAATCCTACCTCTCCTGCCCTCATTCTTCCTATCCTATTCCAGACTCTCTGCTGACCTTCAGTTTCATGTCTCCAACTGCCTTTCAGACATCTCACCCTGGATGTACAGTAGACATCTTAAACTCTGTGTAGCTAAAACTGAACTCATTATCTTTTTCCTATAAATCCTCCCCACCTCTTACCTTCCCTATTAAAGGCAACATCATCTTCCAGTCCCTCGTGCTCAAAACCTAGGTGTAATCCTCTACTCCTCACTATCTCTTGCCCCATACATCCAATTGGTTGCCAAGACCTGGTAATTTCACCTTTGCAACATCTGTCCAATACACCTCCCCTCTAACACTGCCACCACTCCGATGCAGGCCCTTATCAAGTCACATCTGAACAAGAGCCTAAAGCCTAGGTCCTACCAAGTCCTTCCCCTTCTCAATAACCTCTGCTGGCTTCCTATTGCCTCCAGCATCAAATATAAAACCCTCTGTTTAGCATTCAAAGCCTCTAGCTCCCTCCCATATTTCTTGTCTTTTTACTACTTACTCCCCACCACCCTCTTTTATCTAGTGACCCTGGCCTTCTTGCTGTTCCATGAACAAGATACTCCAACTCTCAGCCATGGGAATTTTCTCTGCCTCCCCATACCCAAAATGGTCTTCTTCCTCATATTCACCTACTGGTTTCCCTGATTTCCCTGAAGTTCCAGATAAAATACCATGTTCTGCAGGAAGCCTTTCCCAACCCCTCTTGATGCTAGTGCCTCTCTTAATTATATCCTATTTATCTTGTATGTAGTTTGTATATTTGATTACTTATTGTCTCCCCATTAAATAGAGAGCTCCTTGAGGGCAGGGACTGTCATTTACCTCTTTTTGTATCCCCAGTGCCTGGCACATAGTAGATCCTTAATAGATGTTCACTGATTGACTGAAATATGGAGAGATGATATATGTGTCCTCTCTGAATCCTAACATCACCAGGGGTCATAGTGGGAGTCTGATTAAACAAGGCCTATGAGTGCTTCTGTTATGTTTTGATCATTTTAAGAAAAGCATGGAGAAGGGAGGTGGAACATACTGGGGGTGGAGAGGGAAAGGAAGGTTAAGAAAAATTATCTCACCTTCACAGTGAACAAATAGACATTGATACAAATAAAGAGAAGACTGGATGTAGCAGCTGACACTTGAAACTCTCATCTCAACTGGTCAGCATATATGCACATATATATGCTTACACACAGTTTGGGGCACAGAAAGGCATTTCATTCAATTGGAAATAGGAGCAAAAAGGGGTAGAGGGAGGAGGACAGAATTAGTGGGAGGATAGATTAAGGGAAGCTAGGTGGCCCAGTGGATAGAGTGCCAGGCATGGAATCAGAAGACTCATTTTCATAAATTCAAATCTGGCCTCAGACACTTACTAGCTATGTAACCCTAGGCAAGTCACTTAACCTTATTTGCCTTGATTTCCTCATCTGTAAAATGAGCTGGAAAAGAAAATGGCAAACCACAGCACTATCTTTGCCAAGAAAACTCCATATGGTGTCACAGAGTCAGCCATGGGTGAAATGACTTATCAACAATAAAAGATTAAAAGAGAAACTAGTTTTGAGCAAAACAAATTCTAGGGATTTACAAATCTTTCTAGGTCTTTTTGAGGTGGCAAAGAATGAGAATCTGAAGGGGTGACCATAAATTGGGAAACACATTGTAGTACATAAACATAATACTACTGTACTGAATTCTTATGAGAGCAATAACCATCTAGGATTCCAGAGGTCTAATGATGAAACAAGCTATCTACTTCCTAACAGAGAAGTGAAGGACTCAGGATGAGACCATTTCCTTTTTAACATAGCCAAAGTAGAAAGTGGTTCCAATTAACTCTACACATTTGTACTAGGTTTTGTTTTTCTTATGTTCTCAGTTGGATGGCGGAGTAAGGGGGAGTGAGATGGCAAATTTTGGCTGATTGAAACAAAATAGATTTTTTAAAAACACCTACTGTATTGTGCAAGTCATTGTGCAGTTGCTGTGGAAAATACAAAGATGACTAACACAAGATTCCTCTGACCTCAAGGAAACAAAAGGGAACACTTCCAAGAATGTGTGATTTCATCACCATAGGTACTGCTTGTCCCCAACCATCCATATTGAAAACCATCCAAGGTTTCTTATATTTCATTACTCTTGTCCAAGTCCTCCCACAAATCTTCCACAGAAGGTTTACCCAATGCACTGACTACCTTCTTCTAGAGATCTTGACATTCTCTGGGCCCCCAATCCAGTGGGCTACCCAGTGGTTATCTTTCATTCATAAGACCAACCCACCTCCTCTTTAGACAATGTATTTCTTGTGATATCATTTACATGACTTCTCCAATGTAATTCTTTATAATAAAAATAATTGCCAGCATTAATGAAATGTTTTGAGGTTTACAAAGTACTTTATAAATAATCACTCATTTAATCCCGGCAACAACCCTGGGAGATAGGCTTCGTTATTATTCCCATCTAAAAAATTGGAAAACTGAGTTGAACAGAGGTTAAGTGACTTTCCCAGGGTCACACAACTAGTATTTAAAGCTAGATTTAAACTTAGCTCTTCCTGATTCCAAGGCCAGTATTCTATCCACCATGCCACTTAGTTGCCTCATTGGTATTACATTGCAGCCTACACATACCCACCATGTACCTCTCTGTGAACCACAACTTTAATTCTTTAGAGACCTCAATATTCCATTATTTTGGCCATATAGTATCAATGGGAGCTCATTAATGTTGAAAAGATGGACCTTTGTTTCAGAGAGAAGTATAGTGTGATAGAAGCAAGAACAACTAGGGTAACCCTTTCCATCCCCACCTCATGTAGGCAAAGATAGTTCTTTCCCTAAAAATCATAGAAGCTGTCCACCAGGCTTGACCAACCCATTGTTCAAGCATCTTGGGCTAAGGCTAAACAATGATGCAGCTTCCTGGTGGCCTCATTCTATGCTGATGTGGATTCCTGGTCACCTAAGGATATAAAAAGCCCCACCTGGGCCGGAGCCTGGGACCTTTTAACATGGAAGATGTCACAAAACTAAAGGAATCACCTCATCTTGCCTTCCTGACCTTATGTATTTCTATATAGTGCAGTATCCTTGTCAAATATATTTTCTGTGCTGTGGCCAAGTAAACCTCCTTTTCTTAATTCATTTCATCATTAGGCCTAAACTACCAGTGGAACAGCCTGCATCAAGCTCAGTTGATAACACATGGGGTTATCCTCTAATTTCTTAAAGGCAATCCATTTTGCTTTCCTCTTCCTATTCAGTTTTAGACTTAGTTCATTACCATCTGTGGTGTCTAAGAAATATGTACCGGTGGATCAGCTTTATGGGCTATACATCCAACTCCACATCAGAGTTTGGACAATAGATGTTATTCATCCACTTCGTGTTTCTTATGTGCATGGGTAGACTCTACTCTTTGAGTGATCATGGATCTTGTTTCATGATAGGAAAAGACAGAGCTAAATGTTGTACAGAAATATTCATACTCCATACATAGTCAATTGGAAAGGGAAATCACTGATTGTCATTCTTCAGGAAATAGTTAGGGATGTCAAGGAAATATGTCGAAGATTTGACATAACTGACAGTGGAGTAGTTGAAATCTGGCCTTAGTATGACAGCATGGAAGAAGAGTCAGAGATCACAATAAATATGAAGTTGGGGTGTGCATTTCATCATAAGAGCAGAGGCTAATTTGAAGGGAAGACATTCATAGAGTACGTTCATCATAAGAACAGAGAGGGCTTGGGGAGCTCTTCTTCTGAATGGCCATAGGCTAGGAGTGAGTGCAAGGCAGTAAGATTTGCTACCTGGTTGCCAGGACTCCATGTAGAGTGCATATCATTATAGGTCGAACAATGTTGAGAGATTTAAGATCAGCCACTATCTCATATAAAGGCTCAATCCAGCTGAACTTACCTCTAGTTTTCTGTTTCCAAAGGACAGCACTTAGAAAGAAGGATGACAGGGAACCTAACGATAGCATTTATATATCACTTTAGGATTTATAAAGCACTACATAAATATTATCTCATTTGATTCTCACAATACCCTGGGCGTTAGGTAATATTATTATACCCATTTTACAAACTGGGAAACTGAGGCTGACAGATTAAGTGACTCACCCATAGTTAGACATGTAGTAACTGTCTGAGCCAGGATTGGAACTCAGGTCTTCAAGATCCCCAGTCTTATACTCTACCTAGTATACCACCTAACTGCCTCAGTGTGCACAAATAAGCAAAACAAAACAGAGATAACCCACTGCCCACCAACATACACACACACACACACACACTGCTACAATAGCTCAAAGGAGTATCTTTTTTCCCCTTTTGGGGGCTTGGAAAATAGAATGTTTCCAGCACAAGATGCCACTTCCTATGTAGGCTACCCCTAACTCACATATCTGACTACTATATACGTAAGTACTTGTATGTGATCAGCTAAGGGAACTACTCTCCCCTCTCTGCTTCAACTCTGCCCATTCCTTTTACCATTCCAAGCCTGCCGCCACCTAGGAAGACAACATCCAACCCTAATCCTGCTTCTCACCTTTCTCCCCTGTCCAGTGCAGGACCTGGAGAGGATCTGTAGTGGGGCAGAAGCTGCTCTGAAATGGAGGGAAAGGGAGAAAGTGGAAGGTGGAAGAAGGAGCAACACTGGACACTTAGCCATTCCTCTACCCTCCAGTCTAGAGATGACATAAAAGGACTTTTCCTCATCCTCCCTGTCCCCCTGCCTTGTCCAACCTCCTCCCTCATCTTTGCTACCTCTCTTCCATCCTGCCATCCCACCGTTCATTGCCTGACACATGGGAATCCTCTATAGAGTTCTGAGCTCGTTGAGGCTCTTTCCCATATATTACAAATAGCTTGGGAAAAGAGAAATCCCTACCACCTACTTTTGTCCCCAACCCTGCTGCAGTAGGAATATTGATATTCTTGGAGTCCAAAACAGGAATTAGGAATTTCCTCATAGAAGCATTTCCTCATAGAAACACTGCAACACGTTACAGGAGAGCTCTATATCATTATAGTGCTTATCTTTGAGATTATTATGGGGCAAAAAACCCTTTGTGGTCTGTCCTGAGAACCTAGCCACGGTGTATTGAATCTCTATGGAGAATTGAAACTCTATGGAGAAAAAATGTTTCATGTTCCTGCAATTGACAGACTGTGAACACACAATCTATTTTGCAAGTTAGAAATGGCTTGCGTGTGCACACATCTATACTCTGAACCTGACACTCTCAGTAAGTAAGGCATCTCACTAGATGGCCCCCTTCCAACATCTGTCTCCTACTGCCAGACATAGCAACAATGAAAAAGCAGGTGTTTAAGAATAGGGGTGGGGACGCTGGTCTCTTTGATTTTACAATTATATGACAAATTGATGCTATCCATGTGATATCAGCAGTCACAGGTGTGTTCCTGGGCAATTGAAATCAGAATTAAACAGTTGACAAGACTACTGGTTCACGAGTTGAGAAAGCAATTTTTTTTTTAAAAACACCTACCCAGACTCATTCTCCAATATTTTCTATTTACATTGAAGAAATGTCAATCCTTTGCTTTAAGCTACTCAAGAGACCAAAGATTTAAAGATCCTCATGAGATGGATATAAATCTTTGATAAGACAATAACAGAGTAAGAAGACATGCCTCAAAATGTTAAATTAGTCAAGATTTGTTCATTGTGCTCATTTTTTCTTCCTGACTTGATTATAAACACCTATGCGCCCTTTTCTCCCTGGAAAATAGAACAGGTAGAGGCTTTGGAGATAATAGACTTTCTCTTTCTCAGTGTATACACATACATGTACATATATATATATGTGTGTGTGTGTGTGTGTGTGTGTGTGTGTATGTATGTATATATATATATATATATATATATATATGTACCAATCTGTGCAGCTAATATTTAGAGCAGAGATAGAAAATTAGATCTCAGTAAGAATAGGGATAAGTAGTCTGCCTATGATTTCACTGGTACTGAAAATTCTCAGATGGGGAAACTCTCCTCCCTCCTGTATACCTTCTTTATGAATTATTTTTTTAGAAATTAGTCTAGAGTATACCAAGAGGTTAGGTGACTGCCCAGGATCACACAGTCAGTATGGTTCAGAGACATAATTCGAAGTCAGATCTTCCTGTCTCTCAGGCCAAGTCTTGATTCACTGTGCCACAGTTGTCTCTTATCAATTACAGCAATTAGAAAGTTTATCAATTATCCTTTCCATTTTATTTTTACTTCCAAAAGTACCATAAAAGTTTTAGTCACATTTGATGCGTTTGTTTCATCTGACCCCATATTTTTATCTGACTTCCCTGACAACCTATAAGATTCCCATTCCCCTCCCCACCCTGTTCCTGACTCCCTGAACTTTAAAATCATGACCCTACTTTAGATACGTTCATCTCCCACCCCACCACCACCACCATTTTCCCTGTTTTTTAGCTACCTTCCTTTTTAGAATGTGAGCTCCTTGAAAGCAAAGGCTGCCTTTCTTTTTGCTTGCATCCTCAGTGTTTAAGCACAGTGCCTGACACATAGTAAACATTTTTAAGGTGCTTTTTTCCTTTGTTCCTTTCTGAGAAAACCAAAGGGCAGAGCAGAATCCATGCCGTTTCAGGCCAGGATCTGATACCCTATAATACCAGTAATCGTGGAGGATTATGATGTGGATTCAGAAGTCAGAAACCAGGGCACAGTCAGGCACTGGTCAGGCATTGGGCCTCAGGTGAGACCAGGCAGGATGACGTCATTGACTTTTGGAGAGCTCACTGGCTCTTTGTCAAGGATTCCAGGGTCAAATTAACTTCCCTTTCTTAGATCTAACATAGCTCTGTTTGTGACTCTCTTGCGCCTGTATTTTCTGTGGCTATTGGGCCCTTCTATCACAGAAAAGCCCCAGTTTTGAGACAACTACACAAAATCATAGCTCACGAGCCCTCACTAAACATTTAGTTTTACCAAACTAATGAGGGTTTATGTTAAAAAATAAGGTGGAAAAAAAAAAAAGCTAGCAACCTCCCCCCATGTTCACACGGGGCACACCCAGAGGTTACCACACCACGAGTAGGCACATGTGTCCAGAACACACCAGGGAAAACAGATGAAGGGCACACATGTAAGGAATATATGTGACCTGGAAACATTTGTGAGGGGCACAGGCCAGAAACTTGTGTGGCCACAGCATATACTTACTTGTGAGCAAGACAACTGTGACTAGCAAGAACTGTGTCGAAGTCAACTCATACTACCAGCGCCCTCTGGTGATATCATTGTGTTATTCCATTGTTAGAGCTAAGCATTCCATTAGTAGAGCTAAGCATTTCATTGTCTCTTCAGGGCATTGCATATCCCTTTTCTGGTGTATTTTTCCTGCTGGCTGTCTTTACTAGTCTTGTGGTCATTGAGCTCTGATCTATCCTCTAAACAGGAAATAGGAAGCGAAGGAAAGAAGCAAGTATATTGGCTCACTTTTATAAGATATGATAATGGGACAACTCCTCCAACTGTTCTGGTCTTCCCAGAATCTTAGTCAACTAAATTACTGGGGAGGCAGTCCAATGACTGAAATCTATTCCCTAGAAGAGTCCAGGGAAGGCTTGTTCCCATGCACATTCACCTAATGAGAATCTGTCTTTTTCCTCTTATGCTGACAACAGACCTGTCTCAAATCTCTTGGTAACCCAATCAAATCTATCCAGGTAAAGAGAGACTTCTCTGATCAACCCCTCTTATAAAAGTTTGGAGGACAGTGTAAATAAAGGTATGGAGGTGGGAGGATTAGCCTGGAGAGCACTGAAAAGTAAGATAGCAATATAAAGTAAATAAAGGGAAAATAAGATTCAAGAAGTTGAACCAGATTGTAGAGTATTATTGAATACAAATACAAGTAGTTTATATTTTCTCTGGCAAGTAAGGTAGAGACGGTTTGGTGTTATATACACAGGGACCTATACATTTAATGGAAGCTTATCAGAAAATAAAAGATCAATTGGAGAAGGGAGTGATTAAAGGCACGGAGAACAGCTAGAAGGCTATTACAATAATTCAGAGTTCATACTCAGGGGGAAGTGGTTTGCTGTAGGAATTGAAAGGAAGAAGCAGATTTGAGATATATTGTACTCATAAAATCCACAGCACTGGGCAACTGATTTCATGGACGTGGGATAACAGGAAGAAGGGAAAGTCAAAGATTATTCTGAGGATCAAAGCTATCAATTGTCACATAAAAATGTTCTAAATCCCTATTGACTAAAGAGATGCAAAATAAAATAACTGAGATGACATTTCACACCTATCAGATTGGCTAAGACAACGGAAAAGGAAAATGACAAATGCTGGATGGGATGTGGAAAAGTAGGCACACTAAACTAATGCACCTTTGGTAAAGTTATGAACTAATCCAACCATTCTGGAGAACAAATTGGAACTATGCCCAAAAGGCTATACAAGTGCATGTCCTTTGATCTAGCAATACCATGACCAGGTCTGTATCCCAAAGAGATTAAAGAGAAAAAAAGGAAAAGGACCTACACTTACAGAAATAACTAGAGCAATTCTTTATGTGGTAACAAAGAATTGGAAACTGAGGGGATGCCTGATAATGGTGGAATGGCTGGACAAGCTGCAATGTATGATTGTGATAGAATGCTACTATGCTATAAGAAATGACAAGAGGGATGGTTCCAGAAAAACCTGGGAAGATGGATATGAACTGATGCAAAGCAATGTGAGCAGAACAAGGAGAACATTGCATGTAGCAACAGCAATATTGTAAAAAGGATCCACTGTGAAACAGCTACTGTGATCAACTCGAAGATCTAAGGCCATTCCAAAGGACTCAGTGATGGAAAATGCTATCCGCATCTAGAGAGAGAACCAATGACCTCTGCGAGCAATTAAAGAATACTTTCACTTACTTTATTTTTCTTGCTTTTTTGTGACATGGCTAATATGTCTGACATGTCTTCACATGTATCATTGATATATTGCTTGCCTTCTCAATGAGTGGGAGAGGCATGGGAGAGAGGGAGAAAATTTGGAATTCAAAAATTTTTTAAATGAATGTTAAAGAAAATATAATTATTTTTTAAATTAAAGGATGACTGTAAGGTTTCAAGTTTATGTGCCTGGGAAAATAGTGGTGGGGTCATTAACAGAAACAGGGAGGATAGAAGGAGGTACAGCTTTCAGGATAGGAGAAAGGATCTCAGGATCAGAGAATATAAGGGTTGGAATGGTCTCCAGTCAAAGACTAGATGGTGACTTGTGAGTGTATTTTGGAGAGTTCTTTTCCAGGTATAAGTTAGACTAGGAATGGTGGCCAATAGCATCCTTTCTAGCTCTGAAACACAGTGATTCTGTTTTTTATGAGATTTTAGTAACCACTTTGTCCAACTGGTATTTGAATACAAATACCCTCTATAATAGAGCCAATAAGAGGGCATAACATCTTTACTCAAAAACCTCTAGTGACAGAGAACCCGTCTTCCCTACTTCTGTGCCAAGTCCGATCCTCCAGTCCCATTGACTAGAAAGCTTTTTCTTACATCAGACCTAAATTGGACTCTCTGCCCTTCCACATTTTGTTTTAAGTTCTATCAACTGGGGGCAGCTAGAACATTAATCCTTCGAATATTTGAAGAGAGCTACCATATCTCTCCTAATTCTTTTCTTCTCCAGGATGAACACCCACAGGTTATTTAATTAATGCTTATATGGCATGATAAGGCCCTTCACTATTCTGGTGTCACACCTCTAGACACTCTCCTGTTGATCTATGTCATTTCTAAAATGTAGCACCTAGAACTGAATGTGATACTGCAGATGTGGTATGACTAGAGCAGAATACAAAGGGCTTCTCATCTCCCCAGTCCTAGAACCTATGCATCTCTAATTGCAGCATAAATATATCACATCATGGTACAGTAACTTTGGGGGCTACCATATAAATCAATTGATAGGATAGGCATTTATTAAGCAACTACTACATGCTAGGAACTTTTCTAGACACTGAAGATACAAAGACAAAAGTGAAATAGTCTGCCCTCAAGAAAGTAGCAGCTGCCATCTCGTTACCCAACTGTCAAGTGCAAATGTAAATTGGGGGAGAATCCTAAAAGGAATGCTACTTTTCTATGTGTAGTACATTCTCTCTTCCCCATTAAAATCTAAGCTCCTCAAGGACAGGAGTTATTTAACTTTCTTATTTTTGATCTCAGCATTAAGTGAAGCACTTAGGACATGGTAGATGCTAAATAAATCCTTGTTGGTTGATTGACTAATTAATCGATTAGCTTCTCTTCAGCCAGGAGTATATACCAGGCAGATGGTTCTCTATCCTATTTAAAAGTCTCCCATGAAAGAGATTCTTGCATCTTCCTTTAATAATCCATATCAGGGTTTAATACCATCCCCACTCGACATCCATACAGTAAGTCTTTGTTTTCCAACCTGTCACTCAAATCCATGGCCTCTCATTAGCTATCTACTGTCAAAATCAGATACTAATTCTTCCTATACTTTAAGACTCTTATCAATTTACCCCTCATCCCTTTTATTCCTCATTCTCATTCCTTTAACCTTGACCTAACAGACCCTTTTGGACCCTTAATCATATCTCTGAAGAGCACTAAGGCCCTCAATTATGACCATATCATAATCCCTTCAGTGAGAAGCCCAGGAGGTTAATAACTCATCATCTTCATCACAGTCCCAGAGAACCCCTTCTTTCTGAAGCACATTCAATCAGGTCATGTGCCATCTTGATGAGGCCCTCTAGGAGAGGGTAAGTGACGGGAGCAGTCCAAGGACATGAGGAAGAGCCAAAAAAAAGGAACTAGTGATGATCTGTGGCCACTTCATCTTTCTAAATGGCCTAAATGGTGTGGGGACAAGCAAGGACAGCCTTTGCCCTGATTACATTTCCTTAGCATTGGAGTGTTTCAAGTGAAAATCACTCATTGAACTAATGAACCCATTTCTGCAGTGTCCAATTATTTCATAATATAAGCTAAGGATTATCAAGGATTTTTATCTCCTCTATGGGAAAGGGGGCAAAAAGACCTGGGTCACATTTCCCAGCTTGGGGCTCCCAGGCAGTCAATAGCAGCAATATTCTACATGAAATTGACTGTGGATCATTCTAAGGAACACTGATCTCCAGAAGAACAAACATTTCTCTAGCATTATCAGACTCAACTATGCACCCCAACCAAAATTTTCTTTGTGACTCCTGGGAGATTAGAGTCATTACAACAGGGTCAAGGCCTACATGAATATGAAGGCATTGAAGAAGTTGAATTAGAACAAGATGTTGTTGACCAAGAAGCTAGCCAAAATGTAGGATGCCTTTTGAACCTCTGAATCCTTGATCAAGCAAATTCTTCCAATACTGGGCTCCGATCTGAACCAAACTGGCAAGTGTCCATTTCTGCTCACCCACAATGAGAATATGGTGGCCAAGAGAGATTAGGTAAAATCTACTATCAACTTCCAGATAATGAAGGTGCTGCATGTGACAGTAGAAGGTGACCATATGAAGATGACAGAGGACAAACTCGTCTACAACATCTTTTTGGCTGTAAATTCTTTGGTGTGTCTGCTGAAGAAAAACTGGCAAACTGGGGTTCTCACACCTCAAAATTTGTACCCTGGCTAAGTCCCAGCATCTGTAATGAATCATGATGTTATTATTATTTTCTTTTTAATAGTATTTTTTCTGAATTACTTGTCAAGACAATTTTTAGCATTCATTCACAAGATGTTGAGTTCGAAATTTTTCTCCCTCCCTTCTTTCCCTCCTCTCTTCCTAAAATGGTAGGCAATTTAATATAGGTTATGCATGCGTTCTCATGTCCATATTAGTCCCAGTTGTGAAAGAAGAAATGCATCAAAAGAAAAAAAAACATGAAAAAGAATAAAGTAAGTGAAAAATGTTTTATCTGCATTGAATCCATCAGTTCTTTATCTGGATGTGGACAGCATTTTCCTTTCTGAATTATTTGTGCTTGTCTTGGATCATTGTGTTGCTGAGAAGAGCTGAGTCATTTATAATTGATCATCATATAATGTTGCTGATCCTGTGTACAATATTTTCCTGTTCTGCTCATTTCACTTTGCATCAGTTCATACAAGTCTTTCCAGGTTTTTCTGGAATCTGCCGGGTCATAATTTCTTATTGCACACTAGTATTTCATTACATTCATATACCACAGCTGGTTCAGCCATTCCCCAATTGATGGACAACCCCTCAATTTGCAATATTTTGCCACCACAAAAAGGGCTGCTATTAATACTTTTGCACATGTAGGACCTCATAGTAGTATTGCTGGATCAAGCATGCATAATTAGGCCGCCCTTTGGGCAAAGTTCCAAATTACTCTCCAGAATGGTTGGATCAGTTCACAACTTCACCAACAATGCATTAGTGTCACAATTTTCCCACATCCTTGCCAACATTTATCATTTCCTTTTTTTGTCATATTAGTTTATCTAATAGGTGTGAGGTGCTACCTTAGAGTTGTTTTTATTTGCATTTCTCTAATCAAAAGTGATTTAGAGCCCTTCATATGCCTATAGAGATCTTTGATTTCTTCATCTGAAAACTGCCTACTCATATCTTTTGACCTTTTGTCAATTGGGGAATGGCTTATATTCTTATAAATTTGACTCAGTTCTCTATATATTTGAGAAATGAGGCTTTATCAGAGACACTTGCTATAAAGATTGTTTTCCAGCTTTCTGCTTTCTTTCTAATCTTGGTTGTTTTGGTTTTGGATGCTATGCCACTTGGTGCATATATGTGCATGCAATATTGATATTACTTCATTGTCTATTGTGCCTTTTAGCAAGATGTCATTTCCTTCCTTATCTCTTTTAATTAGGTCTACTTTTGCTTTTGCTTTGTCTGACATCAGAATCCCTGTTTTTTTTTTGTTTTTTTTTTTTTTACTTCAGCTGAAGCATCATAGATTCTGCTCCAGCCCCTTTCCTTTATTCTGTGTGCATGTCTTTACTTCACTTCTCTACTGTGTTTCCTACAAGCAACATATTGTAGGATTCTGGATTTTGACTCATTCTGCTCTCCATCTCTTTTTTATGGGAAATTTCATCCTACTCACATGCACAGTTATAATTACTAACTGTGTATTTCCTTCCGTACTATTTTTCCTCTTGTTTGTCCTCTCTCTCCTTTCCCCTTTTCCCTCCTTGACAGTGTTTTGCTTCTGTCTACTACCTCCCCCAATCTGCCCTATCTTCTATCAGCCCCCTCCCTTCCACTTTTATTTAATCTCCTCTCCTCCCCTCCTACTTTCCTGTCAGGTAAGATAGATTTCTATATTCAACTGATTGTGTGTGTTATTCCCTCTTTGAGCTAATACTGATGAAAGTATGGTTTAGGTATGCCCATTGTTCACTCTTCCATCTTTCCCTCCACTGTAATAGGCTTTTTGTGCCTCTTCATGGGAAATAGTTTATCTCACTCTACCTCTCCCTTCCTTCTGCACCCAATGTGCTCCTCTTTCTCATCCCTTAATTGTTTTTGTGTCATTCCCTCAAATTTACCTTATACCCATACTCTCTATGTATGTGCATTCTAACTGTCCTATTAGTGGTACAATTTTAAGAATTACAAGTATCATCTTCCCATGTAGGTATGTAACCAGTCCAGCTCCATTGAATCTCTTGTTTCTTTTCCCTTTTTGCCTTTTTTAGGCTTCTCTTTGGTCTTGACTTGATATTGAAGATCAAATTTTTGTTCAATTCTGGTCTTCTCCTTATGAAAACTTGAAATCCTTCTGTTTCTTTGAATGACCATTTTCTCCTTTTAGTGTTATTCTTAATTTTGCCTTTCTTTGACTTCCAGAATATCATGTTTCATCACCTCCAACCATTTAATGTTGCAGCTGCTAAATCCTGTATAATCCTGATTGTGGCTCCCCCATATTTGAATTGCTTCTTTCTGGCCACTTACAGTATGTTTTCCTTGACCTGATAGTTCCATAATTTGGCTATAATGTTCCCTGGAGTTTTTATTTTGGGGACTCTTTCCTGAGGTGATCAGTGGATTCTTTCAAGGCCTATTGTGGCCTCTGGTTCCAGGATACCTGGGTAGTTTTCCTTGATAATTTCTTGAAAGATGCTGTCCACTTCCTCCTTTTGATTATAGCTTTCAGCTAGTCCAATGATTCTGACATTGTCTCTCCTGGATCTGTGTTCTAGTTCAGTTGTTTTTCCAATGAGGTATTTTACATTTTATTCTATTTTTTCATTCTTTTGAATTTGTTTAATTGATTCTTGGTGCTTCATAGAGTCATTAGCTTCCACTTGCCCAATTTAACTTTTAAGGAGTTGCTTTCTCCAGTTAGCTTTTGTACTTCCTTTTCTATTTGGCCAATTGTACTTTTGAGGGAGTTGTTTTCTTCAGTGCATTTTTGTATCTCCTTTTCAATTTGGCTAATTCTACTTTTTAAGTGGTTGTGTTCTTTTTCCAAGCTATTGACTCTTTTTTCATAATTCTCTGACATCATTCTCATTTCTTTTCCAAATATTTCTTCTGCCTCTCTTATATGATTTTAAAGCTCCTTTTTGAGCACTTCCATGAGTTCTTTCTGGGCTTGAGACCACTTGCCATTTTTCTTTGGGGTTTTGCCCACAGGTGTTTTGACATTGCAATGTCTTGGACTTCTTCCCTGTCACTATAATAACTTCCTATGATCAGATCCCTTTCTGTTGTTTTTTGCCCATCTTTTTTTGGCCTTATTCTTTTCTTTTAAGCTTGAGTTCAGCTCCCAGGTTAGAAGGGCCGCTGTCTCAGGCTTCTTGTGCCAGTAGCTGCAGGCCCTGGCTGGTGCTGCACCAATGTTGCCCAGAGGTCCATGGAGGACCCTTGTGTTTGGTGCTGTGCTAAGGGGGTGAAATGGAGGGGTGGCTGGTACTGCTGGAGGCCATAGGAGTCTAGCAACTTATCTGGTGCTGAGCTGGCATCCTAGTGCTGGTGTGTGCTAAGGCAGGTGGGGTGTTTCTGTGTTTATCCAGGGTTACGCTGAAACATGTGAACGCTGGAGGCTGCCTGTTTGCTCAGAGCTACACTGAAACACGAGGTCGCTATTGGAGCTGGAGTCTACCAGTTGCCCCTCACTATGCTTAGGGATGTGGGGAGTCCTTGTGTTGTCATTTGCCTTCTCCACCACACTGGGGCTCAAAATTCACCACTAGTTTGCTGAGGGGGGCTTACTGATGGCTCGCTGGGATGCTTCCTGTCCTGGACTATGCTCCTCTTTTGCCCAAGTGAGACAGACCTTTTTGGCCTATCTTCCAGGTTTCTTGGGCTAAAAGATTGTTTCATCCTGTCATTTTGCTGGTTCTGCTGTTTCAGGATTTGTTTTAGGGTGCTATTTTATAGTCGTTTGGAGGTGAATATGGGAGAGTTATGGCGATTTACTGCATACTCCACCATCTGGGCTCTGGAAGTCCTTAAGAATCATGATATTATAAAATCACAAAAGCTGCTTTAAAAAAAAAAAAGCCTGGGTCAGGTAGGGAAGAAAAACACAGAGATTTCTTTGATTTGTAGCCCAGCACCCGAATTTGACACATTAAGTAGTGACTGTTGAAGCACTACTTCAAGCCACATTACATGTTAATGATAATTAACATTTATCTTCTATATAATGGGAATGATAATGGCACCTGTCTTCCTGGGTAGTTATGAGGACAAAATGAGATAATATTTGTAAAGCACTTTGCAAACCATAAAATATTATATAGATGCTAGATGTAATCATTATATTACATAATAAGTTAAAGTCTGCAAAGTAATTTATATGCATTATTTCATTTGAATATCACAACAACCCTATGAAACAAGTATTATTCCTCCTGTTTTATGGATAAGAAAACAGAGGCTCAGAGAAGTTGACTTGCCCATTTTCATCCACCAATAAATGTCAGAAACAGATTTTGCACTCAGCTCTCTCCTGACTCCAGGCCTACTGCTCCATATGATTTCTAACAATAGCCGTTTGTTTTGTTTTATTGTTTTTTTCAGCCAGACACTGTATCTAGAGAGCTTAAGGCTAAGAAAAAGGGAAAAGGAGCTATTAATGCAATCATGAACAAAAATACAAACAAATTCACCAGCTTAGTGGAATTTCTAACCACTCTTCTTTCCTTACCATAATCCTTGTCTGAATATGTAATGATAATGATGGGAAAATTGATAAATGTACATAAATTAATCAAGAGCATTTATTAAGTGACTACAATGTGTCAGACACTATGCTACACTCTGAGATTATATTCCACCATCTGTTATGATTAACCTTCACGATACGAGTACATCACATCTCTCCCTGGTCTAGTTTTTAGGCTCATCTTTCCAATACAGGAAACGGGGGGAAGGGAAGGGCAAAGCAGATGAGATGTCTGTAACCTGGTTTGCACTGGCCCCCAGTCTGAAAGCTAGGTCTGTTATACTGCTTCCTTAGGGCTCTCTAGTACACTGAGAGGGTTGGGGAGGGTCTGTCTTTTCTTCCACAATCTCCAGCCTTCCCGATTATATCCCCCTCCACTTTAAAGGCACAGTGATTAGGACCCCAGTTCCATTTAGCCACCTAATATCAATTTTTCTTTTATAATGGGATATTTACTTCAAAGATATAGCAAGAATGAAAATACCAACATTTTCCCCAATACTTTGGGGGCAAGATACCTCTCAGCTTCAGGGGAAGGGAAAGGAATTAGGTTCATAGCTCAGTCCAGTTCCCACATAAATTAATTCCATTAAGTCTAAATCCAATGTCCTACCCAAACAGGGTCTCCAAACCTTGTGGCCTAAGGCTTTGCTGATGGGCTGGCTGTACTACCTGACATGGATCCTTAGAATCTTAGATCTCTATGGCTCAAGTTCACAGGTCAGAGACTCCACTCCCTGAACCAAGAATTGAAAAGGATAAAAGCAAAAGACCAAAACCCCACACCTATTTTTTTGATGCACACAGCCTAAGAAGAGGTAGGAGGTGGCACTCAGACCCTACCCCATTACAGCATGGTATCATTTGCTATGAGTGAAGGAATCCTTCACCCTTAGATACACAGTTATTCCTTCTACATCCTGACTTTCGCCACTGCAGTTTTGATATATCCTGAATCACCATAAGAAATTAAGTGGGGAGGGCGGAGCCAAGATGGCGGCTGGGAAGCAGTGACTGGCGTGAGCTCCCCACCAAGTCCCTCCAAAAACCTATTAAAAAATGGCTCTGAACCAATTCTAGAGCTGCAGAACCCACAAAGTAGCAGAGGGAAGCAGGGCTCCAGCCCAGGACAGCCTGAATGGTCTCTGGGTAAGGTCTGTCTAGCACGGAGCTCCCAGCTCCCAGCTGAGGGGAGCGGAGCTGAGCCCAGCAGAGCCCAGCATGCCCAGCGCAGACGCGGCGCAGACCAACCAGACCAGCAGCCGAGCGGAGAGTGCCTTAGCACCTTGAATCAGTGAGCTGCAGCAGTTACCAGACCTCTCGACCCACAAAAAGCAAAGACAACAGAGAAGGTTAGTGGGAAAAGCTGCAGGACTAAGTTTGCTGTTCTGCCACCACCCCTGGGGCAGCAGAGGTGGGGCAGCTTTAGA
>CM053626.1:281847217-281886151 GCA_028646595.1 Phalanger gymnotis | reverse complement strand
TAGACTTGAGAGGAGCCTAGGCACTGAGCTTTCTGGGAGCACGTGCTCTCCCTTGGCCTATGGAGTGTTCTTGATAGGTCAGGATCTGAAAACCCTGACTAGGCAGAGGGAGAAAGCTATACTCCGACTGCTGACATTACATATGTTCAGAGAATTTAGACAGGAGTTCATACCATGATGTTCATACCACTATCTTTTGTGAGCATTCAAATCATGGAAAAAACCTTCATTCTCCTTTCTTGTCACATTTCTCTATTAAATAATTTCAAACCCAATCTATAATTGCTCATTCTGTGTAACTCTCTTCTCCATGACTGGAGCAAAAAACTCACTAGCTCTCAGTTCTGCAGTTCTTACAGAGTGTTCTCCCTTAAAAAGCATATCTGTCCTTACATTTAGTGACAGAAACTTCCCTAGCTTAGCCGTGGCTCAATAAACCTTTATTTTTTTTTGTTATTTGTTTTTATTTAAAAGAATTTGTTTCCCTATCATAAAAATTAGACAACCACACCACCACCAGCAGCAGCAAAGTCTGTGGAGTTATGTTGATGGTGGAGAGTTCACTGGATGTTCCCAGTGTCTCAGAGGTCCTAAAGAGTCCGTAGATGGGGGGAAAGGGATGAAAAAAAAGGGAGAAAAAGTTGAAAACAAACAAAAAAAACCCCATGATGGTTTCAGGGAGGGACATCATCTGAAGGTTTCTTTTCTTCTCTCATGGTGAACTGCACATATGTTTCAGCAGGACCCAGTCAATCTTTTCTTGAGGGATGATCCTTCATACCAGCTCGAGCACCTAATTTAAACAAGGACCAGAATATACAAATGCAGTTTAAAGGTGTAGATGGCATAAAACTGTAAAAAAGAATATCCAAACAAGACCCACCAAACCTTTCGTCCATTTCTCTAAAAATGGCCAAGGGGCACAGTTAGAAGGCTTGATGTGGAATAAGGAAGGCTTGAGTTTGGATCCTGCCACAGACACTGAGATGCTGTGTGACCAAGGGCAAGTCACTTCAGTACAGTACCTGCCCCAAAGGTTGTTGTAGCGAATGAAATAATAAATGTAAAAAATGCTTTGCAAACTTTAAAATATTATATAAAATGTTCACTGTTGTCGTTATCCTTCTCATTATTATTAGGTACTCTGAAAATGCCACAGATTTGGAAGGGATTTATCTTTGCTTTTTCTTTTTAAGACACAGTTGTATTATGTTGGGAGCTACAGATTCTAAAATGATGCACGTCATAACCAAAAACTATAAGCTCATATCACAATGTTTCAGAAAAACTTGAGTACAGACTGAATGTTTGTGGATGGTAAGTCAATTTCTTTTTTTAAATGCATTCTTTCAAATTAGTTTCTTGCCACTGTTAGTTAAAAAGCCTAGAAAGTAAAACACAGTAAGTTACCAGACAGTCAGTCAATAAGCATTTATTAAGCACCTACTGTGTGCTGGGCACAGGGGTTACAAAAAGAGGCAAAATATGGCCCCCGCCCTGAGAAGCTCGGAGTTTAACGGGTGAGACAATATGCAAACAAGTGTGTACAAATGGAGAGAGACTGTTGATGCTCAGAAATTATGAGAACATTTTCAGGTATTTAGCAGGTAGGATGGATCTCATGGAGGTTTTAGATACTTATATATAAGAGATGAGCAGATTTATAAATCTACATATTTATTTTATAATAATAATGGTAAAAATAATAACAACCAGTATATATATCATATTTTAAGGGGCACAAAGCAATATATATGGTTTTGTTATTTGGTATAACCACACCAAAGGTGAGATCTTCAATATGTATCCATCCATCACCCAATTTTTCTGCTAGGAAATGCGCTCAGAAAGAGGCATTACCTCATTAAGAAGTAGAAGCCCTGGGAGGTGAGGCCAGTTCTGACTGCAAGGTCTGGGCTCCTTCTACTATACCATGCTGTTTCTCATGAAATGTGCACTATTCTCCTAGATGCACAGAGTAGAGTACACATCATAGAAGATCACAGATACATCAGAGTATCCAAGTAAGCATTATTAATACTTATTTGCTACTTGTGTTTGTTCAATAAAAATAAGGACGATAGGCCTTATCAGCTGGGGTTTTGTAAATTATTTCTTTCGTTGTTTACTTAGTGAAATGATCAAATATCAAGATTATTTGAGTTAAATCTGCCTCATATTTAGTCCTCTCTTGATGAAAGATTCACTTTCTATTCAATCACTGTTCCCACAATCTTGCATTAATCACTATTTCAACCCACAGATGTGACTTCTCATGAAGAAGCTGTGACACTGTTATCCTGTGAAATCAATCAAGATCAATAGGCAGGTACAATCAGGCAAAAACAGTAGGCCTGGTTTGGAATGGAAATACAGAGCACGAGAGACTGGCCAAATTGTGATTTTAAAAAGTTAACTGGACATTCCAATTCTAGGTGCCAAAGATTTAACTGTTCAGTCTTTTCCTTTAGCTTTGCCCAAAAGCCTTCATAATACTTTTGGTATTACTTTACATTTGGCTAAGCAAAATACTTAACATAAAAGACTGAGGCCGCCAAGCAGATTCCAGGTATCGTCAGTGGGCCTTTGTTCCCACATTATGTAGTTCTGAGAGCCAGCAGGTGTAGCAGCTTTCAAGGTCAACAATTCTATCAGCCTCAAAGACATAATTTGCAGGAAAAGAACAAACTGCAGCTTCCTCAGTAGTGTGTGTGGTCTTGTACTCAGAGGAAGGCAAGGGAGAACTGAAATAGGAGATGCCAACAACCTCCCTCTACCTGTTGGAGTGGAACAAATGTGGATCACTTAAGAAGCCTGGCTTTTGTTTAAGCTACTCGCCATTCTCTAATGAGATTTTCAAGTCAGTGGAGTAGTAGTTAGCTGAGTACAGGAGGATACCGCCTAAGATAAATTAATTCAGGTAGCCAGCACTCTGATTCCCTGGCTTCCTGAAAATTCACTCATTAGCTTCCTGTTGTATGGATGAGTTTGGTTTGGAGTTGGTCTAGAGGTTGCTAGGTCAACATTCTCTTCACATTAACAACCAATAGATTTGTTGGTCTTTGAGAAGGATATCTATGGAAAATACGAGTGCTTAATGCCAAGTGACAGAAGGATCACTAAGCATATTAATAAAAACAGCCATCTCTGTCTGCTTCCACATACACAGAGATTACATGAAAGGGGAACTCAGAGGTAAGGAAAGCTAAAGTGCAAGGTACATCCAATTACTATATTTTTTTTTTTTTATAAATCTTGTTGTTTATATCTGGATTTCTAATTCCAATCAACCATGGCCAACTGCATTAGAGGAAGTGCTCCAGTTAACCAATGTCATGAATAAACAAAAAATATTTTCTTAGGCTCACGGTCACAAAATTAAGTGTGTGAAAAACTGTCAGAAATTCAAACAATGGTGTGTGTGTGGGGGAGGAGAATTAAGGGATGCTGAGGGACATCCTAATTCCCAAGAACTACTCCTTCATGACTAAATGGCTCTTGGGGCAAGAGAGGCATAGAGATGGGAAAAGAGGGAAAATTCACAAAGGGAAAAAAAGAGTAAAACAACAGCACAGCACAATTAGTTTCTATGAAATGTGTATTTCTTAATATACTTTGGTCTCTGTCCAATACTACAAAGGAGTCCTAGAAGAATTCTGATACTGTAGCTGTTGCATAGTGTCAGTGTCTTCTTCAACGCTGCTCCCCCGCTATCACCCTCCAAGCTGGTGATAGGGGTGTAGCCATCGTTTAAATTACAAGCATACCAGCATCTGGGTTGGTCTCCCCTAGAGGTTTATTCAAAGTGTATAAATTTCCATAACCTTTTTAACATCCTAAAAAGGGATCCATGTTTAAAATGGTGATGCGAGGGGAAAAAAAAAAAACTTACCTTAATTGTCCCCTGACTGTTAGCAGCAATCAGCACGTTGGACTCCTAGAAAAGAAAAGGAACTTTTAGTGTCTGACTAGACCACGTTATTAGAAGGTACTAAAACTTTCAGTATACCTGCATCAACTCAAAGAGGGAAAAGATCTGCCATAAATAATCTTTTGACAACTTTGATACTCCATGAGGTGTTACTTATTACAAGAATCCCTAAAATTATACATAGTTCAAAGAGAGGCAGGTAAATACTTCAGAAAAAAAAATAGTTGCTGGATTCACAGGTTCCTGATACCTTAGGGGTTTACATACAGATGGGTAGGATATCCTTCCAATTTGTATCTGTAGCTTTGTCTGGTTTCAACTCTAAGGAATAGGATGTCCCTGCCTATCCCACCTGCCAGTCTCTTTTTATGTGTTGTCTTCTTCCATTAGATTGTAAGCTCCTTGAGGGCAGGGATTGCCTTTCTTTTTTGTATCCCCAGTGCTTAGCATAGAGCCTGGCACATAGTAGGTGCTTAATAAATGTTTATTGAATTGAAAATTGACGAAGAATAACAAAAACCAAATTCTTTTCTCAGAGCCTTCTCTCAACCACTTAAATGAAAAGGATTAAGCTACTTTTCAGACGTTATCTCTATCTATGTCTATACTAGTTATGAGGAGAAGTGTGCCTGAATATATCTCCTTATATCTAATGTAAAAATAAAATTACATTTTTTAAATAACTCTGTTACACAGGGCTGGAGATGATGAGTACAAGGTTATTATTGTTGGGTTTGAATGATTCTGTTTGTATTGTGCATACCTGGTAATCTTAGATGCTGGTGTAGTCTGACACGGTACCATTTTAAATAAGCTCTCTCTCAGTAGGTTACTTTAATTGCTAAATAATACAAAAATGCCAGCAAGTATTTGCTTGTCACTTTCCTTTCTAGGGAACCTGTCCTTCTCTAGCAATGCTCTTAGGGGTGCTAAACTAAAGGGTTTAGTTGCTTTTATCTTCACTATGAAGAGAAAATAGGAAAAAACAATTTGAAAATGATCATAAAGTTTGTTACTGAATGAAAGACAAAACACCAGTAAGATATATGCAATACACAAAGACGATAATTTATTTGAAAAGTCAATTACATTATATTTGCTTATAATGTAACAAAACTCATGTGACTCCTGGGAGAATATGAACATAAGTATATTTTGGATAATCCATTAAACGACTATTCATTCTCAGACATTAAAATCCCAAAAGGCTATGAAATAAAAACTATTCTCATTGTATATGTACCATTTATTTCTAGTGATATATATATATATATACACACATATATAGGTGTGTATATAAATATGTATGTATATATATGCACAATTGTACCTAAAGTCAATCTATTTTTAATGATGATGGTAAAGCCTACAAAAAGTGCAAAAAAAAAATGTGCTCTGTAAGTCATTCAGGTTCCAGGATGGATTTCACTGTTTATCAAAAAGATGATTTAAATATTCTAGGACTTGTTAACATGGTATATATATATCTATATATCTATATATATGTATATATATATATCTATATATCTATATATATGTATATATATATCTTTAAAAAAAGAATAGTTACAAATTTACCAAACGGAAGGAATAAATATTTCTGTCATTCTCAAATAAAAGCTATGCTAACAAAATGGTTATTTATTTCTCATTTTTGTTGGGAGAAATATGTAAACTATCATTCAGTGGTGTTAAAATGTTGCTTCTTTACCATTTTTCCCCCTAAATGTCAACTTTTCAGCAAGTGGGACTCACAAAAAAAAAAAAAAAAGATCTCATCTTGATAATGGGCTCAGGGAAAACTGCTTCCCTTCCATAAAGCCAGCTAGCCTTTTGGGCCACCACCACCAATATTTAGCATATTAGAAAAAAGTAATTTAACAAATAGCCTTTGTTATTAATCAGGGAAAATACTTTCAAAAAGTGTGCTACTACCATCAGACTCATTGTTTTTTCACATTGAGTGACAGAGTACAGATTGTTGCTGTTCGATGTTGATCCTAGGGGATTCTTTCGAAACCATTTGTAATTGTATTCAAATATGCCAGTTCAAGGGGAAACTTTTATAAACTTCAGGAATATTAAGAGTGCAAAAGATGATGGTGGGAAAGTGCTCTTTTGCCACTACAGACAGAAAAATAAATGTATCTAAACTGTAACACACAAGAATTCTATTAGACAACTAGAACGATTTTCTCAAAGTGACATGGTTCATTTAAGAAGGGCAATAAACATTTCTCCTTGGGAGAATTTAACATAAGTCCCTTTAAATCACTGAGTGTGTGTTAAGTATTTATAATATTTAATGGCTGAGAGAACTCTACAGAAGTCAGTTAAGAAGCCATTTATTAAGTGCTTACTATGTGCCAGGCACTGAAGTGCCTGGGATAAAAAGGAAGGCAAAAAATGCCCTTCCTGTCCTCAGGATCACTTTTTAATGGGGGAGACAACTATACTGCCAAGAGAGACACAAGGTAAAAAGGAGGTAATCTCAGAGGAAAGACACTGGTAGTGAGGGAAGAAACACCAGGAAAGGTGTCCTGCAGGATTTGCACTGAAGGAAGCCAGGGGCTAGAAGTGAAGAGGAGCACTGGGGGCAGGCTGGGGGAGGGGGGCGGTGCGGGGCACCGTGTCAATGAAATGGCTCCAAGTCAGAAGATTAAGTGTCATTTGATTATAGTGCATGTGGAAATGAGTAAAGTGTAAGAAGATTGGAAAGGAAGGATGGAAAAGGGCAGGTTGTGAAGAACTGCTCTCATTTACCTCATTGCTGTGGAATGAGGTGTTCCACTTTATTTTTCCAAATGACTGCAGTGAGCTCTTGTTTGTACATTAGATATTTTTGATAAAATCTTGTTAAATGTAATACCTATTTCCTTGATTTTTTAACAGTATCCTATACCTGATTTAACCTGTTCTTGGCAGTTCTGGGTCATAACTATGAAGATCAAATATTGTATTACGCTATGATACTCTCAGCAGTCAGTGAGGATTTGCTCTCTAGTGTATGATTCTACAACATTCCATCTCTTTTGTCAGTCTCCAGCCCTGCCCTTATGTTTGAGGATGTCTACATACATGTCAACGTACCTTCAAATATCCTAGTTTGTTTATCTTTAGTGCTTAGTACAGTGCCTGACACACAATAAGGACTTAATAAATGTTCCTTTATTATCACAGTATTTATATAATAACTAAGCATCAATATATCTACCCTACCACCTATTTAACTACCTAGGTACCTGGTTACTATGCTACTCAAAAATCCTCAATAACTCCCTGTTACCTCTAGGACAATATACAGAACTCCCAAGCTTGGCATTTAAAGCCTTGCATAATATAACTCCTACCCACCTTTCCAATTTTATTCCATATTACTTCCCTTTACTAGTCTCCCCTCTAGTCAGGTCTGGTAGCAGCTCCCCACACATGACTGTTCCTTTCCTGTGTTTGCTTCTTTGTCCAGGCTGCCCTATCTTTTGGAGTGTACTCCTCACTTCTGCCCCTAGGGAATCCCTCCCTTGCTGCATAGCACAGTTTAGAGCCACCTCTTGATCAAGTCTTTCTTAAATCTCCCAGTGCCAGCATTCTCTCCCCTGGAGATTACTTTGTATTACTTCTTTTCCCAATCCCTCTGAATTCTAATGCCTTCCCTCTCTTAACTGTTTCCCATTTATCCTGTATATAGTTTGTACTTAATTTGTTTGCTTGATGTCTCCTCTTTAGACTGTGAACTCCTTAAGGGCAGGGCCTGTTTTTTTTGCCTCTCTCTGTAACCTTAGTGCTTAGCAAGGTGCCTGGCATATAGTAGGTGCTTATTTAATGTTTAATGACTGAGGTAAGGGAAGAGACAGTTGGACCATCCTACTGCCCTGAGTCTAGGTAAACAGACTTAGACAAACTGGTGAATGTGACTGCGGAAATAATGTGAATGATCTTCGAAAGATCTCCCATCATGGGAGAGGTTTAACAGTACTTAAGACAACATAAATTACAGTTTTAAAAAACTGAGATAAGTTGGAAACAAAAAACAATCAGCCAATGACAGTGACTTTGGTGTTTGGAAAAATGCTGGAATATATTGTTAGAAAGGTGGCTTGTGAACGTCTAGGAAAGAAAGTGACCAATAAGAACTAGCATGATTTTATCAGACACAACATGTGGGACTAAATGTCTTTTTTGGAAATGTTTCCTCAACCAGCAGATTAGGGGAAAGCTGTAGATATGGCGTAACTAAGTTTTAGCAAAGTATGACATTGTCTCTCATAATATCCCAGTAGATAAAACAATGAGATTTGCATCAGGTAAGAATATAATTAGAGGGACTGAGAACCCGCTGAATGAGTGAACTTCAAGGATGGTCATTAAGTCAATGTCATGTTGACATGAAGTCTCCAGTGGAGTGCCCCATGGACTGTTCTTTGCTCTGTGCTTTTTAACATTTATCAAAATGGAGATGGCACAAAGCTAAAAGGAATAACATGACAGATGACTAAGGATTCAGAAAGACTGAAAGGCTGAAATGATGGGCTGAAACTAATGAAGTAAATTTGATAGGGATAAGGTTGTGTTTTTTTTAAGGATTAATAAATCAACTTCAAAAGCATAAAATGGAGGAGGCATTACTAGACAGCAGTTTAGAAGAAAAGGTTTCAGCGGCTTAGAAATTTGACCTAAAGTGAGTTCTCATTTTAGGGAGATTTCTTGGAGGGTGCTGTAGAGGGGAGTTTTGGTCATGCATGGTTTGGGCTGCGTTGATCTATATGGCTTTTAGGAAGAGTTAACACTGTGTAGTGGTAAAAGATCTGGAGTCAAAGGATCTGAGTTCAAATCCTGACTCTGTAATTCACTACTTTTGTAACAAGTCATACTTTTAGGGGATCTATACTCATTTGTAAAATAGGAGGGTTGGACCTCCTTCCAAACTTGAAGATTCTATGACTCGGTGATTCTGTGAATAGCCAAAGGAAGGATTTTCCATATATGTGGATCATTGTACAGAATGGAAAACAAAGAATAGCATAAGTTCTATTTAGAGGCTCAATTTTTTCAAGCTGAATTTTATTAAAGATTCCTAGCAGATGTGGCTACACTTTCTCCTGAAACAAAACTGTCACAACATTTTCCTTTTGTCTCTGCTGCATAAATAATCAGGAGCCTTGAAAACTTTGTTGAGAAAAGCCCTGATGTGTTTTTACACTTGCTTTCACCTTTCAAGCTATGAAACACTAGAGGTGACATGGCAAATGCAAAATGCACTGTACAACTGTTCACATTTGTCCTCCAGCAGCAATAGCTGCAGTTGAGATGTCCTGTGAAAATTAATCAAAGTGTTTCTGCCTTCAATAGCTCTCTTAATGGCACTGAATTTTCTCCTGAATGTGTCCACTGAGTTTAAATTGTACATCTATTTTAGGCCTTTGAACTAGTATCTACTACAATGAAAGTGGTAAATTAGCACATGCCATATGGTTTCTGCAAGTATTAAATCAGGTCCCTAGAGGGCACAGCTTACTCTGTGTTCACTGCTAAGGAACATACCTGATACTACTACTCTTACAGAATTTCAGAACTTTAGAGGACTCTGGGGATGTCCATGTTTTTTTAAACAGAAGAAGATAAGGCTCAGGGAGGTAAAGTGATTCAGTTTCTCTCCTAAAGGGGAGAAACAAGTAAAGACTTGATGTCTCTCAAATGGAACAAACCACACTCCCAGTTATTCTGCACATCTTCACTTTTTCAGACTTAAGGATTCACTTATATTTATGAATCGATGTCTATCTGTTCTCAGTGCCTAACAACAGTTCTCTGCTTCTACGGTGTGTGTGTGATTCTTTAAAGTATTAAGACTTGCTGTCCAAATATTTCCTAAAATTAAAGAAGCTTAACTTTTCACTAAAGAGTTCATGGATGGATTCTAGGTAGTTAAGTCAAATTTGATTTTTGATTCTGAATTCTCCAGCAGTAAGCAGCTTTCCAATTCTTTGGCCCTTTTGGGTCCTCAGTTCCTTCCTCCATGAGAGGCTGGGACAACATGCAGAGTGTTTCAGTTGAGTTTTTTAGATCAATGCTAAATTAAATGACACCACTCAAAACCATTTGCAGCCTTCCTATCCCTCTCCCTTTACACTTCTTCAAACTAACCTACGCCATTCTATGTTCTTTCCCAACAGAATCTTTGGATTTAAGGGAATATTCAATTAAAACGTGCTTTCTAGCATCTTGTTGCCTCATACTCTAGAGCCACAAGTGGTTCCCTTGTCACAGAAGCATTCTACAGGGCGTTCCTAAAGTCTGGACAAAGGCAATTGACGTCAACGTGAAGTTATTGCAATAAGTTCACACAAATCTTGCAGTCTTTGTATCACAAATGATGGAACTCATATTGAAGATGTTATTTGTTAATATTCTAATTAAATAAAATGTTGTTGAAAATTTCATTCATTTCATTTCTTAAAAATATGCATTTGTGCCTATGTGTCCAGACTTTAGGAACATCATATCCATTGTCTGGATGGCATCTTCTTTATCACATTTCTATTGTTCTTGGATTTCACAATGCAACACATTTCATTTTATTTAGGTCAGATTCAGAAGATCTCTACTGTCTGAATGGAAGTTTTTTTTTCACCCTAATACATGGATCAATCTACATCAGGACACAGACAGCTTGTGGAAGTACACACAAATGCATCTACATACTCCAAGAAGGCATGAAAATGCACTAAGAGAAAAAGTCTCCAACCAATTTAGTCTTTTTTTTTCTTCAACTGTGTAACTTCATTTCCATGTGTGGCTTTTCAGAACTGCCTTGGAGGAACCTCTGTAAATATGTGAGAAGAGAGATGACAAAACCGGCAAAATACAAACTCTTTTGCTAACTGGTTTGGATGTTTTCACTGGAGGCACTTTGATTCCCTATTAGCTCCCTCTAAAAAAGTATCAGAACACAACTGTGGAAGAGGACAGGCAGTCAGCGCAATAAGGATGTTAGGCTGCTGGGGGCACACTGGCTACAGTACTGGGCTTGAAATTTGACCTCAGATACTCACTGTGTCACCTTGGGCAAGTCACTTGACTCATCCGCCTCAGTTTCCTCATCTGTAGAATGGGGATCATAATAGTGCCTTCCACTCAGAGTCATTATCTCTGTAGGTTACATCTAAATCTAGAGTTCCATATCAGACTTTACTTCTGGACTTGGGAAAAGTCACTTAGGATGTTAGGATTTAGAGGTGGAAGGAACCTTAGAGATCGGCTACTCCAACTCTCATTTGACAGATGAGAAAACTGAGGCCCTGAGGAAGGAAATGAATGACTTGCCCAAGGTTAGCATCTGTTCCCTAATTTCACAGCTTTGCTGGATGTTCAGAAAGTTACTGTGATCCTTTATACAAAACATTCTCTTTCTACACGGGCCCCTGCTGTTCAAATGGAAGCATTATGGTTTGCCACTAGCTCCATGTAAGAAATCACATCATACACTCTCCTCCTGACAGAGGAGACAGACTCACAGTGAAGACTGAGGTGAGGCTTTTAGAAATGTGGGAACTAGTTTTGCTTGATAGGTGTGTGTGTGTGCGTGCGTGTGTGCGTGCACACACACACACACACACGTTACACACATTACAAGTATCCACCAAATACGGGAAAAGTGGGAAGTAGAAAATTGGTTCTGGTTAACTGAAAAAAAATTTTAAGGTAAAAATGCAGCCTCCTATAGTAGTATAAGTTGCAGGACTCAGGTAATAAAAAGTGCGTCACACCCTGAATCCATCCTACTATTACCATCTTATTGTACATTATTCCCCCTTCATGAACCTTCCAGCCCAACTGGACTTTTTGCTGTTCCTCACACAGGTCACTCCACCTCCCATCTCCTTGTTTTTGCATAGGTGGTCTCCCCATGCCTAGAACTCATTCTTTCAACTCGCTATCACCTCCTAAAATCATAGTTTGCTTCAAAATTCAGTTTAACCACTACTTTTCTACATGCCATACGTGATCCCACTGATGCTGGTGCCTCTCCTACACAAATTACCTTGCATTTATCCTTATTGATGTACATGTCTCCCTCAAAGAAATATAAGCTCCCTGAGGGGCAGGGCATGTTTCAGTTTTGTCTTCATTTCCCCTTTGCCTAACATATAATATCTGGTAGAGTGGAGCTTAATACATAATTGCTGATTAATTGACCTAGCTCTTTTATTTTAGAAAGAGAGAGAGAGAGAGAGAGAGAGAGAGAGAGAGAGAGAGAGACTGTGAGAGTGTGAGAGAGAGTGTGAGAGTGTGAGAGTGTGTGTGTGTGTGTGTGTGTGTGTGTGTGTAAGTAGTGGGGAACTTTACAATAGACACAATTTAGTATTAGTCTTTGCTCTTAAAGAAACACAAATTATTTACCAACCAAAAAAGAAAACAAATTATTTACCAGCTTCTGACCAAATCCTACCAAACTTCTTCTTCATCCTGATTGCAACCTCCAGTCCTTCCTGCTTTGGTCTTACATTGTTCTCTTCATAATTTTAACCCTATGGTTAAATCTCTTCAACCCTATGGTTGAATCTCTTACTCCCTTTTTCCTATAACTGTTCACATCTTGCAAAATTCAAACTCTGGGTTATCCTCACTACCTTTCAAACGTTAGTAGGCCCATAGCTATGTGAAGAAGATTAACTAAAAATCTGTTATTTAATCTCAACTGAGCCCTCACTGCTGAGTGGTAATCATTTTATTCCTTTTTGATGAACTCTATCATGTTCTCCCACAGTAGGTATGCCGAACCTCTTTTCTTCACAACCTTTCTATACCATCTTTTCCCCTCTTTCTTCTCATTCTCCATCTCTCTCATCTTTGATTCTGCCTTTTACAATCATGCCCCAGTAGTCTCTAATCCTTAAAAAAAAGAAAAAGAAAAAATCTTTCACTTGATTTTGCTATCTCTTCAAATTATTCCATTTTCCCTCCCTTTCACACTTTTCACAAATAAAACTCCTAGCAAAGGTTTTCTCTACCCACCGCTTCCACTTCTTCACTTACCACTCAATTACCAAACACTTACAACCTGAATTCAGACTCTACTACTGAACTGAAATTGTTCTCTCAGAGTTACCAACATCTAGACTGCTAAATCTAATGATCCTTTCTCAATTCTCATTGTACTAGACCCTACAATTGCTTTTAACATCTTTGATCACCACTTTTTCTCCTGAATACTCTGCTATAGCAATTCTAGGGACATGCTTATTATCTCTAAGATAAAATATAAACTCTGTCTAGCTTTTAAAACCCTTTACAGGCTGGCCCCAACCTCCTTTCCAGCCTCAGTGGCCATTACTTCTTCTCCCACGCTCTGAAATCCAGCCAGGTTGGCCTTTTCCCTATTCCTTACACAGGACATTCGATATCTTTATGCCTTTGCACTGATCCTTTCTAGTGCCTGCCTTGCATTTCTTTACCTTTACCTTACATAGAATCTCCTTATTTCCTTCTATACAGTTCAAGCACCAACTTCTGCATGAAGCCTTTCTGATCATGTCAAATGCTAGTGCCCTCCCTCTTAAAACTACCATGTACCTAACTACTTTGTACAGATTTGTATTTATTAATTTTATATTTTTGCTGTCTATATGTTAATATGTCCTTCTTGTCTTCCTGACTAGAATATGTAAGCTCCTTGTGAGATGAGACTGTTTTATTTTTTTTTTGCACTTGTATCTGAATGCCTAACACATATTAGACTGCACATATGTGCAGGCACATAGTAGATTTCTGTTGACACAATCTATATCCTGCTGTACCTTTTCAGAAGCTATCCATATCTGGAATGCACTTTTTCTGCTCAAAACCCCTACCTTCCTTTCAAGTACACAAGGCCTTTCCTGGTTTCACCAGTGGGTTGCATCTCTTCCCTTTTAAAATTACTATATACTTACTTGTATGAATATTGTTTTTCTATTCCCAGTTGAATATAATCTCCTTGAAGCCAGAGCTTGCTTTTTTTTCTTTATATACCTAACTTCTACCAACTAATAAATGTTTACTTAACTAAATCAAATGCAGCTATTATACAACTCTGGATAAAGTTGTTAAAAACTAATTCTGAAATAAAATTTCCAAAGGCCAAGTGACATTAAATTCTCCTGAGATGAAATACAGGTTCTCTCCAGATCTCTTGACTCTAGGAACAAGAATTTAGCAATCTTAAAGACCGAATTAGAATCCCTGGTATATCATCACTAAGGTAAGCCCTTTTTTACCTGGCCATGAAATAAACCAACAAAACTTAATAACTGAATGCCACAGTAACAATTACAAAACTTTAAAGATTCCTCCAATAGATATATGATATAGAATAGATGATGACTGAATCAGTAAAAGACAGACTTATGTTAAGTTACAAATTATTTAAAGGGTGAGATGTATATCCTTTGCATTGCAATCAAGTCAGGAACATGGTGCATATTTAGAAAATGAATTGTAAAAAATTCTATGTGTATTCTTTTTCCCCAGAATTTAGACCTTTACAAATACAGATTTTGCTATTTTGAAAATCAATGTGCAAAGAAAAGCAAAATTCCTACTTAGGGCCAAATTAATAGCAGAGCAACATCTTCAGGGAAATGAAGTTAACGTTTGTGGCAACCCTTCTAACTCTTCTTGCAGAAGAGATAAAGCAACATATTAACTACCAAAATGTGTTTGAGTAAAATAGTTTATGGTCTGTGAGATAAACCCTTTTCTTTCTTAGTCTAGTGACATTCTCAAACCAGTAAACATTATTTAGTTAAGAATACATTTCAAAGAAACAACCTTGAGACAAATACAGGCAGGAATTCTCCTCCAGTTCCCAAGACATACACATCAACACATAAAACTTTTTTTAAGAGTACTGGATCTTTAGTAGGCTCTTGTGAACATTACTATTTCCTTTAAAATTAGGTCTTACCCTAGGACTAATGCAAAATAAGACATACGAAGGCAGCAGATGTGTGAGGTTTCCTCAGACCAGATCTTAGCATGTCATAGACTAATTCTATTTAAATTGGGTGCTTAAAAAATGTTTGATCACACAACTAGTAAGTAGCAAAGCCTATACTCAAACCCAGGTTTTCTAACTTCAAAGCCCAGTGCTTTTATACACCTAAACTATACTACCTCTCTCAAATCAAAGTATCTTCTCTGAATGAAATGACAGGAAGCTTCCTAATTCAGTAACAATTCTGAAAACCATTCTATCTTGGAATCAATCAATAGCATTTATCATACACTGTGCCCAGGCACTGTGCTAAATATTGGGGGAATGGAAGAAAATGGAGGTTGGAAAGATCTTTTGTGGCCCCTTTATCACACTAGAGAGACTACAGCGTTTCTTCATACCACAAGGCAATCTTTTAAAAATGGTGTTTCTTACTGGACATGAAAAATGAACCGTACAATACATCCAAACTTTTACTAAAACTTAAAACAAGATCTATATCAGCCTTGCAAATATATACAAAATACTTATTAATGCATTAAAATTTTGCATTGGACACTATTTTTTGCTAAAGGAAATAAAGAGATTGGAAAGAATATTAAATCTACATTATTTTCTATTTTCCTGGGTTAAGCTGCTTCTACTCTTAGACAAATGGGTTAATTAATTCATGATTAACCTAGTAAATAAAATTTCCATGTACAGTTTATATAAATCTTTTCAGCATTTGAAGGGAAAACTCAAGCTATCAATAATACAATTAAGATTCCCTCAACTAAGATTCACTCAAAATGGTTAGAAATCATGTACAGTATCATTTGATAGATGTGTTATTTTTTTTAAATGAAACCTCCTTAAGATAATAATCTATCCATGGATAGACTAAAATTAGATGGTTTTTTTTCCTCCATTTAAGATGCCTATACCTTCCATGTTCAAGACAAATAAATGATATGTAATAAAGTTTTGGGGTCATAACCTACTCTTTAACTAGATCTAAAGAAAGAAAGGGGGGACCAGAATGAAATCATTATTGCAAAGAGTGAATAATGTGGTAGGAGCAGCAAAAGAATTCATAGCACAAGCCATAAATGAACCTGGCCTACTTCCTATATATAATAATGCTTGCTCTCTGGTGCCAAGGAGGTCTCATCACAGCTTTACTTCTGTTCCTTGAACAATGCTCTGGAGACAGTAAGTCTTCTAATTTACAAAACAAAAAAAACCCCACAATACTCAGTATTTTAGTGGGAACTAGGCAATCTTAAACTATTGTAGAAAAAAATTCTTAACCAGGAAAACCATCAAGCATCATGATTAAGTTAAAATATTTGTAGGACGAAATTTACTTTTTTGTAAATAAATGTTTACTATAGCAAGATGTTAAATCAATGGGGGCCCAAAAGAAGAGGACTTCACAATTTCCACACACAATCTTTCTGGATATAGGTTTATTTTACTCAAAAATATTTTTATTGATACATTTTGTTTGTACAGAACAGACTCTCCATCTAACACTCAAAGCAACCCTTCCCAAACAAACGTATTACCTGAAAAGTTAAGCAAAACCATGTCACATAATAGTGACTGTGAATGGTTGTACTTGTCACTTTCTACAGATGTAGTTTAGTGATTATTAGCAGAAAGAAAGGATGTACATTTTAATTATTTGGTACCAACATTGTTGTAGGTTCATTTTAAAACACAATCAAATGGCCATCAAATCAGATGATATGGGCACAAACATAATCTCTCCAAGTGACTTGTTTTTTTTCCTTCATAGTCCAGCAACACCTAGCTGGAGAAAGCCCAGAGTAACCCAAGAAGGAAACAAAGCAGTTCTTGAAGGATGTTGGAAAGACTGTATGGAGGGGAACGATCAAGCTTAGCCAGCTGTTATAAACCAGACAGAGACCTCCACTTTTTTTTTTTTATAGGAAGGCTGCATGTTGCAGACAAAAAGTATTTCATTTGTCCACATGGATGTCCCTGCAGCTTCCATTTCTGGTGTGCCTCATTATTAAAAGGCCTTTTGTCATACTGCCTTTTCTATCCTAGCATTCTGAGTAAATCAGATTCTCATTTAAACAGACTTTTAATGCATTCAAATAAGGTGAAGAAAAAAGGAATTCAGATAATAGGAAAAAAATCATTAAAACGGCACACAGCATACAAAAGCAAAACCATTTTTAGTCAGAGAGGAAAGATTATAAAGAATGTGCATGAGAGGAAAAGTTAGACACGTACAAACATGAAACAAAAGCCTCAAGTTTTATTCTCATTTTGTTCAATCCAGCAGGGAAATATTTTTTGAAATTCAAAAAGAAATAAAAAAAGGAGAAACACATTCCTCTATGTGACAGGGGGCATTCAAAACTTATTCCCTAATACACTCAACCCTAACGTTTCTGGATTTGGAGTGTTCCTCTGAATAAAATTAGGGAACAGCAATATTGTTGCTGTGGTACAGTAAGTGGAGGGCAATGATCGTATGCTAGTATTTTGGATCAAAGACCACTTCTGAATCTTCAGGCAATATTATCTCTTACCAAATTTTTATACCACAACAGTATTATGAATCATTATTTTCTATTATAGGTTAATAGTTGTCCTGAATACAGATGGGTCAGTGAACCCAAAGACGTGAATTACTTTGCAGACGCATTCTCAATTTAGCAAGACCTTTGGGATAATGGAAAGGCAACTGGGCAGAAATTTGGTTTATACCAAATATTTACACCAAATACCATGACGATAAGCCAAAAATGTGTTAATAGCATGAATATTAAGTCATTCCATAAAATAATTAGCAAGGAATTGGACACAGTGCTTTTCATAGCTTTAGGTATGGGAGAATTCTTAACCAAATAAAGGACAGAAAATATCATAAAAGATAAAGTAGGTAATCTCAATTACATAACAATGAAATGCTGTTGCATTAACAAAATCAACACAAAGATTTATTAAAAGAATCTTTGCATGAAATATCTCTCATAGGGGAATTATTATAAGCTCAATTATGATTCATCTTTATTTGGGCTATTCCAATGATCTGTTCTTCTAGTACCAAAGAATTTTGATAGCTATTGTTTTAAAGAATAATTTGAGGTCTTAAGATGATATTGCTCTTTTCCTACTTTTTTCATGATTTCATTTGAATTTTATTTACTTTTTACATGTAGTTTTAACTCCCCCAATAAAAAAAAAAATGTAAGCTTCCTGCTGTGAATTGGTCCTACCAGTTTAGAAAGCAATTTGGAATTATGCTAAAAAAAAAAAATAAATAAAATGTTCATGTTCTTTGTCTCAGAGAACCTGGGCATATACCCTACAGAAGTCAAAGACATAAAGTTCTCATATATAGTATCTCTGCTATAACATGACATATATGTTCCCCCAAAGCACCACACTATGCAAAATCATTCAATAAAAACCACAGAGCCTACGGGGTAAATCAGGTCAGAGGCTCAATGCTCAAGAACTTTATCAATAGGACATAAAAAAATAAAGGAACCTAACAAAAAATGGCAGCAGTTTTTATGCATGTTCTATACATGTCTGTCTGTACATGTTAAATGGTTAAGAAACACATAAATACTAAAAACAAATAGCAGCTGGGTCCCTGGCCTGAGGCTGCTGCTTGGCCTGAGGCCTGGGCTACAAGAGTAAGTCGGGCAGACCACAACTCCCACGGCAGAAGGAGGTAGGAGTGAGGGTGATATAGGTCGACCCTTCTCCACTCAAAGCTCCTATTGTGCCAGAAGATTTAAAATAAGTGTGGCAACATACCTTGAAAAAGGCCTAAAGCTTGTTTGTGGTAGTGGGCATCAGAAGGGTTGCAGCTTGTGAGTAACTATAAAAAGTTGCAGTTTTCTGTATTTTTGCTTTTTTTGTGGAGGAAATCATGCAGAACAAAATCTGAAATTCTTGTTATGATCAAAATGTTCCCTAACATATATTAATCATGCTGGAACAAGTTTGTGTTTTTGAAACACATGTTATAGCAGAACAGACTGTACATGAAAATATTCAGTGGCCTTTTCTGAGGTAGCAAAGAACTGGTAACAAAGTACACATCCATCAACTGAGAAACAACTAAAAAAAACTGGTGTCTGAATGTAACAGTCTTTCTGCAGTAAGCAACAAAGGCTACAAAGAATCTTGGGAAACATGGATAGATTTCTATGAACTAATACAAAATGAAGCAGAACCAATGAAAACAACACAAATGACAAGTGTACAACAACGTAGATGGAAAGAACAAAATCAAGAACTGTATCATTTTAATGACCAGGGTTGGACCAGAGAAAAAAATGAGAAAATGATTTTTCCTCCTCCTCTTTGTGAATGTGGACAATTACAGGTTTAAAACACTGCACCTGCTGTAAGACTTGGGTGATGTGTTGGGCAGGTTTTCTGAATTGTTTTTCTGTCCTCTTTTTCATTTTGTCTTTAGAGATGGCTCACTGGCTAGGCATGGGCAGGGATATGTTTAACAAGTGACTGGATGGCACAGTGGATGGTACACAAGAGGACCTGAATTCAAATGTGGCCTTAGACACTAACGGTATGACCCTGGACAAGTCACTTAAGCTCCGTTTGCCTCAGTTTCCTCATCTGTAAAATGAGGATGGTAATAGTATTTACCTTTCAGGGATGTCATAATGATCAAATCAAATGAGATACTTAGGCCAATGCTTGGCACAGAGAAGGTTCTATGTAAAGTTACCTATACTCATTAGATATTTGGAAATGAAGGAAACAGAAAACAGATGTGTGCTTATACATACACACACTTTATCTAAAGAATATAACTGAGGGTAGGCATTGTTTGTCTTTTGTCTTTGTACTCCCAGTACTCAAAGGAGTGCCTCATACATAACAGATAGTTAATACATGCTTGTTTGATTAAGTAAAAAAAAAAAACAGGTTGGTAAGAAAAGCTACATGAAGCACAAGTCTATGAAAAAATAAACAAAACTAAAGTCTATTAAATTTATTTTTGACGTACTGGGTAAATTTCCATGGGTCTTAACAATCCAATTTGTTGAAACTCTCTAATGAATTAGACTTCAAAGTGGGACATTTTCGCACTTATTTAATACCTTTGTAGTTCCAGCTAGATGACAAAGGCGTATTGGCAAAAACAACCAAACAAATCCCAAAACTTGAAAACTGCTATTTTACGGAGATGAATAATTTCTCAATTGGATTTGATAGGAGGGCAAAGAAATGTAAATCTGGATGCAGGGAGAAGGGATGGAAATTTTCACAATGCGGTTTTAGAAAATCTAAAGTCAAATTATCAGTTTAAGGATGTAAAAAAGACTATGCAGTTAGTTTGTTCATAAAATTACATTTAGATTGAATACATTAAATTTAAACATAGAAGATTCTTGACATTGGAATTAAATAGGCTCTGTAACTGGCAGGTTCTGGGAACCTAAGTGGAGTGAACCATATGAAAAGAGGGCTCTGGCCTGTTGGGACATATCTCTCTTCTTTATCATTCATCTGCCTTTTTCCTTCCTCCTGTCTCATGTCAAAATAGTCAACCAGGAAATAAAATATATAGATTCAGCATTGTTTAATAGCATTCAATCACATACCAGAAAAACTTATGGGCTCCTCACTTTTGCAAGTGATTCTATACCTTACGGGATTTAGTAAAAAACTAGTGTAGAAAAAGTGTGAGCTGAGACAGAAAATGTTTAGAACTGAAGGAGGAGGAAATAGGATATCTTGAGGTTTATACTGAGGTAATAATGGAAAATTTATCAACTGAATTTACTTGTAGATTTATTTTTAATTTTGTTACTACAAACTTCTGAAATAGTTTCTGTACTTGGACCATCTTTCAATTTTTGAGTTTATGAGAAAGTGCAACATTTAGAGAATGCTGATTTTAAGAAAGAATTTTCTAATAATTAAAGGTATTAAAATAGAATGGAATATGTTTTTCAAATATTCCAAATTCCATGAAAAAGATTCTTGTCACTGACGCTGGTATTCAAGAAAAGGCTGTACAAGAGACTCCTTTATTAAAGAGCAGTTAGAGTTAGATGACTTATAAATGTCTAACTCTTAATGTCTATATTTTTATTCTAAATAATCTTTAACATGTTAAACTACTTTGTAGGTGAAATGTGCTTGAAAACCAATTATGCGAGGCCAAATTATCTGAACTGCAGTTAGGAAAATAAATGATTAATTTAAGCCTTTTTCCACGGAATGTCCTCAATAGTGTTCCATTTTCTTTTAATTTCTATAGGAAGAGTTGTAGACTTTGGGAGTTATATTGCCAAAGTGACAGAAATATGCCCTAAGATAATGCCGCATCATTTTTTTTTTAGCATGGGCATAAAGTTTCAAAGTACCTAGACTATTTTAAGATTCATCTATTTGAGGCACATAAGTGACTTGAGTTTTTAAGGGTTCAATATGGTGCCACGTGCGTTGCAAATAATGAGACTTGTTTTAAACTCTATACAGTTTAAATACTTGCTGTTGGCTAAATTTCTTAATGGAAGCTTTACTATAAATCAAATCTCAAGTAGATGAATTCACTGCTAAGATAACTCAAAGGCTAAATTACAGAGATTATTTTTGTCACCAGATTGAACAATTACATCTATTAAATGGAGGGAGGCAAAGTACAGAGAGAGGTGTGAGAGAGGGCTATGACACTGGGCAGCGTGAGCAGAAAAAAAAAATATACTGGAAGTGGTTGAAGTTGCTTTTAATTTTTCTATGACCCATGGAACAGCCTGAACACACTAATCACCATTCCCAAAGTTGAACAAGTATAAACAGTTATTTACTGATAAATTATTTCAGATATATGGAGCAATACAGAAACTTAAATAAGAAAAGGCAAGTCTAAGATGATTAAAATGATTACCAAGAAAATAATCTCATGTTCATGCAGGAATATTAACATTACTGCACAGAAGTATCGAAATTCATAGTCCCAGTGTCTTTATATAATTTTATATTTTAGGTATTCAGTTCTTTAGAAGGTTGATATTAGGGTGGTAGCAGATAGACACAAGTGAAAGAAATATTGGGAGCAAGGGAAGAAAAAATCTTGCTACATATAGTTCAAATTATTTCTAATTTTTATAACAGCACCTATTAAAAATTCTTTCTGCACAATTATTGATTTACCTATGATTCTATAGCATGGTAACCAAAACTAGAGTAAATAGCATTATTTTATGTAATACTAATTTGAGGCTTCATTACATCTTGCCTGGACTACTCCAATAGGTTTCTAACTAATCCCCCCCACCCCCACTGGCCATGAGTCCATCTGCAATCCAAACCTGCTAGAGCTTATACTTCACTAGTCTTTGGGAAATGATGGTCATTTAGATATCATGATGTGGCACCAGAGTCAGACATTATTCAGGACTAAAATGTTTATACATTTAAATGTCAATGTATAAAAGTTAGAAATTTAATACATAAATACCTAAATTTTATACATGTATGTAAATAATTAAAATTTGAATTTACAAGTGTACTTTTTGTTGTCTTTTGTTTTGGAGTGCTTCTCAGCACTATGAAAATCAAGTGCCTTTGACTGAGTCTTGCCTTTGTTTATAAGAAGGCCCACACCCTTCTGCTAGTTAGGTCAGGAGAGGTGTGAAGTTCTCTGACCCTGAAGAAGTGTATATATACTCAGAGGTTAGCATTTTGTTTGGGGCTTACTCACTGGAAGAGTATTGGTGTGGAGACTCTGGGTAGTCATTAAGGAGGATCATCCCCACCCCGCCTTGAAAAAAACCAGATGTTAGTGCTTCTTTCTCTGGTAACTATTTATTGCTATGGTCAGACAGATAGAAGCCTGTCTATTGATTTGTGTTATTTTGCTCTGTTTATATAATTTCTGCTTGTAATTCCTGTTTGTATTTGCTCTGAAGTTCAGGGTGCTGGCTTTTCCCCCTGAATTAAGTGAATGATATATGTATGTTTAATTAAAATGACATTATTAACCCCTTAAAGTTGCTTTCCTTAGAAAAGCAGATCAAAGGACCTGTGCTAGGAGTCCTCCTGTGTGCTGGCATTATTGGCCTTACACAGCCATAGTAGCAGCAAGCAACGCTATTGTTATATAATCTTGTAGTTTTATATTTTTTCAGCCTCTCCCCTGTGTTTCTCCTCCAAAAGACTGAAGCCAAGAAGAACACCAAATAAGAATTACTGTAGTATAAAAAAATTTTTCCTTGTTTTGTAAGAGATGAGAAACAAATCTTAAGTCACTTCGAAATGTAAGGATCTGGTTTAAATAAGAAATTTCAAAGTGCATTGTTGTTTACATTAAATTTCCTTTATATTTTCATAAGATTTGGCTGTGTGCTAAACAATGCCTTTATACTAAATTTACTAAGCTAGGCCCTTCTGTCAACAATATTTCTCATCAGAATACTCATCACATAATGTAAAGTACCTTATAATATAATTTTGTGCAATAGTGAACAATTTTCCCACAATCAACAGGCATTGATGAAAACAGAAACCATATTGCTACAAAGCTTCCATCTTCTTCATACTTAATATGAAGATTTCATTTCACTTTCTTCTTAGGTTATTCCCTGCTTTCACTAACTTTTGTGCATATAAATCTAATAATAGATTATGCTCAAATGAAGGCAGATGGAAACAATATGTGAAAAATACACTCACCACTACTACTTCCAACCAAAGACAACATTCTAGCAACAGACTTTCTCGATTCTTTGCACACAGCTCATGGGAATGTTAGATGTATTATGAGGGAAAGAAAGAGAGGAGGCAGTATGTGCCTGTCAGTTTGGTCAAACTATATAGTGGGGATGATCTGGATAATTGAGAAGATGGTATGAGAACCAAGAGAAAGCAGTGTCACAAAAACCTGAGAATATCTTAGCTTTCTTTTGGCATCCCTCAGTGCTTAGCATAGTACTTGGCACGTAGCAAGCTTTTAAATAATTGTTTTATTTGTGTAATTTCACTCATTATCATTTGCTTTGGGAAAGAACTTCACAAACTCAAGGCATAGTGCCATACAGCGAACCTTTGTCATGGCTAGTAGCAGGCAAGCTGGCATCAGACCATTTATGTATTTAAGAGGTTAAAAAACTAAACCGAATTCAAATTTCAAAATTTAGCTAACAATGCAAAATCACTGCTTATGGGAATGAGGAGAAGGCTCTGCCATTTCTTGAAGGATTATCTGTAGGTACCAGTAAATTGAAGATGTTAAGAATTCTTGTGGACAGAAACTGTTCCTGCCTTCTTCATATTGACAGCCCCAAGTTTCCCCACCTGCTTCGGCTCCTGGATGTGTATCTCATAAATGGATAAAGCATTACCTGACCTTTGGTTCCCCTGTCCTATTCCCAAGAAGGTAGAGAACAACTATTATTTCTTTCAAAAGATTCCTTGCAAAATACATCTATAGCAAGAACTCCTGTTTTACATTATTTTAGAGGACGTAGAGGAATGAGCTCTGGAAGTTGAGCCAACAGACCTAGGTCTAAATGCTAGTTTTGATTATGATATATGGGATCTTGGGCACATGACAAACTCATTGGCCTTTAGTTTCCTCAATTGTAAAATGAAGGAATTAGACCAGGGATGGGGCACCTGCAGCCTCAAGGCCACATGTGGCCCTCTAGACCCTCAAGAGCAGACTGAATCCAAACTTCACAGAACAATCTTCTTCATAAAAGAATTTGTTCTATAAAACCTGGACTCAGTCAAAAGGCTGAGGACCTAGAAGGCCACAGGTTCCCCACCCCTGAGTTAGATTAAATGATCTCTAAGGTCCCTTTCAACTCTATAATGCCACAAAGTATGGTGAATCAATAATACATCTACCAATATTTTGCAAATACACGGTGAAATATACGTTAAAAAAAACCAACAAAATCCAAAAATATTACATTGGGTATTCTTACATCGATAAGCATTTAAGTATTTTCCATGTGCCAGACAATCTCTCCCATCCTTAAAAAAACCCCTCACTTGGCCCTACTATTCCCAATAGCTATAATTCTATATCTCTCTTCCTCTTCTCAATTAAACTCCTTGAGAAAGGTGTCCACATTCACTGTTTCCAATTCCTTTCTTCTCCCTGGATTCTAAACTCTGCAATTTGGCTGCTAACCTCATCATGCAACTAGAACTGTTCTCTCCAGTTACCAATGATATCTTAATGGACAAATCCAATGGACTTTTCTCAATCCTCATTCTTCTTTACCTCACTGCAGTATCTTAAACTGCCAATCAGAACACTCTCTTCTTGATAATCTTTTCTCTAGGTTTTTGTGATACTGCTTTCTTCTGGTTCTCTGCTGGGGTTTTTTTCCCCCCAGGTTACGTCCACTAAATATGCATGTGGATGTCCCTGAAGGTTCTATCCTGGACCCTCTTCTCTTTTTCTCTCTTTATCATTTGGTGATTTCATCATTGCCTGTGGGTTCAATTACCATCTCTATGAAGATAATTTCCAGATTAACATACCCAGCCTTAACTTCTTTCCAAACTTACTGCACTAAATCGAGTGCCTTTTAGACATCTAAAATGTATATTTCATAGACATTTCAAGCTTTACATGTATGAAAAAGAAGTCATTTCTCCAAACACTCCCTTCTTCCAAACATCCCTTATGTTGTCAAGTGTACTGTAATCCTCCTAGTCATCTATGCTTGAAACATGAGGTTCTTCCTCTCTCACACTTACTCTAAATATCCAATATACTGCCAAGTATTGTTGTTTCTCTCTTTACAACATTTCTTGCCTATATCTTTTTCTCTCCTCTTAGCTACTACCCTGGTCACTGAGTTCTTGGGACTACTGCAATAGCCTGATGGCTAGTCTCCCTGCTTGAAGTCTCTACCCACTCAGCTGCTGAACTGATTTTCTTAAAGCTTAGGCCTGACCATGTCCACTCATCTGTTCTCGCCCTCCTGACATACATACTCGATAAACTCCAATGGTTCCCCATAACCTTTAGGATAAAATCTAAAATCTTGTGTTTGGTATTTAAAGTTTTTCACAAACTGGCCCCATTTCCTTTTTTAGTTTTCTTGCACTTTTAACTCCTATCCATGTACTCCATGATCCAGTAATACTGGCTTTCTTGTTGTTCCCTGCACATGACAATCTATCTTGTGACTCATTTTGCATAGGCTGTCCTCTATATAGAAGGCTCCATCTCTTCACCTCTGGGCTTCCCTGGAGGATCAGTCTAAATCCCCTCTTCTGCACAAGGGTCTTTCCTGGTCTCTCTTTCCAGTTGCCTTACCCTAATGCTTTTATCTGAGATTTATTTGTTCTATGTATCTATATATATCTTGTAGATACAGTTATTTGCCTTCTCCTTGAGGGCAGGAACCATGCATTTCTCTTTCTATACATCCCCAATGTTTAGCACCTTTCTCGACCCAACCTAGGTGCTTGATTGGCACTGAGGCTAACTGCTAGGGGAAAACAACAACATTGAAAAGTACTTGCCTTCAAGGAGCTTACATCTTAAAGAGAAAACAAGCACACATATAGGTACATATAAGATACGCACAGAGTAAATACAAAGTTACTTCAGAGAGGAAAGACTAGCTCCAGGGAGTCTAGGAAAAACCTTCTGTAGAGGCTGCACTTGAGCTGAATCATGGAGGAAGTCATGAACTCTAAGAAGTGGAGGTGATGAGGGAAATTATCTAAGGCACTGGGGGCAGCTGGTGGAAAGGCATGAAGAGAGAGTATCCAGTGTGAGGAAAAGCAAGCAGGTCAGCAAGGCTGGCCCAGAGGTGCCATGGAGGGGAATAAAGCATAAGAAGACTGGAAAGTTAAAACAGGGCCAGAGGAGAAAGAGCGTTAAAAGTTAAATGGAGAAATTTATATTTGATACCTACTTGAATCTACTGAGTGTGTGCTTCTGGAGGGGACAGTGGGTGGTGGTGGTGATATAGTCAGACCTGAGGTCAAAAAAGAGCAGTAGAGAGACTTAAGGCACGGAGAGCAACCAGAAATCTATCAAAATAATACATGCAAAAGGTTGACGATAGAATGAAGATGGCTGCTGCACAACAGACAGAAGAGATTGTAAGCAAGCAATGTTGTAAAGACAGGTTTGGCAAGTGACTAGATATTTGAAGGAAATGTTAGAGGAGCTGAGGATAACACTGAGGCTACATTACGGCGTAAAGACAGGCAAAAAGACAAAAGAATTCTTATTTGCTGATGACATGATATGACCTGAGACTTAAAACTAAAAAGAAAAGCATTTTCTTGCTTTAAAATGCAAGTCTTTAAAAAGACTTAAAACTAAAAAGAAAAGCATTTTCTTGCTTTAAAATGCATGAAGACCAAGAATATTTGGTAATCTAATTTGCCTAGGTATATAATTTGATAAAATTTTAACAAGAATGATTCATTCCTGGAAAAACATCCAGATAGATCTACTGGTATGAAGTTTCAGGGTTAATGTTCATTTGATTCTTTTCCTAATACTTTATTAACAGGGAAGAGAAGAGGTGAATATAAAATGGAAGCTCATGTGAAGACTCCAATTATTATTACAGATTGTATGTGGGTGCATCTGCATCAATGCTTTCATTTCACCTGTAGGTGAAATTATCTATTCAAAACCTCACATTAGTGTTGGAAAGGGGAAAAAAAAGCAACCTTTTTTCCAACTCATTTAAGCACTATAAAATGTTAAGTGATTAGAACAGAGGCACTAAATTAGAGGGACAAGACAGAAGCAGATGTTATTAATGCATAATACTGACTCACGTGTCTATTGCTTTGTGTTACTTGTGGCAGGTAGCAATAGTCTTTCTGAACATGTGCTGACTTTGTAAAGGTACAAAAGTTAACTCTGGAAATAGTGCTGTCACTGCAAGAGCAGAAACACTGCATATGGAAGAATTCATAAAAGATACAGATAACTTAAAATGCCATCTTCCTGTAAGAAAGAAATGTCTTTACAAACAAAGCAATCCTATCTGTCTATTCTCTATCACTGCTCTCTTTGAGTCATTCTGTGTTGGCAAGACTCCTTATTGCTGGGGACATGTCAGAGTTCTAGTAATCTACTTGGTAAAGACTTCTAGAAACAAGTGACTAAGAAACTACTATTAAGGAAGATTTTTTAAAAAAAAATCTTTTTACAATTACATGTAAAAACAATTGTTATCATTTGTTTTTTGAAAAATTTTGAGTTCTGAATTCTCTCTCCTTTCCTTCTTACTCTCCCCCTCCTTGAGAAGGCAAGCAATTTGATAGACTATACATGTACAGTCATGTAAAACATATTTCCATATTAGTCATATTGAGAAAGAAAAGAGACAACCTCCTCTAAAAAAAGTTAAAAAAAAAAGTAGGCTTCGATCTGCATTCAGACTCTGTGTCAGTTCTTTCTCTGGAGGTAGACAGCATTTTTTATTATGGGTCCTTTGGAACTGTCTTGGATGGTTGTATTGCAGAGAGTAGCTAAGTCATTCACAGTTGATCACTGTACAGTATTGTTGTTATTGTGTACAAAGTTCTCCTGGTTATGCTCACTTTACTTTGCATGAGTTCATGAGTCATCCTATGTTTTTCTGAAACCATCCTACTCATCATTTCTTACAGCACAGTACTATTCCATTACAATCATATACCACAATTTGTTCAGTCATTTTCTGTTTGATGGGCATCCCTTTAACTTCCAATTCTTTGACACCACAAAAAGAGCTGCTATAAATATTTTTTGTACATATAGGTTCTTTCCCACTTAAAAAAAATCTCTTTGGGATACAGATTTAGTAGTGGTATTGCTGGATCAAAAGTTATGCACAGTTTTATAGCTTTTTGGGAATAGTTCCAAATTGCTCTGCAGAATGGTTGAATTAGTTCACAACTCCATCAACAATGCATTAGTATCCCAATTTTTCCACATCTCCTCCAACATTTGTCATTTCTCTTTTCTATTATATTTGCCAATATGATGTGGTACTTCGGAGTTTTTTAATTTGCATTTCTCTAATTAGTGGTGATTTAGAGCATTTTTAAATATGGTAATAGTTTTGATTTCTTCTTCTGAAAACTGCTTAGTTATATCCTTTGACCATTTGTCAATTGGAGAATGACTCATATTCTTATATATTTAACTTAGTTCTCTATGTATTTGAGAAAAGAGGGCTTTATCAGAGAAATCTGCTGTGAAAATATTTCTCCAGTTTTCTGTTTTCCTTCTAATCCTGACTACAATATTTACTTGTGTAAAATCTTTTTAATTTAATGTAATCAAATTTATCCATTTTACTTCCCGTAGTGCCCTCTATCTCTTGTTTTGTCATAAATTATCCATAGTGCTGACAGGTAAGTTATTCCATGTTACCTTAGTTTGGATATGATATCTCTCCTTACATCTAAATCATGTCCTCATCTTGACCTTGTCTTGGTAAATGGTGTAAAATGTTGGTCTATACCTAGAGTTTCTGTCAAACTGCTTTCCAATTTTTCCATCAATTTTTATCAAATAGTGAGTTCTTGTCCCAGAATCTTGCATCTTAGCATTTATCAAAAACTAGATTTGTATGGCCATTTACTACTGTGTATTATATACCTAATTTATTCTACTGATCCATCACTCCATCTCTTAGCCATTACCAGACTATTTTGATGATTATCACTTTGTAATACAGTTTGAAATCTGGTAGTGATAAGCCACCTTCTTTCACGGTTTTTTTTCATTGATTCCCTTAGCATTCTTGACCTTTTATTCTTCTAGATGAATTTTGTTATTTTTTTCTCCCTAGCTCTATAAAACAATTTTTGGTAGTTTGATTGGTATCATACTGAATAATTTACATAGAATTGTCATTTTTATTATATTGGCTCAGCCTACACACGAGCAACTAACATTTCTCCAATTGTTAGATCTGACTTTTGTGTGAAAAGTATTTTATAATGCATTCACAGGGTTCCTGGCTTTGTCTTGGCAGACAGACTCCCAAGTATTTTATATTGTCTGCAGTTATTTTAAATGGAATTTCTCTATCCATTTCTTCCTGGTGACTTTGTTGGTACTATATAGAAGTGATGATGATTTATGTGAGCTTATTTTATAACCTTCAACTTTGCTGATGTTGTTAATTATTTAAACTAATTTTTAGTTGATTCTGTAAGTGTACCATTATATCATCCACAAAGAGATATTTTTATTTCCTCATTGCCTATTTATCTAGTTCCTTCAATTTATTTTTTCTCTTATTGTGACTACTGGAATTTTTAGTACAATATTGAAATAGAAGTAGTGATAATGGGCCTCCTTTCTTTATCCCTGATCTTATTTTGGACAGCTTCCAGTTTATCCCAGCTACATAAAGTGCTTGCTGATAGTTTTAGTGAGATACTACTTACCATTTTAAGGAAAGTTACATTTATTCCTACGCTTTCAAGTATTTTTAATAGGAATGAGTGTCCTAGTATGTTTTCCCTCCAGAATCTCACTCCAAGCCCTCTGATCATTTAATGTGGACACTACTAAATCTTGTGTATACCCACACCGTGGCTCTGCAATATTTGAATTGTTTCTTTTTGGCTACTTAGCAATATTTTCTCCTTGACCTGGGAGCTCTGGAATTTGGCTATAATATCCTAGGAGTATTCATTTTGAGATCTCTTTCAGGATGTGATCAGTGGATTCTTTCAATTTCTATTTTACCCTCTGATTCTAGAATATTAGGACAGGTGTCTATGATGATCTCTTGGAACATGATGTCTAGGCTTTTTTAGGGGGTGGCGGTGGGGGAGATCATGGGCTTCAAGTAGCTCATTAATTCTTAAATTATCTCCTGGATCTAATTTTCCAGGTCAATTGTGTTTCCAATGAAATATTTCAAATTTTTTCCTACTTTTTTTCACTCTTTTGATTTTGCTTTATTGTTTCTTGATGTCTCATACAATCATTAGCTTCTACTCACCCAATTTCAATTTTTAAGGAATTATTTTCTTCAGTAAGCTTCTGTAGTTCCTTTTCCAACTGGCCAATTCTGTTTTATTAAGGTGTTATTTTCTTTAGTATATTTTTTTTGTCCATCTTTTACTTTCTTTTCATGACTTTCTTGCATCATGCATTTTGTTCTCCAATTTTCCCTCTACCTCTCTTACTTGATTCTTAAAATCTTTTTAGAAATCTTCCAGGAATTCTTTTTAAGTCCATGACCAATTCATGTTTCTTGTTACTTCTGTAGCTATTTTGACTTTTTTGTCTTCTTCTTCTATGTTTGTCTCTTGAACCTCCCTCTTATCATGGTAAAGTTCTATGGTCAGGTTCTTTTTTTTTTCCTGTTTGCACATTTTTCCAACCTATTTCTTGATTTATAACTTTATGTTAAAATTGGGCTCTGTTCCTGGGGCGAAGGGGGCATTGTCTCAACTTTCAAGTTTTTTTGTGCTGTTATTTTCAGAGCTAGTTCTGGTGATCTGTGGATTTTCAGTTCTTTTAAGGTGGTATGATCTAAGGAGAGGTATATGGTCACTGCTCTCCTGGCCTATATTCTGGTCTGTGACTGACAAGAAACATTCATCTATGTTCTGAAACTGTTGTCATCAGGGCCCTTGGGCTCCCCTGCTCTCTGGGACTGTGACCCAGAACTACATATGAGCAATGTGACAAGAGTCCTGTACCCAATGGCAGCAAAAAGTTCCCTGTAATCTCCTTCTGGCCAGTTGTCTGATTCCCTTACTGTCTGTGGGTTGAAAGCTCCTGAAGCTGCTGTTGCTGCCACTGATGAACTGCTGGCATAGTAGTGCACATGTCTATGCTGGATTCCAAGCTGGACATCCACCCTGGTGAGATAGATCTTTCCTGTCAACCTTCTACGTTGTACTGGGGTAAAAACTGTTTCACCTTAATCTTTTGTTGGTTTGACCTCTCCGGAATTCAATTTGAGGAGTTATTTTAAGTTTTTTTGGAGGGGAATTTGGAAGAGCAGAGGTGAGTCCCTCCCTTTACTCAGCCACCTTGGCTTTGCCTCTTCCCTCCACGATTTGGAGTCTCTGCCTGAAGACAATAATAAGACAAATGATGATAACTGCTGTATGCACCCCTGTCCTTGGGCAGCTGGGGCACACAAATTCTGAAGGGGTGACCCAGTATTTGTTTTTGCTATGCATTACCAAGGGTCAAATCCTAAAACTAAAAGTCTGTCAGACTTCCCTGGCATTTCACTCCAGACAGACAGGGTCAAATTTTGCCTTTACAAAAGATCCAGGATCTTACTGGTTGTGGCCCTTCCCTTTAACAGATCCATTTTACAATAAAAACCTTAATAAGCAGTTCACTTCTTTGCCATGATATCCTCTCCTTAATTTATCAGTTGGTAATTAATGTGCCTGTGATGCCCTTCTTTGTCCTGTGTGAGGCTGGTCCTGGGACAGCAAACAGGATGTCAATCAACAAGGGAAGATAAAGGATTTGGGGCTTGTTGGCCCAACCAAGGCTTGGGCTTTGCTGATATTACCTTTGAGAACTCAGAACCACTAACCAACTACTAAGCACAGCAGTAAAGTTGCAATTCAAACCCAGGTCTTCTGAATTCAAATTTAGAGCTCTTTCCATTACATCCAACCTAATTTTGAGATTGCAAATGCAGGAAGTACAACACAGAATTTTGCTTGGGAAAGATGCAAAATAAATAGTTTTCCTAGCAATATTATTGTTGGAAATCAGTATAGTATAGTGGAGAGAATAGTGAACTTAGAGTAAGACTTGAGTTCAAATCCTGCCTTAGTCATTTACTATCTGTGAGACTCTGGAGAAATCACTTCATCTCTCACTGCCTCAGTTTTTGTATCTGTAAAATGGTGATGATAATAACACCTTATAAAATTGTTGTGAGGATCAAGTGAGATAATATCTATAAAGCAGCTGAAAATCTTAAAATGCTGTATAAATAACAGCTATCACTATTGTTAAAAATAAAAGTAAACCTTGATGTCACTGAGACATAACTGATTTGTGAACTGTTGTGAAATATGAAAAGGCAAAGCTGACTCAGATTTTTCTTTTCCACTTCTTACAAGCTAATTCAAATGGATTCTTAAATGAGTTGGTCACTAAATACTTGAAATAAAATAAAATCAACAAGCATATCATGCTGAAGTTGGATTTTCTTTTTACACTCTATTTTCAATGCCACATAATCTCATTAAGGAAGCAAAGAACTCCTTGAAAGCAAATGTAAAAGCATGACCACCACACTTGTTCAGAATCTCCTTTTCCATGTTTTTTTTTTTTTAAAAAAGTCTCTTTATTTAGTAAGCAATTTCTTTTGTCCTTATCTGCATCTCTTTATTGGTTTACGGTTCCAGTGTTTCTCTCCAATGTTAATCTGCCTATCAACAGTAATGAAGAGGAACAAAATTAAATGGTTTCTTGACTAGGCTTATGATAAATTGAGTCTTGCTTAATCTATATAATCAAATTGCTTCTGTGTTCAACAGAAATACCTAGTCATGGAATTGTTAATGCCAACTGCTATTCTGACAACTCCATTCTGAAATCTGTAGATTACAACAAGATAAGTATTTTTTTTTAAAAAATGCAAAAACAGTTACATTCAAGCTCATTGGGAAGACACTTTCATTCTTTGTACCCATAGTGCCTAGTACAGTGTCTGATACATAGCAGGCAAGGGCTTAATGAGATAAACTGTACAGAGCTTTGGAAAGCTTAAAAGTACTCTCTATAAATGCTATCTATCAATCATTATTATTAATGAATGCTTGTTGAGTTACTCAACTTAAGAGGGCCAGGATAACACAGGAAGACATCTTTTCAAAACTATACAGTGGTATTATGCTGTTTCTATTTGGAAGTCCATTCAGTTCATCAGTTATTGAATGCCTACTATGTACAAGACACTGTAGGTGACGGGGATACAAAAACCCCTCAAGGGCTTTACATTTGACTAGAGAGACCCAAACTTCAAGAGGGGGAGTGCATTAATGCCTGGGAGGAAGAGGGTGATGTGGAATGAGAGACAGCCTTATGAAGGAGGTGACACCTATGATGCATTCCAAAGGAAGTAAAGGTTCTATGACAGAAAATATGTTCCAAACACTCACTTCACATACATTTCCATTAGTTCTACAACAGTGATAATCTCAATGGCATAAGCAGTGGCCACTCTACCCGCAGTACAAGATTCCACTCTCCTCATTGTCAATTATAAAAAGACATTTAGTTCAGGAGAGAAAAGTGCCACCTCAACAGCTCCTCTTCTCTCAGTTTCCTTCAAAGCAGATCTCAAGGCCACCTTATGTGTTTGTCACAAGGCCCTTCCTGATTCCACATCCTCCCTAACCCCCAAGGAGTAAGCACATTTTCCCTCTTACTTGTTTCTGTCTCTGCACTGTCAGCACTTCATATAATGCCTGCAAAGAGGAGCAAGCTATTCTATCTCAGTGCATGCCTGAAGTGCTCTGCCTTCTCTGGGCTCTGTTAGCTTCTGAAAGAGGCTGTTTCCCAGTTCCCTCTCTGCCAAAGTACAATAAGGAGATATACAGTGGGAATGAGTAGGATATAACATATTAAAAACAAGGAATTACAAAGAAGTGGTGAAAGGATGCTATCAAAGAAATGTACAATTGAAAAAGAACATGGGTGAGATACAACCCAAAAGGAAGAGGTAACAGATGAGACATTCTTAATGTCAAAAGAAAAGGAGAATGTCCCTCAGAGTGTTGGGTTCACATGATATGGTGAATTTAACGAGAGAACGTGGGTGAGAGCTCACAGAAGGGACATACAGAACTCCATCAGTGCAGAGAATACCACATGGACAACAATGAAGATCCACTGAATTACTGTAGTATTCTTCTGGTGATGCTGTATATCTGAGAGTCATGAAATACCACTGTCTTCTTCAAGTGAAACAGAGGCACATGTGTGGACTGAAGCTACTTAACAAGGAAGATGTGCCAAGGTGAAGCAGCACGAAGAAGACTGTTCAAGAGACTTGTGACCAGAAAAGATGGACTTAGTCATGTACACACGGACAATCTGTATACTCAATTGCTATCTGTTCAATGTCAAGGGAACTAGAAGAAGGCCCCTAGCATGTAGAGTGAGCCTCCCCCCGCCCCCCCGCCATGGAAGAGTCATGGGAGAAGACGGAAAAGAGTTTTTTACATAAGATGAGAAGACATTCCTAAAGGCAACTAAAATGAACCTGCTTAGCAACTGGGAGAGAAAAGGGAATCTGAAGTAGAAGAAAGGAGTCTTGATCCTTTGTCAGGAGATCTGACACAGCTGGTAGCACTGGAGATAGAATGTTGAACCTGGAGTAAGGAAGACAGTTCAAATGTAGCCTCAGGAACTACTTGTGTGACTTAATCTCAGCTATAAAAGGGACATAACAGCAGTACCCATCTCAAAAAGATGGTTAGAGGATCAAATGAGATAAAATTTAACACACTGCCGAGAACATAAGAGGTCTATACAAATGCTTATCCCCTCCCCCCTTACCCAGGCATCATTAAGAATTAGTGGGTTAAAATCCATTACTGGAATATGGCTCTCAAAGGGTCCACAACATTCAAAAGAAAAAGGGCAGTGAGAAGCATATTACAGTTATATCATTTGAAGAAATCTACAAAGCATAGTAGAGAACAACTGAGTACAGATCAATGGAAGGAGAAAGCAAGGTGATTCTGTAACTGGAGTAAATGCTAGACCACTCTGGACAATATGAGGAAACGATGAGGAATCTGACAAACTGATTATAAATGAAGCACAGGGAATTGACAAGGTAGTGATGGGAGGTTGCAATCTATTGGCTCTTTCTTCCTCTGTTTCTTCCAGAAACTTCTTGAGTGGTTTAATGTTCATTTTTCAAAAGGTATAGGAACCAACAAGGGGAATTTCTATTCTGGATTAGATTCTCACTTACAAGGAAAAATTGGCTGCTGGCTGGGAATAATAGCAACACTGGAAGTAACCTCTCCATATATAAATTAAGTTTGGGAAAGCAGATTTTCAAAGGGTTCAGCAGAATAAGAGGATTCCAATTGAATAAAACTCTATAGGGAATATGAGTCTAGGAAAGATGGGTGACACTTGAAAATGAAACTAAAGACACAAAGAAAAACGATAACAAAGAAGAGGAAAAATGGGAGCTATATGCAGAGAAGAATGTGATTTCTTAGGGTACTCACCAACCAACTTAGGTTTAAAAAAGACATACAGAAGACAAGTGCAAAGGATTCACTACTCTACTCTCCATAGCGGCTATTCCAAATAGTCTTGCGTCAATGAACTCTCTCTCCTCCTTTTCCTGGCTAATCTCTTTTAGAAAACCCCCCACACTACCTGCTTCTACTTCCTCTCTGCTCATTAGATTTGAAACCCTCTGCAATCAAGTAAGACTACTCTCTCTTAAGTCTTTAATGATCTTTTAATTGACAAATCTAATGGCCTGTTCTCAGTCCTCATCTTTTTTGACCTCTTTGCAGCCATTAACACTACAAATCACCTTCTTCTCCCAGACAATCTTTTCTTACTGGATTGTGTGTGTGTGTGTGTGTGTGTGTGTGTGTGTCTTTGAAAAAGAGAGAAAAAGAGAGAGACTTACTCATCTCTTCTGATTCTTTCTACCTTGTCTGACCACTCCTCTTTTTTGGGGGAGGGTGTTCTTTGTCCAGATCATACCCAGTAACTGTTGGGTGACACTTAAAGCTTTGTCCTGTGCTCTCTTCTCTTCCTCTCTAGGGTAATGCTATCCTTCCAAGTTTACAATCTAGCAATTATCCTTGCCTGATTATTCTCCCTTACACCATATATCTATTCAGTTGCTAAGACCCATTTTTACCTCCACAGTAGTAGTAATACTAATAAAATTTCCTCCACAATATTTCTAGCATCTTTCCTACTCTCTCTACTCACTGGCCACCAACTTTACACTAGACCATTACCACTTGTTATATGGACTAGTGAAACAGCTTAACTGCTCTCACTTCCTTAAAGGTCTCCCTTCTTCAAGCCAATTTCATATAGTTGCCAGAGTTTTTAATAAAGCACAGGTCTGACAATGTTATTCTCCTTTTTAATAAACTTAAGTGGCTCTCTTTTACTTCAGGGGCTAAACAGAAACTTCTCCGTCTGTCACTGAATGTCCTTTACACCTAGCTCCAATCTACTTTTTCATACCTATTACTAAATTCCCTTCCTTTCAAACTCACTATGGAAAGTTAGCTTTCCTCCTGTTCCTCACACATGACATTCTATCTCCCATTTCTGCACCTTTGCCCATGAATGAAATGCACTGTTGTCACTCCCCCTGAGAATCTCTAGTTTCCTTTAATACTCAACTCAAATACCACTTTTTACATTATGGCCTTCCTTGATCCGCCAAGTTGCTAGTGGCTGTCCTCTCTAATTACTTTGTATTTATTGTGTATAGAATTGGTCTCCATCAATGGGTTCCTTTTTTTTTGTCTTTGTATCTCCAGTACCAATGTCAACTAATTGGGGCATGTGCTTAACTGTGGGATTGTTAGGTCAACCTTTTTTTCTTTTGTATAAGTCCAAATTGATTTTTTAAAAATGTATTTGAAATTCAAAAAAGAAAAGAGTGACTGAACATCTCACATACTTTGACTCAGTAATCCCACTATGGGGCATGTACCTCAAATCCTACAAAGATGTCACACAATTCACAGCTCCACTAACAATGTAGTTGTATGCTTACATTTTCACCGATCTTCCAAAAGGGAATCATTTTTTTTGTCATCTTTGCCAAAAAATGTAAGGTGAAACTTCTGAGATGTTCTAATTTATATTTCTATTAGTGATTTGTAGCATATTTCATATGGTAATTAATAGTATGAAATTCTTCCTTTGAAAATTACCCATTTCCCCTGATTTATCTATTGGAGAACAGCTCTTACTTTATAGATTTGTGACAATTCACTATATATTTTAGATATCAGACTTTTGTCAGTGATATCAATGTAATTATTTTCTTCTACTTAATAAGTTTTCTTATTAGGCTTCCTTCCAGTTTTTTCCTACAAGAAGCTTTTTAAAAAAAATCTTTTCTCCTCAAACCTGCTGTAGTACCCTGATTTCTATCCTTGGTGTGGAGGCCCTCAACTTACATGTTACTAAGAAAAGGCCATTCAGTATGAACTCTTCCTATCTATACAGCTCACAATCTCCTGACATGAGCCAACGTCCTTTCTTTGACTCTAGCCTCTGACAAAGCAATGGTTCTTTACCCCACTGAGACCAATGCCCCTTCATGTACCCAGATCTGATCCCTTCATACTTTCCAGAAGATTTTTCCCACTATCTTCCTGTAAATGCTCTCAAAGTCTCTCTGTTCTTTAAAAAAACTCTTACTTGACTACTATTTCCTCAAGCTATTATAGCAAGTGATAGATCCTTCCTCTAAAAACAAAACAAAATTCAACTCCTTACTCTCATTACCTCTAATTTCTGGCTCCAAACTTCATCACTTATCTGAAACTGCTCTCTCCCAACTAAGGAACTCATGTCAACCCCAGTGACCTTCATTTTCTATCAGTTTTTGAGATGATGCTCTTGCTTTACCTTCTACCTGTCTGACAATTTATTCTGAATCTTTTCTGAATTATAATTAATAATATGCCCTATTATGTGAGGGGGTACTCTAGAGTTCTGGCCTAGGACCTCCTCTCTTCTTTCTCTACACTCTCTTAGTGACCACATAAACTGCAATGGATTCGAAAGCTATCAAAGATGACTCTAAAAAGACCTCATTATGTCACTTGCAAATAGGAACAGACTGTATTATCTTTGCTGATATTTATACTTTTTTTCCTCTAATTTTATTAATACACCTAGTATTTCTAGACCTATATTAAATAACAGTGAGGAAGGATGGGACATTCTGACTTTATCCCTATTTGCACATTGAAAGCTTCTAGTATTTCTTCATCATCATGTTAGCTCTTTGCTTTAGATGTTTTCTTTTCACTTAAAAAAAATTCTGAATGTAAAAAAAAA
>CM053626.1:281792623-281846717 GCA_028646595.1 Phalanger gymnotis | reverse complement strand
AACGCCTGTGAAAATCAATGCTGAAAACCAAACATGTCAAAAATAAATTTAAAAATAAATAAATAAATTAAAAAAAAAAAGAACTAGAAAAAAAAAGAAGTAAGAGGGAGAGAAAATTATTTTTTTGTTAACTGAGAAAAATTTAAAATGATGTCCGAATACAGATTTTTATGGCCTGGTAGGAATGAGCATGGTAGAAAGAACATTGGACACCAAATCAGAAGACTTGGATTCGAGATTTTTTTTTTAATCTCAGGGAAGAGACAATGTCTTTGAGCCTTTTGACTATTTAGAAAAAATGAAAAATTATTTATTAAGTTCATACTATATGCACAGGAGCTGGAGCCAGCTTAAACTGGCTCATGAGAGACCACCGTTAAATATTCAATGTGAGCATTTATACCTCAGAAATCTGCAAATACTGTAAGTCAGAGCTTGTACTTTCTTAAAGTTTATTTTTATTTATTTACTTAAGAAAGTGATAGGAAAATGTTAATAAAGCAGATTAAACTTAAAAAAAAAAGACATTTTGGTGACCCTCTTTGTTTTGGCTATGTTATCCATATCTTCCTTCTCCCTACATCCCCCTCCCATCCTAGGCAACTTAAGGGGGGAAAAAAAGGAAAAACAAAACCTTTTAAACAAATATGCAGTAAACAAAAGAAGAAAAATTCCTGAATTCATTGTCTGAAAATATATGTCTCATTCTGGACCAGTCAACCATCTCCATCAGGAGAAGAGTGGCATGTTTAATCATCAGTTCACTTCTATCCTGACTGGCCACTAAGTTAGAGTTCTTAAGTTTTTGAAAGTTATTTAACTTTAAAATATGGCTATTAATGCATAAAGTGTTCTCCTGTTTCTGTTCACTTCACTCTGCATCATTTCATACAAGTATTTCTAGGCTTCTCTGAAAAAAATTCCTCTAGCCATGTCTTTACAACATATTAATATTTCATTGCATTCATATAACATAATTTCTTGAGCCATTTTGCAATTAATAGGCACTCCCCTAGCTTCCAGTTCTTTATTACAGCAAAGAGCTGCTATAAATTTTTGTTTATGTGGCATTTTTTCTACTTTCTTTGATCTCTTTGGGATATAGACTTAGACCTGGTAGGAGAATAACTAGGTCAAAGAAGATGCACAGTTTATATTCTTTGAGGCAATTTTAACATACACGTACAACATAGCACATATTTGTGCAAACAATGTGTGTGCATATACACATATACATAAACACACGTATATAGTTGCTATTGTCCCCTGGATGACTTTTATTTTAAAATTTTATAATGTCAGTTAAGGAAATCTCTTTCTCTGTTTTGTCTTTTACTTGTTTATATAAAAACCACATTTATTTCACAAAAGGTAGAGTGCCTTCTCATTCTAAATTTCAGAATTATTTTCATTTCACAGATATGAATTATTCTGTTTTTTAAAGTGACTTCTAACCTTATTGGGCCTGGGTTCATTCACTACCCCTGCACCCCTCCCCAGCATTTTGGACAATCCTTTATAAACTGCACAATTTCTTATTTTTTTTTGAAATTGCATTAAGATCTCTATTTCTTGTTTTGTTAATTTAGGCATTTTATATTTTTGCAGATTCTCATTTCCTTCATTTGAATTCTCAACTTTGTTGGCATGTAACTGGGAATAATAGTTGCCTGATAAGTCCTCTACTTTCTGTTTGTTGTCACTTTCAAAAGTTGATAATATTATTTTCCTCTCTTTTTTATTTGATCAAGTTAGCCAAGAGTTCATTAAGTTTGTTAGATTTTATAGTAACTCAGGACATTAATTAATTCTAAGTTCCTAATATTTTCAGGTTTCTCTTGTCTTTTTCAAGATGTCATTACTCCTTTTTTAGGGCTGTTAATGTACTTAAAATACATGCTTAGTTCATTCATTTGATTTTTTGATTTTTATTAACATATTTCAGAGATATACATTTCTCTCTTAGGATTGCTTTGGGTACATCCTATAAATTTTAGCACAAAGTGTTTTGATTGTCATTGTCTATAACAAAATCTGTTATTATTTTTATGATTTTTTTGATATCTCCTTCAGAAGTAACATTTTTCCAACAAACTGTTCAGGTCTATAATTTAGTTTGTGTCCTTCTTTAAGATTTATTCAGATATGAAAAGGGGTTACTAAAGCCAGCTACAATTACTGTTATTATCAGTGTATTTTTGTAGTTCATATAGCTTTTATAAACAAATTAAGATGTTATTCCATTTGGTGAATCATATATTTAATAATATTACTTGGTGAATCATAATTTAATAATATTACCTTTTTATTACATATGGTGCCTTTAAGCAAAATGTTTATGGAACTCTCATTATCTAAGTATTCATTATTTAAATCTATGCAGTTATAAGGTTTTATTTTGTTTAGGTCAATTACTATGATTTCACATGTACAGGGAAATTCCTAGGAGAAAACTCCCTCCATCAATACAAATCAGCAAGTACTCTATAATTCTAGTCTTGGAATACTGCTTTGAACAACCAAGAGTTTAAGTGACTTCCCCAGGTCTTTCCGATTCTGCTACTGATTCTTTTTCCGGATGCTATGCTTCTCCCTATAAGGTTGCATATGTAAGCAGAAGACATCCTAACACAAAAATATACTAAGTATACATAAAATTAGTTCTAACTAAATAAAATATGCCTCCACACTGAAGTACAGCATTTATCCCTGCCTATCATATCAATGCATAGGATGTCTCAAAAGCCTCAGTGCATTTTTAATAGTTTAAAACTTATTAGGCATGCAAGAATAGGTTTAATACCTTTAAAATGCATTTAAAAAAAAACAACTTAAAAATGGCACAGCATTTGTTGGTCAATGTCTCCCTGACTATTGAGAATCTCTTCAAAACAGAATTATTTGCTTGTCAAAGAATTATGAGGTTACTGGGAAAATTGATTAAATCCTTGAATTTTTTCAAATAATATCTTTATAGGGTGAAAGATAAATGTGAAATGACATTACATTGCACTATCATAGTTTTGTTGGAAAAATTACACCAAAAATATATACAGTTGATTTTTTTCTTGGTCATTTTAAGAATTACTGCAGTTGTAATTATACTCTACATTTTGTTAAATTTAAGGTAAACTTCTTTTCATAATTTTTAATTTCACTTTTAAAGAGACTATTTTAATCAATTCCCACCCCCGCCCCCACTACTGAAAAATTGATACTAGTTTTAAACAGGTCTTCTATACCTTCTTCCTTTGACACTTCTCTAGTAATTTCCTTGTTTGTCTCTTTTGAAATGACATCAAAAGCTTTTATGGTAGCTTTAGATGAAATCATAATTATAACTGTTGCTTCTTTAGAGTTACCCAGTTCATCAGAAATTTTGTTCCATTCCTTCCTTTAGAACTTGTGGCTATTGGTTTTAAATGTTTCTTAAATGAAGCAAATTGTTTTGAGTGTTTTTATCTGTTTCTCTGTTCTTATTTTATTAGGAAATTTAATCCATCCACATTTAAGAATATCAAAGTCTCCTCCTATGAATTCCTCTTTTGTTTCCTATTGCACTGTCTGATACAAAATTCTTGGGAGTTTTCTTTGTAATTTTTTAATCTGTTTTACTCTTTCTTTTTGCAAGTTAATTAAATGGTCAAAGGATATGAACAGGCAGTTTTCAGAGGAAGAAATTAAAGATACCTATAGGCATATGAAAAAATGCTCCAGATCACTATTGATTAGAGAAATGCAAATCAAAACAACTCTTAGGAACCACATCTCTCCTGTCAGATTGACTAACATGACAAAAGAGGAAAATGATAAATGCTGGAGAGGATGTGGGAAAATTGGAACACTGTTACATTGTTGGTGGTATTGTGAACTGATCCAGACATCCTGGAGAGCAATTTGGAACTAAGCCCAAAGGGCTATAAAAATGTGAATACCCTTTCACCCAGCAATATCACTTCTAGGGCTATATCCCAAAGAGATCACACAAGTGGAAAAGGGAACCATAAGTACAAAAATATTTATAGCAGCACTTTTTGTGGTGGCAAAGAATTAGAAATCAAAGGAATGCCCATCAATTGGGGAAAGGCTAAACAAATTGTGGGTATATGAATATAATGGAATATTATTGTGATATAAGAAATGAAGAGCAGACAGACTTCATTATAACCTGGAATGACCTATATGAACTCATGCTGAGCAAGGGGAGCAGAACCAGGATATCATTATACACAATTACAGACACACAGTATTTGCAGAGATTAGCTTTGATAGACTTGACTCCTCTCATCAATGCATGGTTCAAACACAGCTCCAAAAGACTCATGATAGAAACAGCTATGCATATCCACAAAAAGAATTATGGAATCTGAATGCAGATTGGGGTGAACTTTTTGCTCTTTTTTTTTCCTGCCTTTTTGGTTTCATTTCTCCTTTCTCATAATTCAATCCATTGGTTATGATTCTTCTTTACAACTGAACTATTATGAAAATAATTTCAGTGTAAAGGTATATGTAAAATCCACATTGGATTACATGCCGTCTTGGAAAGAGGAGGGAGGGGAGGAAGGGAGAGAAAATTTGGAATCCCAAAATTTCTGGAACAGAGTGTTGTAAACTAAAATTAAAAAATTTATTTTAAAAATGAAAAAAGAATGTTCTAGGGAACCTCCCAGAAACTTTTTTTGCCCAGCATCTAATCTATTTTATTAGTTTCAGCAATGTTAATATATAATGCTTCTTCACCCAAAATACTGCTTTTATTCTATTCCTTTTCTTACTCTTTTCCCCTTCTGGGATAATGCTCTGAAATCCATTCCTTGAATTTTTAATACTTAAAGGAAGCTATGGTTTGTGCTTCATAACTTGTGCCCAAGGAGGCTAATCCTGTCCTATTCGTTTTCTTTTTGAAGTTAATTTTATATATTTTCAATGAATAAAAATCTGTTTTCTTTCCTTTCCATCTTCTCCCTCCATTGGGCGGAAAAGAGGAAAAGAAAAACAGCTCATGTAAAATATGCAGTCAGAAAAAAAAAATTCCTTGGCCATGTCCAAAAAATATCTGCCTCATTCTGCATTCTGAGTCCATCACTCTTCATCAGGGGGTGAGTAGTATGCTTCAGCATTTGTCCTCTGGAATTCAGGTTGGTTATTGAATTGATCAGAGCTCTTAAATCTTTCAAAGTTGTTTGCTATTAATGTTTTATTGTTACTGGATAATTGTTATATATAATATATATATGTTATATATAATAACAACAATTGTATTATTGTTACTGGATAAATTATTCTGGTTTTGATCACTTTACTTCAAGTTTCTCTGAAACTGTCCATTTTGTTATTTCTTATAATAGCACAATAATATTCTAGCACATTCATTTTTCATTAATTTGTTCATCCAATTCCCAATTGATGGGCACTTAATGTTTAGTTTCTAATTCTTTGCCATCACACAGAGAATTGTTATATTTTTGTACATATGGATCCTTTTCCTTTTTCTTTGATCCCTTTGGAGATTCCTTTGTGTCTGTTTGTCCACAGCCACCCGACCACATGTAATTTTCCCTTTTTGTTGTTGTTGTTGTTGACTTTATCAATCTAATGGATGTCAGGTAGGACCTCAGAGCTGCTTTAATTTTTTGCTAATTATTAGCAATTTTTTAGCATTTTGACATATAGCTATTTTATATGGCTTTGATTTCTTCCTCAGAAACCTGCCTATTTGTATCTTTTTGGAATAATCAGATAGATTTCCTATCATCTTTTATTTGGTCCTATTGATTTTGTCCTGTAAATGCTTAAGTCTTTGTCTCTGAACTTAGCTCAGGAAGTCAAATGGCCTCTAATTAGTTAAGTTTAGAAATCCAGTTCTCCTGCTAATCACAGTTCTGTTCTTACCTAAAGGAAATCTGTTATCCTTGAGGGATGCGTCTGATTTGTTATCCAAAGAAGTCTGATCCACTATCTCTAACCTTGTAGGGCGAGTCAAACTATGAACACTTCTTAGTCACGGGTCAGAAAGAGGAGGTTGTTGCTAACTCTTCATTCCTAATTTCCAACCAATCATATTATCCCCCACACCTCAGCTCTGTAACCAAGCACACTGATTTTGCTGTTCATGTTATCAAGCTCTTCTAACCAATTATAACTTGTTCCGTGTTTTAAAAGTCCTGTTCTTTGTTTTGTACTTCCAAAACTACAAAAGACAGCTGTCCTCCTCGTTCAGAGTTTTAGTTTTGCTGAGGAAGCTGAGATCTTATTTAATGGAAATTCATACTGACCATGCTCAGAACTTTGTGCCTCAGTTTACCTTAATTTTAATTGTCACACTTTAACCTTTTATCCCTTCCCCTATAAACTGAAAAAGTCTCCTACTCTTGGGGCTTCCATTTCCTTTCCTCCCAGCTCTCTCCTAAACTCTTTTCCAATCTTATAATTCAATTGAAATTGCCCTCTCAAAAGTTAACAATGATCTCTCTCATCTGGCATCCTTCCTAAACTCTATTTGACACTGCTCCCTCAAATACTCTCTCCTCTTTGTGTTTTCATGGCATTGCTTTCTCTTGGTTGTTCTTCTACATGTCTGGCAGCTCCTTTTCAGTCTCTTCTGAAGATCTTCATCCATGTGATACACTCTTATTTTGGGTGTCCCCTAAAACTCTGTTCTTGGCCTCTTTCCTCTCTTCTCCTTGGTCTGGTGATCTCATCATCAGCTCATATAGTTTTCAATGATCAATTATACGAAGATAATTCTTAGATCTATATACCCAGTCCTAGCATTCTTCTAAAGCTGCAGTCCTGTATCATCAACTACTGGACATCCCATAGACATCTCCAAGTCAGCATGTCCAAAAAAGAACTCTTTATCTTCTCCACATCCTTCCTCCTATACCTACCACTAATTGGAACTTCCCTATTATCAGAGAGGTCCACACTATTTTTCCAGTCATCCAGGTCTAATTTTCGTTCTGTACTTAATTCCTCATTCTCACTCACCCCACACATCTTATCAGCTAAATTTTGCAATTGTTTTTTCTCTGTAACTTCTCTGAGATACACCCTTTTCTTTAGTCCACACCCTCACTACCTCTCACATGGATGTTAACTGTAATGTCATTAATAACATTTAGCATTTACACGGTGCTTTAAGATTTGTGATGTTTTTTAATATATCTTACTGAAATGCCTTTTTAATTTGACTCCTTAATCAATTTCTTTCCACTCTAATCCATCCTCCATACAGATGCCACAGTAGCAGTATTAGAGGAGAGAAGGGGTCATGTATGAGATATGTTGCAAAGGTAGAATCAATAAGACTTGTTGACAGGTTGGATTTGGGGGGTGAGAGTGAGGAGTTGAGAATGTTACCCATTTTGTGAGCCTAAACAGGAATATATAGAAGAGATTCCTTTTCAGACTAGACAATTTCTGAATTCTATTCTAACTGAAATTCCACTATGGTAATTATTGTGTGATAACAATTCCTCTCACAATAGATATGAATAAAATATGTAATTGATGTGTTTCTTATAGGGATCATTTAAACTTAATGTAAAACTTATATGCAAAGGGGCAGTCGTCACCATATACTTAGACTATCTGGAATCCTCATCCTCATAAGAAAAGGTTAGCAGGAGCAGTCAATAAAAACTAAAATGATTAAAAGGAGGAATAAAGTTTTTTGATAATGGGAAAACACAAAGTCTAAAAGGGCTCTATACACAATAAGGCTTTGTGAGGTAAAGAAGCAAAGATAAATCTTCAAAAAATATATCCAAAAACTTAGAATTATTTACCTATACAAACTAATTTAATTGTATGACTTTAAGATAATTCATAAATGTTACTGAACCTGTATTTCTGAAGGAAAAAAAGTGAGTTAGAATGAAATATATTTGCTGTAATTTTTGAAAAAAAAAAAAAGATCAAGTGCTGAAAACAACTATCTACTAAACACAATTCACTCCCAAATAAAAGAATGCAGGAAACGCTAATCTACAACCGCACACAGGAATCCTTTTCTATGTTTTTGTTTTGATCACACGAAAAAGGACAAAGTCATATAACATCTAAAATGAAAGTGGGCTTAACATTAAAAGAAAGAGACTGCGTGGCAAGTAGAGGTGGGAAAGAAACAGAGTCGTGAATTTTCTTAACTTTCTGAAGTTAGGTTAGAAGAATGGGGCAATAAACAGTCCTGTGACCATGATGGCTATCTGATATTGCTTTGTTATGCACTCATAGAGACTGTAAGAAAGACGAATATCAAATATATCCAGCTGATTTTATAAGGTGTAGGCAGGGAACTTCTAGTCTATGGGCTGAATCTGGGTCACGGATCAAGAGGTAACAGGGAATGTACCAAAAGAAGATGTTCACTTGGTTCTAAAGTTTCAGTAAGGAATTGAACACCACGTTATCTACAAAATGTTACAAGTGACAGATGAGATGTCTACCTTGCAGCCACTTCTCTAGTTTCTTAGATGGATACCCGTCTAGTAGCAGTTGTTTTGTATTTCTTCCATCAAAGTCTGGTCCCAGTGCTTCATCACTGCTTGGGACAGATGCTGGGTTTTCCAACTGTTGTGTTGCTGTTCAGTCATTTTTCAGTTGTGTCCACCTCTTTCATGACCCCTCAAAACTCTTTGGGTTTTCTTGACAAAGATACTGGAGTGGTCTGCCATTTCCTTCTCTAGCTCATTTTACAAATGAGGAAACTAAGGCAAAGAGGGTTAAGTGACTTGCCCAAAGTCACACAGCTAGTAGGCATCTGAAGCCAGATTTGAACTCAGAAAGATGAGTCTTCTTGACTCCATGCCCAGCATTCTATCCACTGTACCACACAGAGCAGAATGTTAACTCTGGCTAGCTAAGAAGATGGACAAGTTTACAATGTGGGCCCAACAACAGACTACAGGTCCACTACTATTCAAGGAACATTGAGCAAAAGTTTATCACATTAGCTACTGTGGCATGAATTTTTCAATGATAGCAAATTTTGAAGATTTTCTACTAGGTTACAGAAGGGTGGAGATCTGCCCTGGTGCAAGAACTAATCATACCAAGGGAATCATGGATCTCAGAAGTATAAAAGGATTTTTCGGTTGTTCTTGCAAAGCTTTGGGTTTCTTATTCTTAATTTTTAAAAAGGCTATTTCATATTTTTCTCAAAAACATAAAATCCAAAACAAAAACAAAAAAAACTTACTAAGTTGCATTTTATTAATATGTCCCTTGAGTGATTTTGTTAAAGCTTTTGATAAAAATGCTTCTGTTCCAGGGAGAGCCGTTGACGCTGGTAAAACATTTAATACATAGTATTTTCAATTTTGACAAAATAATCTAAATAAGGCAGGTTGAAATACCATCATATCAGCTCCCCAACTGAACAAAAACAAAAATCAAAACAATCTTAGGGCAAAAAATAAAAGTTTATAATGTACAGCAAATAGCATGATGACAGAAGAAAATGCAGACGTATACACTGCTAAAGCCAGTGAAATAAGCCAATAAATTTTAAACTATGTAACATAATTCTTGGAGCAGCTAGGTGGCACAGTGGATAAAATAATGGCCCTAGAGTCAGAAGGACCCAAATTCACATCTGGTCTCAGACTCAGTAGCTGTGTGACCCTTGGCAAGTCACCTAGCCCTGTCTACCTCAGTTCCTCAACTGTAAAATGAGCTAGAGAAGGAAATGGCAAACTACTTCCCTATCTTGGCAAGAAAACTCCAAATGGGGTCAGAGAGCGCTGGACATGACTGAAATGAATCAATAACAACAAAAAATGTAATTCTTAAAACTAAAACAAAATTGTGCATGAACCACTTTGCTCAAAGATTATATCAAATGGAAAGAAGAATGATGAAAAGTGGCCAAATACATCAAGAGAGGAAGACGGAAGATAGAAGGTAAAAAATGTTGAAGGAAAAGCCTAGATTGCAAAATGGGTGACTGTAAGAGATAAGAGTATTCCTTCACAAACACAGCTTCATGAAAGGGCCAAAAATCTGTCTGTTTAACCTTAATTGTGAAAAAGACATGATAACAAACTAGATGGGCTCTTGGGGATTACTCTCAGTTCTTTAACTCTGGCCCAGAAAAAATATAGTTTACTTTCTGAGAAATTAAATATGAAGATATTTAAGCTAGTAACCGCACATTTTATAGGGAATAATTCTGCATTAACAGAGTACTGAAATACATGATTTAGACATTTTTTTCCTTTTTGTTTCCTACATTGCAAAATCACTGTAAGCATTAATTTTCCTGCAGTACTAAAGTACCATTGAAAATTATGTTTTATAGCAATGTAACACTAACTGTATATAATTAGACAATAATGAAGATTGTGTTAAGCCTCCAAATGTATCTTTAACTTATTATTTAAAATAGTTATATGGGAGATAGTTCAACTAAAACATGACCTAAAACTTACCCCATCTGGCAGAGCCCTCCAACAAACAGCACTAACAAATTCATTTGTGTCATCCTCTTTCCGGTCCTTGTCTAAGACACTTTTGACTGTATCGAACTTAAAAGTCAGCAACGTCTTTGAAAGGCCCTTGTAGTATAAGTAGAGGGAATTATTTTCACTTCCTGGAAATAAAAGCACAAATTATTTTTAGAATGGGAGAACTCTTAATAAATAGTCATTACCTGCACAAACTCTGACATGTAACAGGTCTGGGAAGGCAGGACGAAGCCAATCCGTGAAGGGTTTTAAAAATGCTAATTCACTAATGCTAAGTGTACATTTCCTTTCAGAGGCAATAGTGAGCCACTGGAAGAGACTTCTAAGCATAGAAAGGACATGGTCTGATCTGTGTTTTAGGTATATTACTTTAGAAACTCTGGGGAACATAAGCTGGAGAGGAAAAAGACTTGAGGCAAGAAGACCAATTAGGAAGCCTGATACAACAGTCCAGGGAAGAAGTGATGACAGCCTGAAAGAGGATGATAGCGACATGAGAGGAAAAAAGGAGGTTGAATGCAGGAGATGTTATAGAGACAATCGAGACTTGGCTATTTTTTCGCTATATGGAGTGGAAGAAGGAAAATGAGATAGTTTCAGCAGATTCTTCAAGTCCTTTCTTCTCGCTTTACTTAAAATCGGTTGAACTACACTCTTTGTCCTTTTTAGGACATCAGGCAGGCAGGTGACACTGATTTTTTAAAACCTACTTACAGATGATATATTTTATTTTAATATGGTAGACACTTCCCAAATACTTCATAAAGTATGGATCTTGAAAACAGTTAAGCAAAATGCCAAACAGTGAAATAGTAAGTGGTTCACACTGCAGACTTTGAAGGAAAGCCCCTCAATGCAGGGAATGATTCCTTTAAACCAAGGATTTTTAAAATTTTTCCACTCGCAACCCCATATGGGGTTGAGACTCACAGTTTAAGAAATGTTGTAATTTAGACAACAGTTAACTCTAGCCATCTGGAAGGGATCTCAGAGACCAGCTAGCCATAAATCATTTTATAGATGTTCTATGGGTCCTTGAAACAAAAACGACTCTTAAGTTAAATAAGAAATAAAGAAAGAATTTATGAGGAAGATATCATGCAGGGCTACCTTAGGATCAAAGCTAAACTAGGGAAGCTTCAAAATGGTTTTCTTGTTTTGCTCTGGATTGTCACCAAGGGGATAAATTCCAATTCTGTAAGACCTCAATCCACCCAATGGTTCTGTGAAAAATATATTGTTTGTATTTTATGTGCAATAAAGTGTATGAACTTTACAGAAGTCCCGAAGTTCTCTCTCAAGACCTTACTTCTTGACTTTACATATAATTTTAAAGAAACACTGTGATACAAACAATTGAGAAACAGGGTTATATTTATCCTAGTTTCCTAGGACAGTAGATTAGTAGCAATAAATTAGGTGACAGATATTGCAAATATTAAGAGATTAGCTGCTATATATACCAAGAGAAATGAAAAAATCATAACTGACAATGAGGGAAAACACAAAAGCTACAAAATAAGGAATTAGACTGGAATCAATAACACAGTGAAACAGTCTACATACTCAACAATTAATAAGGATTATTTGTATCAATAAAAAACTAAAATTATTTTTAAGGTAACTCCGCTTTAGATGGAAAAGATTTATGAACTTCTCTATCTGCCTATCCCGTATCAAAGCAATAATATAAAGGAATTATGAGCCAGATAAAGAATAAGTAAGGCTAAATCCAGAAGACAAGATGTGAGAAATACCACAGGAGAGAATTCCCTCATGAAATGACAATGGAGGTCTTAAATGCATAACAAGTTTCTCCCACTCAATGTCCCAATAAAATAATTCATCCCACACATAAGTAAACGCAATCTTGCAGAGTTGTGCCTCAAAGTTGACTATGAGGGTCCCTGCCTCGTCCCCTTACATGAGTGACTCAGTCTGAATGTCCTTAAAAGCAATGGAGAATGATTTTGCTCAGCTGCCCAAAAGAGGGGGAAAGCAACTGGAAGAGGAAAGATAGTACAGAGAAATACATTAGTGGGGAAAGAGCTTGTATTCAAGGAAAAAAGACAAGAAAAGCAGAGGGGGTTAGTACTCTCTCTCTCTGAAACACAAAGTGGAGGTGTCAAAAAGCATGGGAGAAAAACAGAGACAACTCATTGGGAAGAGAAGGGAAAAGTGTAAAGGCCAAAATGCTAAGGCTCAAGTAAAAAGCTAGCTCATAAATAAACGAAGAAAATGCTTATAAAGGCAAAAGAATTAAGTAAAAACTCAAAGTATGGTCAAAACCATGAAAAAGTATATCATGAAAGAAAATGAATATATTCCCTGACCAAAAACAATTCTACAGACCTCACAGAGCTCAAAGAAGAACAGCAATAAACTCTGGAATAATTCAAAAGAGAAACAAACTTAAAAGACTGGGAATCAATACTTTCAATGAAATATTGAAAAATACAAACAGAATATAAAACTTAGAACATATGCTAGATATTTTATTCAAAGAAGTAGAGGTTTTGAAACACATATTCAGTTTACAACATAAAAATAGAGAAATGGAAGAAAACAGCAGAAGAGAAACAAAAGAAAACGATATTAACATCAATTCTACTGAAGGTAATAACTTAATTATCATACGTCTCTCCTAGTGGAAAAAAAAAAACATGACACATACAGAAAAACTGTGAATACCAGATGGCAGGTAATATTACGATTAAGATGCCCAGACCTTTTTAAAACAGCCATAAGAACCTTCAGCTGCGAAGGAACAACTAATTCAAACAGCAAACATTACTCCATAGAGAAATGCTCAGATACTCTGCTGTTATGAGAAATAGGAAAAAAGAATGAAGTAACATATTTGAGGAGGCAAAGGAACTCAAGTGTTGACTCATTATAATATCCTGAAAAACTGTACCTAATCAGCAATTTAAAAAAGTCTGACCTTCAACAATAATGACATTTCTATAAAAATAAGAACAAAAGTGAACAAAATACCAAAAAAGGTGTGAGCAGAATATTAGTCCTGGAAACATCACCAACAATGGAAACACATGAGAGATGGACAGTATTATTATCAAAGACTAAGTAGTGAAATCAATTACTGTTTTTTCTTGAAAAAATATATTAGTGAGGAATAAGTGAAAAAAAAAAAAAAGCAATCATCAAAGGACAAAAAAGACCTAAGAGTTAAAGTCTTAAGTGGAATTTAAAGAATAAGGAGAGCAGAGCAGAATTAATACTCCACAGATTAAGTCCCCTGAACCTCAGAAAATCAACATCTTCTCTGGGAGAATGGGGAAAAGGAGGTAAAATATATAGAGGAGTTGGTGACAAACTTCCACCAAGAAAGGTGAAGGGTGAATAATTTCTTTAGTCTCTCAAAAGAGGTAAAATGCAGAGAGGAGCTGTGGGAGAACAGTATGGAAGCAATGGAAGGGAATAACTGACATGGAAGGAATAGAAGGGGAATCTTGTTTGGAAAGGGAAAAGGAGAAAGTGCTCATAAAGAACATTAACCCACCAGTGTCTTGTGATATTAATGGGGAAAAAAAAGCTTCTATTTGTAGAAGAGAGGCTGAAACTACAAGTGCTATAACTATCTGGAAAGATTCCATTCCTAAGCAGAAGAAACATTTATTTTAAGAATATTTTACTGTAATTTGTTTTGCTGCATATGAAGTTGACAGTTTCTTTGAAGCATAGCCTCTTGTAACCTCATAAATTTGGTAAAAGTGCATCAGTTTCTTTTAATTTCTGAAAAAGTGTTGACACCCAGCACTCTCACCCCAAAGATAAAAGCAGCTTCTGCCAAGGTCATTCTCAAGTTACTCATTATTAATCTTGCTGAGAAGATTGCCCATCCTAAGAAAACCACCACTTCCCAATATTGTTAACTGCGTATCATCTTGAGGTTAATTATGAGAACCAGTCCATCAAAAATTCACCCCATCCATATGTACCTATATTTAAGGTTGCTGAGTCTTGAATATTTCCTGAGGCAGATGGTTAATCTAGAGTGTAGAAAAGGCTAGTTTTATGTGCCCTGGGCAATTAGTACTCCAAAAAGACTGTCCTCCCACCACAGGCATGAGCCAGATGACCAATTAGAACTCTTAAATCTTAAGAGCACTTGAAGAGCAGGAGACTGTCAGAAGTAAAGCTTTTTCACTATATTAGTATCTTGCCTCCAATTGCAATGCTGCCTAAGACTAAATCTGTAATTCTCACATGGATTCTAGTACCTGTATCTGCATGAAGGAAGCTGGCATAGGACTACAAAAAAAGTCTGTAAATAAGGAAGAGTCTGCACTCCATCTGGGCCTAACAAGACTATCAGAAGCATCCCTACTCTTACCACTCAATGTCCATTAGAGTTAGTGATACAATTCATCACTGGAACAAACTCATATCCTAAAATAAATCTCACCAGAAATACCTGATTTTTATGTTGGATTTTAAATTCATATTTTAAGTAGTCTGAGGATAAGTTTTATTATTTAACCACTTAGAGAACATTGACTGGCAAATGTTGGGGAACAGAATGGAAAGGCTCCTTCACCTCTCTATTTCTTGGAATTACCTACATAAACTCACAAGAGTAGGTCAGAGTTTAAAAGACAAGGGACATTCTAATGAGTTTTCTTGAAAAGAATTTACAGATTGTTGTTGCTGTTGTTCAGTGATTTCAGTCATGTTCAATTCTTTGTGATCCCATTGGGGGTTTTCTTGGCAAAGATACTGAAGCAACTGGCATTTCTTTCTCCAGCTCATTTTACAGAGGAGGAAACTGAGGCAAACAGGGTCAAGTGACTTGCCCAAGGTCACATAGCTAAGAAGTGTCTCAGACCAGACTTGAACTCATGAAGAATGTTAGACACAATTGAAATGACTGAACAACAAAAGGGAAGGCTTTCTGTAGAAGGTGGGATTTTAGGTGGGACTTAAAGGAAGCCAGAGAGGTCAACAGTCAGAATAGATGAGAAAGATCATGGAGGACAGCCAGAGAAAATGTCTGGAGTCAAGAGATAGTCTGGCTCATGGAAAAGCAAGAAGGCCAGAATGAATATAAGGCTATGGAATGATATTATAACAATAGTGTGAAGAATATTAAAAGTTCAAAATAAGCTGAGGCTGGAAAGGGAAATAAGGACAAAGTATAAATTTTGTTTTGTTTTGTTTTTAAGTGGAACTGAGAGAAAAAGGAGGATCGAAGAAGGTATAGGCCATTTGCTTGGGACTGATGGATTATGATAACCAACAATAGTATTTCCATTTTCTTTGCAAAGTAGAATGACCTATATGTTGGAAATAATATAGCAAAAAGTGATTAACAGGGAACTAATACGTATGACGAGTAAGGTGAGAGTAAATTAAGAGGGTATATGCTGATGATTAACTCAAGTCATCTGGCCCAGATGAATTCACATGTTCAGATCTTGAGAGAACTGACAGATGTGAATGCTGAGCCACTGTCAGTGATAATGTGAAATGGAAAATGAGAGATCACAAGATTGGAGAAGGTCACATATAAGAAGAGAAGTAAATCTGTAAATCCTGCCAGTGATTTGATATCAATTCTTGGGAAAATTCTACAATGGATCATTAGGGACATAGTCGTAAAACTCTAGAATAGGAAGCAGTAATTACAAAGAGCCAGCACAGCTTAATTGAGGAAAAAAAAACCATGCTAACGTAATCTCCTTTCCTTTTTTTTTTTTTTTAACAGGATTACTAAACTTAGTAGATGTTGGAAATGTTGTAGATAGAGTTCACCTAGATTTTTGCAAAATTCTCAATGAAATATTTAACATTATTTTTGTAGAGAAGGTAAAAAGATATTAGAAAATAATTTAACCACATGGACTCAGTACTGGTTGAATGGATATCTCTAGAGATTACTAGTAAATGGTTCAATGTCAAGATGGCAAGAGCTCTACTGTGTAGTACCCCATGGATGTGTGTTGCTTTACAACTGTACTGATAAATGGATAGAGGCATAGACAGTCTATTCTAATTTACACAAAACTCTAAGGGACAGCTAATACAGTGAGTACCAGAGTTAGGATCCATAAGGATGACAATAAGCTAGGGTACTGGGTTGAATCTAATTAGATAAAATTAAAAAAGGATAAACACAAAGTCTTTCATTTGGTTACAAAAATTCAATTTCACAAGTATAAGACAGGGAGGCAAGGACAGAGGACAATTTTCCTAGAAAAGAACTATGGGCTTTGTAAGCTCAAAGAATCAAGAGTATCATGTACTGACCAAAACAAGTTAATGTGATCATGAATCGCATCATGAAGGAAGTACACTACAGGCAGGAGAAGACGATCCCATTTTATTCTGCCCTTGTTAGATAGCATTTGGAATATCTCATTTAGTTGTAGAAGCCAGAGTTTTAGAATGACATTGACAACTGAAGAGTATCTAAAGGAGTGCAGATGGTGAAGGGCTTTGAGACCATGACATATGATTCCTTAAAGGAACTGGGCATGTTTAACCTAGAGAAAAAAAGACTTTGGGGGGAGATGTCTTCAAGTGTTTAAAAAACTGTCATGTGCAGAAGGGAGGGCTGACTGGGGAGCGGGGCAATCAGAATATATGCCATCTTGGAGTGGGGGGGAGGGTAAAATGGAGAGAAAATTTTTAACTCAAAATCTTGTGGAAATCAATGTTGAAAACTAAAATATTAAATAATAAAATAATTATAAAGAGGAAAAAAAAGAAGGAAAAAAGAGAAGGGAAAAAAAAAACAAAAAACAAAAATGATTTAGAAATGCATTCACCTAATTTGATAATGGGTCTTTTCAAGTTTTCAATACATAATAATGTTTAGGGCACTATTACATTTCTATGGTCTAAGTGTTGTTGGAATTGTACTGTCAGAGAAAAATAATGAACAGATTAAGAAGCTGGACCATTGCTGTAATTTAAGATATTACGAACTTCCAAATTTTGTCTTTATTTAAGAGAAAGTTTTGGTTAAAATTGTTTTTGCTATACATCTAGTATTTATGCAAAGTCCTTCTTTGGGACCTTCCTCTTGTAATTTTTGTCAGTTACATACAAGAGGTTTTATGATCAGAAATTTTGGGAACTTTATGATATCTAGAAATTCTGTAATAACCAGGAATTTAGTTTGTTAAAAACACTTTGGGAATTTATGTCACTTAAGGATATATTACAAACTGTTTTGTAAAAGAAAATGAAAGTACTTTGTACAAATAAATAAATAAATGTCATGTGAAGGAAGGATTAGCTTTGTCTTATTTGCCCCTATAGGGAGAATTCCAAGCAATAAGTGAAAATACCAAAGAGGTAAATTTAGAATTGACATTAAAAAAAAAACCCTCTAACAATTAAAGCTATCCAAAAGTGGAATGGCAGGCATCTAGAGTTGGTAGGCTCCCCTTCTCTGGAGGTCTGTAAGCATAAGCTGTATTGATTACTCTCTTTGTGTGGGTTACTAGGGATACCTTTCTGTATGGGTTGGACTAGATGTTTTTTTCAGATCCCTTCCAACTCTCAAATTCTGTGATTCTGTGACTACATCCAGCTCTAGTGGAGGTAATGATTAAGTGTCTGAGGGCAGCAGGACCCAGAATAGTAAGTGGGGAGGAGGGGGAACAAAGAACTAGAAACAGGATAAACTGGCCTTAGGGGGAGAGCTGTCACAGTAAGGGCAGAGAGTACGGTGGGAACTCTTGACTCTAGTGACTCGTATCGTGTAAGATTACTTTATGAATTTCTAGGAGTGACACATTAACTGGGGAATGGCTGAACAAAATGTGGTACATCATTGGAATGGAATATCAATGTACTACAGGAAAAAAAAAGAACATAAAGTATTTAAAATATAGAGAATCACAGAAAAACTTACATAAATTGAAACAGACTCAAATAAGCAAATTTAATAAACAATATACACAGTAACTACAACAGTGTAAACAATTAATGAGCTATAACATTGTACAACTGTAATGGCCAAGACTGGATCCAAAGAAGAGCTGAGAAAAAGTACCTTTTCCTTCTTTTTGTAAAGGTAGAGAACTATGGGTATATAATATTGCATATACTGACCCACGTAGGCAATGGCAAGTTAATTTTGCTGACCTGTTTTTTGTCCTTTTTTTTTTTTAAACTGTTACGAGAAACAGCCTGATGGGTAAGGAAGAAAAAAGCAAAACTATGTGGAAATGAAATTGATGTGAAAAAAAGTCATTAATAATTTTTTTTAAAAAATTAGAAAGAAAAAAGGCAGGAGAATATATATTTTAGAAACATTTCTGTTAAAGTAGTTTTAAGAAGTTTATCCTTAAAAAGGTGCTTTAATTATCTGAAATATGCATTTTGGGGTAATCATCTCATTCAGTGAAAATGCCAGTATGATCATATTTAGATTTCTAGTATAGATATTTACATGAAACAACTCAGTAAGGTAAATTAATAATTTCTCAGCTTGTCTATCTGATAGTGGGGCAGGTACACTATATATGATGTTAACACACATATATCAAGGAATATATTCACAATATGTGCTTAAGATGATTCCTAAACATAATGATAAAGTACTAAACTGGGTAGGGTAGCAAAACACCAAAGAAATAAAATCTGGTCCATAATGCTACCTTCTGAACATATATATATATATATATATATATATATATATATATATATATATGTATGTATATATATGTATGTATATATATATATATGTGTGTGTGTGTGTTTGTATGTGTGTATGTATGTATGTATGTACATATAGCTATATGTATCTAGGGATGTATGGAGATTAGATAAGGATAGATGATTGAGATAGATATTGTAATGGTAACGTAAACGCTAAAACCTATCTCATCCATTAATAGACCCATGTGACCTGCTTAAGTCACATGGAAGCCTAAGTCACATGAGTTTGAGTCCTTTGAAGCCTGTGGTGGGAGAAGCTTGCTGAATGGATGGAACAGGAAGGGGTGGAGCAGGAAGGGTAGAGCAGAACTAAGTGGAAGTGGTCAGAGCTGGGAGAGAGACAGTGGGAGCTGCAGCTTGGAGAGAGAGGAGGCAGTCAGACAAAGCAGCAGTTAGCATGAGTTCCAGCCAGGGAGTGATCCTGCTTGAGGGTGTTCCTTTCTGGGAAGGCTTGGGGATGCCTGGGCCTCCTGCATCACTAATGTGCATAGATTTCTTTGGTGCTATGATAGATTTGGCTTTCTGGTGTTTGAATAAATGTTTTGGTTCTGTCTTCCATACAGAGAGAGTGTTATATTTTGCAATTCAGAACTAAACTGGCATATTCATAGTTGCCATAGGTGCTGTGAATATCTCATTGGCGCTAGAGATATAAAGGATAAAAACAGATAAATGATAAAGAGTTTGATAAATACTGATAGAAGATAGATAGTACACTTAGCAGCCAATTGGTAAGATAGAAACAGATGCTGAACAGCACCAAAAAAAAAAAGTTATTACAGGATCAGAGATTTACAATAAAAAGGAAACATAAGCATGGTCTACTTTAACCTCCTCGTTTTAAAAATGAGAAAAACTGAGGCCAAAGGAGAAGTGACTTATCCAACCCCCACGGCCAGGGACACTGATTTCACATCTTCTCTTCATTCTATTTCATCATACTTCTTTAACTTTGACTTACCACAGGCTATGTAGTCTCCATTGGAAGCCAATCCAACAAAATTCTTTTCATTGATATGGCCCTTGAAGGAACGCAAACAGTGTGGTTTCCCTACATTCCACAACTTCAGCTGACTATCAGTTGACCTGAGGTTAAGCACAAGAGTTAAAATACATTAAATATTTTTCAGCACACTAAATCAATCTGCCAACTGCCCTGGAACAAAGTTGTTTTGTTTTATTTCAGCGATCCCTTTGTCATATAAAGTTTATTCTCACATTACTTAAAAAAACCTACTGAATGCTATCTTTATCTTGAATATAAGCCATTTTTCAGTTACTTATTCTTCCTTTAGAAAGTCCTAACAACAAACAAGAAAATGCAAATGTTCAACAGGGTTATCTTTTCAATGTAAAGTCAATACTATGACAGGTTTATTTTTTATGTTCATTAGGATCACTGATCTAGTAGATGGAAACTTAGATATTTGGTGTCATCCCTCCATTTTTACAAATGCAAAAGAAGGCCCAGCAAGGTTGTATGTATCTACCCAAGGTCACAGACCAAAAAAAAAAAAAAAAGACAAAACTATCACTTGAATGTCTTTCAACAGCAGCTTTTAAGTTTTCCACATAAACTTGAAATTTTATATATTCATATGCTTGTAAAGGTAAAACTCTAACACAATATGGTAAATTAATATAATCTATAAAGCCACAGAAAGAAAACTAGAAAAACATACGCAAAAATGTACTATTGGCATGTCTACATTTTTTTTTTAAAAAAAAGTAATAAACCTCATTTGTTCATTCCAATTAAATACTAACAATTAAAATATTCTATCAAAATATAAACTGATGAAATTAGCTTTTAAGGTATAAAAAGCACTCTCTTTGGTTAAGACTCTTTTCTTTTACTCTGTTTCCCCATCAAATAGGACACTGTAGATTAATAAATGTGTTGCATTGAAAAAAAGAAAAACAAAAAAGCAAAACCAAGTTGCTATTTAAGTTAAGATAGTTAAAATTAGGGTCAAATGTTTTGGGCAAATTATTTTTACACATGTAAAAGATCACTTTCTGCACAATCCTGCCTCCTAATCAACCTGTCATAAAACTAAAAAACGATATAGTTCCTCAAAAAACTATGACAATTATTCTTGATTAGCAACCATTTGAAGCAACATATAATTTTGAGAACTGCTGTCTTTAAAAATTAAATTATTTTCAGCTAATAAAATTTTTTTCTCTCTTTTCTACTTCCTCCCTGGAAGGAAAAAAAGAAAAACAAAACCGTTGTATTAAATATGTGCAATTAAGCAAAATAAATTTCTTCACTGGGCACATACACCTCTCACCTCTCTGGTCAGGAGGTGGGTAGCACACATCATCATGAGTCCTCAGGAATCTTGTTCACCATTGCACTGATCAGAGTTCTTTGTCTTTACAATGTAGTTATTGTATAAATTTGGTCTTTGGGCATTGTTCTCTTAACTGCATTAGTTCTAGCAAATATTCACTAGTTTTCTCTGAAATTGTCCCTTTAATTATTTCTAATATAATAATAATAATACATAATGATTTGCTCAGCCATTCACCAATTAACGGACACTTCCACAAACTCCAGAGCTGTGATGCCTTCCTTTCTTTCATTTCTTGAGTACATAAGCCTAGAACTGGTACTACTGGTCAAAGAGTGTGCACAGTTTAGAAACTTCTGTAGTATAGCTCTAAATTATTTTCCAAAAAAGAGAGACCAATTTACAGCTTCACCAAGAATGCACTGATATGACTGTTTCTCACAGTCCCTTTAACATTTATCATTTTCTTTTATTTGGTAAATTCTGCCAATTTCATGGGTGTGAGGTGGAACCTCGGCTAGTTATCAGCAATCTGAAATTTTTTTTCCATATTATTGTTAGCGTGGATTTCTTCCTTTAAGCCCTTTTTATTCATGTTCTTTGACAATTTATCAATTAGAGAATGGTTCCAAATATTAATTGATTCTTCACATATATTAGAAAGGAGGCTCTGATTAGAGAAGTTTGATATGAATATTTTTCCCAATTACATGTCTTCTTTTGCATTTTAGTCAGATTGCTTCAGTTTATTTGCTTGCTACTCCTGTTTACAAAGAAGAGAATATCGAGTAAAAAATGTCCCCAACACCAGTGCAGAGATGCTGATGCAAAGAAGTTCTGCTCTCATCTCTTTCTTTCACCCAGATCCCAGCTTTAGGTGTTTACCTTTTCTTTCCTTTTAAACCCCTATTTGTGATCCACTAATCTCTCCCTCAAAATACCTCTTAGTCTCCTCCACTCAACTCTCCCCATTCCACCTTGTTCCTGTGTTAAGTGTAATATTTATCTTCACCCAACACTGTTGTGTTTTCTATCCTACCTTTGCCAACTCATTTGAATTTTTACAGTGTTTTGATTTGTCTTAATATTTCTTGTTTTCTCCCACTCCCACTTTCTCCCCTCCTCTTGTTTTCATTTGGCCCATTCTAATTTTCAAGGTGTTATGTTGCTTGGGTACTTTGCACCTCTTGGGTTAAACTTTTTAATTCTCCCTCCAGATGTTTCCTCTATCACAATGCTTTCCTAATTTTTTACTCTAGTAGTTTCATCTTATTAATAAAATCCTTTTTTTCCCTTTCACTTAATTTCTCCTAAGAATTCCAGTTAAACTTTTTAAATTTAAGTTGTACTTTTTTTTTTAATGTTTTGCTCACAGATGTTTTGGAATCATTCTCTTTTTCTGGTTTTATGTCTTGGATGTCCCTCCATAATGACCCTTTATGATGGGATTCTTTTTTTGTTTACTCATTCTTCCCTTCTTACTTCCTAAACTGTGAATGCGTGTTATGGATACCCTAACAAAATCGGGCCTTGCTTGGTCTTGCTCTGTATTATCTTTTGCAGAGAATTTTTTCCTGGGTATTGAGAGTTATGTTGTTCAAGGATCTCAGGAGTGGCTCAGGCTGTGGCCCTGCAAGGTTTCGGTGTGCCCAACATTGCCTGATTAAAGATGAAGTCTGATCTTTGACCTCCTGGAGCTTTGTAAACTCCTAACCTATGTACGCCATGTATAAGTTTTGCAGTACAACTGAGGTCTTGCCACTAGTTAGAGCTCTAGTAGATCGCTGCTAGCCATAGGCCAGCTAAAGGTAGCTGGCAGGTTCTAAAGGTTCAGAGAGACAGAACAGCAGGTTCCCTCTTGGTCTAAGCTCCTTAACCTGATAATTCAACGTCAGGCTTTAGATCACATTGGGAGTTGAAAGTAACACCCTAACTCCAAAGTTAAAGTCACAGTTGTACTGACTTTTGTTCCTGCTTCTTGCCCAGCATACTAGCTTAGGCCCACCACTAGGTGTAAGTCCCTTTTTCAGGCTTCCCTCCATCTAATACCTAGCTCTGGAATTGGAGCGGTAGAGCTGCAAGTTGGCTCCTATCCTTGCTCCTTGCACAGCATCTGGTGCATTCATGCTGGACCTGAAACCTTTTCTTGGGAGAAAGGAAGAAGAGAAGACTGCTGAAGAAAGAGGCTTAGACAACATCCATACGTAGCGGACAAGACCTGGAAGATTTAGCAAAGGAAACTAAAATGAAGTAGTCACAACGGTAAGAGTAGAAAAAGGTGAAAGCAATGTCACAAAAACCTAAAGAGAACAGAGTATCCAGAAGAAAAATGTGGTCAAGAGTATCCAAGATTTTAGAAAGACAGATGGACAAGAGGAAAGTATTTCCAGAAGAGTGTCATGAGCAAAAGCACAGATGACAACTCCTAAAAAACATTAATACAACCTTAGTTTTCATTGATAAATACAGAAGCGTCAAAAACAAGGAACACAAGAGATTTCCTACTGTCCCAGTCAGACTACTTCTCAGGTATCAGCTTTACATTTCACATTTTAGAAGGTACACTGAAAAATTATAGTATGTCCAAAGGAAGAGAACCAAGATGATGAACAACTACAAACCATACAAAAATAGATTAGATGAATGAAATAGGCATGGTAGTTGACCAAACCCTCGAATTCTTTACATCACCGTCCAGGAACCACTCACATGCTTCTGGAACCAATCTTGGTTTACTCCCACGACCCACCTTTTCCACTCTTGTTCAATGAGAAATTCTACAGCAGAAAGTCACACAACTATGCTGACAAAGGTTTGTTAAAAATTCATGCTATCTCCAGTTTCAACTTAGCCATCACTGCTATACTGCCTATCCTTTTACTTCTTTCTGATTGATCCTATCTCCCTGCCCATGGAAGCTATTCTAAAACTTCTCTTGGTCTCCTTTGTAAGTTCATCATTCATATCCTGTCCTCCTCTCTGTGGCTGCTCTCCAGAGTTCTGCTCTCAGTCCTTTCTTTTTCCTCTACACTACTTTTTAGTAACTCCAATAGGACCAATGGACTCAACTAACATCTCTGTACTGATGACTCTTAAATCTACATCTAGTGCTCATCTCTCTCCTGGGCTCCAGTCCTGCACATCTACTTCCCTGCTACACTTCTTTTCCAAATTTGATGCCCCACAAAAATATCAAATTCAGTATGTTCAAACCAAAACTCATGGTCTTTTCCCCTAAAACCATCCAAACATCTCTTTAACTTTGCTATTTTTTCTCAAGAGCACCACCATCCTTGTAGCACTCATGTTTGTGACCTAGGAACCATCATCAACTCCATTCTCACTCACCTCCAACATCTAATTAGTGGCTAGCTCCCACTGACGCTACTTTCTCATGTGAGAATGATTAACTTTGTATTTATTTGCTGCAATATGTTCAGTGCTATTGGGAAAATAATTGAATGAACAGGTAAAGAAAATTAGTTAGAAAGTGATGATCGTTTTTAGGCAGCAGTAAATGTGGACAGACATGAAACAAAGTAGTAAAAAAGCAGGTCCTGTCTGTATCAGATCTAACAACATGTGGATTACTAATTTCCTACATGACCTATTTTATTTGCTTGGCATCTTGGCTTGTCTCAACAATAAAATGTAAATAAATGGTCATCTTTTTTCACTCAGCTTCCATATATATTAAGTACACTAGTGAACAATAAATGAACAGTAATGCATAGAATTATCCTGTGATGTTTTTATTTTCTTGGTAATTATCACCTTTGGAATATGTAAAAGTCTAATAAAGTGAAAAGAAACTCTAATAATACTTTAGTTATTATAACACAGGTCTGACCATATTACTTCTCTGTTAGAGAATTTTCAGTGACTCCCTACTGCTTCTAGGATGAAATACAACTCTTCCCTTGAGCATTCACAACTCAGCTCAAATCAATCTTTCCAAACTGATTTTACATTGTTTCCCATTACACAATCCATGTTAAAATCGAATTAGTCTACTTTGCTGCGCAAGAAAACACATGTGCATACATCATAGTCTGCCTATCTCTGTGCTTTGCCCCCCCATTCCATCTTGTGGAATCCCTGTCTCAACTTACAGCTTGACTCTAAAATGACCTATTACATGAGGTACTTACTAGTTCCCACTATCGTTAGCAATCTCCCTCCCAAATTATGTTGTCTTACTTTGCATCTGTCTATATTATTGTTTTCTCTGTGGAGTATCCAGCCATTTCCATGACAATGTAGGCAATTCAAGGGCAAGAAAACTTTTCATACCATTTTTGTATCCCTTGTGTCGAGAACATTCAAGGTACCAAATAAATGCTTAAGATCTGTACTCATGTCTGGCCTCTAACACATCCTGGTTGTATGACCTTGGCCAAGTCACATAACTTCTCAGTATCCCAGGAAAACTCTCCAGTGTAAGATATTACAAAGCAGCTGATGATCTGCTTTACTAGAGGAGTTTCCTCACCCTAAGTTCCTTACATCACTGAAATCATCTTTCTTGCCTCCTTCCCTTCTGACCAAAATGGATCCAACAGCTGCCTTTTATAATTTTATTAAAGTTCCCAAGATACTTTGCATATGTTATCTTATTTAATCTTCACAAACATTTCATTATTAGCTTCATTTTACAGAGACATGAAGCAGAGAGGCAGCACAGTGGCTCTGGAGTCAGGAAGACCTAAGTTCAAATCCAGCCTCACATACTTACTAGCTAGGTAGTCCTGGGCAAATCACTTAACACCAGTTTCTTCAACTATAAAATGAGGGTAATAACAGCACTTACCTCCCAGGGTTGTTGTGAGGATAAATTAAGATGAAATTTGTAAAGGTACTTATCATAGTACTGGGCACGTAGTAGGTGACACAAAAGTGCTAACTTCTTAGCATTATTATTTGAGGAAACTGAGGCTGAGAGAGCTTAAGTGACTTCCCTTGGTCACACATCTAGGATCTGAAGCAAGATTTGTGCTCTGGTTTTTCTGGCTGTCTATTCCCTGTGCCACCTAGCTGTCATTTAAGGTGAGTCCATATCTTGAAAATGTGCATCTATGCATACACAAATACACAGATATGCATATGAGCTGTCTTGAAAAATTTTCATAGTACAGATTAAAGAACACTTGTTTTGCTTTGGTTTTTCTTGCTTTTTATTTTTTTTTTTGCAACATGGCTAATATGGAAATATATTTTTCATGGCTTCACTTGTATAACTGAAATCATATTGCTTGCCTTCTCAATGGATGGGAGAGAGGTGCGAGGGCGGAGAGAATTTAGAACTCAAAAATTTTTACATGAATGAATATTAAGAATAAAAAAACTACTATGAGACAAAAAAGGGAAGATTTTCATAGTAGAGTTTTATATGGCTGCAAAAAATTAGAAATATCTTAAGAGCTCTCAATCTCTAATAAGAACAATAGTGTTTGAAACCTGGCTCTGATACTTACTGCCAAGGTGACCTTAAGTAACTTAACTTCTCTGGGTGTCAGTTTCATCATCTGAAAATGAGGGAGATGGACTTGATGACTCTAAGTTCCCTTTCTGGAACTAAATCTGTGGCCCTGTAAGTAATGTGAGGGAATACAGCAATGAAATTAAAGTGGACAAGTCTGAGGAATATTGAGAACTGACTTTTATGAACTACAATGTGGAACAAGAATGGGCTACACACAATGATTGCAGTGATCATGTCAGGAAAAGTGAGTGAGAATGCAAGGACAAAGAAGCCTAACGGGGATATGAAGAGACAGAAAAAGAGTGAAATGTCATGTTTTTAAGATAATTTAAATGTCAATAGTTGCTAAAACGACAGACTTAGAGCTAGAAGAGTTCTTAGAGGTCATCTAATCCAATGCCTTCATTTTACTTTCAAATGAATGAAATATTAATTATATTTCCAAGATTTATCAAAAAGTGAAAAGAAAATATGTGTCATAAATATTTTCTACTCAGTAGAGGAAGGAGCCTGCATAAGCAGCACCATTTCCGCCCTCCTTCTAGCTCCTGGATCATTTGGTATGTTTTCTTTTAGCAGGTGATTTGGAAATGTATGGGCTCTGAATAGAATGGATGGTTTGCTTGGGGTAGGATTGCTATTGAATGCCAGGATGAAAACTGAGTCCAAAGAATTGCTGCAGCTCAATAAGTTCACAAATGAAGCAGCATGCAACTATAAGACAAGACAGTGTACTGGAAGGGATGCTGGGTTTGGGTCAGAAGATCTGGATTTTACTCCTAGATCTACCACTTACTACTTATAAGACTTTGGACAAGATTTGCTGTTTTCAGGCTTCAATTTTCTCATCTATAAAATGAGAGGATAGGACTAAATAATTGGTAAGGTTCTTTTCTTTTTTAAAATCCTATGAGAGGTATCCCAGTCTAAAAATGCGTCCTCTTTTTATCCACGTGATCATATACTGAATGGAAAGAGGATTAAATTTAGAGGAACTGGGTTGGACTCCTAGCTTGTATACTTCCTGTGTGATCTTGAACAAATCATTCAACTTCTCTGGGTCACAGTTTCCTAATCTGAAAAATGAGGAGATTGGACTAGATGATCTTTCTAGTTCTAAATACTGTTATATTAACTATCATTATCATCATCATTAAAGCTATAACTATCTATATGCCTTAGGTCTTAAAAAGCAAATAAATTATAGCCAGAACAACGATAACAAAAATCCTATGAACTCTTGTTTCAATGGAAAGTCATTAGCAGAAGGACACAAGAAATAACCTCAGCAGTAGCAAGACTCACCAGAATCAAATGAAGAAGACCTTCCTGGGGCCTCTGCTAAAATTAGGTGGTTCTAAGATTCCTTCTAGCTCTAGCTCTATGATGGTACAATCCTATTAATTGCATTAAAATTTCATTTTTTAGAAGAATTGCTTAAAATTTTTATTAAAGACAAAATTTAGCTCTAATATTTAAGTTTTACCATGTACTTAGTTTATGGTCTTTGAAATTACTTTGTCTTATCGTAATCTATTGTCATCCCATCTTTTCCTCTGCCTAGGAACCTCTAATCCCATTCTTCATCCTTTCTGTAGACTCCCAACACTTCACACTCTCGTTTTTTCTGCATAGCATCACCTCTGTATTGGCTATTCTTCCACCTTTTCCACACACTGACCCACTGGTGAAACAATTTAACTCTAACTCTCCTCTTCTTTCAAGTCCCTCTTATCTTACTGCCAATCTTCCCTCTTCTCCTGCCCTCATCTCACATCACTCAGATCTTCCCTCAATCTCCCTTATCATCTCTTTCTCACCATGCCACTTCTCCTTAACAAGGCAATACCCTCTACATTCACAAGTGGTCCTTGACATCCTGTCTTCTCAATCAAATTGCCCTATCATACTCATTCTGGCACTAACCTTGAATTGACCTGACTGCTTCCTTATTGCCTACAAACAGTTCCATTTCTCCTCCATCATCAGAAATCTTTCCCTTGATATATTCTTCATTGATATAGCCCTCTATTTTCCTCCCTTTCATAGCTAAACTCTTTGAGAAGACTATCTACAATTGATATTTCCCTACTTTTCTTTTCACACTCTGCTTAACTTCCTACAGTCTAATCTCTAGCCTCATCATTTAACTGAAGCTTCACTTTCCAAAGTAATCAATTATCTAGCTGCCAAATCGAATGGTCTTCTTCACAATCCTTATCCTTCTTGAACTCTCTGCAATCTCAGACACTGGTGATCACTCTCTTCTTGATCTTCTATCTACCAATTCATGTTACCGTTCACACTTCCTTCTCCTCTGCCTCATCTGACTGCTCCTTTGAAGTATTTTCATCTAAACTGCTACCATTAATGGTGGATATTCTCCATGGCTCAGTCCTGGACCCTCATCTGCCTCCAAACTATTTTGCTTGGTTATCTCTCATCAGTTTCCAAGGAGATTTATCATCTCTATGTAAATGACTCACAGATCACTCATCAATCTCTCTCCTGACCTTCAGTGTTGCATCTTCAAATGCATACTGGACTTCAAACTAGACATCTTCAACTCAAAAATGGAATTCAGTATCTTTTCTCAAAAATCCATGAAAGTTCCAAACTTTCTCATTACTATTTGAAGGCACTACCAGCCTTTTAGCAACCTAGACTTACTCCTCACTCTTTCTAACTTATTATAATCAATCTGTTGTCAAGTCCTATTGTTTCTACCTTGGTTATATTTCTCATATACACTCCTTCTCTCCTCCTACAAAGAAGCCACCCCTGGGCAGGGCCTCATCTTCTCATGCTTGGATTATTACAGTAGCCTGCTCTCCAAGTCTCAAGTCTCCACTTATTCCAATCTATCCTTCACCCAGCTATCAAACTGATTTTACTAAAGCATAATTCTATCTCATTTTCCTATATTCTATAAACTTCAGTGACTCCCTATTACCTCCAGATCAAATATGAAAATCTTCTGCTTATTTTTTAAAATCCTATATAACCAAGAATCCCTCCTACCTTTCTAGTCATCTTACACCTTATTCCCTCCCATGTACTCTGCACTCCATTAACTCTGACCTCCTTGCTGTTCATTGAGTAAGATCCTCCATCTCCTGACTTAATGCATTTACTTTAGCTATTCCTTCATGCCTAGAATCCTCTCCCTCTCTTTTTCTACTTTTTTTTTTCTTTCCTGGCTTTCTTCAAGCTTAAGTTACATCTTCTGGAAAAAACAAAAAACAAAACCCTTTCTATTTCTCCTTAATGCTAATGTCTTTTTTCTTAGATGAACACCAGCTTATATATCTTATTTTCATGTTGTCCCTCCCATTAGATTATGAGCTCCTTGAAAATAGGGACTGTTTTTGCCTTTCCTTATATCCCTAGGGCTTAGCATAGTGCCTGTCACATAGCGGGCATTTAATTAATGATTGCTGTCTTAGGAAATTAGGACATTTATGGCAAAGTTAGGAATATTTTTATTTTTTTCTTAAGTTATCTGTGCCACAAGGAAAGAAACAGATTTAACAAACTAGAATACATTTTCTTTTCCAATCCTAGAAATCATAACAATCCACTATTCAAAAGAAAAAGGCAAACATACCAACGTTGTACTTCAGAAATACTCGTACACAATGAAATATCTAGTAAATGATAGATTTATTCATGTGAGGCTCAATCTAAGAAAGCAGAAATACTTACGCAGAAACAATTTCCTCCCCACTCACAAATTTTGCATAGGAAACTGCCTTTCGATGTCCTTTGAACACCATGATGGGCTGTTTAGTGTTGCGAAGATCATAGTAATGGACACAGTGATCTACAGAAAAAAAAAAAAGGCACAAAGAGAAATGCAATGAATGGAAAATACAGAACTCTAGTATTTTTTTCCACATGGTATTGATATTTTATGGCCAAAAACTATGACAAATTATGCTAAACTAGTAAGACCCAGAAAATGCAATGTTATGAAAACTTGATTAACAATGATGAAAAAAAAAGTCAATTTTTTGCATCATTTCTTAGGAAAAGATATTTGAACAAAATCATAAAAGAAATTAAAATAACATAAATGACATATGCCTGAAAAGAAACTCTACTGGAATTTGACATAGATTGGTAAGGAAGAAAACTGTCACTTTAATCTTAAATAGATTTTAATATTGCACATGCTATCATTAACTTCTGGTGAAAAATAATATATTTCGGTTTAAATTAAGTATTGTACTTTGTAGATACTTTCTATAAACTATTTCATACGTTTTCAATAATGCCAGGACTATATGAGTATGATGAGAACTGCTAGCAATTTTAAATTTTTAAGCATCTAGATGTCAATTTTCATTCAAGATTCAAAATGCCCTAAGCTTTCTTTTCAATTGACAAAGGTTAAGCAAGAACTAAGCTTTCTTTTGCTTTCAGTTCTTTAATGTTACATTAAATTTGGGGACTCTAGTTGTTACAGGAAAAAAAAAAAGCAACGAATTCTGCTAATGTTCAAGGTAGATGGAAACCTAGGGATGGGTTAAAAAAGTTAATTTTGAAAAAAAAAAACAAGAGGCTCTTCCTTTATGACTCACCGCCACCCCCACTCCCCCACCCCACCCCCCGCCTTTTTGTATTTCTTCTTTCCTCTGATTTCCTAAATAACAATGGCTCCAAATCCACTTTAAAATTTTAAACAATTGAGAAGATAATCTCTAAGTTACCGAAAAGACTAAAAATATTAGGTAAACATCAAAATTAATATTATCTTATGGAATCGTATATGTACACTGGATTTTAATAAATATCTAACATACTAGAAACAAGACAAAAATGATTATATGACAGTAAAAATGTGAGATTCTAAACAGTTGCAACAGAAATATTCATACCATTCAATGTTATGGTTATTTCTTCTTTGTTTTTCATAAAAGCTACAAACAGGGGAGCTTTACAAATGCAAAACAGCTTTATATTTAAAGAAAAAGTATGTATGTAAAACTGAAATAAAAGAACAAATCAAGCAAAGACATTTATTTCCATGACTGGGAAAAGAAAGAGACTTTGATAGATAGAGAGGATTCTAGACTAACCTTATCTACACCTAAGTTTACATATCAGTAAAATGAGGTTATCTTTATGGATGGACCCTTTTAGCTCTAAATATTGCTCCCTGTGTTTTATTTTCTTTTAATGTGCCATTATGTTCATAGAAAAAATTTTTGTCCACTTTACTTTTTTGAAAAAACAGCATTATCCTGTCTCTTCTGAAAGACATACAGAAAATATAGTCGTTCCTGTCTGTTGTCAGTAGTGCACAATGTACCAAAAACAAGTACTAGTAAATGTCTAACGATAAAAGCTTTTCTGGTTGGGCCCAAATCTAGTAAATATTATAAATCTTTCTTGGCCTCCATGGCCAAGAATATTATTGAATGATCAAGTAAAAACTTTAACTGGTAAATGTTTCCAAAAGATTTTAAACTATTTCAGTTTACTTAAAGTTATTTAAGAACTTACTAATGTCATGATTTTGAAAGGATAGATGGTTTTTTGAACCTGCAAGTCATGAACATTTGGTTATCTAGATATGATTCTGTCCAAGAAATGGATTACCTTTTGGATCTATTAATATAAAAAGAGCTCATGACCAAATGAGAAATAGAAAAGATCACAGAAGATAAAATTGACAATTTTCATTACATGAAAATTTTAAGTGTTTACACCAACAAAAATAATGCAATTAAAATCAGAAGGGAAATATGTAATAGCGTAAAAAAAAATGACACAAGTTTCTATAATAAAGATCTTGTATGCAAGATATAAGAAACTGATTCAAATTTATTAGAACATGAACTAAAATAAAGTTGATGCCAATTAACTGGTAAACAGATAAAAAAGCTATGGTATGTGAAACAGAATATTACTGTGCTGAGATAATGAATATATTGAATATAGAGATGCAAAGAAAGAACTACACAAATTGCTACAAAGTAAATAGAGCCAAGGAAATAACATACACCAAGACTACAATGTACTTCTAAAGAACAACCACCACATAACAAGCCAAAGAGAATTCTGACCAAGAATGGAGTAAGAGCCAAGATGGCAAAGTAAAGGCAGGGATTCACTTGAACTCTCACAAATTCCTTTCCCAAAAACTTTAAAATAACTCCTGAAAAAGAATTCTGGAGCAGCAGAACCAACAAAATGTCGGAGTAAAAGTTTTCCAGCCAAAGACAACTAAAAAGGTAGGTACAGGGATGGAAGTGGTAGAGCAAAGTTGTGTGTAGTACGGTGCACAATGCCCCCCAGCCCCAACAAGCCAGCAGTAGGTAACTCGTACCCAACAAATGGTTAAAGCAGTTGGAGAACAACAAAACTCTCCACAAAAATACCAAGGACAAGCAAAGCTCCAAAGAAGACATAAGAAGACACCTCATACTCCATTCCTTTGCAGAAGTGTGACATCCTTATGTCTGGAACACTGAATATCACATACTTTCAGACTTTTGTCACGCACCGATCATTTTTGCTGTTTTTTTTTCTCTTTTATATGATATGACTCTTGGGGAGGGTGGAGGGAGAGTGATATTGGAAGGAATTTTAGTGATGGAAAAAAAAAAGATAACAGAACTCATTTTTTTTAATGCAAGGAAAAAAAAAATCCTTACCCAATCAATAACTTGTCAAAGGCTATGGATAGACAGTTTTCAAAGAAATCCAAGCTATCAACAATCAAAGGGAAAAAAAATGATCCAACACATACACACACATGAAACTGACTCCTAAGTTCCACCTCCTATTAGTATGTTTGTTAAAAATGATTGAAAAGGAAAATGAGAAATGTGAGAGAAACTGAGAGAACACAGGCATACTATTATTGGTGAGGCTGTGAAATGTAGCATTCTCAATCAACAAGTTTTAATTGTGGACCAAGTGTCAGGCACTATGCTAAGAGCACAGGATAATAAATAAGAAAGCCAAAATTAGTACCTACTCTCATAGAGCTCAAAGGCTAAGGCAGAGATAAAATACAAACAATTGCATACCTATTCATTTTGGAGATAATTTCACATGGAAGATACTAGAAGAGGAGAGAGTAAACAAAAAATCATGGGGAAAGGATCCTTCTGTAAAGATGTGAGCTGAGCTAAATTCTGAAGATAGTCAAGGAAATGCTGAGGCTGAGAAGAGAAGGGAGAGAATTTCAAACGGGGACACCTAGTGAAAACACATGAAATAAGGAGATGGAGAAAGACTACAGTCATTTGATCACACAGTATGTGGAGGGGAATAAGGTCTAAGAAGACTGGAAAATTAGGAAGGAACCAGGTTATGAAAAGTTTTAAAAGCCAAACAAGAAAAATTTATATTTTTATCTGGAGGTCAAAAGGGAAAACTGGACTTTAGTGAAAAGGGGAGTGATTCAGATCTGTGCTATAACCCCTTTGGCAGCTGAGCTGAGAACAAATTGGAGTAGGGAGAAACTTGAGGCATAGAAATTAACCAGGAAGCTACTGTATTAGTCCAGACATAATGGGATAAATCCCTGAACAAGGGTTCAGAGGAGAGAATAGGGTAAATGCAAGAGACAAACTGTAGAATTTTCACTTGGCAAGGGATCAGATATGTGAGGTGAACACAAGTGAGGAGATGAAAATGATAACTAAATTGTGAACTTGTGTAACTAGAAGGATGGTGGTGCCTGGGATAGCTATAGGCATGTTTGGAAAATCTAAAGGTTTAGGGAGAAAGATGACTTTCTATTTTGAACTTTTTGAGTTTAGAAGTCTCCATGATACCCTGGTTAAGATCCTGGACAGCATTTTGCAACTGTGAACCAAAAGTCACTAAAATGGCATGGCTTTATTCCTTAACCCACTAAAATCACTATTTATGAAAATATGTATAGCAGAATATTTATGGTAGCAGTTAGCAAGAATTTTCAAGTGTTTATTATGTGCTAAGCACTGTGAGGAGCAAAGAACAGAAACTAAGGGGGTGTCCATCATTAGGAAATGGTAATTATGATATATGAATGTATTACACAATAATAAATTATTAAATGGACAATTCTAAAGAAAACTGGAAAACTTTATATAAATTTTTCCAAAGTGAACTGAGTTAAATCCAGTAGAACAAGTTATAAAATTACAACAATTAGAATGAAAATAACCTTGAAAGACTTAGTTATGATCAAGACTATCACAAAACATGATGCCCATGGACCAAAGATGAAGCATATGACCTACATCTCTTTTTTTAAATTTATTTTTTATTTTTGGTTTACAACACTCAGTTCCACAAGTTTTTGAGTTCCAAATTTTCTCCCTCTCTTTCTCCTCCCTTTTCCCCCCCAAGATGGCATATAATCTGATGTAGGTTCTACATATACTTTTGCATTTAACTTATTTACGTAATAGTCAAGTAAAGAGCAATTATATCCAATGGAATGGATCATGAGAAAGAAGAAACAAAAACAAAAAAGATGGAAAAAAAAAAAGGGAGAACAAATAGTTTGCCTCAATTTGCATTCAGACTCCATAATTCCTTTTGCGGATGTGGATAGCTTTTTCAATTATGAGTCTTTTGGAGCTGTCTTAGAACCTTATATTGCTGAGAAGAGCCAAGTCTATGAAAGTCATCACAGATACCCTGTGTCTGTAATCATGTATAATAATTCTGCTCCCCTCACTCAGAATCAGATCATGTAGGTCTTTCCAGGTTATTATGAAGTCCTCTGTTCCCCATTTCTTACAGCACAATAGTATCCCATTACATTCATATACCACAACTTGTTTAGTCATTCCCCAATTGATGGGCATCCCCTTGATTTCCAATTCTTTGCCACCACAAAAAGAGCTGCTATAAATATTTTTGTACATATGGGTCCATTGCCCACTTCTATGATGTCTTTGGGATACAGCTCTGTAAGTGGTATTGCTGGGTCAAAGGGTATGCAAATTTTTGTAGCCCTTTGGCAATAGTACCAAACTGCTCTCCAGAACGGCTGGATCAGTTCACAACTCCACCAACAATGTAACAGTGTTCCAATTTTCCCACATCCTCTCCAGCATTTATGATTTTTCTGTTTTGTCATGTTAGCCAATCTGACAGGAGATATGGTACTTTAGAGTTGTTTTGATTTGCATTTCTCTAATCAATAATGATTTAGAGTATTTTTTCATTTGTCTATAGATATCTTTAATTTCTTCCTCTGAAAACTGCCTGTTCATATCCTTTGACCATTTCTCCACTGGGGAATGAATTGTATTCCTATAAATTTAACTCAGTTCCCTGTATATTTTAGAGATGAGGCCTTTGTCAGAGACACTAGTTGTAAAGATTTTCTCCCAATTTTCTGCTCCTCTCCTAATCTTAGTTGCATTGGCTTTGTTTGTACAAAAACTTTTCAATATGACATAACCAAAATTATCTATTTTTCATTTTATAATGCTCTCTATCTCTTGTTGGGTCATGAATTCTTCCTTCCCATAAATCTGACAGGTAAACTATTCCTTGCTCTCCCAAACTGCTTATAGTATCAGCCTTTATTCCTCGATGGTGGACCCTTTTTGACTTTATTTTGCTTTACGGTGTAAGATATTGGTCTATGCCCAGTTTCTGCCAAACTATTTTCTGGTTTTCTCAGCAGTTTTTGTAAAATAGTGAATTCTTTTTTTTTTTTTTTTGGAGGGGGAAAAGCAGGGCAATTGGGGTTAAGTGACTTGCCCAAGGTCACATAGCTAAAGTGTGCCAAATGTCTGAGGCTGGATTTGACCTCAGGTCCTGCTGACGGCAGGGCCAGTGCTCTACTCACCGCACTACCTAGCTTGCCTGAAAATAGTAAATTCTTAACCCAGAAGCTGGATTCTTTGGGTTTATCAAAGAGTAAATTGCTATAGTCATTGACTACTGCATCTTGTGTACCTAAACTACTCCATTGATCTTAGCCAGTACCAAGTAGTTTTGATGATTAATGCTTTATAATACAGTTTAATGTCTGGTATGGGGGCAGCTAGGTGGCACGGTGAGTAGAGCACCGGCGCTGGAGTCAGAAGGACCTGAGTTCAAATCTGACCTCAAACACTTGACATATGTACTAGCTGTGTGACCTTGGGCAAGTCACTTAACCCCAATTGCCCTGCCAAAAAACAAAGAAACAAACAAAAATATCTGGTATGGGTAGGCCACCTTCTCTAGCATTTCTTTTCATTAATTCCCTTGATATTCTGGACCTTTTGTTCTTCCAGATGAATTTTGTTATTATTTTATCCACCTCTGTAAAAGAATTTTTTGGTAGTTTGATTGGAATAGCACTGAATAAGTAAATTATTTTAGGTAAAATTGTCATTTTTATTGTATTAGCTTGGTCTAACCATAAGCAACCAATGTGTTTTTTTTTTTCATTTATTTGCATTTAACTTTATTTGTGTGAAAAGTGTTTTGTAATTGTGTTCATATAGGTCCTGGGTTTGTCTTGGCAGGTAGACTCTCAAATATTTTATAGTGTCTACAGTAACTTTAAATGGAATTTCTCTATCTCTTGCTGTTGGGCTTTGTTAGCAACATACATGACCTACATCTTGACTGAAAGGTAATGAATTCAAAGTTCACTAAGTGAGACACATTTTTGGACGTGACTAAAGAGGGAATCTACTTTGATGGACTGCATATTGGCTATTTTTAAAAATAAGCAAATTAAGCATTTAATTTTAATTTTTTTTTGTTCAATTGTAATGGGACAAAAGGAAAAGGGAACAATACTTAACAGGAAAAACAAAATTAAATTGAAATTAGATAAGATACTCTAGCTGTATCTACCCAGAATATTATACAACCAATGAAGTACCCTGATGATACCCAAAGACGCAGGTATCTTTTAGTAGCTATGAAAAGCTCTTTGATTCAGAAATGTCAGAAGAGCTAAATAAATCTAAGTTACTTCCTTTTAAACTCATTTGGGCCTCTGTTCTTTAAATTTGGAGGAGTACATAACCTTCTGGTTAATTTTTTATCTCATTTTCTCTTTGGATATAGTAAATTACACAGTACTTCATCTTATTGCTTTGAACAATGACGAGGAAGACAAAGAAGCGCACATACAATGTTGTCTAGAACGGAACTGTTACTCATTTTACAATTTTCACATCCCCAGTGCACAGTACTGGGCATATTCTCAGTATATCATAAATGCAAGTTCACTGAGGCAAAACTGAAGGGTAACGGCAGGAGAGAAGAGAAGTATGTGTGTCTGTGCTGGGCTCAAGCTATGAACTCAAAAGTACTTACACAGAAACCATTTCCTCCAAAGTCACAACTCCAAATTCTCAGAAATGAGCCTAGGAGCAGTAAAACTCTATGATTCTAAATGAATCTGCATCAGATGACTGAGATGTTATTAAAAGTTGCATTTACCTTTGAAAAACTAGAGAAGTCCAAGCTTTCAGAACACACCAGCTCACTCAATGTCTATCCCATAATTGCAAATCCAGGACAAAGATTGGTGGGCAATAAATTTAGCAATTAACTATCGATTGATTATTTTAGCTTATTTAAGTGTTACTGCCCGACTAGCTTTTTTCCCCTATTAAACTGACATGAGAGAGAGAGAGAGAGAGAGAGAGAGAGAGAGAGTGTGTATGTGTCAGTCTGTCTATGCTTGCTTTAAGTCATTCAAATTTTGGTCAAGTGGGTTTAACAACTGTTAGGCCAAACAGACTTTTTAAACTAGATAAAAATACTAACTGCTAAAGAAACAGAGAGCCTTAAAAGCCAAAATAAATCAGAAAAATGAAATTCCAGGTACCTTACAGAAATGTCTCCTGACCAATCAATCAAGAAGCAATACTGCCCTTGTACATAGTAATAACTGTGGCATTCAAATCCTTCTTGGGCTTTATATTCTATTTGACACTGACAAATTACAACAGTAGGCAGTGGAAAAAAAATTCTATACTAATCTCAACTTACTAACTTATAATTACTTGTGACTTAGGCAACCTCTAGGTAGGAAATATTTATGTGTCTAAAATATGTATTAAATCAAAGCTGGGCATACATACCTATTTACCACTTTTGCTACCCTGAATCCATTAAAATGGTAAATTGAGTATAATACAGAGCTCTTCTAGAAGACTTACTTTTTCTCACTTATTACCTACCATATGACTTATTTTACAATTCTTTTTAAACTTCTTTTTAGTATTAATTTATTTAAACTTAAATGCTAAAACTTAAATACACAATAAGAAAAAGAAACGTAAATGTAAAAGAAAAAATTGTTATGTGTACAACAGAACGCAAGAGGATTCAAAATATAGAGCATAAATTTCCATTTGAAGAAAGCCTGTATAATAAATACTATGCATTGTGTTCATAGATGTCCATCTTTTCTTTGCTTTCTTTTAAGTTTTCTTTTGCTCTCTTCTGTGTACTTTTTATTTAGTTCTTTTTTCTACCCTTCCTCCCCCACCTCCCAGAAAGCTACAACTAAGCACAGATATATGTGTGTGTACATATACATATCCAAAAATACATAAAGATATGTACATGCATATATATACACGTACTTACATACACATACATGTACTTAAATATCTATAATCATACTCATATATAGACATATACATTCATATGCATCTATGTAAGACTGTACCATACATATTTGTCCTCTGTTTCTCAGAGTGGATAACCTCTTTCGTCATAAGTCCGAGTGTTTCCATATTTTCTGAAGTCTACCAACTTATCGTTTCCTATACCACGGCTATATTCCAATCTTATACTGTCTAGTTATTTTAAATAATCTAAAACGAAACTGATTAATATGGCTAAAAATCCCTCCCTTATCTTCTCCCCCCTCCCTATCCCCTTAGCCTTTTATTTCCTTCTAAATTTAGAAGACTTTTATACATTTCTCTCTATGTGTATGTATATATAATGTATGTATATATGTGTGTATTGTAGGTATGTATATATGTATGTACACACACAGACACAGAGTTCCCTCTTAAATCCATTCCCAATGAAAGTAGCGCTCTAGAACTAGCAGCCCTCCTCCCCCATCTAATTCCACTGTGTCAATTCTTTCTCTTGCACCTCATTTGTATAAAATACTTTTTATATTTATAGCTGTTCCCAAATGGTTTTACTTTTTAAAATCATACCATACTCAGGTCTACCCTAATCTTTATTACAAACTCCCCAATTACTAATAATACTAATAATAATCTTAGACATATGTTTTACATTTTACATACATAAAAGGTAAACAGTCTGTCCTTACTGAGCCCCTGTAATTAGTCTTTTATATGTACCTTATATTTCTCTTGGATCTTATATGTCAAATCTTCTATTAAGTTCAAATTTTTTTTAAACAAAATCTTGAAACTCTCACAATTTACTAAATGTCCATTTTTTCCATTCAAGATTATGCTTAACTTTGTTGGGTGTGATATTTTTGGCCATAATCCCATCTAGTAAACAAATTCGGACATCTGCAAAGAAATACTACAAAAGCAAAGGAAAACTATTCAACATTTGATGAGACAGAGGACCCTGTGGAATTTAAAAAGAACATGGGAAAACATATGCTGCTCCTGAGTGATTCAAAAGAGAAATGAGAATTATGAGAATAGAATTTATGGTGTATACAGCAAAAATAATGCGCATCAAGAAAAACTTGAATTTGTAATGGTAAAACTCAAAGAAACAAAACAATAGCTTGAAAATGCAAATAGACACAAATGAACGACAACCTAGAATAGAAACAAAACAGAAAAAAAAAAAAAAGAAAAAACAAAAGTAACAGCAAAAGAAAATACGCTGACCCTTTCAGCAAAACATAATGATCTTAAAGAAAGAATGTGTGGGGACAACTTAAGGATCATAAGTCTCCCAGAAGTAAATGATAGGATAAAAAAAATCCCAACATCAAAACGCAGGAAATGATAGAAGAGAATTCCCTAGAACTTCTGAACATAGAAAATGAAATACCAATTGAAAGAATTTACAGATTGCCTTCAGAAAACAAAACAAAATATTTATATAAGGCTGCAAATTCCACGACTCATGGTAGTTAAATACTATATGACCTGAAGATTTAAGATTGATTTAGCTTCAAAGAAAATCAGGTGATTTCTGTACACTGAAGCATTTGAAGCTTATGGAATAATGAATAGTACTTACTAATTTACTTCATGCTAGGTGGAGCATGTGTGCCTAGTGTGCCAGGCACTGTGCTAAGTATTTTTTACAAATATTATCACATTTAATCATCATAACAACCCTCCAAGGTAGCTGTTATTATTATCCCCATTTTTTAATACAGAAAACTGAGGCAAACAGAGGTTAAGTGACTTGTCCAGGGTCACAGAGTTAGTAAGTATATGAGGCTAGCTTTGAATTTAAGTCTTCTTGACTCCTGGCCCAATGTTCTATCCCCTATGCCATCAGTAGCCTCTAAGTTGCCATAATTTTTTTGTGTATTCCCCAATTATGGGCACTCCTTCATCAAACTTCATATGTGTGTGAAATGGATATGTGTGGAATGAGATTTTGATTGCTTATTCCACAGACATTTAAAATCACTGAATTTCATAGGAAAATAACATTTCAGCAGATGTCTAGAACAAAGAAATTTAGAATATGAAAAACCAGATCTATAGGATAAATTGATAGAAAACAACTGATGATTATTAGAATGAAATCAATATTCTCTTGGCAAATAATCTGGTTGGATTGTATGTTCTATATTCCATGTATACATACTAAAATGTTGGGCAACACTACTATGTTTTATGATATATACCAGAATACTAACAGGGCCAGAAGGAATATCATAATTTTTTTATTAAGTATTTCATTCATGAAGTAAGGGATTAAACAGATTACAATCAACTATCAGTGAAATAAAGCCATTTTTAAGGATATCTATATATTATTCTATTATCTATATATTATAAAGTCATCTATACAGTCCAAATTTAGCATCAGGGGGAAAAAGCACTACCATACTTAATTTTTTAACTAAGCCATTTGTGGTTATGTTTTCACCAGACTCTAAGTTTGTCATGAATTTGTGTTACCCATAAATAAGGTTTTGAATCTGTTTTGTTCACTATAGAAGATTTTTATATTTTATCCTTCCTTTCTCTATACATCCTTATTCTCCCAATAAAATAATGTTCTATTCATAGATGGTTTATCACCTTATCATGTTTAGTACTTAAAATAGCCCAACCTTTCAAACAGAAAGTAAAAAAATGAAATAAAGGTTTAAGTGGTGGCAAAGAATTGGAAATTGAGGGAATGTCCATCAACTGGAGAATAAACAAGTTGTGATATGTGATTGTGATAGAATACTATTTTGTGATAAGAAATGACAAGCAGAATGCTCAGAAAAATCTGGAAAGACTTATATGAATTGTTGCAAAGTGAAATGAGCAGAACCAGGACAACACTGTACACAATTACAACAATATTGTAAAGATGATCAATTGTGAAAGACTTAGCTATTCTGATCAAGATAATGGTCCAGGACAATTCCAAAGCATTCACGATGAAAAAAGGCTTTCCATCTCAAGAAAGAGAACTAAAGAATTATAAATGCAGACTGACCACACGTTTTAACTTTACTTTCATTAGTTTATTTTGTTTGTGTTTTCTTTTGCAATATCACCAATATGAAAATTGGTTCTGCATGGCCTCACATACATAATTAATATCAAATTGCTTACCTTCTCAAGGAGGGATAAAGGAGAGAGAAAGAATTTGGAACTCAAAATCTTTAAAAAATAAATGTTACAAGTAAATTTTTATATTACATATGTACATATATACACATATATATCATATATTTTAAAAGAAATAGAATGGCAACTTATTTATAAGTGATTACTTTGCCCAAGACAAAATATAAAGAGAAACTGAATCAAAGGAATGAATCCTTTAAAAGTGACTTCAGATATTTTGGGGCTTTCTGTTAAAGTACTATATGTCAAAATTGATTTTTTTTCTTTTTCCTTTAAAATTAAACTTAGAAATCTGTAATTCTGGAATGTAACTTTTAAAAACAAATAATAGAAATGAAATATTTTCATACTAATAATTTTTAAATAATGTAATGTACTTTCATAGCAATTCTATTAAGTCTTTTTGGGCATTTTAATAGAAAAATTTGACAGGAAAAAATCAAATACATGCTTTTAAAGAATGTAAATTTGTTATAAAAAAAATCTAGCCAATAGCAAACATTTTCCACAAATTGTCATTACACTGATACATTTAGAACTCTTCAATTGGATTTTTTTTTTCAATGAGAGCTAAATTAAAAGGTATTGGCTCAACTTACTGAATTCCTAGGACAAGAAGCTTTTCCTAATGTCCCTAAAAGCTAGTGTCCTCTATGGTTACCTCCAATTTGATTTGTGTATATATTGTTTTTACACAGTTATTTGCATGTTTTCTCCCCCATTAGAATGTGAACTCTTGAGAAAAGGGTCTGTGTTTCTTGCCTTTTGTTGTATCCTAAGCACTTAACACAGTACCTGGCACATAAAAGGCATTTAATAAATGCTGACTGACGTGACAGACTGAATTGTATACTTTAAACTTAGCTGAGCCTATTACTCCCAGTACTACTTCCCAAGCAGTGCTTCAGCAGGCTTCTCACTCTGGCAACATGTCCATGCTTATTGCTTTCCATTCTAATAACTGATTCCCTACCCAGAATTTCCATTTGGCAAAGTATATGCACAGTATTCATTCTCATTTCTAACCTGGCTCAGTCCTTGATGGCAGAGATTGCCACCCTTTTGGTTTGCATTTGTATTCACAGTGCTTAACACAGTATAAAGCACATGTAAATGCTTAATAAATGCACTTTGTCTCTTTCTCTCTCTCTGTCTTGCTCTCTCTTACTCATTAGTCAAGCACAGGGGTGGGGAACCTGTGGCCTTCTAGGTCCTTGAATGTGGTCTTTTGACTGAGTCCAAGTTTTATAGAACAAATTCTTTTATTAAGGGAATTTGCTCTGTGAAGTTTGGATTCAGTGTAAAGGCCGCACCTAAAGACCTAGAAAGTCAAATATGGCCTCAAGGACACAGGTTCCCCACTCCTGGTCAAGGGTGACAAGAAATATAAGATATTTTTCTGCTAAGTATTACATATCAAAATTATTCTGCTAGAGTCCTGGGGAGAACAAGTAGAAATTCAATGTCAAAATGGAAGAAAGAAATGAGAGAAGGATGTGTTGAAATCTAAAGGAAACATTCTAAATGTCTTATAAATGAAATCTTTAATTCCATAGACAAGATGTTGAGGATAGGAGTAGAGATGGGGAGAGAAAATAAATACTATTAACTAAGCTTAGGCTACTAGAGGTAGCATGAAGACTATTATTAAAACTATTCTTGAAACTGGGTAACATATAATCCAGATGAGAATAGTATAAATTCAGAATATCCATTTAAAATCTTGGGCATAGATTAGTACTGCTGGAAAATAAATGCCAAAGGCATAAGTGTTACTGCTGAGGCATAATGATGATCATTTCACCCATTAACTTATATTACTAACTTCAAGGAAAAAAAAAAAGTTATACCCTTAAAAAAAACCCACTAGATTATCTGCATTTATCCAAAAATGATTATAGTTTATATTATGTTTCAACTCAGTAAGCATCCAAATAGAATATTTTATTAACATCTCAGATAGCTGGTTTGATGGTTTTCCCTTCAGTGCCGAAAAGATAAAGTTAAATCATTTCTCTATTCCTTTCCACTTGATATTATAGTCTTTGACTAAAAAAAATTGGCTTTCAAATTTTTAAAATATATATTAAGAAGATTAATCCCTTCTTTTTCAATCCTGTCATTATATGCTGGCAGGAACAGAATTTTTCCCTTGAGGACTTCTTTAGCTGCATCACAGAAATTTTAATATATTGTTTCATTGTTTCACATATTTACTGTTTCCATGATTTTTTCTTTGATCCACACAATATTTAGGATTTCTTTGTTAAGTCTCAATTTAGATCTTTATTTTTTATTTCTGTTCCTTGAACTGATTATTATATTTATTGTGTTATAGTCTACAAAGTATGTGTTTACTATTTCTGTCTTTTCTCATTCATTTGTTTATCTCTATGGCTAATACATGGTAAATTTTCATAAAAGTTCCACAAGGTGCTGAGAAATACATAATTTTTTCAGCAGTTCCATTTAGAAGACACAATGAGTCTATTAGCTCTATTTCTCCAACAATTTGTTCAGTTCTATTTTTTCCTTTGTTTACATTTGTTATAATTATTCAAAACTGAGAGGGAAATTGAAATCTCCAGCCACTGTGTTACTATTTATGTCTTGTACTCCAGTTAATTTTTCCTTTATGAATTAAATGCTAAGGTATCTGAAATATGTAAGTTTAATAGTTATTTGTTTTCTATAATTATTGAGCATAATGTGGTTTCCTTGTTTATCCCTATTTTTGTCCTGAATGTTGATTTTTGCTTTTTATGATAGCATGATTTCAACTCCTGCTTCTTTTTTGGATTCACCTAATGTGTTAGTAAAAACTTTTTGATCCTTCATTTTTATTTTTGTTTGTATTTTTTAAATTAAATGTTTATTTTCAGATCCACATTCTATGTCTGTTTTTTAAATGTGCTTCTTGTAAGCAAAAGGTTGTGAGACTTTGTTTTCTTATTGAATCTGATGATTTTTCACTTAATTGGATTGTTTACAAATAACTGAGGAAAGAAAGAAAGCAAAAGGGAAAGGAAAACCAGAAACCAAACTGAATTGCAGAGAATTATAAGGAGTGATAAGGTTTTCTTAAATGAGCAATACAAACAGAAAAAATGGGATCGACAAGAGATCTCTTCAAGAAAATTAGAGATATAAAGGGAATTTTCATGCAAAAATGGGCAGGATAAAAGACAAAAATGGGAAGGACTTAAAAGAAGCAGAAGAAATTAAGAAGAGGTGGCAAGAATACACAAAAGAGCTATACAAGAAAGACCTTAACATCACTGAAAACCACAACAGTGTGGTTACTGATCTAGAACCAGACATCCAGGAGGATGAAGTCAAGTGGGCCTTAGGAATCACTGCTAACAGTAAGGCTAGTGGAGACAACAAAATTTAAATTTTAAAAACTTCACCATCATTTGACACTAAGGGAATAGGAGGATGTGTATACATCAATAAATCATTACTTCTTTCTCTTAGACAGTCCAGAAATCTGTGTTCAAAAGCCAGAGAACAATAGCCCTCTCCAAATGATTGCCTGGCTCTGCTTCCATTATGGTCCCCATAGTTATCATTCAAAAAAGCAGCCCTTCTATAGATGTGACCTGGCAGTGGTTTCTACAGGTGCTACAGCACCCATATCCTTAGTAACTAAAGCTAATGAAAGCCAAAAAAATAAATTTCTTATCACCAAAATACCAGGCATCATTAAATAGTTCAGTATATATTATTTTATCAGTAGAAATGACACCCAAAACCTCAGCACTACTGGGTCATTCCATCTGACTTGTAGTTGAAATACCCTCTGTGCTGTTTCCCCTTACAATGTGAGCTCTGTGAGAGTCCAGCTTGTCTTGTTTTTCTATTAGAAGCACTGGGTGGGACAGTGGATAGAGTGATACACTTGGAATGTGGAAGACTTGAATCCAAATCTGACCTTGGACCCTTATCAGCTGTGTGACTGAAGTGCCACCAAACCTCTCTCAGCCAATTTACTCATTTGTAAAATGCAGATAATAATAGCACCAACCTCCCAAGGTTGTGGTGAGAATTAAATGAGAATATTTAAAGTGTTTTACAAGCTTTAAAATGCTGTTTTGCTGCTGCCGCTGAGTCTTTCAGTCAATGTGACCTCGTGGTCCATAGCATGCCAGTACTGTCCATGAGACTTTCTAGGCAAAGACACTGAAACGACTTGCCATTTCCTTCTTCAGTGGATTAAGGCAAATAGAGGTGAAGTGACATGCGTAGGATCAAACAGATATTAAGTGTCTGAGGCTGGATTTGAACTCAGGTTTTCCTGACTCCAGGACCAACCCTCTATCTACTGAATCACCTAGATTGCTTCCAAGGCAAACAGAGGTTAAATGACTTGTACAGGGTCAAACAGCTAGTAAGTCGCTGAAGCTGGATTTGAACTCAGGTCTTTCTGATACCAGGCCCAGCGCTCTATTCATTAAGCAAACTTGCCTTTATGTGTTAGCTATATACTACCTTAAAGTGCTAGCAATTATGGTTTGAATCTGCAATGCATTTTATACAGTAAGTGATTAATACTTTTTCATTCACTTATTCATTCATATTCTATTACTTGGTAACAGTGTAGATAATATAAAATTAGCAGAAATGGGTGAAAAAAATTTACTGCATGATAGAGAAATATATAATATGAATTACAATGGGCAGAGAAGCAAAGAAACAAAACAATACAAGCATTTGTCATTATAGAAGTAGCAATCATTTGGTAAAAGTAGGAAACCTAGTAGCAAATATTAATCTGTAATGACTGTGGTCCATATGATATCTATCTTTTAAATATGTACATTTAAAATCCTAACCTATTCCTCTTATGAAGCACATTATCATCAAATAAGATTTAATAAATATCCTCACAAGGACAGCCATACACTATGCAGCAGTATATAGTTGCTCCACATCATTACAGAAGCTGCAGATAATATTTTATTCTTATGAATATAATACAACAAAAATCTGTGTGACTACAGTATAATAAAGTATAATTACTGTATTCATTTCTAGATTGTATGTAATTATATAGATGGAAAAGGGGGTTGACATCAGATTTCTTGGATCGATAATGTACTGTCCTTTATGTGAAGAGATATCTTTTACTGTCATTACGAAAGCATGTACAGTTACTTTTCCCATTAATAATAAAGTACTTCTTCAGTCACATTGAAAAGGTTTTAAGGTATAGGGAATACAATGTCCCCCTGTACTTATTTTTTTTAATTACTAAAAATGGGATTTTATTGAGAAAAACAAAATGCAGTTATTGAAGAATCTTATTCAACAAGGCAATGTCCATGTACAAGGTTAAATCTTACACAATTTCTTGATCTATGCGGTCACAGAAATTATGTGCAATGATCCTCTGCTTACCAATAATAAGCAAAGAATACAATAGACAGACATATACTAGCCAATGATGTTTGCCACTGTTACAGAGAATGTTCAGCTCAGTACAAGTGGAAGAAAAAATTCCTCCAGGTCCTTTTTGGAAATAACATTCTGCTAACTGCATATAACGATAAGAACTACAAAAATGAGAATCACAACTGTTTGAGAGGCCTGCCTTAACAATCTATATAAGGAAAACAAAGTGAATATTTGCCTCTTTTATTGAACGTATATTGCTTGTTGTCTCTCCCATTAGATTAGAAACTCCTTGAGGGCAGGGAACTGTCTTTTGCCTCTTTTTGTACCCCCAGCACTTACCACTGTACCTGGCACATAGTAGGCACTTAATAAAATGTTTACTGACTAACTTACTAATATTCATTTGGGAACAAAAATTACAAGTATTACAGAGGGCAAAGGAAGAAGCACATGGTGGTCCTAAGTTGGCTTCTGAGTATTACCAATAATAACTTGCCCATGAGAAGTAGCATAAAGAAATACAAGAAATATGTTTAATAAAAGAGGTAAATATTCATGTATCAAGAGCCAAACACAATACTTGTACATCTTCAGTGTTACAGTGGTACACATGAAATGTTGAAAAGCATGATTGAATGGCTCCAGAATTCTGAGAACATCCTTAGACGAATAATGAGAAGAGACTCACAAGAATGACAGAATGAAGGTATACAGGCTGGAAGTGAGAGAACATATGCAGGAGATCATGGATTTAGTGAAATAATGGACTCTATAAATACTTCTTATTCTCCTTGTAAATCAAAGGCAGGTAAAAGTCATTGTGAAAGATTAAGTTTGTACTTGGCAGAACAGACAAAGGTCAACTAGCTTGGACACTGGACACTATACTAATGGTCACTGTCTCAGTTCTGAGTTAAGTAACTGGTCTTTTATTCTAATTTCAGAGATAAAGAATGTACAAAAATGTGAAAAATAATGTAATGAAGAGAACTGGACAAGGAATATGGCAAGGGTGAGGAGTGCAAAGTGGGTTTGAGTTCACTCATCTCTAATATGAGTAAGGACAGATCAGGCGGCATGATTCTAAGATTCAACATTACAATGTTCTTCCCTAATACTTATTTTGACACAATTGGACACATTTTCTATCTTTTGCTGCACGTGCAAAAATACAATCTATTTCTATTAATGGTAAGAGAAGTTCCCACTGCTTTGAGATTCTATATTTCAATTATCGCTTACAAATAATGAAATAAAAATTTAATGTAGTATTTATGTACTGTAACTCAATTCCATTCCCATAAGTTACATAGACATTCCGCCGCAAAGATAATTCATCAGAACATGCTACAAAATATAAGTTGTATGATTTAACAGAGGCCAACGACCTAAATGACAGAAATACAATAAGCTTATTAATTATATCATAATCCCAACAAGCATGGGGCTGTAAGCTAATAGTGTTTATTATTTTTCCTTTGTAAGAGCACAACAAGGGATAAAGCCAATTTGATAGGACAAAAATACTTAATCAATAGTTGATTATTTCTTTGCAGCAATTTATCACACCTGATATCAAGTAACCTTTGAAGTTATTCTGTGAGTTCTGACTATTTGGATACAGCACGCATTCCCTCTTACTTGGGAACATTAAGAAGTATCTCAGAGGTGATATACACCAATTAATCTATGAGAAGGAATCCCCTGGACCATGCCCCTCCAAAGTCCCTCAATATTTGTTTAAATTTCTCCAATAGGTAATTCATAACTTTCCAACTAAAGAGTTAAAGTTAAAATTGTTAGAAGGCTTTCTTTTTATTTGGATAAAATCTGAGGAGGCCAAGTCAATATAATGAAAATGACGATCCTGCCTAAATTAATTTATTTATTCAATGCCGTACTGTAAATTAAACTACCAAAGAATTGTTCTATTGAGCTAGAAAAAATAGCAACAAAATTCATATGGAAGAATAAAAGGTCAAAAAAGAAAAAGGGAATCCTAGAAAAAAAAATGCTGAGGAAAGTGGCCTCACAGTTTGAGATTTTAAACTACATTGCTGTTCAGTGATCTAAATTGTGCCTGACTCTTCATGAGCTCATTTGGGGTTTTCTCGGCAAAGATACTGGAGTGATTTGCCATTTCTTTCATTTTATAGATGAGAAAACTGAGGCAAATAGGGTTAAGTGACTTGCCTGGGGTCACACAACTATGAAGTGTCTGAGGCCAGATTTGAACTCAGGAAACACTATGACACCTAGCTGTCAAGCTATTTTACAAGAAATAATCCTCAAATGAATCTGGTAATGGTTAAGAAATAGAGTGGTGAGTCAGTAGACTAGATTTGGTACACAATACACAGTAGTAAATGACCATAGCAATCTAGTGCTTGATAAACACAAAGATCCAATATGTTGGGGTAATAACAGCTCAACATTTGACAAAAATTACTGGGAAAACTGGAGAGTAGTTTGGCAAAAACCAGGCACTGAGTATCTCATACCATATACCAAGATAAGGTGAAAATGGATAAATGATTTAGACATAAAGGGTGATGATATCAAAAAAAATTGGGGGAGCATGGGAAAATGTACCTGTCATATATAAGGATAAGGGAAGAATTTATGACCAAGCAAGACACAGAAAGGATAAAGGACATAAAATAGATAATTTTGATTATTTGAAATTGAAACATTTTTGCACAAACAAAACTAATACAGCAAAATTAGAAGGAAAACAGGAATCTAGAGGAAAAATTACAGCAAATTTCTCCAATAAAGGCCTCATTTCTCAAATATATATAGTGATCTGAGCTAAATTTAAAAAATAAGAGCCATTTCACAGTTGATAAAAAGTCAAAGGGTAAGAACAGGCAGTTTTCAGAAGAAATCAAAGCTATCAATAGTCACATAAAAAATGCTCTAAATCACTACTTATTAGAGAAATGTAAATTAAAACAACTCTGACATACCACCACTTGATACCTACCTTGATACCTGGTAGAAAAGGAAAATGATAACTGTTGGAGAGGATGTGGGGAAATTGCGACACTAACACGCTATCTCTGCTATCTGCAGAATTGTGAACTGATCTAACCATTGTGGAGAAAAATTTAGAACTATGCTCAAAGGGCTATAAAACTGTGCACCCCCTTTGACCCAGTAATACCCCTAATAAGTCTATATTCCAAAGAGATTTTTTTATAGGAGGAACGGATTTATTTGTACAAAATATAATAGGTCTTTTTGTGGTGGCAAAGAATTGGAAATTGCGGGGATGCCCATCAACCGCAGAATGGCTAAACAAGTTGTGGTATATAATTATGATGAAATAATCTCATGTCATGAGAAACAATGAACAGGATGCCCAGAAAAATTTGGGAGGACTTATATGAACTCTTGCAAAGTGAAATGAACAGAACCAGGAAAACACTGTAGAGAGTAACAACAATATTGTAAGGATGATCAACTATGAAAGACTTAGCTACTCTGACCAAGGTAATGGCCCAAGACAATTCCAAAGGACCCAGGATAAAAAATGCTATCCACCTCAAGGGAGAGAACTGATGAACTATGAATACAGACTGTACCATAATTTCTTACTTTATTTTTATTCTTTTACTTTATGTTTTCCTTTGCAATGTGGCTAATACAGGAATGTTTTGCATGACTGCACATGTCTAATCAATATCAAATTACCTTCTCAAGAAAGGATGGAGGGGTGAGAGGGAGAGAATTTACAATTCAAAATTTTAAAAAATTACTTAGAGAGAAGGAGAGAGGGAGAGGGGGAAGGAGAGAGAGAGAGAGAGAGAGAGAGAGAGAGAGAGAGAGAGAGAGAGAGATCTATGTTGGAAGAAAAAGAAGAATTAAAGAATTAACAGGACTTTTGCATGGGGTGAATGGAATTGAAATAACTGGAACGAAGATAACTGACAGCAGAGAAGACTGAGCTCCTCAACTCTAATTATGTTTCCTTTGGGTCTGCAAAGAATGACCATTACATCGAAAATGAAAGAACAAAAATAATTAAGAATAAGATGAAATCCTGAAAGCACTGAGCTGCTCTTGATGAATTCAAGGCATCTGAAAAAAATAACTGACATCCTCAGTGTTATGTGAAAGTTCACAGAAAATGGGAGAGGTACCACAAGACTGGGGAAGTACAAATGTCCTAATTTTTAAAAAATCAAAGAAGGATTTTGTAAAGTATAAACCAGTGAACTTGACAGTGATTCTATAACTGGAAAAATTCTATAAAGTATCATGAAAAAGATAGCTGCTGAACATCTAGAAATGGAAGTATTCACTACAAACAAACAGCAACGTGTCATGACAGATTAGTCTCACTCCCTCTCGCCTCTTATTATTTTTATTTTTCATGTTTAATTTTTATTTTTAACTACATGTAAACAAAAATATTTTACATTTAAAAAACTTAAGTTTCAAATTCTCTCCCTGCCTTCCTCTCCCCTGCTTGAAAAAGCAAGAATTTGATATAGATTGTACATATAAAGTCATGGAAAATATTTCCATATTAATCATGTTGCAAAAAAAAAAAAAGACCAAACAAGAATAATGAAGTAGAAAAAAAATGGCTGCTTTAATCTACATTCAGCATTTTTCCTCATAAGTCCTTAGGAATAGTATGTTGCTCAGAATAGCTAAGTGATTCATAGTTTATCATTGAACAATATTGTTACTATGTACGATGTTGTCCTGGTTTTTGTTCACTTCACTCTGCATCAGTTCATACAAGTCTTTCCAGATTGTTCTGAAATTCTCCTGCTCGTCATTTCTTATAGCATAATAGCATTCCATCACAATCATATACCACAACTCGTTAAGCCATTCTCCAATTGATGGGTATGCCCCTCAATTTCTGGGAAACTGGTCTATAGTTTTCTTTATTTTTGCCCTTCCTGGTTTAGGTATCAGCACCATCTTTACATTGTAAAATGAATTCAGTAGTCTTTCTTTGACTATTTTTCCAAAAAGCTTACAAAGTACTGGAATTTATTATTCCTTAAATGTTTGGTAGAATTCATTTGTGAATCCATCTGGTTCTGGGGATTATTTTCTTAAGCAACTTATTGATGGCTTGTTCAATTTCTTTTCCTAAGATAGGGTTATTTAAGTATTCTGTTTTCTCCTCTGTTAATCTGGGCAATTCATATCTTTTAAATATTCATCCATTTCACTTAGATTGTCAGATTTATTGGCGTATTATTTGGGGTAAATAGTCTTAATAATTGAATTAATTCCTTTTCACTCAACTCATGCTTCATTTCTGACATTTGGGAATTTGGTTTTCTTCTCCTTTTTTGGATCAAATTAACTAATGGTTTATCTGTTTTATTGGTTTTTTCCTCATAAAAGTAGCTCCTACTTTATTATTTTAATGGTTTTCTTACTTTCAATTTTATTACTCTCTCCTTTGACTTTCAGGATTTTTAAATTCATGTTTAGGCAGAAATTTTTAATTTGTTCATTTTCTAGTTTTTTTAGTGTATGTCCTTTTTTATCTGCTATTTTTCTATTTAACTGATGTAAAACTTCAGAGATAAAATTTCTCCTAATACTGCTTTGGCTACATCCTATAAATGAGGTTAATATGATGCTGTGTTGTCTCATTGTTGTCATAATCTTTAATGAAATTATTGATTGTTTCTATGGTGTTTTCTTTGACCCACTTATTCTTTAAGATTGGATTATTACGTTTCCAATTAATTTTATATCTATGTTTTGAAGGAACTCACTGAATGTAATTTTTGTTGCACTGCAATTCAAAAAGGATGCATTTAGAATTTCTGCCTTTGGTTTGGGAAGTTTTTTTTTTTTACTCTTTATTTTAATTTATTTTTAATATGTTTAGTTTTCAGCATCATTTCACAGGCGTTTGAATTACAAATTTTCTCCCCATTTCCACCCCCCCCACTCCAAGATGGCGTACACTCTGGTTGCCCTGTTCCCCAGTCTGCCCTCCTCTCTGTCACCCCATTCCCCTCC
>CM053626.1:281755331-281792123 GCA_028646595.1 Phalanger gymnotis | reverse complement strand
ACCACAAACTCAGTCCCCGCAGCTTTTCCCACTAACTTTCTCTGTTGTCTTTGCTGTTTATGGGTTGAGAGGTCTGGTACATGCCACAGCTCAGTAATTCAGCATGCCAGGGCACTCTCCGCTCCACTCCTGGTCTCGTGGGTCCGCGGTCTGCGCACGTGCTGGGCTCTGCTTGGCTCAGCTCCGCTCCCTCAGCTGGGAGCTGGGAGTTCCATGCGGGACAGACCTTACCCCAAGACCATCCAGGCTGTCCTGGGCTGGAGCCCTGCTTCCCTCTGCCACCTTGTGGGTTCTGCAGTTCTAGAATTGGTTCAGAGCCATTTTTTTAATAGGTTTTTGGAGGGACTTGGTGGGGAGCTCACGCCAGTTACTGCTTTCCAGTTGCCATCTTGGCTCCCACCCAGTTGTATATTTTTGATATGTTCTAGGAAGAGGTGTAGTTACTGCTCTCCTGGCTTGTGCTCTGGTCTTTACCCAGGAATGGATCTTGCTCCCCTGTAGCCACCAGTGCTAACACTCCTCCTGGCCCTGAGACTGTGATCAACTCCCCCTTATAAAGCTGCAAGTGCTAGTCAATGGACAGAAAACTCCGAAAGCTACTGCCACTGCCAATGCAATTACCCCCAAGTCATGGCCTATGCTGCCTAGGCTGCATTTTTAGAGCCTACCACCACCTCAATGTCCTGCCAACCTACATTGTTTTGGATTAGAAAATTATTTTACTCCATCTTTTGGAGGTTTTGCTGCTCCAGAATTTAATTTGAGGAATTATTTTAGAGTTGTTTGGAGGGGAATTTGGAAGAGCTCAACTGAGTGCCTATCTACTCTTAAATTTTGGTTCTGCCTCTCCTAGTCTCATCTGTTTTTAAAGAAGATTATTGAATTAGCAAAAGACACAAGCTCTGCAGATACAATTTACCTAGAAATTTGAAAACACTTTTGAACAAGTATTTAGTCATTTTTCTGGGGGGAAAATATGAAGCTAGGAATCACATACACATAATGCAAATGCACGTGCACGCGCGCGCGCACACACACACACGTATATGGAAGGAACAGATATCACTAGAGATGATAGCGTCAGAATCCAAAAGGATCTTGACAGGATAGAGTATCAGTACAAATGTAGTAAGGATAAAATCAAGAGAATTATATGTAAAGTCTTACACTTTGTTACAACCAACAACAACAAAGTCAGAAGTATAAGATAAGGGAAGCACGGCTAGATAACAGTACTTCTAAAAGTAATCTGCGTGTATGAGTGCATTCTAAGCTCAATATAAATCATAAAAGTGATATGGAAGCTAAAACTTTTGCTGAGTTCTTGGGCTACATTCAGAAAGACTACTTCCAGGCACAAGGAGGCGAGTTCCAGTATATTCTGCCTTCATCAAACCTTATGCTGATTGTTATGTTGGGGTCTGAACACCCCAATTAAATAAGGGCACTGATAAGTCAGAGAGCATCCAGAGAAAAGCCACAAGGATACAGAAGAGACTTTTACCCATATCACGTAAGGATTACTGAAGGAAATGAGAATTTTTAACATGAAGAAGAGAAGATTCAGAGGAAAATGAGACCAATGTTCAAGAATTTAAAGGGCTTGTCATATGAAGGTGGAACTAAAATTGTTCCTTTGTTCCCAGAAGGTTGAACCAGGTACAAGGTTAAAGTTGAAAAAAGATATTACTTCATCTAAATTGGACCCTTGATGGTATATGACAATCTCTGGACTCTAATCCTTGATTTCCAAATTTTCTCTTATCTTCACATGTCCCTATATAACTCCCTGCTTCCCTCTTGGCAGAGAACTTGACCTAATCCTTTACTAAAAAAACTAGACATGTCATCCTGTGCTCTTTCTTTTTCCACTACTCCATTTTTGAGTTTGAAATCTTGTTCTATCACTTATCACATCTTGATGACCTGGGGAAGGTACTTTCTCTGGGCTTCAATTTTGTCATCAACAAAATGCTGAGGTTAGAACAGATCTTTGAGGGTTTTTTTTATATCTCTAGATCTTTTCCTGAAGATCATAAATTCTATAAGCTAATGATCCAAATTCAAGTATTCTGAATCACTTATTTGGCTGATATTAGCCAAGGAGATATAAAATAAGAAATATGTACATGCTTGTGAATACAATGGCAGGATTTTCAATTAAAGAAAAACATTTAAGTATTATAAACATAATTACTGTATATTTTACATAAATATTATAATTATTAACTAACAGCAGTTAGACAGCTTGATTCACACTTTTTACCTATGTAAAAAAAAAAAGGCATAAGGTATCTCTAGTACAGTATCTATCAGCATTTTAAATAAGACTCAAAAATCAATGAGGCACATTTTTTTTTTGTTTCTCCTACCACTTACCAATCTTCATACCACCCAACCCAACCAAAACAGTACAAAAAATTCACGGATACCCAAGACTACTTACCCGCACAGCCAAAAGCCAAATGGTACCTAGAAGAAGGGCTGAATTTGACACAACATACATTTGCCTTGGCTTCAATACTCGCCACTGAATTGTCCAGGTTGGTAGACCATAGTTTCACTAAGGGCAGAAAGAATACAAAAAGGAGGGAAAAAATGTAGATTAATGCATTTAGAAATGCTTTTACAACTTGGCAAATCTGATTACTGCCAACAACAGAGCATTGTAGGAACTAAGAACAGTTTATAATTACAGGACCAAACATGTTTAAATTGAATGAATGCAAAAAAAATAGCATATCTGAACAAAAGCACATTTTATTTTTGTTGTCAGAATCAGAAGAGATGGAGAACCAGTGTTTATTAAAAGGCAGCACCTGCTATCTCACTATAGATGAGAATCGACTGAAGAAGACACTAGGAATATTTCTTATTATATCATTCAATTTAGAATCCCCTAGATTTTAGACTTTACTACAGAAAGCTGGATAAGTAATTTCAGTATACTTAAAGCTAGGTAGCTGAAATTTATTTTTCCAAGATAAACTTTGCAGGGGTTAATATTGAGATCTGAAGGCCCAGAATAGTCATAAATAATAGAGGAGAAGATGACTAGTCAATCAAGGCTGAACCGACATGGACAGATGTAAAAGCAATTGATATTTGAAGATCTTTCCCACCCATTAATAGGCCATGCGACCTGCTTACATCACAGGAAGCCTAATTCACATGTGGTGGGAAGAGCTTGCTGAGGGGAAAAGGAAATTGTGTCATAGGAAATGCTGAGAGCAGTTACAAGAGAGCTGAGGGTGAGAGCAGACACGCTATGTGAGTGTGATTGTGGGAAGACTCCAGCAGGAGAGCTGATGGTTTTGGGATGGCCAGGCTCCATATTGTGTAGCAAATTCTTTGCTGCTGTGATGCACTGGGCATATTGGTTGCACTAGTCCTCTGGCATCTGAATGAAAGGTTTACTTCTTCTACCTTCTATTAGGAGAGTCTTGTATATTTTGCAATACAGAACCACATAGGCGTTTTGACAATTATCATCTATATTGTGATTATTGTCTTCTGATAAAACAGGGCAAAGAGTGATGAAAGCGGGGGTGAGAAGGGGTGTGTGAGAAGGGTAAAGTATTGAATTCAACTGAGTCAGGCAAAATAGCCAGTGCTTACTTCCAGAAAAACTCTTTCCCCTTTCTTTGATAGTTAAAGTTAATGTTGTTAGTCATCTAGAAGGACATTCTAAGAGTTTATCTTCTGCTTTTTTTGGTCACTTCCATACTACATAGTTATTTTCTATGCTAAAGCTTTATAATGTTAAAGTTAGAAAGAAAGGTACTAGCCTGAGTAAAGTAGTATTACCAAGAGAAAGTAATATTTCCTGGTGAATTATTTTGGGAACTACACTGTATAACTTACTCCTTTTACTATAATAGTATGAGGTAAAAAATGCAAGCAAATAGATAACAAAAAATAAGAAAATTGTGCTATGTGCATTCAGAAATAAATAGGACACACTAGTAAGGAACTTCTACGATAAAATTTTAAAAGCATAAGTGTCCTCTAAGAGATATCAAATATTAATTTTTTCTAGGTAAATCTCCTAAAAACCTATAATACAAAAGTCACTAGATTGAGAGAGAACCTGCGTTTGAATTTTAGCTTTTCTACTCTCCATGTGACTTTGGTCAAACTTGTTAAATTATATGGATTTCAGTATCCTTATTTTTAAAATAGCAGAAGGGAATGGCATTCTAGACAATTCCTGAGATCTCTTATGACTTTAAATACCAGGATTATTATAATAAAAAGAAAATTCAGTTATAAGTATATAAATAGTAAAGAGAACCCTCCTTTTTAGTTCTAGTAATGTATGACATCTTAAAGTTATGTATCTGTGGCTAACACAATTTCGATTTTTTTCGAAGGAAAACCAATCCTCAGATGCTGATAGAAATCAATATTATACCATTATAATAATAATTAATTATGATCTACTCTTTTTCCTTCTCTTTTCTGTAAATGCCCAACTCCTATTAAGGTCAGTCAGTCTATGAAGGGCATGGTTGATTGATGAGGTTACTCCTAGTCTTCATGGAACATGCTAGTCAATTATGGGTGGAACCCTTCCCAACTAGGAGACCTAAATTCTGTTTATTGTATAAACAGAATCCAAGCTGTTTGAGCCCTAAACCTGAGGGAAGGACCCCCTGTTGTTGATCTCCACCATTAGAATTTAGGGTGACTCAGCCTGTGAAGAAGAAAACCAGCCAGAGAGGTCCAGATGGAAATGGCTTCCCCCTCCCAAAATGCAGAGGGCAGCTGAGTCTCATGATCAAGCTTCATTCTCAGCAGAAGGGGCTGAAAAATTTTAGCCTACCTCGTCATTAAATGTCTACCAATTAAGGTTGATTTTCACTTATCTGGGGAATTCTTTTTCAGAAGGGATTTAAGGAATTTCAGGGTCTCCCTTGGCATCTTTGGTTACTGAGAGAAACCAATAACCACAAATTTATTAACTGCCAGCTGGCCTATTAACAAACTATTAGTTACCCAGAAACCATCTCTTAGGGTTTTCATTCCTTTCAGACAGTACAGTAAAAGGGGCAAACAATCTAATTAAGAAAAGAGCAAAGAGCTGCATTACTACACTGCTGTATGAAACATCAGAGTCAAAACTGGCATTAAGCATACATGACTGCTCTTTAAAAACTGAAAATATTCAATAGAGTTCCTGGAAAGGAGATAACTAACATCAGTCAATACTACTGCTGCTTCTACTACTCTTACCAGCACCACTATTATTACAACTATCAAACTATCACCATGACAACAACTACCACCATTACTACTCCTACTCCTAATATTACTACTACTACTACTACACTGTCACTACCACAACCACACTAGCATACCACCTAGATTACCACTTCTTTGAGGACCAACCAAATTGTTTTTGTAGTAGTAAAATGAATGGATAAATGGATCTATCCATCAATAAACTATAAACATTTATTAAATACCAAGCATTACCTGCTAGGTTCTTGAGATAAAAGTACAAAGAATGAAACAACCCTTACTTGCAAGAAGTTTAGAGACAACAAAGAAAATAAATACAAAGCATTTTGGGAGGTATAGCCTCAGTTGTTGGAGAGGGAGAGGTATATGGAAAGGCAGCGGCATAGAAGGTGGTTTTTAAGGTCAGTCTAAAAGGAAGAGAGGCATTCTGTAAGCTACAAGTGAGGAGGGAGTGCATTCCAAGTACATAGAACAACTGGTACAAATGTTTGGAATGTATGCATGAGAAACAGAAAAGGCCAGTTTGGTTGGGCTACTGAATGCAGAAGGGCCAGAAAGACAGACTGAAGGAAGAATGTAAAAGGCATTGAAAGGTAAACAGAAGAGTTTTTTTATTTTATCTCAGTGGCAAAAGGAACTGCTAGATTTAGCTAGTAGGGAAGGTGACATGAACGGATCCATGTTTTATGAAAAATCACTTTAGCAACAACATGCGGATGATGAAAAGAGTAGGGAGAGAATTGAAGCAGGGAGACCATGAGGAGGCTCTAGCAGAATCTAGGCAAGAGGTGATAAAGTCCTGAACTAAGGTTCTTTGTCAGTAAATAAAAACATACTTAATGAGATAGCTATGATAGGTGTCTAAGGCTAGGGCATTGTCTATAATCACTGAACAAAAACAAAGCTAACTAGCCCAAATAAATATCAAGCCCCTAACTGTTCTTCCTGAGTATCTTGCTCTAACCTAGGGGCTCTTAACTTAGAATCTGTGACCACTGAGTGATAGGATATAGACAAATAACTGCATTATAATTTCCCATATAATCACATGTATTTACTTTATACATTTAAAAATCTTATCTTGAAGTGTCCATAGTCTTCAACAGACTAACAAGAAAGACAATGGCACAAAAAAAAAAATGTTTTCAGGAACTCTGCTCTAAAAAACGGGGTTAACAAACCATAGCATCAATAAGAAATATCTATTATTCAATCAAATTCAATAGCTATTTATGAAGTACTTTATGCAGACAACAAAGATATAAAGTTCAGATAAGGCACTTGTCCTCATCTTCAAAGACTTTATAATCTAATTGGGAGAAATAACCTACATAAATGGCTATACGAGAAAATAATCCCATAAGAACATTAAAGAAGTTCAAAATCATAAATCAAGCATAAAAATAGTAGAAACAATGATATAAGAGGTAGAAATCCTAGACCATACACAAAAAATGGCCAGTCTACTTTGGCCATCTAAATATAGAATACAAGAAAATAAGCTATATATGACTGAGAGAAAAATACTGAATAGACAACAGGAAGAAGAAATCAACAAAGTGCTCCCTCCCTTGAGACTTTAATGGTGATATCAGAGTAACAGATTTTGGGGGGATAAAAATCAAAGACTGAGACAAGTTAAAGTGAAATGCTGATGAGACACTTAAATAGAAATTATCTGTAAGGCAGATGCTTAATGGGAATGGTATTCACAGTGAGACCAAAGCTACAGACACAGGTCTAGGTGTTACTGAGTACTGTAGATTACAGAAAAGATGAATTGCCTGAGAAACCCAGAATCCATACTTGCTGTATTCTACTACGCATTCTACATAAAATGCCAACACAGCGTATAGCAAAGTGAGCATTTAACTGAGGTGTAGATGATTTGCGCTTTAATTATGAACTCTGTTACTGACTCACTATTTGGCCTTGGACAAGTACATTCAATTCTTCAAGTTTCATAGTACATAAAAGAGATTTAAAGTGGTCAACAAGCATTAATAAAGTAGTCCCTGCCCTGAAGAAGCTTACAGTCTAATGAGGTAAACAACATGTAAATAAGTACATCACAAGACATACAAAGGGTTAGTTGGAAGTAATTTCAAATGGAAGACACTAGCATCATGGGGGGAATAAGTGAGATTTCCAGTAAATGATGGCTGCAGTTCCTTCTATTATCACAATGTTAAATAAAATGCTTCCCCCATTTTTTTTTCAAAAGTAAACCTAACAAAATAATAGCTATGTAAAAGCTGTAGTTCTCTAAAAAAAAAAATTACAGTTTAACTTTTAAGTATTAGATGATCATGTATAAACAATGTGTTTCAAAACAAAATTCCCAGGTTTGAAAAATATCTGGCAGATAACAAAAAAAGTACCTGAGGTTAAAGAGTAGTATGTGGGAGAAACAAAATAAGTGATATTAAATTAGCTAAGCAAATATGTTCAGAAGAAAAATGAGCAGAGACAGGCAAAGATATTCGATGATACTGTGAATTACAGAGGGAAGTCTGTAAGGAATTTAGAGAAGATGGATGATGATGATGATAACAGCAACAACTCCCATTTATATAGTGCTTACTATGTTCCAGCCCCTGTGCTCAGAGCTTTACAATTATTATCTCATTTGACCCTTACAATAACTCTGAGGGGGATAGGAATGAGGAATCTGGTGGTAGGAGGTGTGGATTGGGATTTGGATGACAATCCACAAGAGTTCAGAGTCATTGGGATCTGAAAGGTATGATCAGATGTGAGAATGTTCATCAGTGAGTGGAGAGCACCATTCCTCTAACCTCAAAGAACAAGCACAGGAGGAGATGGGATGCCAAAAGTCAAAGAGAGGGCTGTTCTCATCCACTAGCTAATTAGTAGCTAAGGTAAGCTAAAATAATTAATGAGGACATATTTACATGTGTCAAACTTCAACAATACTGACATCTAAGAAATTCTATTAATTATAAAACAATGTTGTTTTAAACATTATATCTGAACATATCGATATTATTAAGGAAACTTCTTTCAAGACCTTACAACTACCTAGTAAGCAATTAATGTATACAGTCATATAGAAACATGTGATTAAAACATTAAAACCTTGCATGTACTCTTAAGGGTCATCTATTCTTTCTCCTAAAGTCCTTGTACACTTCTTTTTAAAACGAGTAATTGACTTATTGTGTACCTTTGCAAAAAGATGACTTCTAAATTTTTATTTAAGACTATAGGGGAGACCCATTTCAAACATATGATAAAATTGTTTCATGTTTTGGTCCCTTTCATTCTTTTCATCTCACCCTGGACATTTTTTTTTTCCTAGTCGTTTCAACTGTCAGTTGCTGTTGGCAATCAGGTGGCACTTCAAAATTCAACTTCCACAAGATAACAATAACTTTTGATGTATTTCTTTATATTAAACTAGTAATTTCTGCCTACAATCCATGTGCTTGATACTATCCATTAAATACTCTTTACTTAAGAAAAAATTAGTTGACAATTTAATGGCATCACTATTCCTGATACTCTAGTGGCCAGTGCTAAAAGAATTAACACTCATCAGATGCTGGGTATATCAAAATAATTAGCCAATTTTTTTAGCTTATAAAATTCTGTTCTATTTAATAAGGCACAGGCTGTCAGCTCCTTAACATGCAAATACATGCATATCATATCTGAAAGATAATGCACAGCATGAAGGGACAACTAGATGATAAAAAGGTTTATTGTTTATATAGACTTACAACACTTAACTGTATAAAAATAGTCATGAACTTAATAAGAATTAAAAAGTAAAATAGAATCTATTAAAAACAATTTAAAATATCCTGGTAATATGAAATTTCCACAAAGGCAGCATTTTGTAAAGAAAATTACCAATTACCCTATAAATATCAAACATGTTTAAGTAACACTAAATGACTTTCATTTGAAATGAATTTTAAAAACATTTTAGGGGACAGCAGATTTTAGAGTTTAAATATTTCATGAAAATTTAATTTGTCATTTCAGAGCAATCTGCTATTTGTGTATATGGGAAAGTTTTTCTTCTTGGTAGTTATAAAAATAGTTTTAAACTCTCACAGCTACTTAAACAGCTAACTTTTAACTTACAACTATGTACATGTGAAGATTCTGCTCTGCTCTTGAAGGTGGAGTAATATGAAATAAAAGTATACTGGCAATAAGAGACTGCAATTTCTTAGCAAGCAATATTGCTGGATTTATTTTGTTCATATGGACTAATGTCCAATCAAATTTATTCAAGATATAAGATCTAGTAGTACATAGAGAAGATAAAGTATAAAATTATAATTAAGTCACCTAATAAAGAAATATGACATTGCTGACTTCTAAAACCATAAGGCCAGTCAAATAAATATAAATTGGGTATGTTTTAATTAACTTCAAAATATCATCTGGTCTCTCAAGTACAAATGCTCATAATATGAGGCTTTATAATCAGTGGAAACAAAGATTCTATAATTTAGAAAAGGCTTTAAAGGTTAAAAGTGACTGTCAAAATTGCTTTGGTAAACGGTTACCTTTACAGAATACTGATGAAAATAAAATGAACAAATGGTTGTAAGAGAGACATACTTTGAAAGAGCATAAAGATAAATAGATTGGAAGGTAAAACACCCAAGTTTTTTAGTGTATTTACCCCTTACTAGCAATGTAATCTAGATAAAGTCACTTCCACCTTTTTTGGACCACAGTCTCCCATCTGTAAAAATGCTATTTAGTACACATGTGACCTTACAAAAGTCATCTGGATTAGCTGGATTTCAATTTTAACTACATGATCTCTATGGTCCTTTCCCACTGAAAGCTCTATGGATTTGTTATGGTAATTAGTGTGGGGCTTTTTTTTTTTTACTGTTTCCTCTTTTAGAATGCTAAGATAATCAAGTGCCTTTGATTAAGTCTTGCTAGGTGCAAAGCCCCAGGCTCATGCCCTTTTGTTAACTAGATGTGAAACCCCAGGCCCACATCCTTTTGCTGATTAGGTGTGAAATCTTCAGGGCCTAAGAAAGGTATATAAACTCACAGGTTAGCTTTTTGTTTGGGGCTCTCATTCACTGGAAGAGTGTCCTGTAATTTGACCAGATGAGACTAGGTAGCCACTGGAGCCCGCCAGCCTTGAAAACCCAGATGTTGGTGTCTCTCTCTCTGGTAACTATGTAATTCTTTGGTCAGACAGCTAGAGGCCTGTCTGTTGATAACTGTATGTGTTCACTCTGTTTATATAATGTGTGTTTGTAATTTCTGTTCCTATTTGCTCTGAAGTTCAGGGTACTGACTTTTCCCTCTGAACTAAGTGAATGATTGTAACAACAATGTGGCTAGCAGCTGCTGTAGGAGTGTAAGACCCAACAAGACCAGCAACAAGAGCTGCTAGCACAAGTTCTTTGATCTGCTTTTCTAAGGAAAGCAATGTTAAGGGGTTAACAATCTCACTTTAATCAAACATACATATAGCATTCACTTATTCCAGGGGGAAAAGACAGCACCCTGAACTTCAGAACATAAACTTCAGAGAATACAAACAAAAATTACAAATATACATTATATAAACAGAGCAAATAACACAAAACAGTCTATCAATAGCAATACATAGTTACCAGAGAAGCACCAACATATGGATTTTCAAGCCAGGGGGCTCTTAACAATGGCTACCCAGAGTCTCATCTAGTCCAATCAGAGGACACTCTTCCGGTGAGTGACAGCCCCAAACAAAATGCTAACTTCTGAGTTTATATACCCTTCTTAGGACCTGAAGATTTCACACCTAATCAGCAAAAGGGTGGGGGCATGGGGCTTAGCACCTAGCAAGACTTAATCAAAGGCACTTGATTATCTTAGTATTCTAAAAGAGGAAACAGTTAAAAAAAAAAGTCCCACCTTAATTACCAATACAATGATATATATATGTTTGATTAAAGTGAGATTGTTAACCCCTTAAAATTGCTTTTCTTAGAAAAGCAAATCAAAGAACTTGTGCTAGCAGCCTTCCTGTGTGCTGGTATTGTTGCTCTTACACAGAATGGCAAGCAGCATTGTTGTTACAGGATCAAAGGAGATAATTTATATATAATAAAGTGTCAGATAAATCATGTGATATTTGTTGTTATAATTACAACTTAACATATTCTTTTCATCATTCCTGAGTTGCAATAGAAATGGTCTTGGTATACATTGCTATTCTAGGATTGATAGTTAATGTTTTGCAGACTCTTGTACACATGAATAAATTAAAAGTTTTTAATAATTGAATAAAAGTAGTGGGACATATATTTATCCTCCATAAGCACCCTAAAGACATCTTTGGGACCACTGTACTAGCAGCCAGAATGATATATATGTATTTTGTCTGTAATAACTGTATTTTGAAAGCTTTTCATTCCATGAAGCTCAAAGATTATAAGGATTTGGTATGGCAACATCTATTTAAAATACTCTTAAGTATTTAAGGATTAATGTTATGCCCAAGTGGTTATAAGTAACATTTTTGCCAGTGATAATGGCCTAGTTCAAAAACATTTTTGCTTACTGAATTTTCAAGGATACTTTAAAAGGTCAACATTTTCAGCTCAGGTACATTTCAAATGTTAGTTATTAAAGATGGCGAACTCCTACTGTATAATTATAGTCAGCAAATGTCATTAAGCCAGGTATCCATCCAGTAGGTCCTACTTTTTTTCAAATTACAGTGATGTGTTGTGGAGCTTGTTTCTTTGCAAAATCTAGTTCAGTAATTCCAGGTACCTTAATATTAATAAGAAACCTGTAATTTCTAGTGGTAGTAACTTGATCTTCAATTATCACCACAGACTCCTCATTCTCTATGAAAAAAAATCCACATGAATCAATAATAATAATAGCTAACATTTATATACTGCTTTAAGGTTTGCAAAGTACAAAGATTATCTCATTTTATACTCACAACAGGGTAAAAGGGTTAGGGTTTGGAGGTGGAGGCACTTCCTATTTTACATGAATAACTTGGGCAACTAGAGGCTAAATGATTTGCTCAAGGTCACACTGTGTCTGAACTCAGGTCTTCCTGACTTGAGGCCCAGTGCTCTCTCTGGCTGACTCTAGCTAACTTGGCCATTTGTTTGATCTTTCTTTATTTACATATTGTTAGTCTAATGCATGAATGCCACCCATAAGCTTTCTGACTGCTCCTGGATTGTGGCTACTGTACAGGACCTATCAAGAGGCAAACCCCTCATGGTTACTTTTGACAAGCCCAACCATTGTCAGCTACTGCTATTGTTGAAGAAAGTGAAGCCTACTCGTTCCAAAAGAATTTCTGTAAAATTTCCAATGTATCATCATCATGCACAGAGAACATCTCTTTATTTTCTTTCTTCCATCTAGAAGAAGTATTAATTTGTCCATAGTGGCCTTAGGGTAAGGAGACTTGATTTTTCTTAATGTTATTAAGGGTTTTTGTTAGCAAACTTTCCACATCTGTTAGTGTTTGGACAATTTTCCAATTCAAAGTATACTTTAATATGTCAAGACCAACACAGTATAGATATTAATTGCTTTAAACATGTTCTTCTCATTGAGCTTTGACTTTAGGATAGCTTTAAGCTCAATGTATCTTGATCAAAGGAAACTAAGACTTTTGCAATCCCCATATTTATCCACTCTTTCAATTTGCCTTTAAGAACTAAGCTAAAGCCTTCTGTCTTTATCATTCTTTGGCAAACATAAAGAATTTTATAGTTATCTAGCCCAAATTACACCAAACAACAATTCCATGAGATAGGGAAGTTTTTTTGTGTAGGTGTATATGTAATATAGCTATACAGGGAGGGAGGAAAGAAAAGAAGGCAATGGTGGAGGGAATAAACATTTAAGTGCCTATATGTGCCAGGCACTGTGTGCCAAGCACTTAACAAATACTACTTCATTGATGCAGAAAGAGTTTAAATAAGTGAATGAAGCCAAATCTGAATTAGATCTTTCTGGCTCCAAGCCCACATGCTGACTGCCTCTATATGAGAGTGCCATCATAGTAACGAAATGATTAAGATGTTTTGATATGACTTCCCTCTTTAACTTTGAAGATGTAAACAGATGTATTCAAGAGAGATGACAGTTGGTTTCAAAATAGATAGTTTAGTTTAGTTTATGTAATTTGTAGTACACGAATAAGCCACAACTAATAAACTTTAAAAAAGGCTATGTTATAATAACACATAACATTAACATATGGTACTTTGGGTCCACTTGTTCAATAAATAATTGACAACAAGTTTCTCTTTTTATCCTTGGAACTCTCTGGAATACATATTTTGTTTCATAGCCAATATACTGTTTACTCCTAAAGGTTTAAAGAGTTTTCTTTTTTCTTCTTTTCCTTCCTTTCTTTTCTTTTCCTTGATGATGCGAGCTGTGATTACTTCGTATAAAGTATATTAATATGTAATTGTTCTACACTTAAATAGAGCTGGCGTTCTGGTCTTTGGTTAATAGTTATATTATGTATTCTGCTACGAAAAGTGGGATCAGTGTTCAGAGAAAGTTGGGAAAATGCTTTGTTAATACATGCATTTTAAACTAAAATGTTTTAGTCTAAACCTTATGAAATGTTTAAACTAATAATTATGAATCTTAACTGACCCCCACAGCTTTCTAGTCTTATAAACTAGCTGAGTTTTGGTCATCTCATTCTCGAAAAAACTTCTGTTCTTCATTATGTTAACACTACTGAAAGTCTTTCATGTTTGATCCAACATTCATTTTTCACTATGTTGGATTTCTTGTAACCATATAGAAGATTAGAAGTTTTTCACATCATTCTTCCTCAAAGGAAATCTCTCTGCCTCTTCCCTCTAAGGTCTTTGCTTCAACACCTCAGAAGCACAGCTTTTCACTGATACTGAATTGTTTCTTTTCTTTACACTACCATGAGTCCTGGTATCACATTTATGTTTTGACTTCTGCTTTCAACTGTAGTAAAAGGGAATCTTTAACTTCTAATGTACAGTAGTTTTCCAGATTTTGTTCCATGTTTCTTTCTTGTTGTCTTTAATTGGAAAATAATAAGATTCAAGTTTTCAACTGAATACAGCTATAACTTCCCCATCAGTTTTTTTTTAAATTCCATATTTTATTATTTAATATTTTTTAGTTTTCAGCAAAGATTTCCGCAAGATTTTGAGTCACAAATATTCTCTCCATTTCTACCCTCCCCCCACCCCCACTCCACAATGGCATGTTCTAATTGCCCCATTCTCCAGTCAGCCCTCTCTTCTATCATCCCCCTCCCCCTCCCCTCCATCCCTTTTCCCCTTACTTCCTTGTAGGGCAAGATAGATCTCCATGCCCCATTGCCTGTATACCTTATTTCCCAGTTGCATGCAAAAACAACTTTGTTTTTTGAGCGTCTGCTTTTAAAACTTTGATTTCCAAGTTCTCTCCCCTCTTCCCTCCCCACTCACTCTCCCTAAGAAGGTAAGCAATTCAACATAGTCCATACATGTATCATTATGCAAAAAACTCCCATAAATAGTCATGTTGTGAAAGATTAACTATATTTCCCTCCATCTTATCCTGTCCCCCTTTATTCAATTTTCTCACTTGACCCTGACCCTTTTCAAAAGTGTTTGATTTTGATTACTTCTTCCCCCATCTGCCCTCCCTTCTATAGTCTTCCCTCTCTTATCCCCTTTCACCTGGCTTCATGGGAGGGGTTGGGGGTGGTGGTGGTAAGATACCCAATTGAGTGTGTATGTTATTCTCTCCTCAAGCAAAATCTCTCCTGAATCTATTTTCCAGGTCAGTGGTTTTTCCAATGAGATAGTTCACATTGTCTTCCATTTTTTCATTCCTTTGGTTCTGTTTTATGATATCTAGATTTCTCATAAAGTCACTAGCTTCCACTTGCTCCAGCTGTTATCTTGGCTCTGCCCCGCATCACGGTTTTGATACACCGTGGGTTGGCAATAAGAAATTAAATGGGAACTTTCTTGTGAGTTTTGTGGAAGCCACAGACAACATGCAAAAGCCAGCAGATGACACAGAAACTATGACCAAATACTTAAGCCAAATTTTACAGTAAGGTACTGTAAACACCTCATGAAAGGAAAAGAAAAAATTCAGACTTTTTTGATATGAAGGGAGAACCAAAAATTTTACACGGATTTTCCAAATCATAGGGATGCCTTGTGCCAATTCCTGCAATGCGTAAAGAATAATCGTATATTAGTTATATATTTATGTCTTGGAAGATACATGTCTTTCGTCTGGTCTTAAATAGTTTTTTTTTTTTAAATAGCTTCAGTAATGGTGGTATTTGATACCTGTCCTTAGAACAACATTCTTTGATAGATCCAGCTCTCCTCCTCTGATTCTTAGTAGTACAATAGCTGCCACCAATGCTGCTGAGTTTTAAGTCAGTAAATATTTTCACGTTGTCAAATATTTTGGGAGAAGGCATTCATTTCTGTCAGGTAATAGTAACATGATCTTCTCTGACCATTGACCTAACAGATGGATTCATGCCTTCATACCCAAAATGAGGTTTTTGAAATTCCAGTCCATGCAGGTCTATCTTACCTTGAAAGTCATTTGAGATAGCAGTATGTTCTTATCTTTTTTGTTTTTTGTTTTGTTAGTAGGTGGGATTTCTACTGAAGATTTTCAATGACCTAGAGAAGCTTCTCAATTTTTGCTGTCGAGTCATTTAATTTGAGATTTAAGTTGCTATTATTTCTGATTAGTCACAAAAGGGCTTTATCTAACTTGGAGCTAAGATTACTCTTGGCAAAAAGCAGTATGAAACTTATCTATTACTGTCAACATTTATTTCCAATTTTGTTTTGATATAATATAATCACATAAGAAAAGCATTCAGATTTTTTTTTTCCATTCTCTGAGTACTTGTGAATGGCTGCCTACTTTACTGGTTGAGTATTATCAAAGTGAAGCATTTACAGTTGGTGAGAAATTGGTACTGTTAATCAAGCCCACAAAGATGGGATCAGTCTTCAGAGGAAACATGTGAATCACTTTATTAGCAGTTCAAACACGGTTTTGTAGTGCTCCAACAAGGAGAAGTACCATTTGCTCCACTATTTGTAGAATAGTTAATTAATAACCACAAAGGTTTCAAGTAGGACCAGCCTCAAACATAATGCTATTCCAATTTATTTTATTCACAGGAAAAATTGCATTACACTGATTAGTATCACCAGCTCAATCACTGATATCACAAGAGTCCAATTTATTAGGATTTCAAGATTCTTGCAAGATCTTCATTGCTATCATAGAAGTCTCAGGGCACATAAATGTATGACTGAATTGGCATCCTGCCATTACCCTAAATTATTAATGACTGCAATCTCCTGTTTACTATAAAGATATGTTGGACTTTAGGGAATATATTATTTTAAGGTATAATTATTAGTAAACTATTATTATCATAATCTACTCTGAGCTCTGGGGGTACCATTCAATGCGTATGACTATTTGTCATATATATTATACAATATAATTCATATTCTGATATGAGTTTGGGCTACATGGCTGCTCAGGTATCCTTTGAGTAGATAATTTTGAAAGGGGTATGTGTGTGTGTGTGTGTGTGTGTGTGTGTGTGTGTGTATGTGTGTGCGCGCGCGCACGCCTTGCTTGCATACACATATGTATATATGCACATATATGTATATACGTGTGTGCACATGTTTATACAAATACATATATGGGGAGAGGAGAGAGAGAAAATGAAATTTTTATTATAAAGCTTGGTTATTTAAATATTATATTTCTTCTTTGTTAATCTGGATTAATTTATATTTTTGTAAATATTAATCCACTCCATTTAGATTGTCAGTTTTATCGACATACAGTTGGGCAAAATAGCTCCTAATAATTGCTTTTTTTCTCCCATCTTCAATGGTTGTGCATTCATTCATCCTTTTCCTTTTTAATACTAATAATCTGGTAATACTTCATTCTTTATGTTAGCCAATATTTTATTGATTTTTTTTCATAAAACCAGCTCCTATTTTTACTTATTAGATCAATGTTTTAGGGTTTTTTTCTGTTACTTTTAATTTTATTAATCTTTACTCTAATTTTCAGGATTTCTATTTTAATATTTAGCGAGGGGTTTTAAATTTGCTTTTGAGGTTTTTTTTTAGCTGTATTCTCAATTCACTGATCTGTTCCTTCTTCTAGTGAAGTAAGCATTTAGAGATATAAATGTCCCCCTAAATACTGCTTGAGCTGCACTCCATAAATTCTGGTATATTGCCTCATTAGTGTCATTATCTTTAATAAAACTACTGTTTCTAAAACTTGCTTATTGATCCACTCATTTTTTTAGGATTTAGTTATTTAATTTCAATTAATTTTTAATCTATGCTTTCAATTACCTTTATTATTTGTTGCATTATGGTCAGAAAAAGATGCATTTAATATTTCTGCTTTTCTTTGTGAAATTTTTAATCCTTACTACAAGGTCAATATTTGTCATTGTGCCATACACATCCTCCTTTCTATTCCCATTCAATATTCTCTAGAAGTTTATGGTATCTAACCTTTCTTAAATTCTAAAATCCATCTCCTTAATTTCTTTCTTATATTATGGATTGACGTAAACTTGAGAGGAGTAAAATGAGGGCTCCGACTAGTATAGTTTTGCTATCTATTTTGTTCTGTAACTCATTTAACTTTTCCTTCAAGAATTTGATTTCTATGTCATTTGATGCATGTATGTTAATTACTATCAATATTTCTTTGTCTATGGCATCTTTTAGCAAAATGTAATTTCCCTAATTATCTCTTTTAATTGGGCCTACTTTTGCTTTTGCTGTCTGAGATCATGATTGCTAACCTAGTCTTTTTTACTTCAGCTGAAGCAAAACAGATTCTGCTCCTCATCTTAACTTAAATATTGTTCCTTAAATATTTATTCTGCTCTTATTGTAACTCTGTATCATTGTGTGTCAAGTATATTTAATGTAAGCAACATATTGTTGGATTCTAGTTCCTAATCCATTCTTCTAGCCTCTTCCATTTTATGGGTGAGTTCATCCCATTCATTTTTATATTTCTGATTGTTAACTGTATATTTCCCCCAATCCTATTCTCTTATACTTATCTTTCTCTTTTTTACCCTGTCTCTTCCTCAAGCGTCTGTTTTGCTTCTGACCACTGGCTACCTAGATCTACCCGCCCTTTAATAACCATGACAATCCCCTTTTATATAGGCCCTTCTCCTCCTACTTCCCAACTGAGTAACATGGAATTTCTATACCCAACTGTGCCTGTATGTAAATTCTTCTCTCTTTGAAGTACAGATGAGAGTTAAGTCAAAGCAATACCCACTTCCCCTCCAATATTCACTCTATTGTATTCCTTGCGTGCTTCATTTATGTGAAACAATCTCCTCCATTCTCTCCTCTATCTTCCCCCAGTGCATCCCTCTTTCTCACCCTTCCTATTCCTGTGAGATCATCTAGGTAGACTCTCTCTAGCTAGCCTAGTGATGATAAAATTCTTGTGGTTTACACACATCATCTTCCCATATAGGAATGTCAACAGCGAAACTTTGTTTAGTCTTTACAATTTCTCATTCCTGTTTACCTTTTTATGCTTCTCTTGAGTCCTGTACTTGAAGGTCAAATTTTCTATTCAGTTCTAATCTTTCATCAGGAATGCTTAGAATATTCTATTTCATTAAATGTCCATTTCCTGCCTCCCCCCAGAGGATATACTCAGTTTTGCTATAAGTAGGTTATATTCAATTGTAATCTTAGTTGCTTTGCCTTCCAGAATATCATATTCCAAGTCCTCTGCTCCTGTAGCTGGTAGCTGCTAAATCTTGCATCATCCTGACTGTGGCACCATGTTATTAGAGTTCTTTCAGCTGATCAAAGTATTTCTTACTTGACCTGGAAACTCTGGATTTATCTATAATAATCCTGGGAGTTTTCATTTTGAGATCTCTTTCAGGAAGTGAGAGGAAGATTCTTTCAGTTTCTAGTTTGCCCTGTAATTCTAAGATATCTGGGCAGTTTTCTTTTATAATTTCTTGAAATGTGATTTCTAGGCTCTTTATTTTTGGTCATACCTTTCAGGTTGTCCAATGATTCTTAAATTGTCTCTCTTTGATCTATTTTCCAGGTCAGTTGTTTTTCTTATGAGATATTTCAGACTTTCTTCTCTTTTTTTTTCCCCCAGTCTTTTGTTTTCTTGATGTATCATTTTTATGGTCAGGTTCTTTTTCTGTTTGTTCATTTTTCCAGCCTACTTCTTAGCTTTAGACTTGGTTGTGCACTGCTCTCTGTTCTTTATATAGATAGGGCCCCAGCTGCCTTGTGTCCACAATCACTCCTCTTTGCCCTGGAACTGTTTTAACAGGTAGCAGCTGCTAGATAGCACCTGTTCTTGCTGCCAATGCTAACACACAGTTCCCATGTGATTTCATTCTGCCTACATGTTCATTCCTCTTGCCATCTCTACTATGAGCTGCTGTCTGCTGCTGCTCTCACCACCAAAACCTGGTGCTGATTCCACTATTATGCTGTGACCCTAGCCAGCCCCAAGTGCAGTGTCCACTTATTTCTCTTATCTATCCTCCTAAAATGCCCTGGGCTGGAAAAAAAGACTTAATGTGACTTCTTTTTGGCTTTCCCCCTCAGAATTCATTCGGTATGTTTTCTGGGTTATTGAACAAGGGGTTTTGGGGTGCTGAGGCAAAGTTAACAGCTCTAACTCTACAAGTGTGATTCTGCCTGCGTCCCTATCATGTTCTTTTCAATAAGAAAAAACTTATTTGTTGGGTACATTCTATTCCATATCCCTTGTAATTAGTCTCTGGATGCTCTTTTTCCAATTTAGCTTTAATCCAGCTTATAAATCCCAGTAGTTATTGTCTTTTCAAGACAGAACAACACTATAAAGTGGAAAAATCCCTTCTCTAGAATTCAGAACATTTAGTCTAGGATATAGTCAGAACTTCACTACTTACTATTGTGGTGATCCTAGAAAATTTCACTTCCTTAGGCTTCAATTTCCTTATCCAAAGGAGATGGAAGGGAGACTAGAAAATCTCCTATTTTTAGCAAGAACAATCCTAAGGCTAGCCTACAACTTTATTTTAAGATCGTCTATTGCATATAAAGAGGCACTATGGTATAGTGAGAGAGACTGAGCTTAGACATAGAATGACTTGAGTTCAAGTCCTAATTCTAACATAAACTATCTTTGAGACCACGAGAAAACCAGTTAACCTCTCAACATATCAGCAAACTATTTGAGACTGCAAGTTACAAGACAGCTGACAATCAGAAATGGGAGAAAAAGTAACATCCTAAAATTTCACCATATGAATGAAATCATAAATCTGTCTCCTCTCCCTGCACCCTACCCCAGCAAATGTGTAGAACATATTATATAATTCAAAGTTTAATACAGAGTGGATATAGTGCTAGGACCTGGAATCAGGAAGATCAGAGTTCAAATCTGATCTCAAACATTCACCAGCTGTGTGACCGTGGGCAAGTCACTTAACTTCTGTTATCTTCAGTTTCCTGAACTATAAAATTGGGAATAATAGTAGCATCTTCTTCCCTGGGTTATTCTGAGGATCAAAAGAAATAGTAATTGTAAGACACTTAGCATAGTGCCTAGCATATAGTAGGCCTTATATAAATGTATATTCCTCCTTCTCTTATCTTCTTAATCTCCTTTTGCAAAATGTAATATATAGAACGGCAACATGATATACACACACACGCACACACATATACATATATATGTGTATACACACACACACACACACACACACACACACTTTTTTCTCTTACAGCCCCAGTATGTATGTTTTATAGGATGAAGCAAATAAAAAATGCCTGGTAAGAAATAATATGCAAATCTAGGACTATGAAAATCACAAATAATGAGAGAACAGAGATATGACTTAGGAGGAAAAAAAGCAATATGAAATATGGAGGAAAAAAAGAAAAGGCCATTAAGCTGTTAGAAGGGGTGGAAAAAGGTAAAGACCATAGTCTTTGTCTTTAAGTGAATTTCATGTAAAATCTCAGAGAAATTTGGTACAATACCTAGGACTGAGAAATTTCAACACAAATCAAGCAGACTAAAACCCACACCAGTTAAGATTTAATGATTTTAAACTCCTACAAGAACATAATTGTCAAATTAGTTCTCCCATAATGGTAGCATGAAAACAAAAGACAGCAATACTGTGAAGCCCAAAAGTACTGATTTCTATTCTTCCTAAAATTGACAAGTAATAGAATTTGTGCCAATTTCTTGAACTGGAACTCAGTAATCCTAAAATCCCGTTATAATGTCTAAGGATAAGTTTGCATCCTTGCAAGGAGTAAGAGAGGGAAGATAAGAGGAATACCTTTTGCATCATCAGAACCTGAAGCCAAAAGTTTTGGGTCCATCAAATTAAAGTCAACACTCCAGCATCTTTTCTCATGTTCCTAGTTCCAAAAAGAAAAGAAAGCAATCTTAGACAAAACACATTACTTCAAATGTAAAAAATAAGAAAATTAAAAGTAAATGTATTTTGGTATCAACGTGTTGCTAATATTTAAGAGGGAAATGTAAAACTAAGGAGAGATGGAAGGCAAGAACTTTTTATAATGCTGCTCTGAAACCTTTTCTAAAAATTCCACATAAGTTTCTCTTCGGGGACATTCATCATTCATATGGCAATGTAGTTCTGAAGAGATGCTTTTCAGCAATGTTCCTATTTCAAAGAATTTAAGTTCAAAAGGTACTACTATACTAAATAACACAAAAAAATTGCAACGGAATGGCAAAATCAAACTAAGAATGTGATTCTTTAATCATCATTTACTTATTTGTATACATATAACAAAAAACTAGAACTCTTCTTTACCTGGTAGACCTTTGACCTCTGTCCTGTGAATCCATCCCATAGGATGACTGTGCCTTCATAATCACTGCTGGCCAATAGATTCTTATGGTAACTACTCCAGCTGATACAGCTAAAAGAGAATTAAACACTAAGTGACAATTTGTGAAAACCAGGAAAATCTATTATATAAATCTTTGTGTCATCAAAAATGTTTAGGCAGCTGAGGAAATCTTCCCCAGGGTGTCTCGTAATTATGAAGATCAAGGAGATCAATTAAGTATCAAGAAGCAAAGATGGTGATGGGCAGCTGTGTGGTACAGTAGGCAGAATGCTGGGCCCGGAATCAGCAATATTTCTTTTCCTAAGTTCAAATCTGGCCTCAGACACTTATTAGCTAGCTGTGTGACTCTAGGCAAGTCACTTAACCCTGTTTGCTTCAGTTCCCTCATTTGTAAAATGAACTGGAGAAGGAAATGGCAAACCACTCCAGCATCTTTGCCAAGAAAACCCCAAATGGGGTCACAGAGTTAGACACAACTGCAAACAAGTGAACAACAAGACACTAATGCTATGAGTTACACTATTCACTTTTCTTAAAGTTATTACCACCAGTAAAAATCTTTTAAAGTGATGTGACCCAAGCTTTATTTTGTATACTGGCCACATTCTATGCACTGTGACAAATGGTTCCATGAAAAATTTTCAATGCTAACAAGCTATTTAGAATGCTGCCCAACACAGTATAAGACTCCTCTGACCTGAAGAGACTGTACTTGACCAGGGCTTCTTAAACTTTTTCCACTCACAACCCATTCGGAGCTTCTTAAACTGTGGGTCATGGGGACCCACAGTTAAAAAGCTCTGTGTAACTAGACCAAAATGCTCTTTCCTCTCTCCAGTCTTGGCTATAATTCCTAATAAAAGAGAGGTAAAAACTTTGACGTGAGACACACTGTTCATCCCTTTTGACCATACCCACTATTACCCTCAAAAAATTCATGTTCACACAGCCTCCAACTTCTTTATCTTTAAGGTCACACTCTACCCCTAATTTCTGTACCTTTAAAACCTCATTTCTACCAATAAATGCTGCTTTAAAATAGTAATCCAATTCAATGAATCACTAATAATGTGTATCTGTGCAAATTTGTATTAGTGTTTTAAAAGGATTATGGCTCTCATTTTAGGGTGTTTGGGGCTTTATAAAGCACTTTCTCAAAATACTTTAAGATACTGTCTGATTAGACAGCACCCACCTTTTAGATTTCATCTAAGAAGGGCTAGATACCAGGGTCTAGTAGTAGAAGGAGGGTAATATGATAATAAGCAATAAGTTCCAGTCCCAGCTCCAAGACTTTGGATTAGCATCTATGTTTCAATTTATTTATCTGTAAAATAGAAATCATATGTGTAGCATCAAACAGATAGAAGGATTCTATATTAGACTCTGTGTGTCAGAAAAGATTTCACTTTATAAAGAAAGTGAAGTACATCCCCAGAGATTATGAAGGTACAAAGATGTTAATTGACTTGCTCAAAATTATACTGATGATAAACAGAGTAGATTAAGATGGAGGTCCTGTACCTCAAAATCCAATACTAATGCAATTGTATGTGGTGCTTGTGAAAGAAATGCCATTTAAACCATAAAGTATAATACAAATGTAAGCTATAATTAATGTTTCACTTATAAAACAATTATATGGCAAGAATTGCAATGGTTTTATAGTTATTAAACATTATTGTTATTAAAATCCTACCAACTTGGTAGAGTGACAGAGATGGAAGAATTAAGGTTATAATGGCGAATTCTTAAGATATTCAGTTAGGATTACAGCCATTTAAGATTCAGTTAGTTAGCACTGGGTGGTCATTAATTATCTCAATAGAAATAAATTTATTCAGGACTGACTATACCAAAGGGAAAGTTTTCATTTTAAGGTAAGACAACACATACTTTGACACTATTAGAAATCTAAAAATTCAATTACATTATTAATGTTAATTTTATAGTGGGTGTGAACTACAGTACTTCCTATGAAGACTGGCTTTCTTGGAAGACATGTCCTCTGGCCCCTTGCTCTAGGATATGTGAAATCTAGCTTGACTAGTTCTCCTATTTGTTATTATGCTGAAGTTAAGTGGACATAACCAAAAGAAATCTTCCCCCTCTGTAGGGTATAAGAGCTATAAAAAAAAGGTTTACCTTCTTCCTTACATGTAGCTTCTTTGGGACTAAGGCAGTATCTTTAGCAGAGGCTAGAGAAAAGAGAATTTCTCTTTTTCCACCTACCCCTCCATCCCCTATCCCCCAAAAATTGATAGCTGTCAGCTGAATAAACAGTAGCTAAAACATATACTTGCCTAGGTGAGCCTGTCTTTGGGAGATTCAGTCACTGCTGGCATAGGGGAAGAAGAAATTCTCACCACTACCACTAGAGGTTTTCTAGGAGATTCACAAAGAGGCTACCTAAAAGATGGAAGTCCTATAACTCAAAATCCTGTATTAATACAATTGTGTCTGGCTCTTGTGAGAGAAAGAAAAGATAAGGAGTGGAACCATTCTACAGTTTTTATAAACAAATCCAGACTCTGTGGCCAGTCACATTTGATGCAGTCTTAATGATAAGGACTAAGAGATCAATCAGGAGATTCTGGTCACAAGGAACCATAAGAGTCAACAGCATACATTCACACAGAAAATGGTCAGCATATATGAACAAGCTCAATGGGAACGGCTTTATTCTGATGTTGCTACAACAGAGATTATGGCTTTCTTGTTTATTAACTTTCCTTGGCTCTTCACTTCCCCTTAACATGAGTCCCATCAATTACTGTCTTGCTAATTTTACCTCTACAACATCATTTGCACCCAATTTTTGTCTCTTTATGCACATGAATACCACATTATCTGAAGTTCTCATCAACTCTCACATGCTTTAGTGAAATAGTGCCTTAACTGGACATCCTACCTTTTCAACAGAACTGCCAAAGTGATGTACATAAAAGTCTAGGTTTAAAATAGGAAGAAGCCTTTAAGGTTCTCTAGTTCAACCCCCTTTCTTCATTTTTGATATGAACAATGTGATTTTCCTTTTAAGAAGTTAGATCAGTTGTCTATTTTAAGGTGTTTTTTTATTATTATTTTATTCTACTTTTAATGATTCAATAGTCTCTTTGCAGGCAATTTAATTATGGTGTTGTTTAATCTTCAGAGTTTCTAATTAGTTGCTTAGTTGAGGATCTAATTTGTTGTTCAGCTATTTCGAGTTTTTGTGTGCCTAATTCCTAGATTTATTTTTTCCTCTCTTTTATTAACAAAAACACTTAAAGGAATAAAATTTCCCCCTCAGAACTGCTGCAGTAGTATTGTAAAGATTTAGGTATATTCTCTCATTATTGTAATTTTCTCTGATGAAATTTTCTATTGTTTCTACAATTGTTCTCTTTGTTTTGCTCACTTTACTGCCTCAGTTCATAGAAGCCTTTCCAAGTTCTCTCTAAAACTACCCCTTCATGTTTTCTCTCAGTACAATATTGTTCCATTATATTCATATGCTATAATTTGTTCAGGCACTCCCTGATTAATAGAAACCCTCTGAATTCCTATTTTCTTTGTCATATCAAAAACAGCTGCTATATTGGTAAACATAGGTCCTTTTCCTTTGACCACTTTACGGTATGAGGCTAAAAATGGCAACACCAGATCAAAGAAATGCATTTTTAATAACTTTGGGGGAAATAGTTTCAAATTGCTTTCCAGACTGGCTATACTAATTCACTGCTCCATCTATGCTAATACAATGCTCCACCAATAAAACATTAATGTGCCTGTTTTCCTGTAGCCTCTCCAATATGTTATTTTCCTTTAAAACATTTTTTTTTTGCACAAGTAAAAATGATGCAATCAAAATAAAGAGGGAAATGGTTAACTGGGAAAAATCTTAGCAGAGAAGCTTGTCTGATAAAGGTCTTATTTTCAAGATATATAAGAAATAGATTCAAATTTATACTATAGCCATTCCCCAGTTAATAAATGGTCAAAGAATTTGAACAGGCAATTTACAAGGGAAGAAAATCAAGCTATCAATCACCATATGAAAAAAAATGTTCTAAATCAATGAAAAAGAAATGAAAATTATAGTAACTCTGAGGCTCAACTGAGGTTCAACCCATGTGATGGGTAAAGTCTATAATTTACTCTTCATGCAGGTGCCAAAGGACCAGCTATGGTTATTTCACTCTTTCAGGGGTTCCTTCTTGGCAGAAAAATAAAATATAAATTTCTCTAGTCCCCATTTTGACTCCAATCTATGTGGTCAAGAACAAAATGAGTGGGAGTTTGGGAGTCAGAGAATCTGAATTTAAATATTCCCACTGTTACTACCTGTGTAGGCCTTATGGAAGTCACTTTACTCTCAAGGCTTCACTTCTTATCTGTAAACAGAAAAGGTTGAACTGAGCCACTAAGGTCCCTTCTCATTCTAAATCTATGATTCTATGATCATATGGCAGAGAGATGATACTTTTTTCTGTCTAGCTATACAAGCAGTAGGTTTAGCATCAACATAGGAAATTTTTCTATCGATTAGAAATATTGAAGAACAAAATCAGATTCTTCACATAACTTTGAATTTAGATATATTTAAGGATAGCCTCTTGGTGGGAGAATTAAAGAAGAGCTTTATATATCAGACATATTTTGAGGGTAGAAGTGAAGAGTATGACAAACCAGAAGAATACCTACATGCATTTCATTTTTGTGTGGTCCTTTCCAATTCTAGGGTCTATAATTATAAATGATTTCCTTAAAGATTTTCAGCTAATATTCTAAGACATGAATGTTAAACTTTTTATTTAAAACTAGCACTGTTATTACCTAAAATAAAATACATGCTCAATATTCCCAAGACATTAAGGACTTTACACATACAAAATATTTAGTTAATTGCAGGCTAGGGTAAAAGATTATTATTCTATTAGATACTATTCACAGCTTACATACAACTAACTGCTGACTGGAAGTAATCCCAAATTTTGTACATATAAAAATACTCTTTACATCTTTCAAAGCCCACCTCCTACAAAGAATCTTCCATTAAAAAAAATGGAAGCAAGGTAACACTTCTTAATTGGTCTCTGCATTTACATATTTGTCACTCTTGTTTGACATATAAGTTAATAGAGAACATTCTTCATATATACTATTTAAAAATTCAAGTGATGACTCTTGACGCACTTAAGAATTAATAATCAAAAAGCTGACAATAAAATTATTTATATGTGCCATACTAATTAAAGCAGCATGCATACCTGATTTTGGAATTGCAGGTCATTTCATTTTCAGGGTAATGAATATCTACTGCATCCTGTATGACTGTTCCATATTCATATACTTTGATCTTCTTTGTTACCCCAGCAATGGCAAAATAGTCACAATCCCGGTCAAATTCAATACTAAAGAGAAAAAGTACATGGGTTAGTAACTAAGTATATACAAAACCCTATGACAGTAACTAAGACAATACTTCAGGATTTGCTATTTTCTAGTCCTAAAGTGTTTTTGTCTGCCAGCATAAGATGACTTCTTAAAACAGTTTCAGACTGTGCTGGATTCCTACGTCTATGTTAAATCATTATCAAGCCACGTCAAATTACAGGGAGAAAAAAATTATGTATAACTGCATGTTATCCCTCTGGCAGGTGGCATTTTTGCTTATAAGCCATCTAAAATGTTTTTTATTTCAGCTTTACAGACTACATGACAACACAATCAAATAACAACGCTAATATTTCACACTGTGAGAACAGTAAAAAAAAAAGATTTGATACTGGCATATGAATAAAGAAGTCACAAGTTGATTACCAATTGATTTCTTAAGATGTTTCAAGTTCTTCTATACCTTGATTTTTTTTAAGGGTAGAAAATACTAATATTAAATACCTAACAAATTAGTCCTAGTGGCAAGGTTTCAAAGTAGGTAAGCAGATCATGGTTGGGGGTGGAGTACAGAACATATCATCATACAAAAATTACATGAGGTAGAGACATGTTATACAATATCTGGAACTAAAAGACCTCCTATGAAACTTTGATGAGACTAAAATACAAGGCTACTGATTTTTCCCAACTACAGATAAGGCAACAATTGCCAAACTTTGTTGAGCAATTCATTTTTGCTTAAAAAATTTAATGCATACTTTTTATTAAATAATCTATGATGCTGGTAATTTCTTAGTCTTGTACTTTTGTTTCAAAAATTTGGAATTTGCTTGTCTTCTATGACACAAACAAAACTTAAACATATAATAAAAGTAACATATGGAATAACAATTGCTCCAATGTATTCACTATCTTAGGTTTCTACATTTAGAGATGACAAGGACATTCAAGGGTATCTCCCCTTATTTTACAACTGAGTAAACAGAGAGGTCCAGAGAGGACTTGAGAAGGGTCTTAAAGACAGGTGGCCAAGAGAGGATCTGAATGCAGGTCTTTTGACTCAACCCAGCCCACTTTCCACCTTACTATATGAACTCTCTAAAGGGAAGGGGAATACAGAGGCAGAGGCTCTCCCCATCCCACACCCATAGCTGGGCCCCAGGGTTAAGGACAGAAAGAGAGTGGCCATGCCACCCTGGGGACAGACTATAGCATCTCATCTGGCATCCTTCCCAGCTTGAGGGAACCTCTGTTTTGTCTCACAGAAGGACAGGAGGCCAGCATCTTGAAACAACCTGCCAGCCTCCAGAGGAGTTGAATGGTTTTACAAAAGAAAGTATGGCTGCAGGAGGGGACTGGTGACAGGCATTCAAACCTCCTCATGGTATGCTGTCATAAGTGCCCACTTTATTCCTCTAGTGGAGGATCCTGGCACTTTCTCCCTGGAAGCACCATCCTTTGCTGAGAGGAGAAGTTGGACCCAGTGCAAGAAGGGAGAAAGAGAGCATCAGAAACTGTGCTCCGCCTCCCACATGGTCAAGTGAGGGCCTATTCTCCCTTCTGCTACCCCACTCCCATGAGTTAAATGGGATTCATACTTTTAGTCTTAGGGGATGATAGGAATAATAGACTGAACGCTGGAAAAAGAACCTTCAAGGCTACCTAGTCCATCCCTTTCATTGCAGACAAGGTTAAGTGATTTGCTCTAGATCACTAGGTAGTTAAGTATGAGAACTGGGATTGCACCTGGGTCCTCTTACTCCAAATCCACTGTACATTTCCACTGTCTCACTTGCTGATTTTCATTTGAATTTTATTTTTATTTTAAAAAAGCAGATGTATTTGTGTGGGATTTGTACCCAAAATACCAATAATTTTAGCCAATGTTTTGTTCCCTTTCTCTTACTCTTAGAGAGAATTAGGGAAGACACACTGCACAGTTTTGAAAACAATTATAAATCAACAGATTAATAACCAATCAAAGCTCTTCTCTAAGAAGACAACTACCAAAGATTACAAATCTCAAATCAATATTTCCATATCCTGGATGTTAAACTTCTTCAATTCAGAAGGCTAAATACTGTAATTTTTAAGTGTTAAAATGTACACAGTGTAAGGAGTTTAACTTTCCATATTTTTCAGTTTGTAGGAATTATATTTATGAACATAAACGCACTCTAAAACCTGGCAAAACAATCTTCATACTGAAGGTTTGATAACTTATATTCTTTCATTCACAGATTCATAATGAAAAGCATTCTTTTAGGAATGACTTTCAAAAGGGAGTAAAATTGTTAACAATAAGTGCTGATTGATTTGTAAGTATTTGCAATGGTGACTAAGGTAAGGAAAATAAGTGAAAATGAACCGGGATTATTTTGTGTAAGAGGACGTAAAGAGATACCAAGTACCATCTTGGTTCCTGGAACTTGCTTGTATAAAAACTGAGCCATTTTTTTTTTTGTAATAACTTTATCAGCTGCTATCTTGTGGGCTCAATTTACCCTCCCATAAAATGAAGCTATATAATAGCACAACACATTTATTTAAACTGCATTTTTAATTGAACTGATTCTCATTTACTATTTGCTGCTCTATGGATTGATATAAAAGGAACAGTTAAGTTAAATTTTCATTATCTCTCTAAATAAAAAGTTCCAAGAAAACATTTTTATGCCAAATACTAAGTAGGTAGATGGTAAGGGGAAAAATCTTTTCTATAATTGATAATAATCTGGACAGCTAAAAATGAATAACAAATTTATGAATAATAAAAACCCATCTTAAAAATCAATAGTCTATGACAAAATGTTTGTTAGGCTTCTGTCACTGTTACTATCACACGAAGACCAACAAAGGAGCAATGAAATGCACAGTGCTCCATATGTTAAGCATGTAGCCTAAAATCTAAAAGTATAAATGTATATCATATATCAATATGTATACATCAAATTATGTATATGTAAAATCACATGATACATAATATCATATATACATATATATCAAGTATATATAAACATATCAATTTTGCCCTTGCAGGAAAATATTAACATAACAACTGGTTCCATTTAAATCTTAAATGACAATGCATTCATTCTAGTAAGCTCCAACTAATATGTCAAATATCAAAACTGTCACAAACTATATAATAAATTGCTCTGCTACACTGAAACACTAAACTTTACCGTCTTTTGTAGGATCAATGTACACACACCCTGAAATTGGTAAAAATGACAAAAGACGAGAACAGACAATGATGGAGTTGTTGTCAGAAGATAGGCACACTAGTATATTGTTAGTAGAGCTGTGAATCAGTATAATCATTTTGGAAAACAATTTACATGATTAAAGTGACTAAAATGTACATAAGCTTTGACCCAGAGATTCCACTTCTGGGTTTATACTCCAAGGATGCCATTTGTAAGGAGAAATTGTCCATATACATCAATATACCAACAGAAGCACTTTTTGTAACAGCAAAGAATTGGAAACAAAGTAGGTGCCCATCTACTGGCGAATTGCTAGCCACATCATGGTAGACCAAGGTAAGAAATATTATTGAGCTGTAAGAAATGATGAATATGGTAAATACAGAAATACATAGAATGACATGAAATGATAGTTAAAATGCGGAGCTAAGAAAATACCATACACAATGACTACAACAACATAGAGATACCACAAAAAAAAAAATCCTAAGTGAATGTTGCAAAATTACAAAGAGCAAGTATAGCTCCAAAGATATATAAGAAGATAACCTCCTCACCCTACTCCACATTTCAGTGGCCAGAGGTCCACAAGTATGGCACACTGCACATATTTTTAGAGTCTTTCTATATACTGATCATCTATGTTGATTTTTTCCCTCTTCTTTATTCTTTTTTATTTTTTTCTTTAAAAAGTTATTTGTTATATGTAAAGGCTCTTCAAAGAGACTCACTCTCAACCAGTCCATTACTATCTATCCTGACTCTTGCCCATGTCCACCCACAAATCTGCAACAAAGGTCCACCAGACATTCCAAGAGTACAAATATTGATTACCCACTTCCCATCCCTTGCTCTCACCACATGACCAAGCCATCTTTACTATCACAGAAATCCCTAAGGGCAATTTTTACTTCTTCAACGGTTCTCAATACTTACATACTACAGTCTGCTCACACCATGTGACTCTCCATTGCCCTCTGTGTGATATTCACCTTTAATTCTTTTGAAACTACAGGACTCCATGTCTAGGAGTGAAGGCATAGTAGATAGAGCACTGGGTCTGTAGTCAGGAAGACCCCAGTTCAAATTTGGCCTCAAACACTAACTGAATGACTCTGGACAAGTCACTTCACCTCTGTTTATCTCAGTCTCCTCATCTATAAAATAGGAATAATAATATAGCATCTACCTTTCCAGGTCTTTGTGGGAATTAAATGAGAAAATACTGTAAATCGCTTAGTGCAGTGTTTGGTGCTTGGCAAGTGCTATATAAATGTTAGTTATTATTATCACCTTGCTGCCATAAAGCAACCCCAAGAGAATATCAACTACTTCCAAACTATCTACCTACTTTGTCACCTATATAAAAATTTTATGAGTCGTCTATAAATGAATCTAGGGAATCATCAAACATGGCATTAGCAGGAAATCAGGTTTTATTCAAACAACATTTAACATTGAATTACATCATTGTAATTTTGCAAGTGAATGAAAAATGCAGAGAACAGAAGATCCCATTCTGCTTGTTTCTTGTTGATTATGAAAAAGCATTTGGTTCAGTACAGAAAAACACTGTCTGAAGGATTCATTTCCAATTAGGTATTTCTCAGCTATATACATCAAAAATCTTTCAAGATTCCATGAAAGACGTAACATCAGAAATAACTGTTCAAAGATAACCTCTAGGCACCTCAGACAGACGACACAAAGAGACAATGAGCTGGGCCCAGAGCAGAACGGGAGAAAGAGGAAAAAGCTAGATTTGGACTGTCTAGGGGGAAATCGTAAAACTCTTTTAAGGACCATAACTTTCCTATAGAAAAAAAGGAATCTTTTTTAAATGCCAACAAATTTTACCTGTGTTGCTATCTAGCAAAGAGATCAGGAATATGACAATTTCTAAAGAACTGAAGGAATATACAGGCATCCCCAAGTCTTAGCACAGTATTTAGCTCCAGTTTAAAGCTCTAGCTTAAAACTAGGCAAAGGCTTTTGAGGATACTTTATGCAATCCAATCATTGCTCTACATTAAATGTTTTCTCTGAAGCCTTAAAAAAAACCCTTTCGCAAACCTACTCTAAAAAGAATCAAATATACTTGAGGGTAAAATGAGAAAAGGCTAGAATATTTATTTCCATAGAACACAAAGATATTATTTAAGGACATTGGGACAAAATTGTTTTAATAATTCAAGAAGCATTTTGGTAAAAGCTTATTAGGATAGCTGAAGTTATTATGAGGTGATATATAGTAAAATTGGTTGTCAAAGCAACTAACTAAAATATGAAAATCTAATCAACCAGTCCAAACTCTTCTTTTAAAAAAATGTAAATGAGACTGGAATTAGAAGCTCACCTAATTATCAGTGAGACAGCTTTTAAATATTAACAATATTAAATGGGAATAATATCCTAAAATATACCTAGAAATTTTAAAACTACAAAGATAAAACTGAATTCCAGCATAGTGACTCTATAACATTTATTGACCTTTTAATGTCACATTATACAAATAGTGGACTCTATTCTATCACCACCTTCTATCCCTCTGATTGGAGGGTGGAGCCATGAACTCTAAAATCTCTATTTAAGAAGAGAGTTCAGGTGAGAAATCGTTTCTCATCTAGCTGCACTACTTTAGGATTTCTCTGACTTTTTCATCATCTCCCCTAGTTGGGTACCTTCACTAATGCCCCACCACCACCCTACTCTTCAGCTTCTTTCTATGTGTTGTCTTCCCCCATTTCACTGTAAGCTCCTCAAGGCCAGGGATTGTCTTTTTTATATACTTATTTCTATTTGTGTGCTTAGCACAGTGCCTGCCACAAAGTAGGTGCTTAATAAATGTTTACTGACTGACTGATAGTATTCCCCCAAATTAAAGATCTCTTGATCAAAGATATAAGAATAATTGTGCAGAAGGAGCTATCCTTCAAAATAAACAGAAGTTAATTTTAAGGCAAAACTCCTATTTTTGAGAGAAAAGAAAAAGAAATAACTTAGTCTTCATTCAACTAACCTCACTGAAAGGTATCACAAAATCTTGAAAAACTACATCCTTACCTAAACATAATGTTAGTATTACTAAAAACAAACAAAAAACCATAGGATAATAATCTCAAATAGTATATTTTATACATTAAAACACTTTCTCTAGAGCAATTTTCCCCCAACATCAATTTTAAGAGAAAAAATTTAAAGCTCTAAGAATGCAAAAAATAAGTTCGTGAATAAATAATAATTTTTTTAATTAAGACTTAGTATTTTTGTTGTTTCTTCTGTATCTGAATATCTTTCCAATGCCTCAAATCATACAGCACAGAAAATAATATTTAAAAACAAAAAATTAAACAGGATGTATAATATGTCATAAGGTCAGATTCAAATTCCAGATTCAAAATTGTAACACTAAAATATTTGTCTTGTCAGATAACTCAAGCTATAAATTATAAATGTGAATCCATGGAGTATTTCATGGCCATTTGCTTTCAGAAAAATATTAAGGTAAAGGAAATGGTAGAACATTTCCAGAATTATGACAAAAAAATTATTCCTAGCTGCCAATGTATAGGCTAAAGTTTAGCTCCGAAACTTTTAGTGGGTGGTAGAGGGGGTAAACTACTGAAAGGCAAATTGAGGGAAAATCTGAGAATTTCAGAATTGGAAAGGATCTCATAGGGTTCTTTCCATAGTACAGTCCTTTCTATACCAATCCACACCTGACATCAAGAATCCTTTCAATAGCACAGATAACAAGAAGTCACCCAGTTTTTGAATAGAGACCTCTACTGAGAGGGAACACACTACATCTGGAGGCAGAAGTCTCTTTAATTTTTGAATAATTCTAATTGTTAGACTGTTTTTTCCCCTGTGTCAAGCCAAAATTTGCTCCTTTGTAATTTATACTGCTTGCTTGTTTTTCTTTGAAAGGAGAACAAACAGAAAAAGTCTAATCCCTCTTCCAATAAGAAAGTATCTAGTTTCTCTTGATAAATCACATCAATTCAAGTGAACTACATGTTTAACTACAAAAAGAGTTGGAAAATGTGATTTGTAAACCATAAACAGTACTATCTGACAGGGGGTATTAAATGGGAGAAGTACTACAAGACTACAATAGATTGTGAGCTCCTCAAGAGCAGGGACTGTCTTGCCTCCTCCCCCTCTTTTTTTGTATTCCAACAATTAGCACATAGCCTGGCATATAGAAGATGCCTAATAAATGTTTACTGACTGACTGCTTGACCAGAGAAATGCAAATTCTCCAAGAGAAAAGAGTCTGAAAATTCACTCTAGGCCAGATAAGCTTGACTTTGATTTCTGGGAAATTTGTAGAATGGATCATAGAGATGATTCCTAAACATCTCAAAAGGGAAGCAACAATTACAAAGTCATTATTACTTCATCAAGAATAACTGTATTTCTCTGGTTGAAAGGTTACTAAATGGGCAGTGAAAGACAGGGTGACAGGGGAAGGTAGAAAGCTGGACCTGAATTCAAGTCCTGTCTCTGACTGGCTATACAACACTGGGTAAATCACTTAACCTGTCAGTGTTCTAAGGCAATTTTTGAAGAGTGTATGTTTCAATACCATAAGCAAATTAGGAGAGCATAGAATAGTTAACCTGTCAGATATATGGATAAGGGAAGAATTTGGGTCCAAACAAACTACAGAGAACATTACAAATGTAAAATGATTCATTTTGATTATATAAAGTTTAAAGTTTTTACACAGTCAAAAACAATGCAAATGAAATCAGAAGGAAAGCAGAAAACTGGGGGAAAAGTTTTTGCAGCAAGTATCTTTGATAAAGGCATCATTTCATAAACATATAAAGAACCCAATCAAATTTATAAGAATACAAGCAATTCTCTAATTGATAAATGGTTAAAGCATATGAATAGGAAATTTTCAGACAAAGAAATCAAAGTTATCTATATACTCGTAAAAAAATGCTCTAGATCACTACTGATTAGAGAAATGAAAATTAAAACAACTCTGAGGTACCACATTATACCTAACATATTGGCTAATATGACAGAAAAGGAAAATGATAAATGTTGGAAGGGATGTGGGAAAACTGGGACACATGCACTGTTAGAGGGAGGGAGGAACAGAATTTGGAACTCAAAACTTTTAAAAAAATGTTAAAATTGTTTTGACATGTCACTGGGGGGCATAAAATATTATTAACAACAGAAAATACGTATGTTTCAGAGAAGATGTCAATGTGTATCCATAAAGGGAGTTACCCCATGAGGGAGTTCCCTATACCAGTGAAATCACAGGTTAAGTCTATATCCCTGACGAAGCTGGACGACTAGGAACTTAAAATATCACATAATATTACTTGCAGAAGAGAAAGAAGGACATGACCTTCATGATAATATAATTAGATAAGATTTTAATAGGAGGCATGGTTGGACAGTGAAATGGATAGTGGATTTGAGCATGAAAGCTCTGGGTTTAAATCTCAAAATGTGCCTCATCCTGGGCTGTTCAATGTTTTGATCAATGAGTGGGAAAATGGTAAAATATCATGCTTATCAAATTTACAGATGACACAAAACTACGGAAAATACTGGATGAGAGTCAGGACCAAAAGAGATCTCAACAGCCTAGATTATGAACCTCGAGGTTCTTAAACTTTTTTGGACTATTGTGATAGTCTGAAAGTTAGTCTCCCTGACTTAGATCTCTTTTCACGTGAATCCACCCTTGACTGAGCTGCCAAACTAATCTTCCTAAAGCAAAAATCTGACTATATCATACCTCTCAATCCACAATCAGTAAACTCTACTGGCTCCCTATTACCTTGAGAATCAAATGAAAAATTCTATTTAGTTATTATAGCCTTTAAAACTTAGCCCCTTTTACCTAGCCAGTATTTTTAATATCTTCCTCTACTCCACTTACTCCAAAATCCAGTAACACTGGCCTTCTTGCTGTTTCTCAAACATGACACTCCTCGGGGGCGGAGCCAAGATGGTGGCTGGGAAGCAGTGACTGG
>CM053626.1:281728980-281754831 GCA_028646595.1 Phalanger gymnotis | reverse complement strand
GAGTTGAATATGAAGGGATGATATCTAAAAAAATAAAATAAAATTAAGGGATGAGAGAGGAATATATTGAGAGAGGGAGAAAGGGACAGATAGAATGGGGTAAATTATCTTGCATAAAAGTGGCAAGAAAAAGCAGTTCTGTTGGGAGTGAAGAGGGGGCAGGTGAGGGGGAATGAGTGAATCTTGCTCTCATCAGATTTGACCTGAGGAGGGAATAACATACACACTCAATTGGGTAGCTTACCCTACTGGAAAGAAAGAGGAAGGAGATGAAAAAAGGGGGGACAATAGAAGGGGGGGCAGATAGGGAGAGGAAGTAATCAAAAGCTAACACTTTTGAAAAGGGACAGGGTCAAGGGAGAAAATTGGATAAAGGGGGATAGGATAGGAAGAAGCAAAATATAGCTAGTCTTTCACAACATGAGTATTGTGGAAGGGTTATACATAATGATACGCATGTAGACTATGTTGAATTGCTTGCCTTCTTGGGCAGGGTGGGTGGGGAGGGATAAGGGGAGAGAATTTGGAACTCAAAGTTTTAAAAGATGTTCAAAAAAAAAGTTGCATGCAACTAGGAAATAAGATATACAAGCAATAGGGCATAGAAATTTATCTTGCCCTACAAGAAAGTAAATGAAAAGGGGATGAGGTGGGGGGGAGTGCGGTGACAGAAGGGAGGACTGACTGGGGAACTGGGCAATCAGAATATATGCCATCTTGGAGTGTAGGGGAGGGTAGAAATCGGCAGAAAATTTGTAATTCAAACTCTTGTGAAAATTAATGCTGAAAACTAAAAATACTAAATAATGTTTAAGAGAAAAAAAAGAAAATAACATGAAGACAAAATTTTTAAAAAATGGGAAAAAGACTATTTATACTGGCTCTTTTTGTGGTGGCCAAGAATGGGAAACTGAAGGGATTCCCATCAATGGGGGAATGATTGAACAAGTTGTAGTATATGAATGTAATAGAATACTATTGTGCTATAAGAAATGATGAGCAGGTAGACTTCAGAAAAACCTACAAAGACTTATATGAATTCATGCTGAATGAGGGGAGCAGAACCAGGAGAACATTGTACACAATTACAGACACATTGTGCAATGACTAACTTTGAGAGACTTAGCTCTTCTCAGTAATGCAAGGTTCTAAGACAACTCCAAAACGCTCATGATGAATAATGCTATCCACATCCAGAGAAAGAATTATAAAGTCTTAATGCAGATCAAAACATACTATTTACTCTCTCTTTTTTGTTTTGTTTTGTTTCTTCTTTCTTGTGGTTCATTCCATTGGTAAAAATTCTTCTTTACACCATGACTAATATGAAAATATATTTAATATGAATGTATATGTAGAGCCTATATCAGATTGCTCGCTGTCTTGGGGAGGGAGTAGGGGAGGAAGGGGGAAAAATTTAAAACTCAAAAGCCTGGGGAACTGAATGTTGAAATCTAAAAATAAATTAATTAAAAAAAAAAAACACAGCTCATGCACCACCACCTTCAGATCATAAATTGAAATAAAATGCTAACAATGTGAGCAAAAGTTGTAAACTACATGGAAACTGAGAAACAGTCTATTAAACAATGACTATGTTTAAAGGAGAAATCAGAAAAAAAAATGAATTTAAAATAAAATAATAATGCCAAATAATAAAATTTAGGCAATGCAGACAAAACTATTCTTAGAGGTAAATTTGTATTAAATGTCTAAGAAAAGTAGAAAATAAATGAAAGAAGATGGCACTTAAAAAGAAACAAGAAAGCATTAATGTAAAGAGATAATATAAGAACAGAAAAAAAAAACAGAAAATCAAAGAATGATATAGAATTGATAAAACCAGAATATTTTCTTAAAGACCAAACATAAAGGACAAAATATTAGCTTCAGAAGAAGAGAAAAAACGTGAATCAGTAAAATTACAGATTAAAAAGTTATTACAGCAAATACAAAAGTATTTTTTGGACATCACTTAGAGAAATGCTGTACGCTATTTCTAAGAACTTGGAAAATTAAAGGAAGTAAAAAATTACCTGTAAAATAAATTATCCAATAATAAGAAAGAAAATTAGTAATATAAGCAAACAAATCTTTGACAAAAAAAAAAAAGGCAAACCATTTAACAGGAATGAGGGAAAGAAATCCCATTTGCAGGGGAATTTTTTCAACTTTCTAAAGTCAAATAATCCCCATGTTTAATTCATTAATATACAGATAAGCTCATTACCCTATACCTTTGTGCCATAAAAATAGTGTTGCTTTTAAAATCAGCTAATGATCACATATGCACACATACTGAAACAAAATTTTGATCAATTTTACTAAAGAATATGAACATAAAAATAGTAAATAAAAAAATTAAAAATACCACTACATTAAGAATTCATTGTGACAAAGTAGGGTTTATGCCAGGCACACAATGCAGGTTCAGCATCAAAAAAGTATTAACATAAGAAAAGATAAAAACCATATTATTACATCAATAAATGAAAAAAAAGTCTTTCATGGGATCCAATAATCATTTATGATTTTAAAAAGCACTTAAAATAATGGGTAAAGAATACTGTTTTTCAGCACAATCAATACTACCTTAAACCAAGTGCCAATAAATAACAGAGAAACATTAAAAGTGTTACCACTAAAAATAAGGATGCCTATTCTAACTACTTTTATTTGAAATAATATTATGAATTCTAGTAATTGCTGTAAGAAAGGAAAAATATATTAAAGGGAGATTCACTTTAGAAATAAAGCTCAAAATTTTAGTTTCAGATGATATATTAATACAAAAATCTCCAAAAGCTTCAACCAAAAAAAAAATGGAAGACAATAACTGAAGTTGAACAAAGTTTCAGAATATGAATCTAAGAGAAAAAAGTTCTTATTTACTAGTAAAAAAAAGATCAATACAATAAAAAATTGATTTAAAAAAACAATCTTACAATATTTGGAAATTAAAGTTTACTTGAGAACAAACCTATATAAACCTGACTCTAAAACCTTAACGATCAAAATGAGAAATACCCTAAATAATTGCAAAAACATCGAATGTTTATGGATAGGCCAGATTGATTTTTAAACCACTCCCCAAATTCACACAAATAAAAATGCTTCTTGCTTTATCTATACAAGTAGGAAAAAAATATCCCAAGGGTTCATTGAAACTAAACAAAGGTGGTCTTCACTGTCAATGGGCAATCACAACATCACAAAACTTACACTAAACTAGGTTTATTGTAAGAGAAATGAACATGCATACAGAACCCAAAGCCAGACCAAAGAGTTCACACTTCATACAGATATTTGCATATTTATGACAGTACAACAAAGGAAAGAGAAAAAAACTAAACTCTCCTCCTAAAAGGGAGTAGCATGGGAAGGGGAAAAGGTGCAGTAAGGGTTGGAAAAGGGCAAAACCTCTCCTAAAGAGAAGCAAGGTGATGGCAAAAGCAGCATTCTTTTCCCTTGGGAACTGCTAGACTCTGAAGTCAGCTTATCTACAGAGTCCCAGCTGCACAAGCAGTTTCTCAGCCTTACTACAGACTGACTAGCACCTTTCTTGACTCCCAAGAACACAGAGGGAGATCAGCTTGGGATGCAAACAATATATTATGTCACAGGGTGTTGGGGGTGGGGGCAGGGAAGAAGAGGAGGAGGAGAAGGAGGAGACTTTGTCCTTGACACATTCAGTGCCTCCTGCATACTACGGGTCCAATGTCTCAGGAAAATATGGCAACTCAAAAAGACAAGCTCAAGGGACTCCAACATTCCTCAATATCACACACTCATTGAAACATATTACAAAAAGGAATGATCAGCAAAATTATGTTTAAAAAAAAAAGAGCTGTACCTACATCACCAAATATATATCAGATATTTAAAAATGGATAAACTGGAGATCTCAAGCTCTCCATGTCTAAAACCGAACTCTTTATGTCTTCCCTTACTTCCCAGACTCACTTCTAATGAACTTTATATTTCTGTTGAGGGCACCACCCAGGTTTGGTCTTCCAGATCTGCAACCTTGTAGTCATTCTCATCTCTTCACTCTCCCTGATCCCACACATCTAGTCAGTTGCCAAATCTTGCCATTTTTACCTTGAATGCATCTCTCATATCTGAGCCCTACTCTTTATCCCCATACTCACTACCTCAGTTCAAGCTTTCATTACCTCCCACCCATACTATTACAATGATCTCCTAATTGGTCCCCTCACCTCAAGTCTCTCCCCACACCAATGCATCCCTCCACACTGCCGCCAGAGTGAAAAGCACTTAAATGTAGACCTGGTCATGTCACATGTCACTCCCTTACTCCAGCTACTTCCTCATGCCTCTAGGATTAACTATATAAACTCACATATAGTTTGCCTTCTAAACTGGTCCACAAACTAGTCCTAACCTACCTCTATGGTTTAATTCAATATTACTCCCCTTCCTATATTCTACAAAACAATCATACTAGCCTTCTTTCTACCACAGACATAGCACTCTATCTCCTACCTCCATGACTTTCCACTGGCCATCCCCCAAGCCTGGAATACTCTACCTTCTTCAGTCTGCCTCACAGAACCTCTCAATTCCTTCAAGACTAAGCTCAGGTACAACCTTCTACACAAAGCTTTTCTTAATTCCCTGCTCCATCCCCAACTGCTAGCGCCCTCCCTACATATCTTGTACTTAATTACCTAATATTTATTTTGGAGTTATTTCATACCAGTTTATTCTGTATATACTACTTATGTATGCACATGTTTTCCTCTCCAGTTGAATGTCAGTTCATTGAGAACAGGAGCTGTTTATTTCTTGGTCTTTGTCTCTCAGGTACCTAATAAGGCACCTGACAGATACTTATTGATGAACCTACGAACGATCTGAAACTTATTTGAAATAATATAAAACAAAGAACAAGAAAACAGAAAGAAGTATAGAAAACAAGCACAGAGATGAACAACTAGAAGAAATTAAAAAAGTCAACTACCACTAATTATGGACATTTCACATAGAAATCTCTTCAAGGGGAAGCAGGTATAAATGATTATTTGGTTTTTTGTTTCAAAGTTAAGTGCATAATAACATATTTCTAATATACCACAGAAACTCTTCTAAAAAATTTTTGGACAAATGTACTGAAGTAAAATAAACTTGTAAGAAGCTTGTGTTTTATTACTTGAATTACGCAGTCACAGTCTTCTAGCAAAACCTGTGGCAGGATATCCAAATTGCCAGTTTTCATTTTGTTTTGCTGAGATGTGTAAGCTTCTTTTAGGTAATGAAATCCTAATATAAAAAATTATGAAGCTGATAATAAATGTCACATATATGAAAATAAATCCTGGAAATAATTGCTACTGATCCAAAAGTCAGGATATAGCAAGAAAAATAAGTATAAATTTTAACAAATTTGAGAAGCATCCTGTCAAATAATCAATAATGCTTTGCAGAGAATAGTTGATTTTCTCAGCAAAGACAATATGTTAGACAATCTATGGTAAAGAAAAAAGGCATATATTCTCTGCCCTTTAATTTATATGGATAGCACAACCATCTTTGTGCTATCCTTGAATGCAACTTTGAACAGGAAAACTGATACAAAACACAGGTGTTTTAGCATACGTGTTTGTCAATTACAGATAAAGGGCTGGCCAGCACCCAAGAGGTCATCTAGTTCAACTCCATCATTTTGCAATGAATACATTTAGGACTGAGAAATTAAGAAAATTTCCCCAAATTACAAAGGTACTAAATGAGAGGTGAAATATGAACCAACGCTATCTGACTTTAAATCCAGGGCTCTTTTTCAGGGTGGTTTCATCCAAAGTAGAACATTATTCAAACAAAGTATTTCAAAAAAAATATCTTAAGTACCTCCTACATGCCCAGTACCATGCCCAAAAGCTAAAAAACTACACATTAATCATTGCATTTAGGCCATCCTGGAGTTTGGAAGTAGCACCATGCCTTAACCCAGGACAAACAAAAGTTTCCCTTCCTGGATATTTCTTCTAATAAAGCTAGGATGAGATAAAGGAAACTTTTTCCATGGGGAGATGATTTGGAAGTTGTCTTTGCAGAAAGCATTACAGCCACTAACTGCAGGCTCCCACAAAGTGCTTAGTTCTTCTACTTCCTTAACACTAGCCAAGCCTTCAGCAAACTAGAAACCTCACATTGCCCCAAAGCATACTTCCTCTTGCTCTAAGAATGCTCTAAGAAGAATACTAAAAAGAATACTACTTCAAGGGGACCACATATTCATCCCCAGCAGCTGGAAGGTCATCAGTGCCATAGAAACATCATGGTTCACCTTACATTGGACTTGCTTTCTTCTTCCAGAATGCTGTATTCGAGAATAGCCCCCTCTTATCCATAAAACAGAAGTTACTAAAGGAGCTCAGCTTCTCCTCATCTGGTAAGGTTAGGATACATAGTCACAGAATCACACAACTTTAGTTCAAAGAGTCCCTAGCAGGTACTTAGTCAAAACCATTACCGAAAAGGAATCTTCATATACTTGAGTAGTAGCCATCCAGTCTGTATCTAGAGGCCTTCACTAAGGGGAAACCATCACCTCCCAAAGTAGCCCATTCTACTTTTGATCAGCTCGAATTGTTAGGAAGGTTTTCTTCACAATAAAACTAAATTTCACCGGCTTTTGGACAAGACATCTTGCCTGAATGGGAACCAGGTTACTCAGCTCTTGAGTACCTTCTCCAACAAAACCCTAAAATTTGCACCTGTCTGAATACTGATCAAGAAATCCATTGAGAAAATAGAGTAAGTGTCTTTTCCTACCTCAGAAGTGTACAAGAAGTAAGCCAGAAGCACAAAGGCAAAAGAAAAAGTAGTCTCCACAGGAGGGGATGCTACCAGGCATGACCAGGTTGCCAGGGGCCTAAAAGGCCATGTCCAGAGGAATAATAAGTTTCCCCCAAGAAAGTCACAGTAGGGATCTTCAAAGTATAGAGAAACAGCACTGGGCAGTGCCAACAAGTATGCAACCTGGGAGCACTCAGACTGGAGTATCTTTAGTCTAAGGATCCTAGCAGCCTATCTTGAGATGTCACAGAGGGCCCTAAAGATGAAGTCCTCTGACCCACAAAAATAAATGGAAGTTTAATCCCAGGAGGTACTGGACAGAAGGGCCAGAGAAAAACCCAGAAGGCCTGACCGCCCCACCCATAAGTGCAGCAGGGAGCTGAGTCTAGCCCAGGGACAAAATCCCAATTGAGGAATATAAAGCTGGAGCAATAAACAGAAAATATCAGTAAGTATAAAAAAATTATTGCAAATCTAGAGATACCTAGAAAGGTGAGAGTAACATTATAATAACTGCAAGCAGAGACTCGAAAAGAGAGGTATATTTTGCACCAGAAATACGTGATTACTTAGAAGAAACAAAAAAAAAAATTTTTAATGAAATAAAAGCTCTGGAGTAAAGAACTAGAAGGAGAATAAACAATTTAGAAGAGAAAAGAGATAAACTTTACCCAGGTAATGGCCTTGCTGATAATTAGAATACAGTAAACAGAAATCAATGGATCCATAGGAAAACAAGAAATATTAAAACAAAATTAAAAGACTGAAAAATAAAAGAAAACAGATCTGATAAGAAGCAATTTACCTGAAAAACAAGTTAAGTAGAGAGAACTTAAAAATCATTGGATTCACTGGAAAACCATGACTCAGGAAAAAAAAAAAGGGGAGGGGGGGGAGAGTGAGACAAGATCATAAGTGAAAATTGCCCAATCTTTTAGAACCAGAAGGTAAAGTGAAAACAGAAAGAATTCACTCACCACCTCCTGAAAGAAATCCAAAAAGCAAAAGTTCCAGGAATATCAATCAAATGCTGGAGCCCCCATATCAAAGAAAAATATAAGCATTCAAAAAGTAGTAGTACTAAAGGGCATGTCAAAGTCATATAGCTTGTACTATAAATGAGAGAAGGTCTTAGAAGACATAATTACAACAGGCAAAAGATAAAGGAAAAAAATGTACCCTGCAAAAGTGAATATAATCCTATGGGGGGAAAATGGACCTTTAACAGAATAAAGGCCTTCAAGAATTTCTGATAAAAAAAACCAGAACTAAATAGGAACACTGAAATACAAACACAAGAATCCTGAGAAATGGAGCAAATGAAATGTACTTCAATTCTTGGAAGAAGCCGTGTGTAGTGCTAATATTTTAATTGGGAGTGAAAAAAAATAAGTGTCTTTAGACCACTTATCAATTAGGGAATGACTCTTTTTATTATAAATTTATAGAACATTAAATCTATATGACATTAAGGCTCTTCATGTAGATGGTAAGAATAGTACAGGTTTTAGAAAGGGCATTCATGGAAGAGCCACGACTACAATCAAGATCTCCCAATTCACAGTTCAGCACTCATTATGCTATATTTTTTTGCCTCTAGAAGGCAAACATTTTATCACACTACAGCTGAAGAAAAGAGAAGACAACATATCTTTTACTAAATATTTCATGGCATTCTTAATGCTGTTCCCTCAAGATAAGATTTGATTCATAGCATTCTTAATGCTGTGCCCTCAAGAAAAAAATTGGTTGTTAGGGACAACACGGTCAACCCTAGTTGCAGCACTTTGGATGTCCTTTGCTCTACAATAAGGCAAAGTGCAAAAGCCTAAGTGGGAATAAAAAAAAAGCCAGGCTAAACTCCATTTATAAAAAGGTTGCACAATACTGAGAGACAAGACCTGGATTCATAACATAAAAAAAGATTCCAAGAAGTGATGTTTTGGAGCATAAGAAAGAAAAATCTGTACAACAGTATTGCCAATTTCCTGGATAGGAATCAATCACAAACTAGCAATGGCAACAGATGAGCCAGTGGATCAAATCTGAGTTAACAAGATCAGAATTCTGAATCTAAGAAAAAAAACAGTATATAATATCTAATAACTAATATAATTGTTTTGGAGAGAAGGTAACCCTAATACATTCATATCAGATGACACCAACTAACGAAAACTCCATCAAATGGAAAAAACTAAACGAAAGCTAAATTAAAAAAATTAATATTTAAAGACAGTTTTATTACAATAGTTTCACAAATGAAGTAAATGTGGGGGTAGAATATAAAGTGGAATATAAGTTCTGTTAGGTACTATTAATCTGAAAAGGCTATTTTAATAGCTCTGAGAGCTGTTAAAAACAATTTGTAAATGAAAAAAATAACTATGATTGACACAGAACCACATCTGACTTCTTCTACCCCTCCCCCTAAAAACTCCTACATATACTCTCTGGATGCATATTGAAAAATTGAAACAAGACACAGACCAATAGTACTAAAATCTGTCTCTGATTACATAACCCACATATACATTCTAACAGTTTCACACAGGAAAATACTTTTTCATAATCATAAAATTATGTTTTAGCATTTAATCCCTTTTAAGATTTTTTTAAAATTGGTTCAAAATCTAAGAACCTCAACTTCATCTACGTTTTATCTTCAAATGTCCACAGCCCAAAAAAAGTGAGTTCCAAACTATGATTTTAAATTCTGGCTCCCAGTTTGAATGTAGTGGGGGATTCTGTTTGGTTTTTGGAGACTTGGTACGTATATAGGAAAGATAATTCACGTAGAGATGATTAGAGTAAATATGAGTCTGGCAAGGGACTATCATTCAAGAATTAAAATAGCTAAGCTTGAAAGTCATCACCAAAAGGTCAGTCTCCAATTTATGGATTTTTTCCTTGATCCCGGCAATTCATGAATTCATTTCTAAGGAACAGAGGGTAAGTTGCCTTCCAATATTCCCTGGTAAAGGGAACAAACCAATTAAATTACTTAAGTTTTAAAAATTGAAATCTCTCATTTAACTCCTCTGGAAAAGTATAAAAGTGAAAGAAATCCCTCTCTATGTTTACCAGCATTAATCTAAACACTCCTGGTAGTCTTTTCTTTGACCTTTTAGGATTTTAACCAATGGTATGACTTCAGAGATTCTGAATGTATTATCTGTGTGAATACATTTTTTAAAAGAATTTTAAAATTCCGACAGCTCTTTAGTAGATTAGATGAACTAAGTTTGTGGAACCAGACTATAACTCTATCTCACAAAGATATATGTGAGCTAGGCAAAAGAATCCTATTTGTAAACTCTTTAAAGAAAACTGTTAAGCAAACATAAATTTTATTCAAAGGAATAACCGCCATCAATATAAATTCTCTTATGTGAAATGACCTCAAGAAGTCTTTTCTGTTGTTAATAGATTCCAATCATGTCCTATTTCATAGAAGGAACATATTCATGGAAGTTTTAAAATTCAAGTCATATGTTAAAATGCAAACTTGATAAAATGTATAGAAAGACAGGCTTACTAACAACAACATCAGAGTTTTAAAAAGTTACCAAAAATTCAACCGACATCCAAAAAGCAGATATTCAAATACTGATGCACCTTTTAAGTTTTCCATATAAAATACAATGCCCTATTTATTCATTTGAAGAAAGGAAGACTAAAATTTTTCATTCTCATAGGAGTAAGAAAGCCAATTGGGAAGGATAAAATTGAAGCATGACACAAAGATGCTATTTAAGTAATTCTAATTTGACAGAATTGACATTGTTTGTAGTAGTCTATATGCTGTTCATTAAACCTATCTGGATCACTAAATTTATCAGACCATTGAAAACAACTCATACCTGATGATAGGTAAGCCTCAAAAGGACTTTTCAGACTAAGAATATTCTACTCTTTATAAAAAAGATATCTAAATTACAAAATTTATACCACAATTAACTGCATCACATGCGACAGTAATAATTAAAGCAAGTGAAAAATCATTTAAATTTAGGAAGTCGCAGCACCAATATTAAAGGCATATTACCCAATATTAAATTTTCCTTTATTATTTCCACTAGCATACTTTGTCATATCTTCCAAAGAAGAAGAATATCTACATTTCCTTAAAAATGTCTAGAAAACTCACTCATGAGCTAAAGTCAAGGGATTTTTAGTTAAGCCCCATCTCCCATTTGCAAAGTTAAGTGTGAATGTTAATAAATGTGTCAATAAATGTTTCCATTTTTAAACTTGTTAAACCTCGCTGCCTAGTCTTTTGTGCAACCTACAATGGAGTCCTAAAAACCACTATCAACCCCAAAAGCTTAGATTAATACACTTCTACATTGATGGGGGTAAAAAAAAATCCAGAAAAAAGTAGAATTTGCATGGCTAAATAGCCTACAAAAAGAAAATGAGATATAGTGATCTGAGTCAATCAACAGAAAGAACAAGGACCTTTCAAGTTGCATGGTATACTCTATAGTAGGGCTACATTTGTAATGTTTTTTGTCATTATATTACATCATATATGTTATGTATATAAAAATAATAATAATCAGAAACATAATATCTACTTAATTTACCGATGTTAGGCCTAGCAGAGCACTGGTGAGCAAAAGTAGCTGTATCTGAGAATAAAGGGAAATCAGAGTCATCAAGAGAAGGTGTCTCATTGAAACGATTATTCCTTTAACTCAAGCATGAGATGGCTTGATAAAGCTATCTTGATAAATATCTTAAAGCACAACTAATTAATTAATCCACAAACATTTATTAAGTACCTACTACATAGCAGATACCACGCTACACACTGAAAATGGCTAAAAATAAAAAAGGCCATACCCTCAAGGAACTTTCAGTCTACTATGGAAAATAACATATATACTATATAAGTATACACAAAATATATACTAGGCAATTATGGGGGTAAACCAATAACCAGTCTTTTTTTTTTTTAAGGAAACCCTCACTGAAAATGACTTAGGCCAGGCCGATGTTTGCTTACATTCCTTAATAACTTTTTGTTTCAACTTCTAGAAAAAAATTTCATAAAATGCAGTACTTTTTTCCTTGACTATTTGGAGGGAAAAAAAGAGACCTTAGTCATTTGCTTGCTGGGCTAAAATATAATTTTTAAAAAACACAAATTTTCACCTAACCAAAGTTAATTTTTTTGCTTAAAAAAGAAAAAACTGAAGCCACCAGCTGCTAAAGTTCTAAGGTTAGAATAGGAAAAAGACTCATACGTCATATAAAGAGACATAAACATAAACATCATAGCATATTCACTAAACAGCCCTGGCAAGAAACAACTCAAATAATAACAAAAGTAACATATAATCCAGAGATTAAAAAATTAGAACACGTGTAAAATGTTACATACTCAGAAAAGCCATCACACAAAGGAACACTTAAAAGTTTTGCCACAATATGCTAGTCTAAAAAATAATAGAATTATAATGCTTTAATAATATTTAATAAATTTAAGAAGAAATAATTTCTTACCTTTATAGCCTCCATAAAAGGTGGAGACAGTGAACAAATACCCCTCTTAAACTAATTGTAAAGTATAAAAGGCTAAGCTTTGAAAAAAAGTAAGGGTTTAAATAAAAAAGATTTTCAATGGCAGGTCTTCACTTAATCATATTTTCCTCAAGCAGTAACATCACCCTCCATCATCATCATCATCATCATAATTGATCACATTGACTACATTTTTAAATACATTAAAAGATTTGATGAATTTTACAAACTTTAAACAGGGAAATATTTAGCATTCTGAGTTTTCATTCTGAGTTTTTAAATTATCTCTCATAACATTGTTAACATTACAAGCTTCCAAAGGTTAAAATTCCAATGAACAGCTATGATTTCACTTCACTGTACTCTGGGTGTATTTCTCTGTTTTCTTCTCCACAAAATATTCCCAATACTATTCCGCATTTAACATTCTAACTTGCCTAGGCTTTATCTGGTTTCTTTAGTATCCCTCCACTCTCCTTGAGATTGACTACAAATCTGAGTGTTGTGCTCTGCCTCTCTTTTCATTCATTACACATATGATCATAAAACAAATCCTAAATCATTCGATGAAGCATGTCAATCATTTCAATCTTAGGGAAAAAAGATATTTACCCCATCTTTACACTCTCATCTTTTCTCCTAAATTCTAGTGCAGCTTTTTAACAACCATTCCTTGGCAAATTTTTCAACCCATCCAAAAAGAATCAATCAACTGTATCAACTGAGAAGTTAAAAAATGAAGCTATCAAGAATCTTGCCTTAAAATCTTGTTTTCTAAATTTATCCAACTTAAATATTAACACTGTGCCCACAGGGAAATTTTATTACAAAATAAGGAAAGGCAGCAATATTTTAAAAACAAACAAATACTTATTCAGTAAATCAAACACAAAATGATATACCTCTCTTTTATTTCTCCTTGCAACCTTGAGGAATTCCATAAGGATCTGTAGTTGGGCAGCATGTGATTCCTATAACAGAAAACTACATTTTAAAAAGAAAAATTTATCACAAATCTATTGTTTTTAAAAAGCTCAGTGTCCACTTAACCCCAACTGCCCTGCCCAAAACAAAAAATAAAAAAAAATTAAAAAAAATAAAAAGCTCCGTGTGAATGTGATAAAAGAGTTTCATATAAATTTTGAAGTATATTTACCACCAATTAAGCTATGTATCACTTTATATATTCATTTTAAGGTTTCTTATTTGGCAAAAGGTTTTAAAAAATAGTTTTCAAAAAAATATTTTGAAGATTACAAAAGTAGCGGTCTAAATTCAAAAGCAGAAGATTTAGTGTCTTTAAAAAGGGCCTATAGAGTACAACCCCTTCATATTCTAGATTAAGAAACAGATCAAGAAATGGTAAGTAACTGAGGATCAAAGTAAGAGAACTAGAAGGGACCTCATCAGATCATCTGCTTTGATCTGTTCAGGCCCCAGATGAAGAAGCCTGGAACCAAAGAATTGCAGAGAGGTGCCCAAGGTTCCACAGGTAAGTCAGCAGATGAATCCTCAGACTCTAAATTCAGCATAATTTCTACTGCACTAGATTTTAATGGAGTAAGGTAAATTTGAAACCAATTCATTTGGATAAGTTCAGTACTATCTTTTTAAAAAGACTTTCTTGACATCTATTGGTTTTATATCACTTTCATTTCCAAATATGTTCTTCCCCTACCCAGAGAGCCATCTTCTGTAACAATGAATAAAAAAGAGAAACTAATCAGTTCAACGAAATAAAAAACATACCAACTGAAGAGAAGGGAAAAACAAAAACAATCCAAATTAGTGACTAGAATAAACCATAGGTATATTATCACTCAGATAGAGAAAAACTATAATTGCCTCTCAGATCAGACAAATCAACTATTTAAGTATGAACTAGGAACAAATCATTCTGGATAAAGTAATACATTAGACAGACGATAAAAATCTTTAAGGTGTTAAAGGCACAGTGGCACAGGTATCATAATTAAATTTTAAAAAGATAACGCTCTCTCTGAAATGAAAACACTGAAAAGAATAAGCAAATTTGAATCAAGATAAAATAAAGAAACCCAGCAAGTCTCATTCTTCAGTTACAGAAGAAAAATAAAATGAAAGCTTCTAGAAAGCAACAAAACTGTAATACCCATTAACAAATGGTTGATGATAACCTATTTATCACATTAAAATATTTACAATAATTAACAAAACTCTGTTAAAGATAAACAAGGTAACTTGATGTTAAATAAGTAAAGTAGTTTTTCTTCTTTGTTGAATATACTGTGCTTGTAAAAGTAAATTAAAACCAGCCAGTTTAAACTGTAAGCTGAGTCTCCATTTGTATGCTTCAAAGATTTTTTTCCACTATCCATTTGCCTTGCCAACGAATGTTCTCAGTTGTAATTAAAATTCCCACTGCATGTTTACTAACATTATTCTCCAAAAGAGTATAAGTTAGAAAAGATGACCAAATATAAAAGAAAATACTCAGACACACTGCAATTTTCTTGGCACTCAAGATATACTCCCATTCTCATATGATGTACTTTTGTTTGCATGTCTCAAGATACTTTGTTCACTAGTCACAGGCTTTAACTCCATTACATACCACAGAGCAGGATTTCTTAACATGGAGTCCCTGAAATTGCATTTTTCTATTTTGATAACTGTATTTGTGTGTGTGACATCCTTTGTAATTCTGTGTATTTTATTTATGCCTTTAAAAAATACGACCTAAGAAAGGATTCATAGGCTTCAACAGCATGCCTAAGAGGTCCATGACACAAATCCGGCCTCAGACACTTGACACACTTACTAGCTGTGTGACCTTGGGCAAGTCACTTAACCTCAATTGCACTGCCTTTGCCCCCTCCAAAACAACAACAACAAAAAAAGGTCTAACATAACAATGTAGCTAACAACTATTCACCTGAGCAACATGTTCAGATAGTTGTATAACAAAGTACTGGCCATGTTATCTTCAAAGGGGCCCATTTATGTACTTAAATTTCCATTTACCAGAAATAGGACTTGAATTTGACTACTAAAAAAAAGTGACTACTGTGAGCCGATTCAAGTAAAGAGGAAAACTGGACATAAAGAGACTACAGAGAATTCCCATACACCTGCCCCTTTGCCTGGGAGCCTCACCCCTTCCCCCACAAAAAATGTTGCTAATTCTGTGGATTATTAAATCTAGGTCAGTTCATATTGATTAGTTCCAAAGACAAAGTAAGGGTCAGCATAACAAAATGAAATAGAGAAGAAAACAGTGTGAAATATAAAGAGAATAAAAGATTTTCACAAACTGTATTAAGACTGAAGTAAGTCATATTAAAATGTTAATTAAGCAATACAGGAGAACATACTATAATGTTCTTCAGATTTAAGAATGCAGACCAGTGACATCTTTTGGCCCCTCATTCAAGGTAGGCATCAATGAGGGGCCATCATTCTTAGCAAATATTTACTGTAATTGCAGAATTTTATGAATGGAAGAAACCATAAAGAACATCCAGCACAATCTGCTTGTTTCATAAACGAGAAAAATAAAAGAGAGTAACTTGTCCCAGAATGCTCAACTAACTAGTTGAATAGGAAGACAAAACCCAGTTCTCCTAACTATGAGCTAGTCCATTGCTCTACTAAATCCTGATGCCTGGACACACTTTTACAATGTCAGAAAATTCATGGCTTCATACAAAGAGACAGCATTAATATTACTTAAAATTAATTACAATTCGAATCTCTATAAAGTCACAAATTTATAAAATACTTCTCATTTAAAAATGATATCAATTAAGGCTAATAATGAACACAAAGTTCCTATTTATAAAATACTGGTTTCAGACAAATTTTTCTTATTAACTTAACTAGTTTTTAAATTTTCTTTCTGCTAACATATTTCCTAAAGATATCAGCATAAACGTCCCAAAAGAAATGAGACAATCAAATTTCAATTATAAAGGAAGAATATCTCACTTTAGGCATTTTCTAAGTATATTACATCTTTTCTTTCACCTTGCTAATGACTACCATTTAGTTATCATTACTCAATGAGAAAACTACCAAGGGATGATTCATGGGAAGAAAACAAAACCTAGTACCCCTACTCAGTAACAGCAATACAAACAGGATTATGCAATATTGCATGACAGCATAAGAATCTGAAAATTGCATTGACAATCTTAACTTATAGACTCAAACACTGAACTAAACTTGGTATAATGCCAGCTGTTAGCCTAAATATTTTAGAATAGGTCATACCAAAATAGTGTTTTAAGGTTTACAAAGCACATTTCTCACAAGAACCCTGTGAAGTGGACAATAGTAAATAAAATTTATTTTATTTATTCACGGTATTATGTGAAATAGTAAATATTTATAACTGATACTGAAGAAGATCAATCAAGATTGATTTCTTAACAGCCTCTTATGCACCAACATGGTGCTAGGTGCCAGAGAAACCAAGAAAAATATGAAAGTCTCTGCCTTCATAGAGCTCACATTCTTTAGAGGGGAAGACACCATGTACATATCATTAAATAAAAAGAAGTATGTGCATATGTCTATAAATAATACAAAGTAATTTAAGTTGATGGCTGCATGACAAGACAAAGATAAAGAAAAAAAGATACTGCAGAGATAGAATCAAGACTTTTATGTAAATCAATGCTCCTTTCTGGCCTCTATTGCCCTAAATAGAATGTAAATTCCTTGAGAGCAAGAACAATCTTTCTTGCTTGTAACCTGTATCCCCAGTAGTTAGCACAGTTACAGGTACACAGTAAGCAAGTGCTTATACATTCATTTATGTATTCAAGATCCGGCAACTGATTGGCTATGTGGGGTGAGGAGATGGAGGAGGACTTCAAGGTTAAAGAATCTGGGTTACCTAATAATCCAAAACTAGTCTTTGTATTCATTCCCACATAGCTATTAATTTTTTTATTTTTATTAAATTTTTATTTATTATACATTATATATTATTAATACATAATATATAATCCATTATATACTATATTGTCTATTATATGATATATTATCCATTATATAATATATAATCCATTATATATGTGTGTTACATATTATATATATATGTATAAAACCTATAATCCATTATATAATAATGGACTAATATACTGCATATATATTATTTATTAATTTTATTAAAACAATTTTTTTCATTCAATATCTTAATATCAAATAGTTCGTTGTTTTCAACTTCATAGATTTAATTTAAGTAGTGGCTTCATCAGTCAATTTAACCAGTATTTAAGTGCCTACTATGTATCAGGCACAGCTAAGCACTAAGAATACAAAGAAAAACAAAAGATAGTCCCTGCCCTTAAGGAGCTAAAAAGTCTAATGGGAGAGAGAACATGCAAAGAATTATTTTCAAACAAAAAAAAATGGGATAAACTGGAGATAATCAGGGAAGTCACCAACATTAAGGATGATCAGAAAAGGCTTCCTGTAGAAGGTGAGATTTTAGCTGGGACTTGAAGGAGGTCAGGGAATTCAAAAGATGAAAATGAGGGAATTTCAGGCACAGGGGGACAACTAGTGAAAATTCACGGAGTTGAGAGATCCAGTGTCTTCTTCGAGGAATAAGAAGGAAGTCAATTATCACTGGATCACAGAGTATTGGGTGGGAAGGAAAGGTAATGTAAGGTATAAAAGCCTGGAAAGATAAGAAGGGGCTATCAGATTTGAAGGACTGAATGCCAAACTGAGAATTTTATATTTATATTAGATTCTAAAGGTGATAGAGAACCACAGGAGTTTAATGTACAAGGGACTGACATGGAAGATCAATTTTAAAAGTTGAGTGAAGGATGAAATGGAGCAAGACTTGAGGCAGGGAGACCGATCAGAAAGATGAGGGCCTGCACCAGTGTGGTGACACTGTTTTGAGGACAAGAAGGGGCACATACAAGAGATGTAATGAAAGAAAAATCAACAGTACTTGGTAACAGAATGGATATAGGGTTGATGATAAGGAGGAAAGGATAAAGAGAAGAAACAAGAATGCAAGTAGGCACTGTATGGGCTCCTAGGTGGCACATCAGATAGAGTGCTGGGCCTGGAGCCAGGAAGACTGCTCAAAACTGGCCTCAGACACTAACTAGCTGTGTGACCCCGGCCAAGTCACCTAACCCTGTTTCTCTCAGTTTCCTCATCTACAAAACCAGCAAAGAAGGAAAGAGCAAACCACTCCACTGCATCTCCCAAGAAAACCCCAAATGGAGTCATGAAGAGTCGGACACAACTGAAATGACTGAACGACGAAATGACAACATGTTCCAGGCACTATGCTAAGCCCTTCACAGATATTATAACAACCCTATGAGGCAGGATAGTAATCCTCATTTTACATTTAAGGAAACTGAGGCAGAGGTCAACTGATGTTCCCAGGGTCACACTGCTAGTAAGTAGCTGAGGTAGACTTGAAGTCAGGTTTTCCCGAGTCCAGGCCCAGAGTACTATTCAATGTATCACCTACTTGCCTCCTGGCTGACACCTAGGTTGCAAACCTGGGTGACTAGGAAAACCATGGTGCTCTCAAAAGTAAAAGGAAGAAAAGAAGAAAAGAGGGAAGGGGAGACAAGTACATTTTTTAACATACTGAGTTTAGGATGCTTCAGAACATCCAAAATGATAGATACAATAGGCATTTGGAGATACCATATATAATCAGTGACACAAACTGAACTCTGAATAAAGCTAGAGATTCCAAGGGATGAAGACAAGGAGAGAAAGCATTTATGGCAAAGGTTTAGAATGTCTTGAATAGGAAATAGCAAGTCAGTTTGACTGGAATGCAGAGTGTTTGGGTGAGAGTGATGTGTAATGCATTTAAAAAGAAAGGTTGGTGCATAAAGGGCTTTAAATATTAGACAAGTTTATATTTGATCCAGAGCATAGGTTTTGAATCTTTTTTGTATGATGGGCCCCTTTAGAAGTCTGTTGAAGACACTGAACCTCACAATAATTTTTCAAAAGCATAAAGTAAATTACATACAAAGGAAATCAATTATATTGAAATCCAGTTATCAAAATGATTTTTCTAAGTTTACTAAAACACTCCTCCCACCCCCATCAGAGATAAGAGGGAGTCATTGAAGCCTCCACTGGCAAGCAGTCATATCTATCTAAGCTTCAGAAAGACCACACTGAAATCAGAGGAGAGGATAGAAGGGAGAGAGTAGACTTGAAGAAAGGGAACCAACTATAAGGTTTTTACAATAGTCTAGAAAAGAAAAGAGCCTGATCTAGGGTAATGGTGATGGAAGTAAAGAGAACAGAACCAATAGAAGTCACATGGTCTGGAGGTTTGCCAAGCCTTTATTTGGAGGAGTTCATTAGTCCACAGAAATGGAAGGCTAAAATTGAAAGAAAGAGATCTGGATTGAATATATAGATTTGGAAGCAATCTCTGAAGACATGGAGAGAAAAGAGGACAGATGTCAGATCCTTGAGAGAAATCACGTTTAAGAGGCAGTAGATGAGAATATTCCAGCAAAGTATATTGGAAAGGAACAGTCACACAGGTAAGAGGAAAATGAGAAGACAGAAGTATCACAAAAGCTAAGAGAAGAGGAAGTGATCAAATGTGTCTAAAAAGTACAAACACAAGAAGGATGAATATAAAAATGAACGTCTGTTGACTGACTATATTCTGAACCTAACAATAAAAGCAGCTTATTTACTGGAAGGACAGTTTAAATTTTCTTGTTTTAAGATTTCAACGTGCTTTAAAAAAAATATGATGGCCACGATATGATTAAGCATATACACAAAAATGCAGTTCTCGAAAACTATCTCTAAATCAAATTTAACTTTATCTTAAATTTTCCCACTAATATCAACTACTGCATTGTTCAAAATATATTTTTGCAGGGGCTAAAATGAAAACTTTTTTTCAACAGGAAAATATATACATACATGCATATGTATATACTGAAAAATAAGACTGAATACAGGTAGTACTCTGATTTTATGTAGGCGATATTTCAGGCAGCGGGGTTGGGAGAGAGGGAATAGCTTTTATTGAGACTAATATGGAATATAAGCAATTGAGACATGTAACTACCAAAAAAGACTTTGTTCCTAAGACACAATCACATTTCCTAGTTGGAAGGTACTTCAGTGGACATCTAATCTGACCCATACTCCAAAAAGAACCCCTATCACCATATATCTACCAGGTGGTCATCCAGCCTTTGCTCAAAGACCTCTAATGACTAGAAATCCACTAGCTCCAAAGGCAACTCATTCAACTTTTTCATAGTTATAAATGTCAGGAGTTTTTTCCTTATGTTGAGCTGCAATATGTTTTTCTATTAACTTTTACCCTCTGAGCCTAGTTCTGTCTACTGGGATCACAAAAAATGATTTAAACGTGCTTTTACCTATCAACCTTTTTAAAGACTGCATTCATGTCCCCTCTTCAGTCTTTTATTCTCCAAGCTAAACATCTATCTCCAGGTCCTTTAATCAATATTCTTCATGTAGCATTGTTTTGAGACTCCTTCACCATCAAAGTTAACCTCCTCTGAATCAGTACAAATTTGTCAGGGTCCCTTCTGAAATGTGGCACCTATCAATAGTAGACCCAATAATCCAGATGCATTTAATTGACACAAAGTACAACTGCCTTGTTTACTTATTCCATTTATTTTCAGCAAAAATGAACTTAATTTTAATAGTTGACCTTTGATTCAGAAGGGGGTGCCAATGAAAATGAGAAATGATCTTGCCTGCCTGAACTGGAAAAAAGGTAGACTGAATTACACCATCTTAGTACTTCTATAACTATTGTCATACCTGTTTAAATACATGCCTGACACACACAGCAAGATTAAAGAAAAAACAACAAAACAAACAAAAAACCTTCCACTTACTGCCTCCAGCTGTTTTTTCTTTTGCACAAGTAGTTCCAACATCAGGTTGACATTAGGTAAATCAAGGTTATCTTGATCAGTTCCCAATAAATCTTGAAATATTTGCCACCTGTGGCCATTCTGAAATAGAAGAAATGAAAAGAGAGAGGAAATACAAAACCTTAACTAACAAAAAGCATATTCTAGATGCTTCCATAATACATCTTTAAATTATAAGATTCTATTATGTTTGTTATGCTGCCTTCAAAAATATACTACTACCACATTCCACGCCACTGATTTCTTGCCAATAGCTCAACATTGCCTTCTGGATGAAACTATGTCCTTCCACCTTTCATTGCAAAAATCTTCCTGACTCTTTTTCATTGGACTTTCATGCCAAAAATAATCAAATTCATCATTCATTCTTAAATAAAGTGATAAACTGTTCCTTACTATTCTGGAATATACACACACATAAAACAAAACCAAATGCATTAGCTAAATCTCTAAGTTAAGAGAGCTATTTTAAGATGTCTATATTTTAATGAAAAGTGGACTTAGTTCCTTTGAAGCCAATAACTGAACTTGAGCATTTTCTATAAGAATGTAGGAGGAATATTCTCTCCTCCATCCAGACAAGGAGGGCTGTAACTCTGATCTAAACAACAGACTGCCCTTCCTCTTTCCCAAGAGTCTCCAGTTCCCTTAAGTAAAAGCTACACATACCTCATTGCCTTGGCTTGAATATGTCTAACCCATGGCAAGTGATGGAATGTAAATCTTACATCAGCTAGAGTTTAAGGCTCTGAAGATAGAAGCCTGTGACTAAGACTCTACCAGCACTGATGTTAGCAGCAAAGAAACAAAAAAACTGATCCAATTATCATCCCAGAAACAGGCATATACCTAGGCCCAACTACTTAATAAGAATTTGAGTCTCAGACGATTTTTTATAGCATTAATTATTGTTTCATAAAGAAGTATACATTTATGTATACAAGATCTGTTGTAAAGTTTCTGTTCAATAGAAATGTAGAACAATTTCCATATATCTTTAAATCTCTCTCAAACTATAAAATACACAACTAATGAGTAAATAATGCAAGACTCTAGTGAAATGGAATACAGAGGAATGAATGAAGTCATGAGGAAACTTTTTCATATGACTTGGACTAATCTGAACAAAGTCTATGTTGGACAAAAATAAAATATTTTCTTATAGCTAAGGATTTTGTTCTTTTGATATTTTAATGTTACTAGTTAAAATCTGATATTGTTCCAGTTTGAGATATTCTCATATTATGCATTGCTGTACAGCATTCATTCCAGAAATGTTTATCAGAAGGCTACTACGTGCAAGACATCCTATCACTATAAAGAAAAAATAAGAAATGATATTGGTCCTTCATGAGTTGACACTCTCTCAGGAAGCACATTCTCCCAAATTATTAGTAACATTAAATATAAGCAGTGCTATTGCTTATGCTGCCAAAAATACACAGTAAGGGGAACAGTAATTCGTTTTCACTTTCTCATCAAACTGACTGATTATCTGAAGGATTAGTGTACAAATGCATGAGGAAGTTCTTAAAAATCCTCAATATTTCATTGCTTACTCATCTAAGAGCATGATTAAGACCATGTTTTAGTTTCATAGGCTACACTCTATCGAATTAAACAGGTTTAAATTTAATTCCAGACCAGATTACCTGAATAAAACATGTGAAAGGACTCCAAAGAGTAAAAATTACTTAACTGAGCACAACAGAAATAGTTGTATTTTTTTTTAAAGCGCTTAAAGGGTAAGTCACTATTGGTGCATTATTCTTGCTAATGATAATGGGAGCTCAAGTAGTTCTTTCAAGGGTCTATTTGGTAAGATAACATGTAGTTCCTTGACCAAAATGTAAATTAGAACCCATTTAGGACTAGTCCTCCCCAAACACAAGATTTTTGGAGATACTATCAAAAATGCTTTCTCACAGTAATCTCATCTTCTTTTCCTCAATTCCCAATTCTTTTCTTCAAAATCCCATTTCATTCTCATAAGGCCTTATTCTAATCTAATTCAATACTTATTAAGTGCCTCTTACTGAAAGCACAACTGATTAGGCAGTAAGGTAGATAAAAAAAGGTTAACTAAAAATATGGTCACTGTCTTCATAGACTTTAAAATCTAGGGAGCCTAACTTTACCCACTAATTGTTCCAGATGGTCATAAACAAAATAAGCATTACAAATTACTCTAAGTAGGTAAATCTTAACATTTTATTTGAAAAATCCTACAGAGACTAAACAATTTCCTTTAGTTGGATCGATGATAACCTAATTCTAATTTTCCTTAATATTAAACTGTTAGGTAAAAACAGAATGAGATATAAAATGTAATGAAAAGAGTTGAAACATACGGTGCTACTCACTGAATGGTCCAACTTGAACCTCTTTTCCTCAAATCTTTGCTTCTGTTTAAGAATGAGTTCATTCACTGGGAAGAAAAAGAATTTATTATATGTATCAGACTTGGCTATTTTAGTTAGCTGAATCATTTTAATTTCATAAGCATAAGACTTATAATAATTTATAAAAAGCAGAAAACATGGACTTTTTTCTTGCTTTGTTACTATTAACCATTTTAAAGAATGGACAAACCTATCGAAATAAACATAATACCTGGAATATATATACGGGGTTTTAAGGTTTGAAAAATACTTTTTATACATTATGTCATTTGATCCAATGAGCATCATATTAATAGTCAAATCTGATAGCCTTTTCTCAATCCTAATCCTTTTTTATTTCTGTAGCTTGACATTGTTGACCATTTTCCCTTCCTAAATATTCTGTCCTCCTAAGTTTTAGTATCATTGCTTTCTCTTGGTTCTCCTCTTACCCATCTGATCATTTACTACTTCTCAGTCTCCTTTGCAGGATCATCAGCCATTTCCAACCCCTAATTATGGGCCTTGTCCTGATCCCACTTCTCTTCTCTCTTTTTGATCTAATCAGCTCTCATGAATTCAAATACTATTTCTATCCAGATTTGGTCCTCTCCTGAGCTCCAAATGCACATAACCAACTGGTTACTGGACATTTTAAACTGGATGTTCATAACTCTCTCATATTCAGCATTCAAAACAGAACCATTATCTTTCTCCTAAAACCCAACCCTCCTCTACAACTCCTTATTTCAGGCAAAGTCACGATCAGCCTTTGAGTCTCCTGAGTTTACAACCTTAGGGTTTATTTCTCCCTCTCCCTCACCCCACAAATACAATCAGGTACAGCTGTGTCCATTCTAAATTCACCCATCTCCTCCTCTCCATTCAAAGAACATCTACTTACCTCTTGACTAGACTACTGATATAGCCTCCTAAATGGTCTCCATGTTTCCAGTCTTTCCCTTTCCAATTCAACCTCCACACAATTGTCGAAGTGATATTCCAAAGGCACAATTCTGACCATCTTATTCAACAAATTCCAATGGCTCTCTAACACCACTGTAACCAAATGCAAACTTCTCTACTCAACTTTAGAGCCCTTTTCTTTGAACCTTGCTCCAACACACCTTTCCAGACTTTCATGTTATTTCTCTTTAAGCATTCTATGTTTCAGTCAAAATGGATTTCTTGCTGCTCCTCACACATAACATTTCCTCTCCTCTTGTCTCTTGCCTCTGAAGACGTAATCCTCAATACCTGGAACATACTTCTTTTCAACCTGAACTTTAAAATCCCAAGTTTACTTCAAATCTCAGCTTGATCACCACATTCTATGAGATTTTTCCTGATTCTTCCCAGATGCTAATATCTTCCCCCAGAAAATTATCTCGCATTTATTTTGTATGTATTTATTTTGCACATTTTTCATGTGTCTCCTCCTAGGGAACAAAAGCTCTTTGGAAGGCAAGGACTGTTTCATTTCTGTCTTTGTCCAGTACATGGCAGCCCCTAGATGGAGCTGTCAGAGTAAGTGGGCCTTAGTAGGAGCTGACACGGCATATGCCATCATAGACGTCATTCTCATTTAAAGATAAAGAAAGTGTGGCTCAGAGATGTTAAATGATTAGGAAGCATCTTGAATGAAGGGCTATCAAGAGAGTCAGAGGTTCTCCTGACTCTAAATTAAGCAGTCTTACCACAATATCAAAGTAGTCAGAGTAAGCTAAAAAATACCCTTCTTCCTCTCCCAACTTCCTTCCCCAAAATTTTAAAAGTCTGCTCTCTAGGGGCGGAGCCAAGATGGCGGCTGGAAAGCAGTGACTGGCGTGAGCTCCCCACCAAGTCCCTACGAAAACCTATGAAAAAATGGCTCTGAACCAATTCTAGAACTGCAGAACCTACAAAGTGGCAGAGGGAAGCAGGGATCCAGCCCACGACAGCCTGGATGGTCTTTGGGTAAGGTCTGTCCCGCACAGAGCTCCCAGCAACCAGCTGAGGGGAGCGGAGATGAGCCGAGCAGAACCCAGTGTGCACGGCGCGAACTGACCAGACCAGGAGCCAAGCGGAGAGTGCCCTAGCATCCTGAATTACTGAGCTGTGGCATTTACCAGACCTCACAACCCACAAACAGCAAAGACAACAGAGAAGGTTAGTGGGAAAAGCTGCGGGACTGAGTTTGCGGTTTGGCCACC
>CM053626.1:281676515-281728480 GCA_028646595.1 Phalanger gymnotis | reverse complement strand
CTGCTTCCCTCTGCCACTTTGTGGGTTCTGCAGCTCTAGAACTGGTTCAGAGCCATTTTTTTATGGGCTTTTGAAGGGACTTGGTGGGGAGCTCACGCCAGTCACTGCTTCCCAGCCGCCATCTTGGCTCCGCCCCCACTTTCCATAATTCTTGATGAAAATACCAAAGCTGAAGACAAATTATGAAATGTAAAATCTCTAGGCCAGTAAACACAGAAAGGTAAATACATGGAATTATTGGAGGGGACTAAAGAACAAAGAAGGGGTGTGTGTTCTAATGAGGGAGATCATTCTCCCTTCAGAATCTTATGTCTTGAAGGGTTACAGAGAGAAGGAAATAAAACAAAAACAGGGCCTGAATGAGGGTCTTTTGGGTTTTGCTGGGTTTTTTGAAATGAAAGAAAATGGACAGAAAAAGAACACATTGTGGAAAAAATGAGGAAGAAGACCGGAGCTTAGTATTGCAGATAAATGGGGCACATAGGAAGAAAAGCCTACAAACATAAGGAAAGAAAAGGGTCTGAGGAGCAGTATTATATCATCCCATTCTTATCTGAATAAGACAAATAAGGAATGAAAATGCACACATATACACACAGAGACATACAAGGTTTGGTGTGTAACTCAACAGACAAATAGGCATGGAAAGGGATAAAGGAAAAGGAGTATAAGAAGAATAGATTCAGGAAGGAACATGGAAAATTTCAATTTCTGAGAGTTTATCATAAAGAAGAGATTAAAAACAAGAAAGTCTAAGAAAGAAACTGAGGTCTTAGTTTGGTAAAGAAAGAAGGAAAGAGAAATAGGAAAAGATGATACAAAGTACAGATAACTAGTACTGATCAAATTCCTTCTTTCTCTATCCCCTTCTTTATAAAGAGCTCATTTCTTATCTAGCCTTAATCACTGAATGGGTGTTGGCTCAGTCAAACTGAGACATGGGAAAGACCTTAGTTTAAAAAGGCCAAAGTCTTCACTGCATCCAGGGCCATCTCCAGTTATCCTGATCTATATCTTGCCATTGGACTCAGATGGCTCCAGAAGAGAAAGTGAGGCTGGAGACCTTGCACAGCCATCCCTCATTTAAATCCAATTCACTTGCATGTCAGGGCATCACCTCTTTGATGTCGTGACCTTTTCAAGAACCAAGGACAAACAAATACAAATGGCAACAACAACTTTGTAAAGAAAGGGCTGGGAGAAAAAGAGGAAAAAGTATAAAAAGATATGATGAAGGAACATATGCAAATTACAATAAAAAAGAATGTAAATTAGATGACCTCACCTAGAAAATGGAGAAGGGCAGCAGAACAGATCAGAAAACAATTTAACAATATGTTGCTTACACTACACACACACACACACACATTTACATAGAATTAAAATGAGAAGTTGAAATAGAATATATTATGCTTCGGGCAAACTCAAAAAAAATAGGTGTAGCAATCATAATCTCAAAATAGGAACATTAAAAAAAGATACAACTAAAAGGGAGAAGATGAAAAGCTATTACACTTAACAAAGGAAAGAAAGAAGGAAACAAGCATCTATTAAGCACCTACTATGTGTGTCAGGCACTGTGCTGAATGCTTTACAAATATTTCATTTGATCCTCATAAAAACTCTGGGAGTCTGGTACTGTAATTATTCCCATTTTATAGCTGAAGGAACTGAGGCAGTCAGAGGTTGAAGTGACTTGCCTGAGATCACAAAGTCAGCAGCTGCCTGAGACCACATTTGCACTCAGGTCTTCTTCTGGGTCCAGTACTCTATCCACTGTACCCCCTAATACCTCTAAAGGTATCACAGATAATGAAATATTTAATATCAATATTTAATACAAATGCACTGAATGGAAAAGCCTCTACCTTCTTAAAGAAAAAGTTAAATTACAGAAAGAAATAGAAAAAGTGCAATATTTGGGGACCTAACATGCCCCATTTCACACCTGGAAAAATCTAACAAAATGATAAAAAAAAAAAAACTCAAGGTCCTAAAAAGAAATCTAAAATTCCACACACTTTATTCTAGAAATCTAGAACAGATTCTAAGAAACCTATTAGAATAGAAATCTAAATTTCTATTTCGAACCTAAACAGAAATTAAGAAATCTAAATCTATCACTTAGATATGATATAGTATACACTTTACAACTATGCATAGAGGAAGAGTTCTTGACTATATAAGGAATAGAAAGTTTAACAAGAGACTAACTGGACAATTCTGATCATATAAAACTGAAAAATGTTTATACAAACAAAAGTAATGCAATTAGAATTAGAAGAGAAATAATTAACTAGAGAAAAAATTTTGCAGCAAATTTCTTCAATAAAGGCCTGATATCTAAGATGTACAATGAACTTATATACACAATGTGTATGTAGGAATATTTATATCTATCTTTTTGACCATTTATCTACTAAGGAATAGCTCTTGTTCATATATACATATATATACATATGTGTGTGTGTGTGTGTGTGTGTGTGTGTGTGTGTGTGTGTGTATGTACCCATATGAAAGAGCCCATGGGAGAGGAAAAGCATAAAGATGCAAAAGAGTAAAAAATATCAAGAGCAAGATTTCAAACAAGGCAGGAAAGTTGAATTTATTATAATTCCTGGAAAATCTTTAACTATACCATATATAGTATGTAACAATTTTTTTAACATATTAGTTTGTCTAAATTACATTCTTAGTGATACAAATCCATTCCTTACTATGGAATTTAATCTTTAAAAAACACATAACTACATGTTATATAAATAAGACTCTACAATATGCTATTATGGCAAGGAGTTTAGATTCTAAATTGACTAAAGCTAGTCATTCAGGTTTCTTCCTGCTTTTACTGATGCAAAGACAAAACTGAATTTAACTTTACATCTCTCTAATCATTATAAAGTTTTGTAAGAAAAATGAAAGCTGAGAATATTTACTTATGTAATAACCTTATAATTTAATCCATGAGACTAAAATAACATTACTCAATTAACAAAACAACTTAAGGCTTGCAAAGTGCTTCACGTGTTATCTCAACTGATGCTGATGATGACCATATGAAGAAGGTGCTATTATTATCCCCATTTTAAAAATTTAAAAAAAAAAACTGAGGCTTAGAGATGATAAATAACTTGCCCAGGATCACAGAACTAGCAAGTTGCTGAGGAATCTTCCTTATCCCAAGTCCGGCACTTTATTCACTGTGCCACCTAGCTTTTCTCAAAAAGAAACAATCACTACAAAAGCAACATCCATTAATCAGATGTATACGTTATAAAAGAAAAAAAAAACAGGATACTCCACAAAATACTTGTTTTAGGTTTAATCAGTTAAAGTATTGCTTTTCTAACAAGTATTGCCAAGTGTTCTAGCAATGAAATATTACAGTTATTTGTCTATAACTTGGCATCTCTAAGAAAGTCAAAATCCTAATTATCAGGTCTACACAATGAGTGGCATCTAAAAGAAATCATTTCCAAATACTCACCTAAGAAGTTAGGGTAAAGATGGTCAATATTATCCACAACATAGTTACACTTGGGACACCTATTATTGTCTTCCAGGCTCTGATGGATACATTTATAGCTATTGGTAAGGAAACAAAAAAAGAAAAAAAAAATTACATCAATGACATATGTTATGTGTGCAAAAAAGTTATAGTCAGTTTTATTATTTTTTAAAATTTGTTTAGTATTTTTTATTTTTCTCCAATTACACATGGAAACAATTTTTAACATTCATTTTTAAAACTGAGTTCCAAATTCTCTCCCCTTCTACCTCCCCACCCTGCCTCATTTAGAAGGCAAGCAATTCAATATAGGTTATACATGTGTAATGATGCGAAATATATTTTCATATTAGTCATGTCATGAAAAACACAGACACAAAAAAACCTCAAGAAAAAATAAAGCAAGTTTAAAAAGCATGCTTCAATCTGTATTTCAACACCATCAGTTCTTTCTCTGGGGATGGAGAGCATTTTTCATCATAGGTCCTTCAGATTTGTCTTGGATCGTTGTACTGCTGAGAATAGCTAAGTTATTCACAGTTGATCATCTTACAGTAATGATATTACTTTGTACACAGTACATATCACTTTGCAACAGCTTCTGTAAGTCTTTCCAGGTTTTTCTGAGAGTATCCTCCTCATCATTTTTTATAGCACAATAATATTCCATCACAATCACATACCACAATTTGTTCAGCCATTCCCCAATTGATGAGCATCCCCTCAATTTCCAATTCTTTGCCACCAGAAAAAAGCTGATGTAATAATATTTTTTTTCATATCTAGGTCTTTTTCCTTTTTTTTATGTCTTTGGGATATAGACCTAGAAGTGGCACTGCTAGGTTCAAAGGGTTTTATAGCCCCTTGGGCATAGTTCCAAATTGTTCTGCAGAATGGTTGAATCAGGTCACAACTACACCAACAATGCATTAATGTTTCATTTTTCCCACATCCTTCCAACATTTGTCATTTTCCTTTCCTAGCCAGTCTAATAGGTATAAGATAAGACCTTGGAATTGTTTTAATTTGCATTTCTCCAATCAATAGTGATTTAGAGCAATTTTTCATACAGCTTATAAATGCTTTGATTACTTCATTTGAACACTGTTCATATCTTTGGATCATTTATCAATTGGAGAACGGCTCTTATTTTACTAAATGTGACTCAGTTCTCTATATGCTTTAGAAATAAAGCCTTTACTAGAGAAACTTGCTTCAAAATTTTTTTCACAGTTATTATTGCTAACTGCAATTCCCTCCAGAGTATTTCCCCATTTATTCTATTTTCTCTTCTTTCAACCTGTCCCTCCTCAAAAGTGTTTTGCTCCTGACCACCGCCTCCCCCAATCTGTCCTCTTCTACCACTCCATCTTTTGTTATCCCCTTCCCCTCTGACTTTCCTGTAGAGTAAGACAGATTTCTATAACCAACTGAATACGTATGTTATTACCTCTTTGAGCCAATTCTGATCAAAGTAAGGTTCATTCACTCCCTCTCACCTCCCCCAGTTTCCACTCCACTATAAAAGCTTTTTCTTGCCTCTTTTATGTGAGATAATTTGCCCCATTCTACCTTTCCCTTTCCATTTCTCCCAGTGCATTTCTCTCACCTCTTAATTTTATTTTTTTAGATATCATCCCTTCATATCCAACTCACACCTGTGACCTCTGTCTATACATAGTCCTTCTAACTGCCCTAATAATGAGAAAGTTTTATGTTGCAAGTATCATCTTCCCATGTAGGAATGCAAACACTTTAACCTTATTAAGTCCCTTATGATTTCTCTTTCCTGTTTACCTCTTTATGCTTCTCTTGAGTTTTGTATTTGAAAGTCAAATTTTCTATTCTGCTCTGGTCTTTTCATCAAGAATGCTTGAAAGTGCTCTATTTTGTGTTTTTCCCATTAAGGATTATACTCAAGTTTAGCTGGGTAGGCAATTCTTGGTTATAATCCTAGCTACTTTGCCCTCCAGAACATCATATTCCATAACCTCCAGTCCTTTAATGTAGAAGCTGTGAAATCTTGTGTTATCCCAACTGTGGTTCCATGATACTTGAATTGTTTCTTTCTGGCTACTTACAATACTTTCTTCTTGACCTGGGAGCTCTGGAATTTGGCTACAATATTCCTTGGAGTTTTCATTTGGGGATCTCTTTCAGGAGGCAATCAGTGGAATCTTTTAATTTCTATTTTATACTCTGGTTCTAGATGGTGTCTAGGCTCCTTTTTGATCATGGCTTTCAGGTAGTCCAATAATTTTAAAATTATCTCTCCTTGATCTATTTTGCAGGTCAATTATTCCATCCAATAATGTATTTCTCATTGTCTTTTATTTTTTTCATTCTTTTGGTTTTATTTTATTGTTTCTTGATTTTTCATGAAGTTATTAGCTTCCATTTGCTCAATTCTAATTTTTAAGGAATTATTTTCTTCACTGGGATTTTGTACCTCCTTTTCCATATGGCCAATTCTGCTTTTCAATGCATTCTTCTCTTCATTGGTTTTTTTGTACTTCTTTTACCATTTGGCCTAGTCTGTTTTTTAAGGTGTTATTTTCTTCAATTTTTTTGTGTGTCTCCTTTACCAAGCCGTTGACTCTTTTTGATTTTCTTGTATCATTCTCATTTCTCTTCCAATTTTTCCTCTATTTTTCTCCCTTGATTTTCAAAATCCTCTTTGGTCAGAATTTTTTTTTTCTGTTGTCTGCTCATTTTTCCAGTCTATTTCTTGACTTTTAACTCTTTGTTAAAATGAGGTTCTGCTTCCAGGGTGGAGGGTGCACTGTCCCAAGCTTCACGGTTTTTGTGCAACTGTTTTCAGAGATACTTCTAGGGACCTGCGAGTTTTCGGTTCTTCCAAGGTGTTATAATCTAATGAGAGTGTTTACTACTTTCCTGGCCTGTGCTCTGGTCTTCGAGTGACCACAAGCACTCTTTTCTGCCGTGGAACTATGAGGAAGGTCTCTGTTCCACTGCAGCCCACAAGCTCTAGTATGCTAGTGCTCCTCCTTGCCCTGGGACTGCCACCTAGGATCATGACCCAGATTCAAGTATGGGCAAAGCAACAGAGTGCCTGCAAAGAAACCCCTGTGATCTCCATCTGATCAGTTGTTCAACTCCCTTATTGTCTGTGGGCTAAGAGCTGCTGTTGCAAATTCAGTGGCTCCCAAGACCTGCTCGTGGTTTGCTGGGGCCCAATCTGTACCAGAACAGCCTGCGCTGGACTGTACTCCACTCTCACCCTAATGCAACCAACCTTTGCTGCTGACCTTCTAAGTTGTCTTTGACTGGAAAATTATTTCATCCTATCCTTTCATGGGTTGTGCTGCTACAGAAATTGTTTTATGGCATTATTCAAAGGTGTTTGGAGAAGTTCTGGGGAGAGCTCAGGCAAGTTGCTGCCTTTTCTCTGCCATCCTGGCTCTGCCTGATTTGAATGATTCTGTCTTTAGGAAGCCAACATTAGTTTTTGTATAACTAAGTTTTAATGCTCACTCACAGAGAGTACAGTTAAAATGACATATCTGGAAAATTACTATTATTTATTGAAATGATTATAAGTTATCTCAAAGCAAAAAGCGGTATAGGAAACAGTGTTGGCATGGTAGAAAAAATAACGGACTTCAACGCAGAAGGCCCCGGTTTAAATCTCAGCAGCACATACAAAGGAGTGAAGGTAGCAGATGGTGAGAATAATCTAAGGTTGAGGTTTGGCAGGGGAAGATCAGCAACATGATAAGGGGCAAGGATCTTGAGAGAAAATGAGAGTGTAGAGATGAAGTACTTCACCAGGGGGTCAAGATGAGGAGAGGCGGAGAGTGGTGTCGCTAAAAGATTGATGCCTTGGGAAAGAACTGAGGGACTGAGAGACTGGAGGGCATGATGAGGACAAAGAATAGAGTGTAGGATTGTAAAGCAGAAGGTGAGGTAGAACGACAACAGAGTGTGATCAAATAAGGGAATTTCAAAGCTCAAGGAACATGGAAATGGTGCATTTGTGGGTGACGAAAAGATCGAAGTATATAATTTGTGTATAGTTAAGGTAAAGTAGAAAAGCAGGTCATGAGAAATGAGGAGGCTGAAGGACTTGGAGGTTAAATATTTGCAGTATCAATATGTATGCTGAAGTACCCTATTATGACAGCAGAAGTTGGAGAGGAAAGGCAATGTGCCAGGCACTGAATTTAAAAGGACCCTTTTTTAGCCCCTAAGGTTGCAGAAAGCAAAATGGTCTAGGGGAAGTAACACTAATTCTAGAATCAAAGGACTTAGGTTCCAAAACTACCTGTGATGCTTACTATCTGTGTGACCAACATTCCTGGCTCTCAATCTACTCATTCATACATTGAGGGGATGGAACTAGATGTCCTCTGCAGTCCCTCTCAATTTTACATCTATGATTCTAAAATATTATTATGGATATGAATTATAGAACCTAGATCTCGTTACTCTTAGTAGAGAGTTCTACAGAAATGTTCTAGATTTTTGCTTCTCCCTTGGACTACCATGGTCTGGAAGAGCTAAGTCGCTTACGAATGGCATACCTCCCTTGGGGCTACACAATCCCAATTGGCAAGAACCCTACTAATATTTCCCCTCAGCCATCTTCTGGCTCTCCTCCAACCACACACTTTATACTTCTTGCTCTGGTATTTCCAGAAATGACATAACAACCAACTGCTCCATTATTTCATTTACAACTCCTACTGTCTTACCTGACCAAAACACCTTTCCCTACCATACTACCCTATATGTAATAGCAGGAATATAACAATAACAACAACAACTAACATTTATATAGGACTTAGTATTTGCCAAGCACTGTGCCTAACTGCTATACAATGTTATTACCTGTTTTTATTTGAATATAAGCTCCTTTAGGACAGGGATTGTCTCATTTTTTTATTTGTATCCCCAGTGCTTAGCATAGTTCCTGACACACGGTAAGTACACAATAAATGCTTTCGCATTCATTGATTCAGTCAGTCAGTCAATTCATTCAGGCTCCTTAAGGAAAGTACCCATATCATTTTTCATCTTTGAATAACCCAGAACCTATCACAGTGCCATGTACAGAAAAGGCACATATCTGAGTTAAAATATAGGGCATCAACTGCCCTTTAACAACAATAATAATAACTAAAATTTTAAATGCTTTAAAGTTTAAAAGTATTTTACACGTCTCATATTTTCATAAAGAAATATAATCTAGGGGCAGCTAGGTGGTGCAGTGAGTAGAGCACAAGCCCTGGAGTCAGAAGGACCTGGGTTCAAATCTGGCCTCAAACATTTGCCACACTTACTAGCTGTGTGACCTTAGGCAAATCACTTAACCCCAGTTGCCCTGCCTTCCCCCCCTGAAAAAAAAAAAAAAAGGAAAAAAAAGAAATATAATCTAAAAAGTGGCAGAAAAAAAGATAAATAAAACATTGCAACAAATTAATAAACCAGATTATCATACAAACTAAAAGTAATTATATTATGTAATATATATTATGCCAAAGACTAGTTCTTTATGAAGAAAACTGAGGCCATTCAACTTAAGCCCTCTAACCTCCCCTTCAGTTCATCCCAAAAGCCCATGACATTATCTTTCACCCCCTCCATTGTCTCTGAAAAAGAGGTAACTACCTATGCCTTTGATCCCATTTCAGCCTACATGACTACAATTACAATCAAAATGCCTCCTGCCACCCTCTCTTCACTTCTCTAACCCTTTTCTTCCTGTCTTCCCCCTCTCCCTCCTGGCTTTCCTCTCTATACCTACTTTCCCCCTCATATCTTCTAACCCTTTCCTCTATACTGTTTCCTTGCCCATTACTTTAAACTGACCCATCTCCTTTAACCTTAAAGAAAAAAAATTTCACTAGGCTCTACCATACTCTCAAGATATTATCCTATATCACTCCTTTTCTTAGTCAAACTCTCAGAGATTCTGCCTCCACTTCCTCTCCTCTTACTCACCCTTTCAAATTTGGCTTCCAACTAGAACTGCTCTCTCCAAAGTTATAAATAATCTCTAAAATGTCAAATGTGATGGTCTTTTCTTAGTACTGATCTTTCTTAATTTCTACATGCTTCATTTCACTCTGCTCCTACTCTTGTCTCTGGGTTTTCCTAACAGTACTCTCTCTGGGTTCTCCTCTCATCTGTCTGACTACTCCTCAGTCTTCTTTTCTGGATGACATATAGCATGCCCGCCCCTAACTGTAGGTGTTCCCCAAGGCTCTGTAGTAAGACCTCCTTTCTTCTTTTTTTTCTTTTCTCTATGTACTATATCTTGGAAATTTCATTAACACCTATGATTAAATTCTCATCTTGACAATATCCCTAAGCTACGGAATTGTCTATTGAACATTTCACACCGGATGTGCTAGTGTGAAATCATCTAAAACAGAACTCATCTTTTTCCCACTCCCAAACCTACCCCTGTTCCAAACTTCCCTGTTTCTTTCAAAAATACCATACCTATTCCAGGCTTCCAAGACTATAATCTTGACATTAATTCCTAACACTCTCACTTGCCAAATCTTGCCATTTCTTCCTCTACAATATTTCTTGCATCTGACCTCTCTGATCACACAGCTACTACCTTAAATTTAGGCCTTCAGCACTAGTCATCTAGAATCGATCTCCTAATTGATCTATCTACCTCAAGTGTTTCCCCACTCCAGATCAACCTATACATTACTGTCAAAATGATTTTCCTTAAATGCAGAACTGATCTTATTACTGTCTTACTCTATAGACTCCCATAGATTCCAATTTCCTTTAGGATAAAATAGAAACTCCTCTGTTTCCTATCTTCTGTTTCACCTTTAAAACCCTTCATAAACTGTACTTATCTCTCCAGCCACACTGGGCTTAATTCCCTTCCTCTATTGTTAAGCTCTGGGTATTTGCATAGGAAGTTCACAATTCCTGGAATACACTCTCTCCTCATCTCCACCTCAATCAATCCCTCTCTTCCTTCAAGAGGCAGGTTAAGCACCAACTTCTATAAGAAGCATTTCTTGATCCTCCAACTGTTTGTCTTTTTTCCCAAAATACCTTGAATAACTGTTTTGTATTTATTTATATTCACTCTCTCTATATTTATTCTGTATATACTTGCTGCCTCCCAATTAGAATTTAAGCCTCTTGCAAGTAGAAATTTTCATTTTTTGTCTCAGAATAACCAGTACCTACTACGAGTATCTGACACACAGTTAGGAATTACTAATTGCTTGTTGATTCTAGCTTAAAAGTCATCGGGGCAGCTAGGTGGCACAGTGGATAAAGCACTGAACCTGGAGTCAGGAAAATCTGAGTCCGAATTTGGCCTCAGATGCTAACAACTAGCTGTGTGGCCCTGGGCAAGTCACTTGTTTTCCTCAGTTTCCTCAACAGCAAAATGGAAATAGTAACAGCACTTCCCAGAGTTGTCAGGATCAAATGAGATAATATTTGTACAGCACTTAGCACAGTGCCTGATAGACAGTAGATACTAAATAAATGCTTCTTCATTCTCCCCATCTCCACTCCATCTTGAATGCTTAAGAGTTTTCAAATTAGCATTTAACCAACTTTAAGGAGAAGTGGTAAATTGATAACTCCAAACTACACTGCTATGGAAACAATGAGATCATTTGAGAATGCTATCAAGTTAAATTTGCAGAAAATTAAAATTCACTTAATAACCCCAAAACAGAAACTAAAGGTTAAACTCCAAGGTAATAGTTCAAGTCGATAGAAAATAAAATGGGAATTCTGAAAGAAGTATCAATAAAAGTTAAATACCAGTACTTATATTCAAACATATCTATATTGACTGCCTTGAAGTGAAAGACACGACAGGAAACTTTTTTAAATCAATCTACAGGGTTAAGGTAAATCTAGTTATTTCAAAAAGACTTCTCACTTTAACTGGACTTTTACTTTTCTTTGAAATTGCTGAAATGTAAACAATGTGCAAGTTGGGAAAATGAGTGAATTCCGTTAAAAGTCCCTAAAACACTACTTCAACAAACAAATGTATCTTACCAGAAACTGTGGCCACACTTCGTCATGTATGCTTCTTCAATCATATCAAAACAGATGGGGCTAAAAGAAAGCAAAAAATTAACATGACAAAAGTTTTTTTTTTTAAGCAAGCACAAAACAGCACAATTTTAAAGAAGAATCAGTGACATATCAGGAAGATAACAAAAAGCATGATTTTCAGGATGCCTATAAACTTTAATTAACTTCAACTTCCAAAGTTCACCTCTATAAATATAACTGATGTTCATGATGCTGATCCCAAAGAAGCATAAAAGCTTGAAATCCCTTCTGCATTACAATAAAGTGAATAATGTTTTGAGAGGTGGTGTGGTATTCTGGAAGTAGTATTGGACACAGGAATGAGAAAAGACTTAGGTTCAAATCTCATCTCATATAGTTAATGAGTGTCTGACCACAGACCTCTCACTCTGAAAAATGGTGATAATAAGAAAACCAGTGATATATAATGGGAAAAGCACTGAGATGGTAATCAAGAGACACCTGGGTTCTAATTCGGACTGACAGTATTAACTGTGTGCCCACAAGCACACCACTTAATCTCATAAAGCATCAGGTTCCACCTCTATAAGATGGGCATAAAAATAGCACCTACCTCAAAGGGGTGCTGTAGGAGCAAATGATATGTTAAGTTCTTTGTAAATCTTAAAAAGCATTATGCTTTTGTTGTATTGCATTTCTTTGACCTTTAAGCCACCCATATTTATTCTAGCTCTTCTTTAGCTATTGCTTTGAGAAACAGTATAAATAGTAGATAATGAAAGAACTGGATTGGAAGTCAGAAGATCCAGGCTCCATTCCTACTTCCACTACTTATTAGCAGTATGTCTTGACCCCCTTGAGCCTGGTCCCTCCCCCTGTAAAATGGGGAAAAACAATATCTGTATAATCTTCTTCATAAGATTACTGTCAGTCAGTTGATCAAAGCTCCTACTAGGTGCCAGGCACAATGCAAAACACTGGGGATAAAAGAAAGACAAAAACCATTCCCTGCTCTCAAGGAGCTCATGGTTCACTGGGAAAGAAAACATCCAAAAAATTAGGTACAAACAAGATACACACAGAATAAATTGAAGATAAGCAATAGTGGGGAAGAATTATATTAAAGGGGGATTGGGACAGGCTTCCTATAAAAGGTAAGATTTTAGCTAGAACTTCAAGGAATCCTAGAGGAGGAGATTAAGGAGAAAATTCTTCAGAGAGGAACAGATGTGAAAAAGTATGGTGAAACTATCTGAAGTCAGGAAACGTTATGTCTTACACAAGGAAAAACAAGGAGGCAATAGTCACGGAACCCACAGTACCTGGGGTAAGGAAACAAGAATAAGGAGACTGTAAAGGTAGGAGGGGTGCAGATTATGAAGAGCTTTGATACCAAAAAATAGTAATAATAATAATCTTATATTTATTTGGAGGGAATAGAGAGAGCCACTGAAATTCAATAAAAAGGAGTTTGACATGGTCAGACCTTCTCTTTAGAAAAATAAATTAGACAGCTGAGAGAAGGATAGACTGGAACAAGGAGAGATTTCAGGCAGAGAAACTAACTTGAAGGCTAGTGCTACAGTTCAAGAATGAGATAATGAGGGCCTGCACCAAAATGGCAGCAGTGCCCAAGCAGATAAAGAAGGATATAAAAGCAAAGCAAATAAAGGAGCACACTGCAAAGGTATAATCGACAAAACTTGGTAATTAACTGGATACAGAGAAGTGAGGTTGAGTGAGGAGTTAACACCTAGGTTATAATCCTAGGTGACTTCAAGGATGGTGGTCCTCTCAGACCATAACATAACAGATACAGGAAAGTTCAGAAGAGGGGAGGGCTTAGTGAGAAAGATAATGAATTCCATTTTGGAAATGATAAGTTTAATATATCTACATCACATTCAATTGCAGATGTCCAACAGGCAACTAGAGATATGGGACTGAAGCCAAGGAGAGAGCTTAGGACTAGATAAGTAGATCTGAGAATTGTCAACGTAGAGATAACAACTGAATCCATGGGAGGCAATGAAATCATCAAGCCAAATAGAATAGGAGGAGAAAAGGGGAGATGAGGGCCCAAGACAGAGCCTCAGGTTAGTGGGTATGACCTGGACAAATATCCAACAAAGCATCCTAAGAAGGAATGGTTAGCTAGGTGCCAACAGAAACAGGTGACAGCAGGGTTATGAAACCCTAGAGAGAAGGGATTATCGAGGAGAAGAAGGTGATCTCTCTAGTGTCAAAGGCTGGATGAGAAAATGCTACCAGGTTTGACAGTTAAAAGATTATTGGTAATTTTGGGAAAAAAAATCATTTCCATTAGATGAGGTTGGAAGAAAACTTCAGAGAACTAACAGTTAAGAAGAGGGCAAAAGGAGAAGTGAAGGTATCAATTGTAGGTGGCATTCTCAAGTTTAGTCACAAAAGGGAAGATTTAAGACAATAGCTAGCAAGGTAGGGTGACAGATCAAGTTAGGAGGGTTTTTTGAGGATAGGAGAGATGAGTGAGTAGGCAGTAGGGAAAGAGCCAACAGACAGGAAGAGATGAAAGATTAATGAGAGAGTGGTGATGACAGACAAGGCAATCTGCTAGAAAAGATGGGATGGAATTAGATGATTTGTTCATGTAGAGGGGTTGGCATTAACAAGAAGGGTATCCTTGTTATATGAGAAAGGGGAAGGAAGAGATAGTTCCAGAAGGCATATGAGTAAGATGACATAAGCAGGAAGGAAGAAGAAAGAACTCTCAATTTTTTCAGGGAAATGTGAGGCAAGGTTCTCAGCCTCAATGAATGAGAGGAGTGGGAGCCATTGGAGGATTGAGAAAAAAATGAAAAGGTTTAGAAAAGGCACTATTATGAATGTTATGAGGCTAAAATACCAGAATGATGGTAAAGGACTGTGCAAATTTTAAAGAACTATGTAACTGACAATAAGTAATATATTTCAGTCAGTTATTCAATAAGCATTCATAAGCACCTACTATAAGTCAACTAAAGATAGTTCTTTCAAGAAGTTCACAATCTAATTGCGGAGAAAACATGGAAACAAGCTATACACAGGATAAATTGGGGGGAAAAAATCAACATAAGGAAGGCCCTAGAGTTAAGGAGGACTGAGAAAGGCTTCCTCTAGAAGGTGAGATTTTATCTCAGACTTGAAGGAAGTCAGGAAAGCCAAGAGATCAAGATGAGGGAGAATATTTCAAGCATGGGGGTTGGCAAAAATGCATACAGTCGGAAAATGGAGTGTTTTGTTTAAGAAACATCAAGAAGGTCATTAACCAGAACACTCCATTTCCTTGTCTTAGAAAATAGTTTGCTTGGTAATCAAATGTAAAGCACTAAGCAAAATTCTTGGCACATATGCAATAGATAAATACTTATTCTCCCTCATTACAAGGCTTTGCTCAGGTACTGAAATTAAATGGCTGTTCTTTAAACACCTAAAATAACTACAGTTGCAAAAAGCTAGTTTGTTCTTTCTCAACAAGACATCATCTTACTGTTGGTTTGATGAAACTTTTCCATTAAAACTGTTACCACTCTTAGATGCAGAAAAATTTCTATGTTGTAAAAACAAGGTTTTTATATTTTCTTCCTGTTATTGTTTCATATCTTTAAATTTGTGCTAGGCATTCTTATTATCAAAAATGTATCATTTATTTGTAAGTTCATATTGTGAATATTTTTATTCTTAATCTTTGTGAAACTTAAAAACCAATTTCACATAGAGTCTGTTTAGTTTGTACTGTGATATTCAGTATATAATGAATATGTGAAGTTTTCTATCTTGGATTTGATTTAGTTATTTTGTGAATTGTTTTTCCCACTGAATCTTTTAGTCTCACGTCACATGAACTATTATGTTGATTATAGGATGCTCAATACTAAATGCCATTGTAAATGACTTCTGGACATCTGAAGAGAATTGCTTTTTTTCTACTTGCCTCTAGGGCCTAAATATGTTATTCACAAAAAAGCATACAGAATTTGAGTTGTGTGAACTTTTACTTTTAATATAGCAGTATAAAATTTGGAGCTAAAAGGAACCGTAAAATCATCTAGACATTAGAGCTGGAATAAAACTTTGAGGTCTACCCTCTGTTTTTTACAGATGAAGAAACTGAGGCCCAGAGAAATGAAATGACTTAATAGGCTTATGCAAGTAGTAACAAGTCAGAATTCAACCCTAGATCCTCTGACTTCAGATTCAGGGCATTGGTTTATTGACCATTATTTTGCTTTTTGTAGCTTGAACAAAATCCATTACTCATCTCTCTGTCTTTTCATAGGTTGTCCAATATGTCAGGAATGCTTTCACTCTTCACCTTCACTTATAATTAGGTTCTTCCTCATATAAGAAGCCTTTCCTTGATTTCCCTAGTTATTAGTGTCAACCCCTCTCCCAGTTACCTTGTGTGTTTTGTATGTGTGTATGTATATATGCATATTTGTCCATATATATTACATATATTTATACTATTTGATTATCCTACTTCTCCTCCTCACCTTCCCCTTTTTTCCCCCCAGCAGGAGATTAAGTACCTATACGACAGAGCCCTTTTACTTTTTGTTTTTATATTTGTCACCTGGCATGGTGATTGGCCCACAGTAGTACTTAACTGAATTGAATTGGTGAGGTTAATTAATGGTAATATAATTCTTATATAATTTTTTAAGGTTTATCACTCTAATTTCATGGTTTGGCTTCAGAGAAGATTTGTTCTCTGAAACTATTTGACAAAGAAATTTTCAAGTAAGCTCTATCTATTCAGGCACATTCATAATATTATTTCTAAACTTTCTGAAAGCCTTTTCAAATATGCTAACCTGGTACCAAGAATTAAGTACATTAAGTACGTAGGAAGAATTTTTATGGTGTACTGACTGTATCTCTTTAGCTCTCATCTCAGTAACATTGCCTGTGACTTGCCTGGGTATTTCCACCTTAACGTCCTACCACTGGTTCATGTTCTATAGCTGACTATAAATATTTATAGTTAGAAAACTGACTCAAAGATACAGTTAGATGAGAATCCTCATTTATTGTTCGTCTATTTAAAAAAGACTTGCTGCAACAAGGTGTATCCCATTCTATCTTAAAATCATACAAGATTCCTTGCTTGACACAGCAACAGAAAGTTTCATTGGATCTGACTCTGGTTTTATAGAAGGCATCCTGTTCTCTGAAGGAAAAAAAAATATGATTAGCATAAATTGGTACTGACAAACTGACAAAACAATTTCTGGAAAGAATCAAGATAACTAAATTAACAAGCCTGTGTTTCAATTACGTGCTCAAAACTTAAGTTGTACAATTTTGAAATTGGGCTTTGCATTACTTGAGCACATTCATCTGCACTGACCATAGCATAAAAAAGGTAGGATAAAGTGACAAATAAGGCAAATCAGAAACATAGCATTAATCAATCACGTGTTAGTAAAATTCAGTTCAGCTGTACTTGTTGACTAAATGGAAGATTTTAGCGTTCCCAAAAAGAACTTGCAAGTAATGATCAGAAGAATGGTTTAGAGCACATAGTCTAATAGTACAAATCGTTTTCAGCAGCTTTTTGTCTCTATGTCTTAAATACTGCTCTCTGTCCATATATCTAATAAAGCCAGAATGATGATTATTAGGTATCCATTAAGAGCATAAACAACTTTAAAAATTAATAAGCATTTATTTTATTTTCTTCCTACCTCTCAGCCCACTTTTTTTTTGGGGGGGGGGAGGGAAACCAAACCCTTATAATAGTCTGAATATCTGAATAGTCAAACAAATCAAATTCCTGAACTGGCCATAAGCAAAAGCCTATCATCTTACATTTTGAGTTTCTAATCTATCAGAAAAAGAACATGTTACCTCACTGATCCTCTGAAATTCTGATTGGTCATTACATTGATCAGAGTTCTTAAGTCTCTCAAAGTGGTTTGTCTTTACAGTGGTTCTGCTCACTTCACTCTATATAGCTCATGAAAGCTATACCAAAGCTATACACTCTATATAGTTCATGAAAGCTATTATCTAAATCCATCCCTTCTATCCTTTTTTTTTGTTTGTTTTTTGGTACAAAAGTATCTCATTACTTCCATATAATTTGGTTAGCAGTTCTCCAATCGAGTACTCCCTTAGTTTCCAGCCTTCTGCCCCTACAAAAAGATTTGCTGTAAATAGTTTTGCATATGTGGATTCTTTTCCTCTTTCATCTCTATGAATACAGGTCTAGTTAGTGATATTTTTGAATCAGAGGACACAGTCTTAATTTCGTGACTTCTGGGGCATAGTTCTAAACTGCTTTCCAGAACAGGTGGACCAGTTTATGGCTCCATCAACAATTCATTAGTCTTCTTATTTTCCTGCAGCTCTTCCAACATTTGCCATTTTTTGCCTATTTGTTGGGTATGAGATGGAACCTCAGAGTTGCTTTAAATTTGCATTTCTCTAGTTATTAGTGATTTAGAGAATTTTTCTATGTAACTGAATCTGATTTTTCGCCCTTAATTTTTTAATTATGAAGATTTTGATCTAATTATCAAACTTCCTAGAGAGAACTATTTCCCTAGCACTAACCAGAGTGTCATAGTGCCTTTCTTAGATGCTCACCCACATACTTCAATATTTCAAAGACCCATGATATCACAGGCAAGAAAGCCTTTGACCAGGGAAGATCAGAATCCCTCAAAGACCAAATAGTAAGCAAATTGCCTAAATTGCTATGACCAAATATGTGTGCGTGTGTGTGTGTGTGTGCACGCACTCGCTCTCTTTCTCTCTCTACACACATATATACATACTTCTGGTGATGTTCTTGTATCAAATATTCTATATCTTTACAAACTGAAAAAAAATGCCCCTCTTGTTCACAAAGTAACACACTAAATTTGAGGAACAATTTGTCTTTTAATCAGCAGTGTCCTCACAGGTCACTTTTCTTCATGGATAATAGCAAAAACAAGTAAGCAAAGGTTTCAAATGGCCTAAGTCTTTATCCCAGTCCCAGGATCTACTCTTCAGTGCAGCAAATTCTATAAGGAAGAGATCAATCATCCCCACCAACTGACATTCACAGGACAAGCAAGCCAGCCTATCTAAAGCAGTGGGGTACCCTGATAGAGAGAAAAAAGGAAGTAGGTACCAGGCAAGTCAAATCACGACCACCACTTGAGTATCATCTCACCTCAGAGTCTTTTGGAGACAATCCAGGACCCTAGGCCCAAGAGTTTTTGGAACAGTAAAGCGTCCAGTCCAGTGCCCACAATCATCAACCTAGGAAGCAACCCCTGTCAGGATACAGCCTGGCAATTGCTTCTGCAAATGCTATAGCCACAGCTACTAAAGACCAGGAAAGAAAGTTCTACTCACTAAAATCCTTGACATTGTCAAATGTTTCAACATCGGAAAATAATATGATTTTATCAGTGTATGTGATATTAAAGAAGAGGTATTACCCATCTGCTTTGCCACTGCACCCTCAGGAACAAAGGACCTTTCCATCTGACTTACAGCTGAAATCTTCCATATGTCAAATCTCTCCCATTCCTTTTCCTTTTGTATTCCCAGCACAGCGCTTTTGCACGTAGAAAGTACTCAACTGCTGCTATAATCATTCATTCATGTTATTCACCAGTGGCCCAAATGTCTCAGGAAGAAAGGCCTGGCATTCTCCTGTGTGCGCACGCGCGCGTGTGTGTGTGTGTGTGTGTGTGTGTGTGTGTGTCTCTCTCTCTCTCTTTCTCTCTCCCTCTCTCATCCTGGGATGAGCAAGCATCTCACCTGCCCCCTTCCTGCCATAGCACAGCCTCAGGGGAGTAATACTTCAAAGAGAACTTTCATTTAATCTTCACTGGCAACAGTCCTGTGAGGTTATTATCCTCTCCTTTACAGATGAGCACGCTGAGACCCAGACACCAATTCTTTTCCATTGTAAAAGTAATGCTGAAATCAACAGGTGACTTTTTGAGGATCCTTCTAGCTCTAAAAATTCTGTAATTCCAGGTATCTTCAGGGTCCTAGAGCTCAAAAGTAATATAAGGACTCAGCTTTCACTTTTTAGAGTTCTAAGTAGCAGAAAGAAGCATCATAAGGCTGGGACCGAGGTCAATTCTGAGGCATGTAGGGTCCAATATTCATCTCAATTTCCTTAAAGTACCATGAATCACTCCTGGAACATACCGCCTCCACATTTCCACCTGTTGAAAACTTCATTCTTTCAAAGACTAGATCAGATAGTACTTTCTCTATGAAGCCTACCCTGATCCCTACCCATTAAAGTGATCTAAGCCCTCAAATTATTTTTTAGTACTTTGCCTGGCACTCTCCTTTACCCCTTATCAAATTCTAATTTTTGTCATACTTACTTTTATACATGTAATATCCCTTTTATTAGACTATGTGACTCCCTTCTTGGTGGAAGAAATTATATTATTTGCCTCTTTGTATCCTAAGTACCTGGCATCATACACTGAAAATACCAAATATTTTAATAAATGTTTATTGAATTGAACTGAATATGATTTCTCCTATTTTATTATCTCAACTGCTTCCTGGCTTTCTTGGCATTTATTATTTTATAATTACAAAAAAAAACCCCACACTTTAATATTCTACTGACCCTTTTTCCTGTGTTAGAGGAAAGCAACATTGGCTAGCAGAAAGAGCATTTTACTTCTTAGTCAGAAAAGAATAAGAGTTTAGCCCTACCCCTTTCACTGAGTATACATGTGATCTCTAGAACAAGTGTCAATCCTTGTATCTTTAGATAGTTACCTTTAAGACGGAAACAAAACTGCCAGCTCCTTCCTAGTTCTGCAGGGTTTTAAAGGGAAATGTACAACATAAAAGTGGTATATTGTAGAGGAAAAAGAACTGGATTGAAATAACACCTGCATTCAAATTTCAGATATAGCAGTTACTAGATGAATATGGTCAAGCAGCAACCTCTCTGAGCCTACAATACTACCCCTATAAATTGAGATTAATTCATTTTGGTCTTTATTTTTACCAAATGCCTACACACAAAGCATTGTGCTCAGATCTAAAGATATGAAAACAAACAGTCCCTACTCTTACATTCCACTTCTGGGCACAAGATATACACAAAGAAATAAAACATAATTTTGAGGAGGGAGAGGGCAATCACAGCAAGGCTTCTGAAATGGACTTGAAAACTGAGCTGAACCTGGAAAGAAGATAAGGATTTCTGAAAGACAAAGACTAAGTGACAGTGTATTCTGGTACAAATGTAAGAAGGTGAGAGACAGACTAACGAGTTCAAGGAACGACTAATAATCCAGTTTGGCTGGAACACAGAATGCATGAAGAGAAAGGCTAGAAGGATAGCCTAGGACCAGAGAGTGGAAGACTGTGAATGCCAAAGTATTAAGTACTTTGGATTTTATCCTAGAAACAGGAGGTAGCCTCTGCAGGTTGGGGGGTGGGGGTGAGGGCATGATGATCACACTTATGCCTTAAAATGATTATTCTGGCAGCTGTAGTGAATAACGGATTAGAAAGGGGAAAGAATGAAAGCAGAAAGATCAATAGGAGGCTACTGCAATAATCCTGACAGGCAGTGATGAGGCCCAGAATTAGGGTTGATACCTATATGACTAGAGAGGATGCAAGAGATGTTGTGGAGGTACATGTTATATAACTTCACAACTGACTAGACATGGAAAGGTAAAAGGAAAGAAGACTCGAGACTATCACAAAGGTTACTACCCTGGGTTAGTGGGAAGGAAAGTAATCCACAAAAACAGGGAAGGAACTAGAAGAGACTAAGATAACTTATTTTCAACGTTAATGAAAAAAAATATTTATGAAATACCATGTGCCAGGTACTGTGCTAGACGATGGAGATATAAAGATAAAAATGAAACAGTTCTTGCCTCAAGGAGGTTACATTCTCAAGAGAGACAACATCTACATACAAGTATATAACAAATAAATATAAAGTAATTCTGAGGGAAGAGGGTACTAGCAGACAGGGAAGAATCAGGGAAGGTTTCATGAAGAAAGTGACACTTGAGCAGAGTTGGAAGCAAGGGATTCCAAGAGGTGATAATTAGAAAGGAGTACATTCCCGGTATGGGGGAGACCCAATGAAACGACATAGAGACACATGATAGAATAGTGGATAATAAAGCCAAAAAGATACACTGGGGTCAGCTTGTGAAAGGCATTGAATATGAGCACCCAGGCCAGTCACCTCTTCATTTCCCACCTGCTTAGACTCCTTGGACTGGACTCCACACACTTTCTTGCTACTTTTTTATGTGTTGGTTCCTTCCCACCCTCACCCCCACCCCCATTAGATTGTAAGCCCCTTGATGGCAGAGACTATCTTTTTCATATTTTGCTTCCCCAGTGCTGAGCACAGTTCCTGGCACATAGTAAGAATTTAATGAATGCTTACTGACTAAGATGCCTACAAGTCATCATAGTAGAGATACGCAGGACTGGAGATCATACAAGAAATTAAGGCTGAATATAAAGATCTGGGAGCAATCTCTGTAAAGATAATTGATGGGAAACTCAAGTGTGAAAAAATCTCATGGATTTCTTTTTATGCTCCCTCCCAACCCTCCCCCCACCCTAGTACTCTTTTTCTGCCAAAAGCAAAACAGAAAAGAAATTCTTGGTACATACATCAAAGAGTGGAGAAACCAAGTAGAGGGTACACCTATTCTAGACCTGATTCTGATCAACAAAGAATTGGCTTAGGAAACATAAGCAATAAGAAACCCCAGAAGGATGGCCCACTCTACCTTAGAATTAGTGGGAAATGGTTAAAGTGAACCATGGTCTGACATGTACCTTAGATGTAAGAAAGCAAATTTCAAAGGCTTCAAAGAAATATCACCCCACGGCCTAAAATTTTGCAGACAAGGAAGCCCAAGAGGGCTAGGAAGTACTTAAGAATGAAATGCTGAAGAAAGTAAGATCTTGTGTTAAAGTTCTGAAGAAAAGAATTGCTGCTAAATGGGTGAGACAATGATAGTGGATGATGGGGAGAACTACCCAACACCTTTTACCCCAGGACACATAGCTAAGAATCAAGATCAAGATCAAAAATGATCTCGGCAGCCTAGAATGATAAATCCAATCTAATGAAATGGAATTTAGTAGAGTATAGTAACAGTGTAAAAATGTGAAATAGAATTGGAGAGTTAGAAGGGATAGAATCTAGTCTAACTCATACCTAAAAGAGACTTCCATTAATACATGTTAAATTAACAAGTACTTAATAAGCACCCACTATGTGCCACACACTGTACTAAATGCTGGGGATACACAGACAAAAACTGTCCCTATCCTCAAAGAGCTCCCAATCTAATGGGGAAAGACTACATATAAACAAGAAATACAGGCCAAATTGAACATAATCTTTGAATGAAAGAACACAAAAGAAGGACTAGGAAAGGCTTTTTGCACAAAGTGGGATTTGAGCTGAGACTTGAAAGAAGCCAGGGAAACCAGGAGGCACAGAGACAAAGAGGGAGGGAACTCTAGGCATGGGATGAATTCTAGGTTAGTGAAAATGCCTAGAGTTAGGAGATGGAACTACTTGTGCAAAGAAACCCAGAATTACAAAGTATATGGGTAGAAATAAAATGTAAGAAGACTGGAAAGGTATGAGGGGGCCAGATTAGAAAGAACTTTGGAAGCCAAATGAAGGATCCTGGAGGTAACAGCAAGCCACTGGAGTTTGTTAGGGAACAATAAAATCACACCTGCTCTTTAAGAAAATTAATTTGACATTTGAGGATATACTAGAGTGGGAAGAAACTTGAAGCAGGGAGGCCAAACAGAACTTCTATTGAAACAGTCCAGGTAAGAGGTAATGAGGGTCTGAACTAAGGTGGTAACAGTATCAGAAGAAAGAGAAGGAAGTATATATCAGAGCCGACACAGATGACACTACAATTGCAAAGATCAAGACTTGGAAGGAACATGATGAATTTTGTTTTGGACATAATAATAACCAGAATTTATATAGCATTTTAAAGTTGGCAAAGCAGTGTACAAACATGATTTCATTTTATCCTCTCAATATATCTGGAAGATGTTTTCCTCATTTTACAAATGAGGAAACTGAGGCAGACAGAGGTTAAGTAACTTGTTCAAGGCCACATAGCTAGTAAGTGTCTGGGGCGAGATTTAAACTTGGATCTTCCTGACTGCAAGTCCAACACTCTATACACTGTGCCACCTAGCTGCCTCAACTTAATCATGTGCAGTTTAAGATATCTGCAAGACATCTAGTTCCTGATGTCCAATAGGCAGCCAGATGTGAGAAATCAGGAAAGAGGTTACAGTTGGATAAATAGAAGTGAGGATGATCCACACAGAGATTTCCGAAAATTGAATCCATGTGAGTTAATAAGATCACCAAGCCAAATGGTACAGAGGGAGATGCAGGCCCATGACAGAAAATTGGGGGACAATGACACTAAGTGGACACAACCTAGATGAAGACATAGAAAAGGAGAATAAGAAGGATTGGTCTGTTAAATAGGAGAACAGGAGAGAATTGTGCCATGAAAATCAAGACAGAAGAGAATATCAAAGAGAAGAGGATGATCAACGGTGTCAAAGATTGAAGAGGGGTGAAGAAGGTTGGACAATGAGAAATGGTCATTAAATTAGGCAAAGAAGAGATAACTGGTATCTTTGAATAAAGCAGTTTCAACTGAATGATGAGGCTGAAAGCCAGACTGCAGAGTTAAAAAAGAGGAAGAATAAAGGAAGTAGAGGTACTAATTGTACTAACTGTAGACAGACTTCTCATAAAGTTTAGACACAAAAAGGAAGGTCAGATATAGGACAAGAGCAGAAATAAATGAAAAGACATATGCATATACAATTGTTAGAAGCAGGTAAGCAGCCAGGAGACAAGAAGAGATAGAAGATTAGTGAGCTGAAATGATAAAGGCGGCAATATGTTAGAGAAGATGGGATGGGGCTCACACGTAAAGAAAGGTTTGCTTTGGCAAGGGGAAAGTGCACTCTTCATGTGAGATGAGAGTGAAGGAAGAGATAGTGCCAGAAGGCATTTGAGTGGTGTGAGACAAAAAAGGGAAAAGGAGTTCTCCATTAATGGCTTCAATTTTTTCAGTGAAATACATAGCAAGATTCTCAGCTGAGAGAATAAGGTGAAGAGTAGTCATGTAAAGTATGAGGAGCAATGAAAAGGTTTGGAAAAGCCACCTTGAGTGAGATGGAGGAATAAAAGGATTGCTTTGCTGTAGTGAGGTCCCAGTTGGGATTATGTAACATAAATTTGTAGTGGATTCAGTCAGTACAGTTTGGTAAGAAAAATTTTCTCCAGCTTCGTTTAGCAACTCATAGGAGCAAAGACAGCAGACGGTAAGAGAAATCCAAGGATGGGATTTGGCAGGGGAAAATCAGCAATATGCAAGGGGGGCAAGGAATTTGAGAGAAAATGACAGTGCAGAGTTGAACTGGTTCAATAAGGGCTCAAAATAAGGAAAGGAAGAAAGTGGAGCCATTGAAGGATTGGTGGCCTGGGAAAAAACTGAAGGATCAAAATTGAAAGACATGATGAGGATATTTAGGGTTGCAAGGCAGAGGGGGAAATGAATGATAATAAATTGTGATCAGATAAGAGAATTTCAGTTCCAGAATATGGAAGTGTGTGATGATCATTTCTGTGTGTAGCTGAGTTGGGGTGGAAGAGTAGGTTGCAGGAAATAAGCTGAGGAACTTGGAGGTTAGAGTGTTTGCAAAAGTATCAATATGTATGTTGAGGTGTCCTAATATGCCGCACTCATGTCTCTGCTCATTATTTACTATACATACACGGGTGTGTGTGCGTATATACAGCTCTTCCTGTGTTGTAATCACTACTATCCATTTCTCTAAGTTGACCTCAAATACTACCTCTCAGGAATCCTTCATTGATCCCCAAATTTGGTAAAGACCTCTCCTCCCTCCTCTCCCAGCTCACACAGTAATTTCTTCTATTGAAGGTATCATGTCAGAAGCAAGCCCTCTACTATTTTACTATTTTAAATGTTTGTCTTAGTTTGGGAATATAGTAGTGTTGTACACATTCCCTTGAGCTTCAGATAGCATTTTCTCTCTGCCCTGTGAGTGCTAACACATCTGTCACTTAATCAAATCCTATTTAACATCATCCAGAACTTATCTAGAATTCAAGAGAAGAGCATTGCAACCTTTAAAAAGGGTACCGTGAAAATATCAATTCGCTCAAGGTGGTTTCACATGTCAGGGAAAGTCGATGCAATAGAAATGAATGAAATTATCAGCAGAAACTACCTTTATTCCGATAGCCAAAACCAGTAATATTTTCCAATCCATAAAATTCCTGAATAGACCCCTCAGAAGCACACTGTCCTTAGACACCTGGAGGCAATTAGATGATATGATGGATAGATTGCTGGGACTAGGATCAGTAAAACCTAAGTTCAAATTTGGATTTAGATATTTACCAGCTGTATGACGCTGAGCAAGTCAACCTCTATCTGCCTCAGTTTCTTCATTTGTAAAACAGAGATAATAACAGTATCTATCTCAGAGTTGTTGTGAGATCAAATGAGATATTTCTAAAATGTTTAGCACAGTATGATGTAGAGTAGGTGCTTAATAAATGCTTAGTCCATCCACCCATCCATCCCAGGCCTATCATAACTATTATCTTCAATTTGAACTCACTACCCTACTCTCTCCCAAACCTTTTCATCCCTCCTCAAACTTCCCCTGGCTCTCATTTACCCCACCCTCTCAGCTGAGAAATTTGCCTTATATTTTACCAAAAAAATTGAAGCCATTCATGAGTTCCCTCTTCCTCATCTCATATCACTCAGCTGGCTTATGCCTTACTAAGGTTAACCTCTCTACTTCCACATCCCTCCCAATACCTAGAGAGTAATCATGTCTCCACTGTCTTCTCTTCACCAGGCAAAACATCATTAATTTTTTCAACTAACTGATCACATGGTATGATCTCGAGGCAACCAGGATTCAAGTCCTAGGCAGGGAAAAATGACTTCATTTTGAAAGGGCAAAAGTAATGAATTTAAAGACCAAAGTTCAAATCTGGATCCTGCTTCTAACTGTATCTTAGAGTAATCATTAAGTCTCATTGGGCCACAATTTTCCTAACTGTATAATGAAGGAATTATATTAAAGGATCTGTAAGAAAGAATGACATCATGGACATAATGCTAGACTTAGAGTAAAGAATACCTGGGTTCCAATTACTAGCCCTGTGACAATGACCAAATCACTTTCTCTGACACTCAGGTTTCTCATCTATAAAATGGAAATAATATTACCTGCAGTACCTACTTCATAAATTAAGATAAGGCTCAAATGATAATGTATGTAAAGCAATTGACAAACTTTAAAGTAATATATAAATGTCAGCTATCATTATTGTAATTATCTGTGGGGGTCCCTTTTTGCTCTAATCCTATGATTCAATAAGTTAAGAGACCTGCAGCAAGTTTTCCCTGATTCCCTCTCCTTCCCCAAACTTCATTAGCCATGTCAGACATGACATGACTTTGATTTTCAACTCTGTAATGCACTTCAATCAATAAACTCTTATTAAGCACCTATTATTGTGCTAAGCACTGGGGATACAAAAAGAAGCAAAAGACAATCCTTCTCAAGGAACTTACAATATAATGGAGGAAACAACATGCAAACAAATATATACAAAGCAAGCTATATACAGGATAAATAAGAAATACTTAACAGAGGGGAAGCACTAGAAGTAAGAAGGGATAGGGAAGATTTCCAATTAAAGATGAATTTTAGTTAGGACTTAAAGATCAGGGTGGAAGAGGGAAAGTATTCCAGGCATGGGGGATATTCAGAGAGAATGTCCAGAGCCCAGAGATGGAAAGCCAGGAAGCCAGTGTCATTGGATCAAAGAGTACACAACGGAGTGCAAAATGTTAGAAAATCTGAAAGGTAGGAGGAGGCTAGGTTATGAAAGGCTTTGAATGCCAGAGCATTTTGTATTTGATCCTGAAGGCAACCAGGGAGTCAGCGGAATTTACTGAATAGTGAGGTGATATATGGTTGGACTTGAGCTTTACAAAAATCACTTCAGTGACTGAATGGAAGATGCATTAAAGTAGGGAGAGACCTGAGGCAGGCAGACCCATCAGTAGGCTACTGAGATGATCCAAGCATAAGGTGATCAGGTGACTAGAATGGTGGCAATATCAAAGAAGAGAAGTGGGTGTATTCAAGAGATGTTGCAAAGGTGAAATCAACATGCCTTGGCAACAGATATGATATTGCAGAGGGCAAAAGATGGGGGCAGGGGAGAGAAGATAATGAGTTCCATTTTAGACAAATTGAATTTAAAGTGTTTACAAGGCACTGAGCTCAAGATGTTTGAAAGGCATTTAGAGATTTGAGACTGGAGGTCAGTAGAAATGTCGGGGCAGGATAAGTAAATGGCAGAATCATCAGCACAGAGGTGGTAATTAAATCCATAGAAACTAGTGAAATCACCAAGTGAAATAGTACAGAGGAAGAAAAGAAGAGGTCCTAGGAGAGCACCCTGAGGGACACCTACAGTTAGAGGACATGATCTGGAGGAGGATCCAACAAAGGAGGCTAAGTGGTCAGAGAAGAAAAGAACCAGGAGAGAGGGGTGTCTTGAAAACCTAGAGAAAAGAGAATATTAAGGAGGAAAGAGTGATCAATAATGTGTCTGTCTGATCTCATTTTTCATTTTATCTTTGTATCCCAAGCACAGAAAAGACACTTAATAAAGGCTTGCAGGATTGGGTTGTAACTTTCATAAGGAAAGAGACAGTATCGTACTTAAAACTTTGTATCACTCTCTCCAAGCCCTTAGCCCTCTGAGTGTTGTTTCATTGTTTTACTTTGTATTACGAAAGGCCTACAGTATCTGGCACAGAAAAGGTGCTTAATAAATGTTGAAGGAAAGACAGAGTCAAGTCTCACCTCCAAAGTTAACTAGTCATGTGACATTGGCCAAATAACCTTGCCTGTCTGAATTTCGGCTCCCTCATTTGTTTCTTCCTGTCTTACTTTTCATGGTATGGAGATGATCCTGGATTTTTGAAGGTTAGGCTAATGAAGAACAAGCTTTGGCAGGTCCTACAAAATTGTGAATGCTTCAACTACACATCTGGAGACAAAAGACCAGCCCGTCAAAATCAGGAGGCTCATCCCCAGAAGTCCCAGAAGGCTGGTTATTATTATTGTCAGGTACAGCAACTCATGAAAGTGGTCTACTAAGATAAAAATGACTGCAATCTGCATCAGTAGAAGGATCATTCTTATATATGTGATTATACAAAGTTAAGTCACTAATATCAACTTCCAAATTCCACTAGTCATCAATCTAGACAACTTTAGTTATCATTCTATCAAACCTACAGCCACTGAAGATAATCCCAAATTCCAAACTGTTCCTAATGTAACAATCACCTCTCTTTGGGGTGGAACCCAACTTCTCCATGTCAAAAAAAAAATAATAATAATAATATATATATGGCTACTAATTGCTACAGACAATTTGAATCACAATCATCCAAACTCTAGTAACCTATATACAGTGAAGAAGGGGAAAGGGATAAGCACTTATAAAGAACCTACTATGTGCCCATCACTGTCCTAACTACTTTTTATAAATATTATCTCATTTGATCCACACAACAATCCTGACAGGATGGAGGGAGGTACCTGAGAGGTAGGTGCTGTTATTATCTCCATTTTGCAACTGAGGAAACTGAGACAAACACATTTAAGTGACTTGCCTGGGGTCACACAGCTAGTCTCTGGGGATAGATTTGAACTCAGGGCTTCCTAAATCTAGGCCCATCCCTCTACCCCCTGTGCAAACAGCTGCCTCAAGCCACCTGGACTGGAGTGAGAAGCTGGAATCATATAACAATTCTCTTGCTTACTGGCTATTTGACACTGGGTGATCATTTCACCCATCTGAGCCACAGTTCCCTCCTATGCAAAATGATGCTACTACTCCTTACACTACAACCTCATTCAAAAGATTCCAGTGTGATCCTTCCTACCTTCCCAGTCTTCTCACACATTTACTCTTCTTCAAGAACTCATGCTGGCCTATTTGCCGCTCTTCACATATGGTGATGCTCCATCTTCCATCTGAGCCTCTGAAAGCTGTCCCCAGTGCTTGCAATGCACTCCCTCCTTACTTCCATCTCTTGAAACACCTGGAAGCTTTTAAGACTCAACTTAGTATCATTTTCTATATGCCTTTCCTGATTCTCCCTACCACCTACTTACCTCCCTACAAAAAGTACTTACAGTTTGTTTTGTACATACTTGCATATGGGCATGTGCACATCTTCCCCATTAGAACATAAGCTTCATGAGAACAGGAATAGTTTTTCAGTTTTATATTATACTTCACCTCTAATGCTTGGCACAGATCCTGACATATAGTAGATGCTTAATAAATGCATGATAAACCTTAAAGTGCTACAAATTGCGTTTAACACAATGTACAATATATGTGGTACACTGAAATCTGCCTAAGACATTAAAAGATAGTTTCTCGTTAACTTCAAATACACTAATAGTCTCACTGGCAGGATTCACTACACACAGATGGTGACCATGAGCTAACAGTAAGTAGCGATATATGACTTACATTTGTGTGTATTTTAAACAATGCTTAGCGCTTTTGCAGATAATCAGTCTGACAGCTACCATTTATTAAGCATCGCTGATGTTAGGGGCACTGTTGTTAAGCACTAGGGATACAAACAATAGCAAAAAAAAAAACCAGCCTACTTTCAGAAAGTTCACAGTCTAATGGCACTCAATATCCCTTTCACTTATAGCAATCCCAATGCATTCTCTCTATTCACTGTCCCCTAGATAAACGTGAGTATGCCCAAGGAATTTATTTGCCAGCCCAAGGGCCTCCATCCTCACTCTCAACAACTCCACAAAAGATGCTCTCCTACACATTCAATTCCATTGGAGTTGCTTCCCCTAGTACTTGCTGAACTTAGAGCTCTGACTTCCTAACTCTTTCTTCTTAATGCCTAACCTGCATTCCCCCCACCTCAATCTCCCGCTCCGCGTAACCCCCCATCCACCAGGTCTGCCTCCAATAAGCTCCCCCCGACACCCACCCGCTGCCCTCGCCCTCCATCACCTGCTCCCATCGGAGACCTCCCACCCAGCAGGAGAAGGGGAGGGAGATGGAGGGATGGGGAGGGGGCTGGAGGGATGGGGAAGGGGATGGAGGGATGGAGAAATGGGATGGAGGGATGGGGGGGAGGGGGAAGGAGGGGCGGGGAGGAGGGATGCTTCTCCACCCACCAGACGAAGTCGTTGCTTTTGTCCTCGTACGAGTTGATAAGCCCATTGCAGAGCGGGGTGAGAAGAGGCCGCTTCCTGCTGCCGCTGCCCGAGCTGCCCCCGCCGCCTCCATTGACTGCGCTCCCGGGCCTGGTCGAGCCCCCGAGCCGGGGGAGGCCCGCGGCCAGCGCCCCGCCGCCCCCGCCTCCTCCTCCGCCTGAGCCCGACACAGCGGCGGCCACCAGCAGAGGCCGCACGGTGGCCCCAAGGCCCCCCGAGCCGGCGGCCCCGCTGGACCCCGCCGCGGCCACCACCGCCGTTAGGGACGGGGGCGACGGCGACGACGACGACGACGAGGACGACGACGACGAGGCGGAAGTGACTGAGGAGGCCGCGGAGGAGCCGGGCCCTGCCCCAGCGGCGCCGGGACCAGTCTGGCGGCTGCCGGACATCGTGACTCCCCCCTCCCCGGCTGGACACTCGGAGGAGAGGGCGAGGGACCGGGGACCGGGACCCGCCGCCGCCGCCGCCTCCCCGCAGCCTCAGTGCATCCTGAGGACGCGCACAGCGCAGGGGGCGGGGGCTGCCACCCGGGAGGGAACAATAAAGTTGTTTCAGAAAAAAAACCAAACACACAAACGGCGGCCGGCGGGAGGAAGCCGGGGAACTAAAACACCGGGAGGGGGAGGGAGGAGAAAAATGCGCTCTCGAGGCCGCAGCTACCACCCAGAGTCCTGCGGCAGCCAACCCCGAGCGAGACCGGGGAGAGCGTGCGCGCGCGCACTCGAGACGGAGGCCGGGAGAGAATGGGGAGGGCGGAGGAAGCCCGAGAGGTACAACTTTATTGGCAGCCGCCTCCGCGCTCATACACACAACACACACCCGTGGCGACGGCGACCACTGCCTAGATACGGAAGAATTCCTTGTTGAAAGCTTTATTGATTCACGAGTATAGCAGAAACTGGAAGTGGGGCGGGGTAGGAGGGCAATGAGCAAGGGGCGGGGGGCCGAGAAGGACCCAGAGAAGCGAGTGGTCCAGAGTGGACGATCCCAGAGGCTAGCGAATCACCAAACGACTGCGCAAGCGCATTATGGACAGTGCATATTCTCGTTCCTAAGAATGAGGAGACCTAGAGGGAGGTGGGTGGCTTGGGGTGGTTTTCGGCATTGCGCACGCGCAGGATTCCCAAGCATTCCTGAGGAAAGGGGAGTGGGGGAAGGAGGAGGAAGAGGAGGACAGGAACCTCGAGTCGAAAAGGAAAGTTAGCCGATGAAAGCAGGCGGAGTGTTCCAGTGGAGAACGCAAGACTCAGTGCACGAAGATGCCTGCGGTGGTGGAGAGGGTGCAATTCAGTTCCACTAACATTTATTGAGGAGCTGGCAATTAGACGACCTGCATTCCAATCCACACCCCTGCTCCGGCCGTAGTCCTCCACACCTTTCCGTCCTCATATACGCCTCGGGGCTTCCCTGAATTCCTTCAAGTCCCCACTGAAATTCAACTTTATACAGGAAGCCTTTCTTGATTCCCCCTTATTTCTACTCCCTTCCTCCTGTTTATTATCTCCAATTTATCCTGTATGTTACTTGTTTGAATAACGCTATTGGTATATTGTCTCTCCCATTACAGTGTGAACTTTTGGAGAGCAGGGATTGGTAGACAGTTGCCTATTTTCGTATCACTAGAGCTTAGCTCAGTGCCTGGCACAAAATAGGTGTTTAATAAATGTTTATTGACTGGGCCTCTCAACTCCCTTCTCTAGACTTCATTTTACTCATCTGCAAAAGGAGAGGATTGGACTAGATCCTTTTCAGGTCCTACTTTCTTTGATCCTTTAGAGATTTCGGTGTTTAACCAACCCTGCTCAAAGTTCGTGAAAGAGACCTTCTGAGTCCTTTAGGTGCTTGCCCTAGGAAAAGCAAATTTCAGAAGAGGCAAGGGCTTGGGTGGGGCCTGGGTGAGAAGGCCCAGCAACCCAGGCACTCACCTGGACTGCCTTTATGGAAAGTACATTGTTACAAAGGTGACACACAATATCTTCTGGCACACCTGCCCCACCTACTACCTACTTAATTGAACCAAACCCAAGCATTATGGATTAACCTCAGCATTCAGGAACAGCCAAATACCAACCGTATTTTTTCAGAATCTCAAAAATACCCAAACATCACCTTTCCTACAAAAAAGTTATAAAATTAAAATATAGCTGCTTGTCACAATTGACAAATTTATACATGCCACTGATAGAATCATACCCATCTACTCCAAAAAAAGTGAAACCTTTGGCAACTACGTCAGTTCTTAATGTGGGTTAATATAGATATTTCAGAAGGTTCATACATTTGATTTTCTTAGTATTTTGATAACTATTTCAGTATAGTTACCTTCCTTTGCAATTAACGTTCTGAGAAGGGGTCCTTAAGTTTTCACCAGACTGCCAAAAGGGGTCCATAAAACACACACACACACACACCTAAGAACCCTTAACTTGTAAAGTAGTTTGGTTAATTCAGTCTTTTGATACCAGTGTCATAAATGGATCTAATTTTATGAAATCCTTAAGTTTTGAAATACTTCAGTACTACTAAAACAAAGTTTCTTGAACAAAAGTTTCATTTTATAGAAAATACAGTGGACATTTTATAAGTCAAATATAAACTAATGCTAATTAAGTTGAATATAAAACCAACTCTAAGTATCCTTAGCTAATATTTTATGAAGAGCTATTATAGACCTAAAGCAACATGCTGGATATTGGGGAATTAAAAGCTTAAAACACCATCCTTTCCTTTGAGGAACTCACAATATATGTAAGGTTACATGAGAAGTAGAAGAAGGAGCCACCAAATGAGTTGTACAAACAAGTAGCTGGGATGATAAGCCAGCATGTGGTGCCTGCTATATGCATGGAATATTGCATACACTTTCACACATAGTCTGATCAATTCAGCTAGTATTTATTAAATGCCTCCTATGTGCCAGGCACTGTACTAAGCAGTGTGGATGCAAAGAAACGCAAAAGACAGTCCCTGTCTAATGGAGAGACATTTCAACAAATAAATGAACACAAGACATAGGATAAGTTGGAGACAATCAAGGCTTGAAAGCACAGGGATTGAGTGGAATTGGGAAAGGCTTCCTGCAGAAGATGGGACTTCAGATGAGACTTGAAAGAAGCCAGGAAAAGATGAAGGAGAGAGTTCTAGACATGAGGGACAGAAAGCAGAGAAATGGGGTGTGTTGTTCAAGGAAGAGCAGGGAAGCCGCTGTCACTGGATCATGGAATATGTGGGGGCAAGGCCATCCATCTGAGGCAGTCATCTCTTCTGGGAGGAGTTGAGATTTGACTTGAAGAAAGCATAAGACTTAGACAAATAAGGAATAGGAGAAAGAGAAATCCGGCTGAGATTGTACAAAGACGATATTGTATGTGGTGTTAAAGGAGCAATAGTGAGAAGAATTCTGACAATAGTAGAGGATTCCTTTTAAAGCTGAAGAGACAGAAGAGGGTCATACTATGGAAGCCCTTGAATGACAGACTAAGCGGTTTTAATTTCTCTTCCAAGCATGACAGTAGTGGGGAACTGGGGGTGTCAAAAAAGGGCAAAGTAAAACAATATGTTAAAAATATTAATTGACAATTGGTTGTAGAATAGGTGAGAGTGGGGGAAAAGGTGGAAAGAATTGGAGGCAGAGAGATCAGGTAGGAGACAGTTATCATGGTAGGCCAGTCTTGAATGATAAAGCCCTGGACTAATTAGGGTCTTCACAGTGACTGTACAATTAAAGGGCATCTGATTAAATAGGCTTTAAGAAGAAAAAAAAATCAAGGAAAACTTGACTGGAAAAGGTGACTGATTAGATGAAGGAGAAATAAGGAAAAGTAAAAAAAAAAATACTCCCAAGGTTTCAAATTCACACAACTGGGAGGATAATGGTACTGTTAGCAGAAATGAAATTCCCAAGGAGAGAACTCATTAGAGGGAAAATGATGACTTTAACTTTAAACAGATTGAGTGAGGTTAACAGTGACAGGGTGAGAATACAAGTCATGCTGCCCAGCAGAGAAAGAGGATCAAGTTCAAAACAAACAAAAAAGACTAGTGATGGAGATGAAGATCAGGAAGGGTTTATAAAGTAAGAGAATTTAAGACTGGGAAGGCCTTAGATATCATTTCTAAGTCTGTCCTTTCAGAGTCATGATTAACAGGACATGATTTGACATATTCCCTGAAGTCATATTAAATTTGATATATTCCCCAGCCTATAGTTGGAAACTTGTGAGGATAATTATTTTGAAGGAAAACAACAAGGGCCCACCTAGGCATACCTTTAGGGAAATTTGTCATTGTCTTTATCAGTGCTAGTTTAAATGCCATCTTCAGTCTTTCATACATAGGATCTCAAAAGAAATGGGTGAGTGGGATACAAGGCAATCTCCCTTTTCAACTGGAGAAGAACAAAGAATGTAGTATGTAATGAATTACATAATTCTTTTTATTTCCCTTGGCAAAAGTTTTTCAACATGAAACCAGATTTTGAAATGTGAAAAAGCAGAAGGGAAAACCTCAGAGTCACTAAACAGGAAAGTGTAAAAAAGGAACTCAGAAACACAACAATAAAGGAAGAAAAAGGAGAGTGAAGGGTGTAAAAAGAGATATATGAGAATAGATTCGATAAGAACAAATGAGAAAAAATTTTCCAAAAACAGAAGGTGGTACACTATAACGAATCTTGGTATTTTCTATTTCTTCTGCCAAGTATGTACAAATCACAAGTCTTATAATAATAACCTATTCTATCCAGTGCTTTAAGGTTATCAAAGTGCTAAGCGTGAATGCATGCTGTCCCAAAGCCCATTGGTATGGGACTCTGTTCTTATTGGTGGAGAGGAACACCCAACCCTGTATGAGGGGCAAGGCAGAGTTGGTGAGGTTAGGAGCTCTCTCATCAGTCTTCTTTGGGACTCAAAGCCTCACCTTACTTTGCATGCTCTGTCTTCCAGCTTTGAGAAGGAAAATGGAAGACACCACCTACACTCAAAGTTGCTGAAGGAAAAGACTCTGGGAAGACATACGAGGAGCTTGACGACTCCATCATGTCCCTATCCCTAGCTTGCTACACCAGCAACTTCAGAGAGTTTCCCCTTGGGTGAAATTCAGAACTCTCCCTCAGTTGAGCTGAGTTATATTGGTCCCAGTAGGAGAGTGCCTTCGCTCCGTATTGTCGGCTATGTATTCTGCTACGTATACCTTCTCTGATTTCTGTTTTGCCATGATTTAGATAAATAGATTTCTTTGCTGTTCACTGTGGATGTTCATTGTAGAACTGATATTTGGTAGGAAATGGATCAAGCCTTGAATATAGAGCTTGAGGGTCCTACTTCCTCCCAATAATCAAAAGTTAGATTAAAACTGATCACATCCCCTAGACTAACAATATTTAAGAGAACAGATAGATGAACTTTTATCCCCATACCCAGTCTTTCTGAAGAAAGCAAAGTGGTGGCCTCTGGCTTCAACTTCCTCCTTCCTTTCTTGTCAGAAATTAGTCTCCCTTGAAAAAAGGTTGGGGGAAAAGAGGCTAAAGATGTTTTTCTGCCTCCCTTTGAGCCATACAACAACACCCCCTTACTACATGTGGGCCCTTGCCACACATGGGGCTCTTTTTACATATGACATCATTTGATTCTTACAATGACTCTGAGATCTGCAGTACAAGTACTATTCCCATTTCATAGATGAAGAAATTTCAATCTAGGGAGATTAGTTAATTTGTTAAAGGTTCCTTAGCCAGTAAATAACAGAACCATTTGAACTGAAGGTTCTGGTAGTCTGACTTCAAGTCCATTTCACTTGCCAGTAGAAATGTAAGCATTTGAGGATGAGGGTAGTTTTTTTTTTCTTTTTTAACAAATTAAAACCTTCTGCTAGGTTAAAGGGACATGTTATTTTCATCCACTCCCTCTTCACCTCTGGACCCAAGCACTCAGTTGGATTGGGTTCAGTCCTAAAGGATCTTGGACCAATGAAAGGAGTTAGGCTCCCTTTTCTCAACTCTTCGGCTCATTAAATCTCAACTCAGGTTCCCTGGGATCAATTACTTAAAGCTCAAGTTTGACTCATTTCTAGGGTCTCCTCAAAGAGTTGAGCAGAAAAATATTCAATGTCCAATGTAAATCAGGTGCAAGACAGATGTTTATTCCTTCCTGTAATAATTAAAATCACTGCTGAACTCCAGGAACTGAGTTACTGCACCCTCACCACCAAGGGGCCCAATATACTCTCAACCCACATATCCAATCTGGCCTAGGTTTGGTCCTGTGGGAGTCTGACCTCCAATGAGAGGAGTGAAGCTCCTTTTCTCATAAGTCTTCAGCTAAGTAAACTCCCAATTTAATGCCCTGGGGAAGATCTACTTAAAGCTTAAGTTTGGCTCATGTCTGGGGCTTCTCCAAAGGGATCTGTAGAAAAGAACTCATTGTAAAATATGAATCAGGTATTGGACAGGTATTTATTTTCTACAAACAAGAAAAATGCAAAACCCAAAATACAAAGCACACACTGACAGAAAGAATTAAAACAAGATTCAGTAATTTCACTGAAATTATTCTCCTAGGTAATTAATATTTAAACTTCATCAGAATATAAGGAGATTTGTATAAAAAGACAAAGCAGTGCTATATTTCTCTTCATTTCTACACTGTTCCTCCAAAGTCTATCTCTACTTGACAGCCAACACAGGGTTTAGGCTTCTCCTCCTGTCAGTGGTCATCTTGACTAATACAGAAATTTCCCTATCAGTCAGCTCCATCCAATGGACCCAGAATCTCTTAAACTCATGAGTGATCTCTTAAATTCACAAGGTCACCTCCAAGCCTAGACACTTCCGTCTTAATGTCAACGTTCATTCACCTGTACTCACCTCAAAATAAAAAATAAAAAACAGAAGCGTCATCTAAGGCTTTGAGATCCAATGTCAAGCTCACGTAGGTAGGACAAGTCAACAACAATAACAATAGTAATAATTAGCACTCATATAGCACTTTGCAAAAAGCTTTATAAATACTATCTCATTGGAACCTTACAACAACCCTAAGAAGCAGGTGTTATTATCCCCATTGTACAGGTGAAGCAACTGAGGCCAACAGTGGTTAAATGGCTTGTCCAGGGTCACACAGTCAGTAAGTGCTTGGGGCCAGATGTGAACTAAGGTCTTCCTGACTCTAGAAATAGCACTCTTTCCACAGTGCCATGTAGCTGCCTCCCATATCTGTGCTCAGAATTACATGATGCCACCTGAAGGGTTAATAGAAGAGAGAAACAGGAGCAATCACTCCCTTTTTAAAGGTCTAGAGTCATTGCCTCTTCCTGCTCAGTAGCCAATACAGGAGTTGCTTCATCATCTCAAAAGAATCTTCAATGCCAAGTCACATGTAGCTGGCAAGAATCAATCAATCAATCAATCCATGGAGTTTGCTACCCCTCAAATGCCCAAGACCTGAGCTAGCCTACACTGTTGGCTGGAAGCAAAGAGGGTAGCCTTCTTCATGGCTTGCTTCCCCAGGACCTAGAATAGTATCTGGCATGTGGTAAGCACTTAGTATTTGTTAAACTGAATTGAAGGCTTATGATTTAAACAAAAAAAAAAAAACTTGTATCTGAACAATTTATGTAGTATATATAGATATACACATAACACATATGAAAATGGAACCAATTTTTAAACATGGGTACCTTTTGTTTTTATATAGCTTAGAATTCCCAATACATCCTACATATATTCCCTGTCCCGGAGAACTATTCTTCATAACAAAGAATAAAAGATGAGTTTGGGGGTGGGAGTGGGGAGGTTGGGAGAGGTATATGAGATGAAGGCCAGTGGAACCAATTTCTTGAAGCTGAATACCAATCCTATAAGACTATTGTATGTGGAACTGGAAGAGTCCTTGGGGGTCATCTAGTCCTACTGATTCATTTCAAGAAAACTGAGACTCAGAGAGGTAGATGATTGGTCTCAGATCACATACCAATATACAGTATTTCTACTGGAGTATCTCTGTTACCAAAACTAGACTTCTCAGGAGACATCTTTCTGGTGGATATTGATATGACCAACAATTTTCTAAATAGGGTGTTTTATAGAGAAGTAGTAGCCCCAGGCCACTGGACTCTGTCTACACATAGGTCTATCCCTCTACTGACCTCAAAGGGGATAAAACCACTTCCTCAAATATCTACCTACACACATGTATATATGTGTGCATATATACATATACATATACATGTATATATATACATATATATGTATGTGTATATATTTTTTCTTCAGAAGCTCAATCAATCCCTCCATCAATAAGCATTATGCTAGGTATTATAAATTCATTTTTTTTAAATGCCTGCCCTCGAAGTGCTTATAGTTTACTGGCAGAATCCATGTTTACACATAGTTGAACACAGGATATATACATGTAACAAGCATTTCAAGGCCTATTTATATGAAATCTCCTCACTGATAGAAACTGATTATTCAGTGTTCCATGCCTGCATGAGGGATGACAGGAACTTGGGAGGGAAGAGAGATTGTAGTCTTCTGGTTTCCAGGTTTAAAAGAAGACACTACAAGTTCTAGATCTTCTTAAAGTCTGTAAAAAAGGAGAGAGACCCTTTCTCAAATACCGTGAGGAAATCCTTGGTTTGAGAGATACCCAGGAGTAAATCTGAAGAGAATAGCAACTCCACAGTAAATCCAAATAAAAGCTAAAAAACACACAAACTAAAAACCGCATCCTGGCCACAGGGACTGCAGGAGTACCTAGAAGAAATGAAATGAGATGGAGAACAGAAAAGAAAAGAATGCTAGAGAAAATTAGTTAGATAACTTAGAACAAACAGTGAAAAACCTCACTTTCATTTTGAACTGGATAAAGGAAGAATGAACACAATTAATTACACACCCCACCTCCAAGAAAAATAGAGAGTTTGCTATAGAAATACATTAAATTCATAAAGAAAATGGGAGAGAACGGGGATGGGGAGGAGGCTAAGAGGGAAAGCAGGACAGGTGAGGAATGGAATAGTAATAAACAAAAACAAATAAGTACCCAGGTGTTGGTCAGCTAGGTGTCACAGTGGATAGGGCACTTGGCTTGGAATCAGGAAGACTCATCTATGTCAGTTCAAATCCATCCTCAGAAACTTAATAGCTGTGTGATTCCAGGCAGGTCACTTCACTTTGTTTGCCTCGGTTTCCTCATATGTAAAATGAGCTGGAGAAGGAAGTGGTAAACCAGCCAGTATCTTTGCCAAGAAAACTCCAATGGGGTCACAAAGAGTTGGACTGAACAACAACATGTTGGAGGGAGGAATGTGAATGGAGGATTAAAACAAAGAAAGAATTAAAACCTGGTATCAGGAGTGAAGTAAGGAGAAAAGAGTTGCAACAAAGAGGAAACAGGGTTTTTACTTGATGAGATGAACTCACCTACAAAAGAGAAGAGGAGAGCAGAATTGATTAGAAAGCAGAAACTGACATATCACTTAAAAGAAATATACCTGAAACAGAGATTAACATAGTATTAAAATGAGGAGCTAAAGCAAAATCTATTTATGCTTCAGCTAAAAAAAAGCAAGAACAGCAATCATTATTTTGGGTAAGGCTACAGTAAATATAAATAAGATAAAAAAGATAAGGAGAGAAATTACATTATATTCAAAGACACTATAGATAATGAATCAATATTAGTGCTTAATATATATATATGCACCTAATAACATAGCATTTAAAAACTTAAAGGAAAAGTTAATTGAATTGTAGGGAAAAACAGATAGTAAAAGTATAATAGTCAAGGATCTTATTGTGCCCCTTCTAGACCTAGACAAATCTATCTGAAAGATAAATAAGAAAGAAGATCTGAATAGAACTTCAGAAAAAAATATAATTGCTAGATCACTGATGATTGCTGAATGGAGATGGGAAAAAATCTACATACCTCTCAACTATATGTGGCACATTTACAAAAAGTGATTATGTGTTGGGGCATAGATACCTCATCAAAATGTAGAAAAGTAGAAATACTACATATATGATGTACTGACTACAGTGCCATAAAAATTACATTCAATAAAGGGCCCTTAAAAAAAAAGAATTAAAAAGTAGTCGGATATTAAATAGGTAGTATAATTTTTTTTAAAGTAGGTCAAAGAGAAATAATAGAAAAACTCCTCAAAAAATGACAATAATGAGACAATATACTAAAACTTTTATGTGTTGTAGCTAAAGCAATTCCGAGGGGAAATTTAGATTCCCAATTTTTTTTTATCAAGACAAGAGAAGTAAGTCAATAAATTGGGCATACAGTTTAAAAAACTCGAACTACAACAAATTTAAAATTCCCAACTAAAGAACAAAGTGTAAATGTTGAAAAATATAGTTGTAAAATTGAAAGCAAAAAGATCACTGAGTCATCAAAAAAGGAGGAGCTGTTTTTTAAAGTAATAAAATAGATAAAATTAATTAACTTGATTTAAAAAGAGAAGAAAACCATATTGTTTTTAGAACAAAAATAAAAAAGGAAAACTAACAATTGAAAAGTAAATGAAGGAAATTATTAGAAACAATATTGCCCAATTACATGTTAACAAAACTGATAACTTAAAAGAAATACACGAATACTTATAAATATAAAATACTCAAATTTACAAAAGAATTAAACTAAATAACCCAATACGAGAAAAAGAAGTTGAACAAGCCATAAATGAACTCCCAAAGGAAAAACTCCATGACCAGATAGATTTGTAAGCGAATTTTATCAGACTTTCAAAAAATTAATTCCCACTATTCATAATTGTTATCATAAGAAAAGAAGGTACAAGTGAGAATGGGGAAAGATAATAAGAGGATTATAGAGTTTGTGATGTGTTACAATAAATGTGAACTAGAGTAGGAATTGTTTCATTTTTTGCATTTGTTATCTCTAGCACCTAGCACAATGTCTGACCATGGTAAGTATATAACGAATGCTTGTTCATTGACTAGAGTTTAGTCTGGATCTTCTGAGTTTTACCTCTTTGCCAAGAGGGAAACCTGGGTGAAGTTTTCTATCAGCTATGTCCTGGAGAAAGAGCAATTGTTTCCTATTTTTTCAGTCAGGCATCGCTTCCTGCTTTTTGCCAAGAAAACTCCAATGGGGTCACAAAGAGTTGGACTGAACAACAACATGTTGGAGGGAGGAATGTGAATGGAGGATTAAAACAAAGAAAGAATTAAAACCTGGTATCACCTCCTTCTCTTTAGAGGCAGTTAGGTGGAACAGTGGGTAAAACCTAGAGTTAGGGAGATCTGAGTTGAAATTGGCCTCTGATGCTTACTAGCTTTGCAATTCTTGGCAAGTCAATTAAACTCTGTTTGCCTCAATTTCCTCATTTGTAAAATGGAGATGATAAGAGTACTGCCTTTCAAGGTGGTTTCAAGGATCAAATGAGATCATATTTATAAAGAGCCAAGCACAAAGTAGATACTATATAAATACTTTTTCATGTTCCCTGGGATATAGGATTTGTTCCTTCTTGACTGTCAGACAAAGCAACTGGCATTTGGAAGCTTTATTTTCCCAACTGCTTGCTTTCATTTATTTGTGATTTGAACTGTTATTCTTCCTTTGGTTTTGGATGTTTTTAATAAACCAAACACTCTGATTTCAAATTCTATATATTACATTAAATTCAAACACATGTCTTGTATTAAAAATAATTCTAGATGAGGTCTCATGCTTGTTTCTTCAGACTGGCTATGAGTATGGAAGTCACAGAGTTTACATTCTAAACCAAAGGCAAAATACAGTACTTGGTCTCTCCCCACAGGATCTAGCAACATCCTGGCTCATGCACCTGGCTCAGTGCCACAAAAGAACTCACTAGAAGAGAAGTCGCTCATGAATTACTTGCATTGACTGATAACAATAATTTCTTTTTTGTGTTTTCCCCCTTTACATAATAAATGCTTCCTTCCCAAGAAGTACATAGTGTAATGAGAATCTCTTTTGAGTATTCTGCTCAGGAAATCCTTGACTTTCCTTGTTCAAAATTTCATTTTTCAAAAAGTAGGGGAAATTAAGAGAGGTACTACTCTTCTGAACATGAGTTATATAGAGAGAAATGCTTTCTGGGATAGATAGAGATGGCAGGCACAGTGGGAGGCAGTGACTGTGCCATCTTAGAATCTGTGGTAGATAAAAAGGTGAAGGCCGAGCAGAGTCTGACATGTAGCCTAGACTTTAAAAGACTATTTTAAAATTAACATATATTTATTAAACCCTTACTATGTGCTAATTACCAGAGTTCAAAGAGTTTAGAAAGAATGGATATGATCCTATGACCTGAGGAAAGAAGCCAGTTCAAGAGACTCAGGGATGAAATTCTGGTTACACAGTTACAACTGAGTCCCATATGGAGAAAAGGAATAACTGACATCTAGCACTTTACATATATCTTCTCTTTTGTTCTTAATAATAACGCTATGAGCTAAGTACTACAGGTGCTATTATTCCTATTCATCATGATGCCGTGGGCTCACTCTTCTGCCAATTTCCACTCCCCCAGACAGAGGCTGCTTACTACCTCTCCCCTTGGGGCCCAACATGTGACTATCATTCACCAGTGACACATTTAATTGATTATCATTTAGCCACCCAGAAATAGTCATTTTAAAGGGGGAATTTAATGAGTTACTAAGAAAAAAAGATTTCCCACCCTCAAAAGTCTGTGACACATTCACCCTCAAGTGCATAGAGTTTCCAGGGGAGAGTGGATTCAAGCTTAGAAAGCACATATGGCAAAGGGGCAACACAGCTCCCTACTAGAATAGAATCCCCTTTCCCCCTTCATGGAATCTTCATGGAATTTCACTGAGAGATATGTGGCTTACCAAAGACTGAGCCTTTGGAGTCTTAAAGCTGAACTTTTCTCAGCCCAAAGAGAGGAAGCATTCTCTGAAGCTGCCTTTTCTTAGTTTGTCTAGTTCATCTTCTCTCAGTAAATGGCTGGTTGCATTGCCTATTACAGCTTTGGGCTCTGATGATATTCAGTGCAGAGGAAGGTTGGTGTGAAGAGGAGAACATTAGACTCTCTTTAAGCCTAAAGAGATAATATATGTGGATTTCAGCAAGGCATTTAACAAAGTCTCTGATAAGATCCTTAGGAATAAGATGTGAAATTCAGAGTAGATGATAGTATAATTTGGTAGGTTCAGAACTAGATTAAGAACAGATTCACAATAACCAGATCCAAAATATAAGGATTAATAGAATGATGTGATCCTGAAGGACACACTCAAGCGGGTTGGCTCTTGCCCCTATTCTGTTAAACTTATCAGTGACACAGATCAAGACACAGAAGGCATTTGCCTAACATATTTGCTAATGACAGGAAGCTAGGGGCTAGCTAATATTTTTAATGCTGGAATTGGAATCTCAAAATATCTTGACAGACTGCAATGATGGGCTAAATCTAATAGAATTCAATTAAATAGCAATAAACTTAAACTTCTACACTTGGACTTAAGAAACTGACTTTACAAGATCAAGATGAGGAAACAGGAAACATGTAGCTAGACTATAGTAGTTGATGTAGAAAATATCTAGAAGTTTTAGTAGAGTGCAAGTTCAACATGGATCTGCTTTATGACATGAAAGTCAGAACAGCTAATTCAATATTAGAGTACATTAATAATAAGAGCATGTGTAGCACTTCTATGCTTCTTTCTTCTGTCTGGGGCTTCTCTTGTATTTCTCTTTTCCATTGGCTTCTGTTCTCTGCTTTCTCTTGCTTCAAAGCAGTAGCTCCTCATCTGAAGTGACTCATTTTTACTTTATGATAAAAAGCTCTGAATACATATTTCTGTCAAGTATGATGCAAAAATTACTATACAATAGTCCCAAAATAGTTCTTTGATTCAGAGTTACTCAGTGATTAATTCCAAAGTCCTGAAAAGTCATATTCAAATTAGTGTCTGGAAAACACAGCACTTCAACAACCTATTCTATATATATTCCTGTATGTACCTAATTATTTATATACTATCTTTCTCCATTAGGATGTAAATTCTTAATGGGCAGAATAATTTTTGCCTTTCTTTATACCCCTAGTGCATAATAAGTTCTTACCGATTACTTGCTGACAGACTGGCAGTCAACGCTATTGCTTTTGAAATGCTTTCCAGCAATTTCTCTTAGTATATTTATCTAAGCGTCTATTTTCTCTGAAGTCCTTAGAATTATCCCACATAAATACCTTTTATCTGTCTCTTTCAGGAAATAAAATGCCCACATAGGAAAGGAACAGTACTTTCCGTGCAAAAAAAAAAGGCTATAGAGATCACAGTCCTACACTACCACATCTGAAGGATTGTACTCTGAGTAACATGCTTTTGGAACACATTGACAAGTGGGAGTATATCTAGAGTAGGACAACCAGAATAATGAGATGCCTGAATCTGGTACTGTTCAAGCATTGATTAAAGGACCTGAGGATGGTTCATCTGGAGAGGGCTCCAGATTAAATGTACCTAGCACCTCACAAAATGACTTGAAAATAATATGAGATTAATACATGTTTGCTAACTTGAATGGAAGACTTAAGGGAGACATAGATGAATCAATTTATAGATAGATAAAAGGTGATGGGTGGATGGATAGATGATAGATTGAACATTGAGTAAGTGTTTACTATGTACTAGTGCAGAGGATATAAATACAAGAAAGCAAGATAGCACCTGTTCTCAGAGAATAGATATTTTAATGAGGGACAACTACAGATAAAGAAGATCTGGGAACAGGGAAGGGAGGTATACACAGTTTGGTGGTGTTATTGTTGTGGTTCATCCTTCATTTTCTAAGAGGACCAATGACATGGTGGGGTGATGTCTTGACTTGCCCATGAATTGTATTTAAGTGAGGCAGAGCTGCACAAAGTCATCAACCTCACACTGTCATCCAGAGTCATTGAAGTCTAGTGGCAAGACAGACGTTAAAATGACTGTCAGTGGACCAGGATACAGTGTATGATGTTGGCGTCTTTGATATCTGACCAAACTCTAATCATTTTACAGTACTTGCTTCAGTTGCCTTCTTCGCCATGCAGTTTGGTATAGAGATGTCCAGGAAGTGACATGGAGGCCTAGTTCTGGGCAAGATGAGCCAAAAGTTCATCTGTCAGAGTCCAAGGATACCAGAAATGTATCTTTCTAATGCTATAGGCTCAAGCTTCCATTCTAGAATTGTTTCTCTAATATCAATAGCTAGTGATTACTGCACTGATATCAGTTTACCAATTAATATCAGCAAGCTTTCACCATTTACTAAAAGTAATAGCAAGAGTTAAAGCAGAAGAATGTAATTTTGAACACTTAAAAAAAACAGACCAATTATTTTATTGGCCTAGGAAGGTTCCTGTGAGGAACCCCTTCTACTAATTCAGTTTGGTTCCTTCTCTACAATTTAAACCTTAGGAAGGTGCTTCAGACACTGAGAGGTTAATTCACTTGCCCAGGGTCACATAGTCAGTATGCAATAGGGGAAGGATGTGAACCCAAGTCTTTCTCATTCTGAAGGTAGCTTCATATATATTACGCCAGTCTGCATCTATTATCTCATTTTCCAGATGAGAAAACTAAAGCTCAGGAAGATTCCATGATTTGCCCATGCTCATATAGTTAGTAACTGTCAGAAGTAGGATTTAAGCTCAGGTCTTCCTGACTCCATCCAATACCCTCTTGTGTCTATAACCTAGTGAAATGTCTTCAAAAGTTACCATGGCCAAAACTTTCGTCATAGACTGGTGGCAACTCTCTGTACTCATCTAGGCTAGTTCTTGAAGAACAGACATATGGTTTGGGCTCATACTCAAAGGCTTTACAACTTGGTTCCATCAGTCTGACAAAAGTTCTCTCTACGCCAAAACTAAATCAAAGTCTTGACTTGCTACATCCCAAACCAAGCATTTTATCTTTTCCCCAAACCTGCTTTTCTGCCTGATTATTTCCTTTAGTTCCCATGATCATTCACTCAGTCTCTCATGATACCATCTTTGGCATGTTCTTTGATTCATTTTTCTCTCACACCCCCTATATCTAGTCACCATAATCTTCCAAGCACACCTCTATAAACCTCTTATACCCACTCCTTTTGTATCCTCGCTGCTACCACCCTGCTGTTGACCTATTCTAACAGGTCTGACAAGTCTGCCCAATCTCCTTGCCAATCCATATTTCACACTCTTACCAGATTAATCTTCATGATGTATGGATCTGATTGTATCACTCCACAGCTCAACAAACTCCATGAGGCTCCATATTGCCTAGTGAATAAAGTTCAGACTCCTTAGTATGATTCAAAGGCTTCCACAAACTATTCCTACCCTGATTTATTATTCCCCATCAAATATTCTATTAGGCTGAACTTTTTGCTCTCTTTTGTTTATACCCTGTACTTTCCTTTCTCCGTGATTTTATTAAACTATTCCATATACCCACTCTGTCTTTCATCCGCCATCCCTTTCTCTTTCCCCCATTCCTTTCTCTTTCCCCCATTCTGCTGAATTCCTCTCTACTCTTTAAAGTCCAACTTAAGTGTCACCTCTTCTAAGAAGCTGTCCTTGTACCCCACTATAATTCCTAACTGTCTAGAATTTCCAGACTAAGATCATAGATTATCATACTTGGAAGCAAACTGAGAGGGGGCATCTGGGTAGTTCAGTGGGTGGAGCTCTGGGCCTGGAGTCAGGAGGACCTGAGTTCAATGCTTACTAGCTATGTGACCCCAGGCAAGTCACTTAACTCCAATTGCCTCAAAAAAAAAAAAAAAGGAAGCAAACCTAGAGACCATCCAGTCCTATACATATTTGTACAAAAATTCCCCTACAATACACTATAACAAGTGAATTGTTATCCAATTTTACACAAAGATTTCCAGTAACATCTGTGTTCTCTCCCCACCCCACCCGCAGTTCCCATTGTGAATTTTTCCCGGGCAAGCTACCCTACATTCAAGGTGCTTTGTGGATCTGTATCCAATCAAAGCTACAGTTCATAAATCCTAGCCAATGTATGCATTTCTTTCCTAGTCAGACAGAGGATACCACTGTTCCAAAGCAATGGCATTTAATGGAAACAGAATATTCAGAAAATCTGAAATAAAACAGTCTTGTCATAAACTCAAGTCACTCTCTTCCATGAATATCCATCTGTAGGAAGAGTGAATCATAGTTCTGTGGACATCAGACTCAGTTGATACAAATTTATGTTCACCTATCAATACGTCTGTCTGGTTCAATCTGTCTATCCTTCTATCAGCTCATGGTGATTTCTGGCACCCTGAATTCTTGCTTCTCTGAATAAAAACAAGTCTGTTGTTTCCTTCCTATGAGTCTGGGTGGCCAATGATGGCCTTGCACCTTGATTTTGTGGCTCATCCAGGAGATGTTCTACAGCTCATTTAGTTAGATTTCCTTATCTTAGCTCCCTTTTTCGCAGATCCAGTCTTCTAGAGCCGTCTTACTTTGGAGCAACTGTTCACTATCCAGCTTTTTCTGCTCTGCTTTGTTACCAGTTAAGCACATCTTCTTTCGTGGCACCCCATACTTTCATCCCTGTGTGCCATTTGAACTCAGTTGTTTCCTTGGATTTTACTGCTCCTTTTTCTATCAGCTTCTGTAGTAGTTTGTTCACATGCATCACAAAACCCAGGGAGTTCCTTTCCTTTATGTTGAAAGATAAGGGTGAAAAACTCAGCATAAATTTGCCATGGCGTCTCACCCCTGCCTGATTGCCCCCTCTGGTCCTTGTAAGCCTTCTTTTTAATTAAAAAAATTTAAATCTTTATTGATATCCTTTGTTTCTATGTTACTTCATTTCTAAATATAGTTCCCTCCCTTCTTAATTCCTTCCCCTTACTCACCGACCCCCCGCCCTCCCCCCCCCCCCACTCCAGGAGCTATCCCTTGTAACAAAGAATAATTTCAAGAGAAGGAGAGAGACAGAGAGAGAGCCACAGAGAGAGAGAGCCACAGAGACAGAGAGAGACACAGAGAGAGAAAGAGACAGACAGAGACAGGGAGAGAGGGAGAATTCAGCACAAACAATGTTCCATATATATTGCACTCTGACTCTGAATAAAGGAAAGGAGATACATTTTCATCTTTCTCCTTTGGGCCCAGGCCATTATAACTTCATAGCACTCAATTACAGTTATTTTCTTGTTCCATCTATTTACATTGTATATATTGTATATACTTATCTGTGTCGTTATGTATGTTGATTTCCTGTTTCTGCTTTGTATCACTTTCTCTTTTCACTTTGTGTCACTTCATGAACATTTCCCCAAGCGTCTCTGTATTCATCATATTCATAATTTCTTATGCTACAGCAACATTCTGTTTGCATTCATGTAACAAGTCTCTCCTTCAATCTATGGACATCCACATTGTTTCAGTTCTTCGCTGCTATACAAAAAGTGCTGCTATAAATATTTTAATGACCTTTTTTTTTCTCTATCTTTGACCTCCTTGTGGAATATGCCCAGCAGTGGAATTTCTGGGGCAAAAGAGACAGGCATCTTAATTGTCTTTTTAGCAAAATTACGAATTTTTGCGACTATTTCTTCCAAGATTTCTTCAGGATTTATAGGCTTCAGACTTTGCATAAATCAAGAAACTGGTGTTACAAGGCTTTTCAGTAGTTTATATCTATTCCTGAGAAAGTTTTTATTTTGTCCGACCGATACCTTGTGGTGGGGGATAGCTTGGCTCACTGCCATCAATGAGAACAGAGCTTTTTCTAAGTAGATGATTTTCTTAATTAGCTATTTTTATTTATGTAAAGATCCAATTCTCTGTACAATGTTTCATACTCCAAGCAAGTGCTCATCTTCTGAACAATCTTAGCGATCATTTTGCAAGTACTCTCCAAATAATTCACTAAGAATTTTACAATAATCTACTCATTCAGGTAATTTACAGGAAACAGATGGTGTCTAGATTGTCTCTTAATGCCATTTAGTAACTTCAGCTCTCCCCCAGTTTGGATAAGGGCCTTGCAGAGGAATCATTGTGTCCTTTTTGCTTAGGTCATAAAGTATTTCTTTAACTGAAAACAATAGGATCGACAATTTGGAGATGAATGGACCTTAGTCATCAATTCTAATACTGTCGATTTACAGATGAAAAAACTGATGCCTTTAGAAGTTAGGTCACTTGTCCAAGGTCACAAAAGTGACCTAACAGAATTAGGATTTGAACCTAGGTTCTCTGGTTCCAGACTCGGTATTTTTTCCAGTGTACTCTTCTGCTAGCCTTAGAGAACCAAGATTCTAAATATTTGACATTTATATGGCTTACGTCAGCTTCCATGGAGTGTATGGGGTGTTCAGTGAGGACTAGCACTTCTGGTGTGAGGGCTTGCTGATCCCTTTTCCAGGTTGCTTACCCACCTTTGGTGTCCACCTGTCACCCAGCTCTCACCTGTGGCACCAAGAAGCTGTAGCATGTGCAGCAGCCACACCTGGATAAAACCATCTTGGAAGATGGCTAAACCAGATTAAGGGAAATTAATATGCATTAAACCTGTTGGTGACTTAGTGGTATGTCTACCCCAAGAATGTGAAGACTTCCCCTTTGGAATGGGCAAAAAGAGCCACTTGTTCCAAGACGCCACAAAAGCGGCTGAAGCAGGCACCATGGAGTTTGGTCTGACACCAAGGATGCCAAGGTCATCTACTGCTTCCTGAGCCACCAACAGTCATCTTGACTTTTGTCTTGTCACAGTACTTCAACGACTCTGGAAGGCAGAGTGAGGCCAATGATTTTGTGTGGCTCAAATTCACAGGCAAGTCAGAACATCATCCATCATCCGCTATTTTGCTTACCTTGCACAAGCACTCATACAGAGGTCAGAAGAAGCAAGGATACTCTCAAGGCCTCTGAAGAACTTTAGAATTAACTGTGAGATATGGGAGACACTGGCACAGGACCACTCAGCATGGCATGCCTACATCAAAGAAGGTGCTGTGCTCTGTGAGCAGAATCACAGTAACATAAAGGAAACATGACATATGCAAATCTAGAAACATATTCATCCCAAACCTTCAAGTGGACTATTTGTGCCTGACCAGTGGTAGAGCCTTCAGAGCTGGTATTGGTCTGATCAGCCACAGTGGAACACACTGTACCTTGACCCCAATATTGTGATGTCATTGGTCTTCTTCCAATATGAAAGACAAATAACAATAGCCCCCATACTCATAGCATACCCAACAATATAAGATATCTGGATTTTTTAAGTGTACAACCAGGAAAATTAGTCTGACACATAAAGGAAATATATCAGAAAACTAGTTCTCTAACCACAGGCTGAAAAGGAAAAAAAAAGGGGGGGCAAAAATTTCAGTGGATCCCTATCCAAGATGGCAATTGCATATGAGGAGGCATCTCTTAACCTGCATAGCTGATCCCTCACACAAAGCTATCCCAGGATCAAAGTACTCCATAGGTACCTACTCAAAACTAAATAATTCAGGGGGTGGAGCCAAGATGGCGACTGGAAAGCAGTAACTGGCGTGAGCTCCCCACCAAGTCCCTCCAAAAACCTATAAAAAAATGGCTCTGAACCAATTCTAGAACTGCAGAACCCACAAAGTGGCAGAGGGAAGCAGGGCTCCAGCCCAGGACAGCCTGGATGGTCTTGGGGTAAGGTCTGTTCCGAACGGAACTCCCAGCCCCCAGCCGAGGGGAGCGGAGCTGAGCCAAGCAGAGCCCAGCCCGCCGCAGCGGCGCGGCAGACCGCGGACCAACGAGACCTGGAGTGGAGCGGAGAGTGCCCTAGCATGCTGAATTAATGAGCTGTGGCATGTACCAGACCTCACAACCCAGAAACAGCAAAGACAACACAGAAGGTTAGTGGGAAAAGCTGCAGGACTGGATGGAGTTTGCGGTTCGACTACCCCCCCTGAAGCAATGGAGGCGGGGCAGCTTTAGAAATTCAGCTGCAGTTGCTTCTGGCCCCAGGCCCACCTGGTGGGAGGAATTAAGTGGCTGATCAGAGCAGGAGTGAAGA
>CM053626.1:281638102-281676015 GCA_028646595.1 Phalanger gymnotis | reverse complement strand
TTTTTTTTTTTAAAGTAGCAATAAAATATTCCCCCCTATAATTCTTGGTAATACTCTCCCACAGTTATGCCCCATGTCAGTAGAAACAAAAGGGAATGCATATAAGAGCAACTCAGCCTCAAACACTGCAGGGACTCAAATGTCTTCTATTAGTGTCATTACCCTGCTGCACTGGGCCCCACCAAATCTCACAGCATTTAATTTCTGTCAGGTATACAATATCTATCAGACATGTAACTCAGGAGTAATATCTTCATGAAATCATAGCTTTTGAGTCTTTTTTGTTTGTTTGTTTTTGGAGGGGGATAGGCAGGCACTTGGGGTTAAATGACATGCCCAAGGTCACACAGCTAGTAAGTGTGTCAAGTGTCTGAGGTCAGATTTGAACTCAGGTCCTCCTAACTCCAGGGCCAGTGCTCTACTCACTGTGCCACCTAGCTACAACATAACTTTTAGTCTTTACCAAGCACTTCAGCTTGTTGTTCCTAGATGCCAAATGCTTGCAAGTGCCCCACTGGTCCCATAGTGCCTTCAGGTCCCAGCCAGTCATGGCTCTACAGAACAGGAGGCTATAGCTTTCCTGCTCCCAGTTTCTGGCTTGAGCTAGAGACCTCACCTAAGGGGCTAACTCTTTCACTTATGAAAGTAGACTCTGCCAGCTCTCTTTTAGCCAAGTTCGGGGTTTAGGTTATAGCTTCTTGAGAAAGGAGAATGAAAAATGAACCAGTCTTCCAACTAGAGAAATACCTTTAATAACTATTCATCCAATTAGCAGATTTGTATTCTCTGAGCCTTAAATGACATTAGGCATTTCCTCTTCAAAAGGACATTCTTTGCCCTAGGCCTCAGGCTTTTTAATACAATACACAAAACAGCCCCAGTTAACTAGTGTCCTCAGGCTATAATGTTTTTAAGTCTCTGCTTCCTACTTAAAAAGGTTAGGGTCTCTGAAAAATCCCTTTCTGAATTAGGGTTAAAAGAACTAGAAAATCAACAAGTAAACCCAAAATAAGAAATAAAGAGGAAATTTTGGAAAATTAGAGGAGAAATAGGTAAAATGGAAAATAAAGACTAGAAAAATGATTTTGTTGTTGTTCAGTCCATTCTGATTCTCCATGATCCCATTTGGTGTTTTCTTGGCAGAGGTACTAGAATGATTTACCATTTTCTTTTCCAGTTAATTTTACAGATGAGGAAACTGAGGCAAATCAGGCTAGGTGACTTTCCCAGGGTCACATAGCTGACAAATATCTGAGGTTAGACTTGAACTCAGGAAGGTGATTCTTCCTGACTCCAGGCCCAGCACTCTACTCCTGTGCTATCTGGCTTCCTTGACATAATTGGTAGGATTTGACCCTATGTGAGGAATATATATTAATAATTAATATTGATATTACTCTGTAATCCATCCTTTCCCCCATTTTGTCTTAACTCTATCTCTTGGCCTAGTTCAGAACGAGACCCCTCCCAGTCTGAACTAAGTCATAGTTGCCGAATACTATCACTTCCAGCCCTGGGACAGCCAGTTAACTCTCCCTTCCTGTTTGTCAGTAAACAGAGAACAAACTTGGGTTAGGCTCTCCCCAAAGGACAACTCTCTTGTCCTTGCTTTTCCTCATCAAAGTTCCAAGGCCCAACCCAGGAGGAACTTGATTGTAATTTTTTTTCCTAGTCAAGACTGCTAGTGACTGCTGGGTTTCATAAAACAATTAGCATTCCTTAAGTGTCAGAGAGGAGCTTAATCACGCACACCTAAAAGGGAGCCCACTTTCCCCAATTTTGGACTAATCCCATCACCTGAGGATTATTGCAGTCTCCTAACTAGGAAGTAAAAGGGAGGAGCTGAACTAACTCTTAACCTACCTCTTCATTAAAATGTCCGCCAGTTGGGATTGTTTTTACCTTTGCTAGGGAAGGTCCAAATGATGAACTGTTGGGCCAACACACCTAGGTTTAAAAGACCCTATTGGCCCTCACACAGGGGGTCTTTGGCTATTGAGAGAGGTCATTGACTATGTATTAGTTATTGTTAACCTGACTAATGAATTGATCCCTGTTTTTTTGGCTGAGATAGCTGGGGTGATCCATTTTAGTAATGGCTTACATGTTACTATTAATAAAATGCTATCTTGCCCTGGAGAAAACTGTATCTCAGCCTACCTTTGCTGCAATTTTACTTGCCACAAGTGAAATGAATTAAAGATATCCTAGACAAAGGGAGAGTTGTAGAAAAGGATGAAATTTTGGTGCAGATATTCCCTGACACATGCTGATGCCTGTTTGTCAGGAGGGCCATTAGGGAAGCAGGATTCTGCAGTGATCTGAGTGGGATAAGTCCACCCCACTCTAACTTAGTACACTGGGTATGCTGAGGAGAGAAGACTCCTGTAGGATTAAAGGTGAGAAGAGGGTGCTTAAAACCCATGATCATCTCATGAAAGGAGAAGACTTTGTGGCCATGTGCATGAGAAAAGTACTTGTAACATTGTGATCAATTGGAGCCCTTCTCTATGGTGGGCAAGTACACCCAGTAAGATATGGGAGTGATTACAGACATACAGCCATGGATCAGGTTCAACAGAGTGTTACCAGTTCATTTTGAAGACATGATCATAGATTGGATTTTGGTATAGATCTAGAAAGTCTAGCTATAGCAATAAGACAAAAAGGACTTGAGGGAATAAGCATAGGCAAAGAAGAGAAATATGTATATATGTATACACATACTTACATATATATATGTATATATATATATATATATATATATGTATTTGCAGATGATATGAAGATTTACTTGAAGAACCCTAAAGATTCAACTAAAATTAACTGAGACAATTGATAATATCAGTAATGTTACAGAATATAAAATAAATCCCCAAAAGTCCCAACAGCCTTTCTTTATATTACTGACAAACTCAGCAGGCTGAGGTAGAAAAAGAAATTACTTTAAAAAAAATACAGAATATATAAAATAATTGGGAGTCTACCTACCAAGACAAATTCAGGAATTAGATGAATATAACCACAAAGCACAGCCTATAGAATTGAAGACAGACTTAGAGAGATACCAGTTATTCATAATTGGGCTGTACTAATGTAACAAAAATGACGATACAACCTAAATTTATTTATAGATTCAGTGCCATACTAATGAAATTATGAAGGGTTGCTTTATAAAACTAGGAAAAATTATTATAAAATTAATTTGGAGGAACAAATAGTTAAGAATCTCAAGGGGGAAAATGAAAAAGATATGTGAAGGAAGGAGACTAGCAGCACCAGATCCAAAATATTCTTCAAAAAAATATTTGCTTCAAAGTAATGATTTAAAAAAGAGAGGTCATTCATTGTGTCTCATTAGGCAAATGAGATTGAAAAGAAATCAAATATAGTAGACTGGTGCTTGGTAAAACTTAAAATTCCAGCTACAGTGATCAGCACAAAAACTATTAGGAAATTGAAAAGCAGTCTAATAGATCTTAAGTATAGATCAACATGTCACATTATATAATATAATAAGCTCAAAGTGGACTTAGGACAGATTTTTTTTAAAAAAGCCCTCTATTAGACAATTTAGAGGATCAGGGAAGAAGATATCACTTATAGGTATACATAGGCAAAGAGTTCTTGACCAAACAAAGTTTGAGGTATAGAAACAGAGTATATAGATATGAAAGCAAAGAAAGAAGGGATGGAGAGCTTCATAGGAGATAAAATGAACAGTTTTGATTACATACACTGAAAAGTTTTTGCACAAATGAAAACAATGCAGAGTTAGAAGAGAAATAGTTATTTGGGGAAAATCTGCAATAAATTTTCTGCCAAAGACCTAATATCCAAGATATATAGGAATTGACACAAATATAAAAGAATAAAAGCCATTTTTCAATTAGATAAATGGTCAAAGAATATGGACAATTCTCAATAAAAGAAAGACAAACTATCAACAGCCTTATGAAAAATGCTCAAAATAACTAATATTTGGAGAAATACAAATGAAAGCAATTCTGAATTTCCATTACATACCCATCAGGCTGGTGAAGATGACAAACAAGGAAAATAACACTTTTTGGAGGGTCTGTGAGAGGACAAGCACACTAATGCATAGTTGCTAGAGCTGTGGATTGATACAACCATTCTAGAAAGCAAATTGGAACTATAACCCTCAAATTACTAAATTTTACATACCCTTTGACCCAGTGATACTGCTACTAGGTATTCCAAAGCAACTGAAGAAAGAAGGAAAGTACTCATAGCAGAAAAAAAAAAAATATTTATAGCAGCACTCTTTGTTATGAAAAAACAAAAACAACAACCTAGAAACAAAATCATCCCCATTATTTGGGGAATGGCCAAAGAAAATATGGTATGTGTGTAATGTAATATCATAGTGCTATAAGAAAGGACAAAAGGAATGAATTGAGAGAAACCTGGGTATGTATTATACATTGATATGACTCAGTTATAAATTGATAAAACTTAGAGTGAGGATAACCAGAAGAACAATTTATACGATGACTATTTTATAAAAAAATGTCTGTGGAAGACTAAAACCTCTGATCTATGCAATGATCTGTCATGATTCAGAAAACTGATAGTGAATCATGCTTCCCATCCCTTTGTAGAGAGGTAATGGACTAGAGGTATCAGAATAAGTTATACATTCCCAGATATGGATTTATTTAGTTTAGCTCTGATACAAGAAAGGGCTTCCCTCCCACCTTTGGACATTTAAAAAATATTTATTTATTTTTAGTTTACAACATTCAGTTACACAAGTTTTTATGTTCCAAATTTTCTCCCCTTCCCCTTACCCCCTCCTCAAGATGGCATGCAATTCGATATAGGCTGTACATATACATTCACATTAAACATGTTTTCACTATAGTCATTTTTTTTAATTTTAAATTAATTTATTTTTAATTTACAACATTCAGTTCCACGAGCTTTAGAATTCGAAATTTTCTCCCCCTCTCCACCCGCCCCCCCCCCACCGATGGCATGCATTCCAATACAGGTTCTACATATACATCCACATTAAACATATTTTCACATTAGTCATGTTGCAAAGAAGAATTATAACCAATGGAATTAACCACGAGAAAGAAGAAACAAAACAAAAAAGAGCAAATAGTATATTTCAATCAGCATTCAGACTCTGTAATTCTTTGTCTGGATGTGGATAGCATTTTCCATCATGAGTCTTTTGGAGTTGTCTTAGAACCTTGTATTGCTGAAAAGAGCCAAGTCTATCAAAGTTAGTCATTGCACAATGTGGCTGTAACTGTGTACAGTGTTTTTCTGGTTCTGCTCTCCTCACTCAGAATCAGTTCATGTAAGTCTTTCTAGGTTTTTCTGAAGTCTGCCTGCTCATTATTTCTTATGGAGCAATAGTGTTACATTACATTTATATACCACAACTTGTTCAGCCATTCCCCAATTGATGGGCATCCTCTCAATTTCCAATTCTTTACCACCACAAAAAGAGCTACTTTTGTTCATGGCGGTCCTTTTCCCATCTGTATGATCTCTTTGGAATACAGCCCTAGAAATGGTATTGCTGGGTCAAAGGGTAAGCACAAATTTTATTGCTTTTTGGGCATAGAAGAAAGGGCTTTTATTTAGAGGTAGGATTTAGGAATGAGATGGAGAGTAACGACAGAGAAACAAAAAAGAAGAAAGCATTTATGAAACATTAAAAAGAATATACACAGAAGAAAGCATAAGGAAGTTTAGGAGATACAGACAAGTAGAGCAGTATTGAACTACTGTGTTAGATTTGATGTATTTTTTTAAAGCTACATATAATAGTTTTACGTTATCATATGCAACCCTCCTTTTTCTTTTCTTCTTTGGATGAAAGGAGAGTGATGAAAGAGGAGGGATAGAACCCACTTTGTTTTCAGGGTGAGTTTTTTTTTCTGTAACAGAGAATGCTCCGCTAATTATAATTTTGTGCATACAGGTTGTTTTTACCTTCCTTTGATGCAGAATGAAGATAGCAGAGCCAGGAGAACAATTTATACAATGATTAGAGCAGTAGTAATCTACTTCTATAGATTGACTTCAGAATGATTGAGTTTTCAGCTTCAGTCTCAGATTGAAGCATGATCTTATTCAGCTTTTAGGAATTCTGTGTTAACTGAATAATAAAGACTCAATCCTAGTCAATATGAGTTTTTTTTGTCCTTTTATGTTAGTCTGTGTATTTACTAATTTTTTTAGTATTACAAATTCAACAAACATCAAAGTCTATGTTCCTTCCTTAAAGAACTACTTAGTGGGATAGCCCCTAGTATATAAGTTCTATTTGTTCAGAAACTTGCAAGTCTTTGAACATAATGAACATACATATAATTAATATGTCGGAGTCCTTTTGGGAGCGGGGTGCTACAACTCACTTGGATTGACCAAGTCCCATTACAAATGCATGAGGAAACAAGAAGACACTAATAAGGAGCATTTCATGCTATTATTCTACCAGCATACAGTCTACATCCCTGCAGGGGATACCTACTGAATTAATACTATCTGCTGAGGTAGCAGTCAGAGTTCTGACAAAGAAATGGTTTACAATTACAAGTCTACTCAGGGAGAAGAGGAGTGACAGAAAAAAGGCACCAGGTAGCAGATTTGTATTGTTAATTGAGGTTTAAAAAGAAATATTCTTACTGTCAGTAGTCAACTAGCTACCACTTCAGGTAAAATGGGTAGTTATATACACTTGCTGGATTCTGAGCCATCAGGGTGGTGCCATTGGGCAGGGAGGAGAGCAATGCACAACTATTCCTATTTTAGTTGGTGTACTGGACTTGCAGCCGTGGTACTGGTGTCTTTTCTCATAAGAATCATAGCTTGCAATTTAGTCGTTGCCAGATTAGGGTCAAAGAAAGCTTTATTTGGAAATATGTAATGACAGGACGAATTAGGTGGAGAAATCCCACTAAATCATCTTTCTTCCTCTGGAAGAGACATCTTGTTTCTTGAAGGGAAAGAAAATAAGTAAATAAGTCTGGACCAGAAAGAAAAGGAACAACAGGAACACATCCTCTTTTTCTGCAGTTGGCCTAATGAGCAGGGAAAGAGATTATGGGGTGGGGTAAACTCAGATTCCAAGAAGTGTATGTCATTGCCCAATGTGCCAGAACTACAGACTAATTTTAAGATGGGGTCACTTATGTCAGGAAAAAGAAATACAAGGCCCTTCTCTGGGCCTCCACAGATCATTACCAGAAGATCTTTATAAAACAGGAGTTCTTTATCAAGTAATTTCTGTTCTTAGGTTTATTCAACATTGAGTTATTGCATTTGATTTTTTCCTGATTCTTTCTTATCCAGTCTGTTCTAGTTCCTACTCTTCTATCTTTCAAAAATTTTATTTTGAAGATTATAGCTTTCAAAAGTAATTTGAGGTCCGGAAACACTGCTTTTCCATCATTCCTACATGTTCCTCTATTATTTCATTTGGGATTTTGGAGCTTTTATTTCTATGAATGAGTTTGGTTATTATTTTGTCTAGCTTCCTTGGTAATTTGATTGGTATAGCACCAAATCTGTAAATAAAATTTTGAATGTATTGTCATTTTTATTGGTATAGCCAACCAAGAGCAATTCAGATGTCTCCAAGTTATTCATTTTTAAAAATTGTTTATAATTGCATTAAATATTTAATTAGCTTATTCATTCATTTTCAAAGCTTGGTCACCCTATTTTACCCAATCTGGAAATACATCAGCTACTAAAGGACCTGCTCCTATTACTGATAGGCACAGAAGTTTAGCCTTCTCCATTTCTGACCAAGGCCAAGTTAATCCTCTCTACAAACCACCTGATGCCCACACTATTCTAGAGGCTTACCACACTGGCACTGGACTTAGCCTGGATACCCAATTAGCTCAGAACTTCCTAGGTCATCTACCAGCTCCAGCCTCCCTACAAGAAGGAGATCATATGCATGTGCCACCAAGCCCATCTATTATTACTTAGGTCTTGAATGAGTCTCGATAGACTGATTCCAAGATATATTAAGCCTTTTATAGTTTTTGAAACATGATTACTTTTTCTATTATTCCCTGTTGGATTTTGTTATCACTATACAGAAATGCTATTGATTTTCAGGGATTTTGAAATTTTTTTACTTTACTGAAGCTATTGTCTCAATCAATTTTCTAATTTTCCGGGGTCTTCTAAGTAAAGTATTGTGTTATCTTAATATGCAGATAATTTTGTCTCCTATTTGCTTATCTTAATGGCTTTAATTTCTTTCTCTTGTCTTATTGCTATCCCTAGCATTTCTAGGACTATGTCAAATAGCACTAGGCATGTTAGGCACATTTTTTTCTATTGGGAAAATTTCTAATGTTTCTTCATTGCAAACAACTCTCTTTATCTATCTATCTATCTATCTATCTATCTATCTATCTATCTATCTATCTATCTATCTATCTATCTACATACCCACACACAAACACATACATATATACATACACATGTATTCATATATGCCTGTATATGTATACACGCATATATTTATATATATATATTGTCATGCTAAACATGGAAAACCACATGGAACCTTCCCTTCCTTTGTATGGGATTAAGTTCTCTAAGCTTCTACTTTGTTTCCAATTCTTTCTTATGACAAAAAATGCTACTTTAAATATTTCAGTAAATATAGAGGCATACATCTTATCAATGACTTGGGGAATAAGCCTAGCAGTGGAATCTCTAGGTTAAAGGGTCTGGTCATTTCAGTACATGGTTTCAAATTGCTTTGTAAAATAGTTCTGCCAATAATGCATTAGCATGTCAATCTTCCCATACTTCCATCAACATTGAATTATTCTCATCTTCTGTCATCTTTGCCAATTTGTAAAATATAAGGTAAAACCTCAGAGATGTTTTAATGTGCATTTATCTTATTATTCATAATTTGGAGCATTCTTTCATAGGGTTGTTAATAGTTTGCAATTATTTTGAGAACTGTTCATATCTTTTGACCATTTATCTATTGGGGACTGATATTTCATGTGTGTGTGTATGTATATATGTATTTATACACACATATACATACATGTACATACATACATGCCATGCTATTATCAAAGAAATATGATACAAAAATATTTCCCCACTTTTATAAGTGCTTTTATCTCTTATTTAATTAAGAACATATCTCCTTCCAATAACTGTGAAAGGTATGTAATCTGCTTTTCTTATCATTTTTTTATGGTATGATCTTTAATATTAAGGTCTTGTATCCATTTAGAATGCATTTTGTAATATTGTAGAAGGTACTGATCTAAGCCTAATTTCTGTTAGATTGCTTTCCAGTTTTCCCAAGAATTTTTTTAATCAAACAGGGAATTCTTAACTAAATGATTTGTGTTTTCAAGTTTATGGAATATTGGTTTCCTGAGTTCAATTTCTTCTGATTCTCCCTTGTCTAGTCTCTTCCATTGATAGATCTCTCTATTTTTTAACCAGCATCACATAGTTATGATGACTGTTGCTTTGTAATATAGTTTGAGATCTCAAAGTGCAATTCCCTTTTTGTCCCTACTCCTATCATTAGTTACTTTGATATTATAGATCTACCATAAGCCTTTTAGCTCTAACTTCTTCAACAGTTTGTTCAGGTCTATATTTTATTTCCTGCTTTATCATTCCTTTAGATTTATCCAGCTCTAAGTTAATACAATTAAAGTTACATACAATTTTTGTTACTATTTGTGGCTTTTTCCAATTCAGTTAACTTTTCCTTTGTGAATTTAGGTGTTATGCCTTTTGGTACACACACACGTACACACACACACACACACACACTGTTGATAGTAGTTTATTGTCTATGATTTCTTTAAACATAGTATGTGCTCTTTAGGTCTTGCGATATTGTGAGTTTTAATTGTAACTTTGTCTGATAGCATGACTGCAAGTCCTGCTTTTGTGAAATCAATTAATACAAAATAAATTTTGTTCCAGCCTCTCATTTTTCCTTTGTATGTGTGTTATTTTTAGATGTGTGTCTTGCATTTGATACACATACTTTTAAAAGCCAAGCTAGTCAACAAGTTCTCTGTGTATCTACATTAGTTTCTTTAGACAACGTTCCTTTATCTTCTTCATAGAAATTGTTTCCTTTTGTATTTTCAGAATTTCATTCCTGAAAATTTCCCATCCCTTCTGGGCTATCTTCCTCTGTAGAAATCTTAACTATCCTCCCTCAGAATGCTTTAAAATCTTCTCTCCCTCAATCTAAGATGAGTGATAGATTATGCCTGGCTTTCCTCTCTTCTGTTACAAATTGTATAATGGAGTGCTTATTTCCCACAAGGTTCTTATCATTTTCACTCCAGCAAAGAGATCCTTTCTATTGTTATAGAGAATCAGATTTGGAATAGAATTTTCCCTTGGTTTTCCCACTTCTTGAAGGATGACAAGACAAATTATTGGCTGCTCTCCTTTTGTCAGAAAGAGAGCTTGGAAAGATGTCTATATGTTGAAGTCTTCTATGACTACTCTCTCACCTTCTCCCTCTCCTTCCTCCCCTTCTCCCTCTCCCTCTTCCTCTTTCTTTCCCTCCCTCTCTCCCCTATTGATTATATATATATATATATATATACATATACATATACATATGGATATATAGATATATAGATATATATATATATGTCATGCCTCTGTGCTAGGCTTCTGATTGGTTTCCTCTTTCAGTCTAGGTGTTTTGTAGTATACTCTGAGATTAATCAGTCTGCTGGAATCATAGGATAATAAATTTGTAGTTGGGAGGCACCTTAGGGGTAATATAATCCAATCCCCTCATTTTACAAATGAGGAAACAGGGCCTAAGAGGTCATACAGTTAAGTAGCAGAGCTGGGATTTGAACCCATGTCCTTTGACCCTAAATCTAGGACTCAACTTTCTTTTCAGATGCTCAATCTAGTAAAATTCCAATAGTTCTCTAGAACTCCTTAGCTCAACACTGGGGAAAAGAACAAGGCTGGAAAAGAGCTTTGAAGGCTTTCATTTCACTAACACCAGAAGGGTAGGTAGATTTAGGATTAGCACTAGGATGCAACAATTCTGTTGTCAGCAGCTGAAGGGAAGAGAGTGACAGAAAGAGAAGCAAAAGCCAACATTTAGAAACTCTGCCTTCTACTTCTGGTCAGAACAGTTATTTGCTTCCAGTCGCATGCCCTATTTCTCGAACACAAGGATAGAGTGTGATACTGCCTACTAGTGTAAGCTCTGCAAGTTGAAGGAATCGTTTCTGAATGACAGAAATCTGATCTTAAAACACCTGCCTCAATACAAGCCACATGATTCTTTGGAGACTGTATCTCTGGATCAAGAGGATCCTGATCAATCTGATAACAGAAAGCCATTCTCTGAATAACGTGACCCATTTGAGGAACATTCTTACAATGATGAGCTAGGTAGAAAAGCACTTAATTTAGAAAACCCTGGCCTCTTATACTCATGAAACAGCTGCCAAACCTAGACATGTCCATCTTATAGGATAGTGATTTGGTGACCTGTACTCAGGGAAAGAAACATGAAGCTGAAAAGAGGCAACCGGGGACTTGAGGTTCTGTATCCTGCCCATCTAGGCAAGCACATATCCTCAGTGCCATGTGCTTGTAGCTAACATAATTGCTGCTAGGAGAAGGGAGGGGAGGGGAGAAACTTTCCATCTCTCTCCTTTCATGAAGTCTAAGAGAGAGCTGGCAGAGTCTCAAGTGACAGGCTCAAAAGAGGGGGACATAAAGAGACTGTGAACTTGTCCTCTCCTTTTAAATCGTACTGAATAGGCAGCCCTGTCTGGTTCACATGTCAATCTTCTTTGATACAATCCTTAAAGCACTTCCTTCTCCCATCCAAGAGACCATCCAGGAGTCACTCGACCCATATGTCCTTTAGCAAGAGAACATGCATCATAACAAAAGGGACCAGAGCATGAGCAAATGTTGGGGCAATTGGTAGAAGTTGTAAAGAGCCAAATTTAGGCTTAAGGTCAGGAATAGCTTTCTAACAATTAGAGATGTCCCAATGCAAAATGGGCTGCCTTAGGAGGGGATGAGCTTCCCTTCACTGGAGATCTTCCAATAGAAACTGGATGACCAGCGGTCTGAAGGAAACATTGCAATGGATATCGTTCTCTATTTAGGAGTTAGACTAGAGGATCAATAGGATTCCTTCAAATTCTAAAATTCTATAATTCTGCTGTAACGATGAGGTTCAATTCGCCCCTTACAAATCGGAGTCTCTGGTTCATTCTGCTCATTAGCCTTTTTTGTACATTTCTATGCAAACATTTGAAGCCTTGGATTCTATTACTGTCTCTTTTCTTGGATTTTGTTTTCTGTGAATTTCTTGTTATCACTACTGCTTTTCTTCTTTCTGGATTGTAATGGTATGTAGGTTGGAGGACAGACACAGGAAATTTTTTGCCCCATCCTCTTTCCTAAGTTTAGGGCCCTTTTTATTAGATTTTATACAAATACATTTTTAATCAGCCATTTTTAGGTGTGCTCTGCCCTGATATGATATATATTATATTGTAATGTATTATATTTTAACATAACATAACATAACATAATATAGTATAGTATAGTATAGCATAGCATAGCATAGCATAGCATAGCATAGCATAGCATTGTATAGTATAGTATAATGTAATGTAATATAATATAAAATATAATATAAAATAAAATAATATAATATACTATGATATAATATGATATGATATGATGTGATATGATATCATACAATACAATACAATATAATATAACATAACATAAAATAACATAATATAATATAATATACCACAATACAACATAATATAATACAATATAATATAACATACTATAATATAATATAATATAATACAATATATATGATATGATATACTACATTATTATATTATAAAACAGAAACCTGTTATTCCTATATTTTAAGCCTTATTCCAGAGATCCAAATCTCATTCTTAGACACAATCAATTTAACTATCTGTTTGCATACTTTTCATACTTTTGTTTTGAAACCTTTGCTTCAGAAACAGTGGTGAAAACATTACCACTGATCATAGGAATTTAGTTTCTTTCCTAGATTTACTAATTTCTTATAGCACTATGTCCTGATTGCATCTGCACTATACTCATTTGTGGAAATGCCATATTATTCCCTCTCCCAACTCTAAATTATATTTGCAGGCTCTGTGTCTTATTCAAACTTTGTACCTCCCCCTAATACCATGTATGATACCCATGTTCATAAACGATATTTTAATTGAATTAAATTTTCAATTAGGAATGAAACTAGAATATACTTTTAATTATTATCAACAATACTTTCTCTTCCCTGTTCCAATTTAAAAACTGAGCACACCGAGTATTTTATAATGGTCTTCGTCTAAAAGAAAGTTGAGTGTGTCTGTGTGTGTGTGTGTCTGTGTGTGTGTATGTGTGTGTTAGCTCTCAAGTGATTGTGTATCAGTAGGCATTGCCCCCAAATTAAAAAAAAACAACCCATAACCTTAAACCCAGGTTTTAAACCTGGATTGTAAAACAGATTCTATTTTCCTAACTTTTCCTACTTGTCATCCTAAATTTCTATTCCTTTTTCCTTCTGACTCAGGCCCTACTCTTTCCTTCTATCTTTCACTTTTACCTTCCTTCTTCCCATCTTTGCATCCCCTTTCCCTCACAGTGTCTCTAGCACTCTATATCTTCTGAATTCCTAGTATCAAATCCCATAGACTCACATCTGACAGAATTTTAAATGACCTCAAATAGACCCCAGGCTGCCCTGGCTTTGAAGCTCTCCAGACCTCAAGAAAGTCTAAATTATTTTCAGCCTTTCTTGGACCTCCTAACTTTACCCGCATCAATCATCTTCTAGGGTTATGACCTTTCCTAAACCAGCAAATATTCCTATTTTCCTCCTGTTATAGCAGTTATCCAAGCCAGATATTTTCAACAATTTGACAGTGGACATTTATTAAGCCCCTACTATGTGTATGTGCTAGACACTGTGGCTATAAAGACAAAAACAAAATTTCCCACAGTTGAAAAGTTTACGTGCTCCTGGGATGATGAAGAGAAGCAAATACAAGGTGATTGGAGGTGGGAAGTAACAGTAACAATTGAGGGGAGCAGTGTAGGTTTCCTGAAGGGGGTGGCATGTGAGCAGAGCCTCAAAGGAAGACTAGATTTCTGACAAAGAGAGGGTGCATTCCGAGCATGGGTAATCGCTTACGCTGGAGATGGAATGCCTTTCTGCAAAGGATGACTTAGTAGGACTTAAATACTGGGATAATAGAGACAAAAGGATTTTGAGCAGGGAACTCACATGTTCCAATCTGTGCTTTCTTTTGGCAGCTATGTGAAAAATGAATTGGGGAGGAGGGAGACCAGAAGTAAGAAGACAAATTCTCAACTTGGTAGCGTCTGACCTCCTGTGCTGTACCTTTTTCAAGATCCAGTCTTTTCTAGTCTCTCTATTTTGGGCATCACAAGGGCTTTGTTTGGAATAGTGATGTCAGTCTGGTAACTCATGCTGTCCCTTTCAACAAGAGTTCCAAACCACAGCATGAAGTTTTTGGTCCTCCTTTGGTTCTGTGGTGCTGGTGGTATCCCTACCTGTGGGTGGGGCTGCTGTCAAAGTATACATGTCAAAGCCTCATACCCATGGTCTCCAAAGAAGCAATTTAAAGGATTGCCATGATCTTGACTATGAGTACTTAAAACATGAGAGTAAGCCAAGTAGAGGAATGGATAGAGTTGGATATGAGTAGTCTGTGAGAGGAAGCTTGGAGGCAGTTTGTGAAGGAGTGGTACTGATAGAAACATATTGCAACCTCAGGAAAGCAAACATCAGTTTTTGGTAAATGCTGCTCATTGTCTAGGAATTCATCAACAATATGGGGTGGCTTGTGATAAAGTCAACCACAAGAGGAGAACGAATAGCCTGCAACACAAAGAAGGAGTAGCTAAAGGTATGCTGACCTGCTGTTGGAGTAGAGGATGCCAGTATTAGGGAAAGATATGGGCACCATCAGGTACTAATGATCAGAATAATTCATAGGCCCAAAGGAAAGAAACATTCCTGTGGAGAGATGGAGGGAAAAGCAGTATTGTTTAAGCTCCACTCTGAACAAGTGAACAGATGAGTCTTGCCAAGCTCAAAGCTAGAAAGAGTTCATAGAGGTAACCAGCCCAAACCACCAGGCAGAGAGTTTTGAAAGTCAGCATCAAATACAATGACCCATGATGATTCCAAAGAACTAATGATGAAAAATGCTATCCATCTCTAGAGAAAGAACTGATGAAGTCTGAGTGCAGATTAAAGCCTATTTTTTCTTTATTTATTTTTCTTGCTTTTTTATACCAAAACTAATGTGGAAATATGTTTTGCATGACTTCATATGCATAATGGGTATCATATTTCTTGTCTTTTTAATGGGTAGGGGAGGGGTGGAGGAAAGGAGAGAATTTGGAACTGAAAATAAGAAAAAAAGGAATAGTCAAGATCAACAGCTCCAATTCTGAGAAGGTCTTTATGGAAAAACATCAGATAAGCCCCACAGAGGGTGAAACTCATGGTGCTGGTGAATAACAATTTATCTTTAAGAAAATGGGGAATTTAGAGAAACATAGGACAACTAATATACGAACATACTCTGTTGTTCATTAATTTCAGTTGTGTTTGACTCTTTGTGACCCCATTTTGGGTTTTCTTGGCAAAGATACTGGAGTGGTTTGCCATTTCCTTCTCCAGCTCACCTTACAGGCAAGGAAAGTGAGGCAAATGAAGTGACTTGCCCAAGGTCACACAGCTAGTAAGTGTCTAAGCTCATATTTGAACTCAGGTCTTCTTGACTCCAGGCCTGGGACTCTATCCACTATGCCATCTAGCTGCCCTATGAACTGATACACAATGAAATAAGCAGAGCCAGGAGACAATATAAAGAATGACTACAGAACGTAAATGAAAACTCTGCTAAGAGGTAGTTGAATTCAGGTTAATGCCAATGACCAGACTTGGTCTTATAGGATGGATGACAAAACATTAGGTTGTTGGTGAGTTTTACTTAGCTGTATTTTTACTTATTTCAAGGCAGGATACAATGAAATGGAATTTGTTCAAAAATGACTGTGGTGACAAAGATAGAAGGCATCAGCAAATTTTTAAAATAATCATATTTTGTGTAAAGGGCTATGGTTGGGGTGGATTAATAAACTGTGTTATTGCAACAGAATTCTTTAGGGAACTGTTGAGGAATGGCATTTTAGATTCTATAATTATGGCACAGTCATGATTTCCTGCTCTTTCTTTTATTTTTTAGAAATAATGCTTCAGCAGGAGAAAAAATGACCTGTTGAATGAAATGCTGCTGTTTTAACCAATTTCAATCAATTAACAAGAGTCTATTAAGCAACACTATTTGCCAGATGGTATACCAGGTCCTGGATACAAGTACAAAGAATGAAATAATCGCACTTACATAGAAATGGCATTCCTTGGTGGGGCAGAAGGGAAGTAATTAGGGAGACAAATATATATAAGAAAACAGAGAACAAATGTAAAAAAATAAAAATTGATAATAAAGCAGCACAATATCAGATAGTTGGAGAGATTGAACAGTAGCACTTGGCAGGAACAGCAAAGGTTTTAGTCAAGAAGGTTGTACTTAAATTGTGTCTTCAAGGAAAATAGGGATAATATGCGAGGGAATTGGGCAAGAAAGATATTCCAAGAATGGGGAGCTGGCCAATGCAAAAGCATGGTGATGCAAGATGGAATACCATACGTGAGGAATGAAAAGAAGGGCAGTTTTGCTAGATCACAGAGTGTGGGTGGGAGAATAATGTACAATGGAGTTGGAAAAACAGTTTGGGGTCGGGGTGTGAAGGGAGCTAAATGGAGGAGTTTATGTTTTATCCTAAAGGAAATAGGGAGCCATTAGAGTTAGTAGAAGAGTGTGTGTGGTCAGATTGTGCTTAATGAAAATCATTGGCAGCACTGAGGAGGATGGCCTGGAATTGAATGGTTGTTATAATAATCCTGAAGAAAGGTGATGTTGGCCTGAATCGGTGATGGCTGTGTGAACAGAGAAAAAGGCATTGAATGCTAGAAATATAGAAGTAGAAATTGAAAGACACTATGACTGATTATTATGTGGCATGAAGGATGAAGAAGGGTGAGTAGTTGAGGATAACACCAAATTTATAAACCTGAGGGACTGGAAAAATGGTGGCCTTTTTGACAGAAACAGGGAAGTTTTAAAGAGGGCTGGCTATGTGGGGAGAAATAATCTTTTTGGTGTGTTTATACTGAGTTTGAGATGCTTCAGGAATGACCAATTTGAAATGTCCAATAAGTAGTTGATGATGTGGTCCTGAAACTTGGCATAGATAAATAGATCTGTTAGCCCTCTTCATACACGTGACAATGTGTCATAGAGAACCAATGTCCTGGAAAGTAGAAGATGATGAGGTTAAATCTATTCATTAATCACACCTAGTGCATCTGATATCATTTGAACTGAGAGTCTTAATGAATGAACTGCAAGCTCAAGAGGTGTTAATAGGGTATGATATGGTGGCCACAAATAGCTAATGTAATTTTAGCTGTATTAACAGAGGCACAGTGGCCTAAATAATAATAGTTCCACTCAAGTTTTTTCCTACTCATCTTTAGTGCTAAGTATTTGAGAGGCTATTATGTGGAAGTCTTCTTTTCCTTGGATCTAGTGGACATAACTAAAGTTATATTAATAATTAAGGCTGCTTACAAACTGAACAGAAAAACGTCTGGAGGTGGTGGGTTTCCCCTCACTGGAGGTCTCTGAGCAAAGACTAAATGATCATGTGTGGTTATAGAAAGAAGTTTTGGTCAGGTACAGGTTAGACTGTGATCCCTGAAGAACCTTCCATCTCTTGGACTTTGTGAGCCAGTGGTATATCTGGGAGTACTGCAGGTTCTTATGGTTGGACAACAGTGGGATATTATTCCCTTAAGATTGTGTCTCTGTGAGCCAAAGGCAGACTACTGTGAGTAGCTGCTTCTCTCTTATAGTATAGTTTGTTTTTTCTTGCTAGAGAAGCATGCGAAGGGCCATGGCACAGGGAAAGGCAATGGGGTGGCCCTCACTGTGACATTAGATGCATTGGTCTCTATAGTGACTTAAGTATGATAGTCTACATAGATATATAGAGGAGCCAAAGTAAACTATTGCTTAGATAATGGTGTCTATTGTGATGTTGGAACAGGACCATGAGAGGCACTTGCCAAATAGAAAACCTGGCAAGATGAAGTCTTTATAGTCTCCTATGAAATTGAGCAATTAGGTCTATGGAGTACAAAAGACTACCCAATCCAGGCCGCGGGGGCATCCCAAATCCATTAACACCTTGTACTATGTCAGAAAGCCTAGGAATTTCTCTGTCCACCTGAGGAATGAACTTGGTGGGAGGGAACTCACTCTGCCCTAATAGGCAGAGTAGCTGACTCTAACCACTCCTAAAGGCATCCATGTACTTTCATGACTTTGAAGACCATTTGGAATGAAGTCAGCTTTTAGCCAGTCTAGTTTGACCATTCCTGGAGGAGAAAATTTTGGGAGAAGGCATGCAAAGCAGGCAGTAAGTGACTCTATCAGTGACTGAGTCAGCTTGGGGATTTGTTTTCTGTTTTGACATGAGACAAGACTGTCAGGTACCTTTCCACCAAGCAGAAAGTGGGCAAAAAACCAGGCCCTCAAAGGAAAAAATGTGTCGGGAGAGATGTGAGGGAGGCAGAAAGATCATGGTTTTGTGTGTGTGTGTGTGTGTGTGTGTGTGTGTGTGTGTGTACACGTATGTGCGAGTGTGTGTCTTGGTGGCAGTGGATAGACAGATGCACTTAGAATCAGAAAGACATGAATTCAAATTCAGCCTCAAATACTTTCTAGCTATCTTAGTTATATCATCTGTCTCAGCTGTGTTGTCCAGTGATAGCACTTACCTCTCCGGGCTGTTATGAGGAAAAAATGACATAATATTAGTAAAGTACTTTGCAAATCTTAAAATGCAATATAAATGCTATTATTATAATAAAGAAAGTAAATAGGATGGTGTGCTGAAGGTAAAGCCCCCAAGTTTTCACAGAAGAAACCAGCTGAGATAGATTGTCCATTGACCCAATTTATTGGTTACTGCTAGCCTAACTAATAAATTAATCATGCTCAGAATTTTGAACTTCAGTTTACCTTAATTTCTGCCATAATACAACTAACTAACAAGCATTTATTAAGCACCTAATGTATGTCAGACATTGTGCTAGTTGCTGTGGGTATAATGACAAAAAATAAATAATCCCCCTCCCCAAGAAGTTTACATTTTGTTATATCATCACCAATAATTGTACTACCAACAGAATATAGAAATTTGAAACTATTTTCTGACCACAACATCTATCTCTATCTCTGCCTCACTTCTTCAAAATTGATTCTTCATCCTCACCATGGTCTTCAATCCTTCTGCACCTCTCAGTTCACGACCTCTCCTCTGGTTTTACTTTCCTCCCATCTAGACTCAAAGTTAACTAGTTCAGATATACACTACACTTAGTCTTGATTGCCTTACCCTTTTGTCCTATTGATGTATAATGTTTGTCAACCCCAACCCTGGGATTGTTGTCAGTGCCTGACACTGTGGAAAGGATATAAATGTCAGCAGGACATAGTTGCTGCCCTTAAGGAACTTGCAATCTAATTGTATGCTGCTACCCAGACAACTGTTTCTCATCAGGGAAATGCTCATCATGGTGGGCAGCTGTTCACGACTTGCCTTTATCGTTTACTTTAAGACTCATACATGTGCAACATAGTCCTTCGAGGTAAGTAGTAGAAATATTTCTACTCCAGTTTTAGAGCTGGGGAAAATAGAGGCTCTGAGAGAATGACAGTGACTTGCCAAGTTATGCAAGTAGCAAGTGGAAAAATCCAGGCCCAGGTTTTCTGATTCCAAAACCACTTTACCTCCTTAAAGTCCATTTGGAAGATCAAAGTGGGTGAAGTTAACCCCAAATAATACGACTCAAAAGGATATTGGAATAGTTGGTGAGTTGACTGAGTCAGATTGCAAAATCTGATGCTTAGTTTCTTAGGTTTGAGCCCTAGCTTAGACAACCCTTGCCTGCTTTAACCTTTGGATCCCAATGCTGTCACATTCTTCACTTGGCTTTCTGGATCCAGCTCTGTTACTTATTATCTGGGTGAACTTTGAAAAGCCACTTAATCTTGTGGGTTTTCCATTTTGCCTCTGTTATGATGGGGTTCAATCTGATGCCATTGTCTTTGGCAACTCAAAGTCCTATGATCTTAGATATGCCTTCTATCTCTGAACCCCACCTGCTCTTACCTTGAGAATACTGACTTTGCCCTTTCATACGAGTCACCACTTGTTTCTTTTCCCTCCTGTTACTATTATAGACTGCTCCACCTGACCAAGTTGTCCTCTGGGGTCTTGTGCCCTCTTCAAAGAGATCTTAAGCCATAGTCTCAAGCAGCTATGGCCCTGGCTTAACCTATGGGAAGGGTGAGGGGAACAATATTCCCAAAAGAGAGATAGGTAGGCAAATAAGGATAACATAAAATGATAGAATGTGATAATTGCCATAAGAAGTATGAATAAAGTGCCATAGCAGTTAAGATGAATGAATAAAAAAGCATTTATTGAGCACCTATGTTCAAACTCTATGCTAAACATTGGAGATATAAATATCAAAGAAAGATAGTCCCTGATCTCATGGAACTTATTTTTTCACTGTGCTTATGGACAACACATGAATGAGTGATGCCTAGAGAAGGGTGTTTTCAACTGGGAACTTTCAGCAATGATGAGTGGAACCATGGAACAATCAATACGCATGTTCTTTCTAGAAACAATTTTACATTGATTTGATTATCGATCCCAGGAGAAGTGGAGGGAAAGTGAAGGTAGACTATTTGGCATGACAGAAAGATGGCTAGGGAGAAGCATGGCCAGGTTCCTATAGCCTGTCTAGATATAGTTATGAGCGCATTCACTATTCAGGACAGTATAATCCCAGGGCAGCAAATGGCTTATATCCTCCATCTTGTTGTCTCTGGGGGCCTGATTGGGAGGGCACAGCTACAGTAAAAGAGGCAGCAACAGTAGCAAGGAAGAGGAGTAAGGGAGAAAGATGACCAGAAAGAGGCATGATTAAAGTTCTGCTCATTGATACCATGAGCTTTCACCTATCAGGACAACCCCAGAGTGGGAATTTGAAAGCTAAGTGTCTTAGCTCTTCCAGGGCAAGGCCTTTGGGGTTCTGGTTTGGAAAGTGCTATGGGAGCAGCATTGGGTAGGCATGGCTGGAAGATGGCCATGGGCAAACAAATGAGAGAGAAATTGCTTCTGACTGGAGAGATCAGAAAAGGCTTCATGGAAGGAATGGCATTTGACCTGAGCCATGAAAGATGGTAAATAGTACACTGTATGGCATGATAAAATCATTAGTAATTTTTTAATTGGAAGACCAAAAGAATACTCCCCTGTCCCCTCCATGCAAATAATTCCCTTACTCTCAGGGCTTTTCTTTGTTGATTGTGCCAATTTACTTTTAAATACAAATATTCAAGATCAACGACATCTTAGAGTAATACAAACTATCATGTTTGTAGCATCAATAGCTAACATGGCTGAGGTGTTGAGGGGAAAAGAATCTAAGAATGTAAACTCTTTGACAATAGGTACTGTTTTTCTTTTGGTCTATTATAGTCCCAATCTCTAACACAGTATTTGCCCACAGAAGGACCTTAATAAATAAATGCTTTTTCAGCTGGATTGGAGCAGAGATCCCTGAGACACACTTCAGAGACTTCATGATTTCTTTTCTTTTCTTTTCTTTTTTTTAAATAAAAGAAGCAATCAAATAAAGGGTCTTTAATAGATCATACATTCTAGAGTACATCTACAAAAGCGATTCACACAACTGGTTTCATGAGACTCTAAGATATCTCCAATTCCTTTACATTCTTGGGAAATTCTCCAAATAAAATGCCCAAAAGTGAATTTAATTTTATTTAATTAAAAAAAAGCTATCTAGCTATATGCGTATGCTTGTATTAAAATCTAATTTCATGGCCTCATTATACCATGGAGTTAAACCAGGATTCCTATGTTAATGTAATAATGACATACTGCTAGTTAATATTTTTTAAACATTTAAAAATATTGAGTTCCAAATTCTATTCCCTTCCTCCTTCTCTCCCTCCCTTCTCTCCCACACTTCCTGAGATGGTAAGCAATCTGATATAGGTTATTTATATGAATTCATGCAAAATATTTCCATGTTATTCATTTTGTACAAGAAGACTGGAGGAGAGAAAGAAAGAAAGAGAGGAAGAAAGAAAAAAGAAAAATAGAAAAAAAAGGAAAATAGCATGTTTAAGTCTCTATTCAGACAATATCAATTCTTTCTCTGGAGGCACATAGCATGCTTCCTCATGCATCCTTTGGGATTGTCTTGTATCATTATATTGCTGAGAATAGCTAAGGCATTCACAATCTTCATCATACAGTATTACTGCCACTATGTACAACATTCTCCTCGTTCTGCTCACTTCACTTTGCATCTGTTCACGTAAGTCTTTCTAGGTTTTTCTGAAATCACCCAGCTTGTAATTTCTTATAGCACAATAATATTCCATCATAATATTATACTACAACTTGGTTAGCTGTTTTTCAATTGATGGACATCTCCTCAATTTCCAACTCTTAGCCAGCACAAAAAGTGCTTTTGTTGGTTTGGCGACTCCAAAATTCAATTTGAGGCATTATTTTTGATTTGTTTGGAGAGGAATTTGGGAGAGTTTGGCTGAGTGCTTCTCTCCTCTGTTATCTTGGCCTATAATTTCTTTTTTTCACTTCCCTGAGATACCATGCTGATGAATCATAGCACAACAAATATGAAATATTAGTAGTTAGTATTAGAAGCTAACACTGCCTTCAGTGTTACTATCTTCTACTAATAATGCTCTCAACATGATCAGAATTATATCTTAAGCCCAGACTGAGATTTAATGCTAGGACTCAAGCCAAGAAAAAAAGAGAGATTTGTCAATGAACCTTTTGAATTTATGTCTTGTTATTGCCTCCATGCTTAAAGAATCATTTTATTGATCTGGATAAAAATGTAAGAGAGTGGAGAGAAAATGGCTACATATATATTAAAAACAGACTCAAATGTATGGAAAACATAATAAAGTTATACTGGAACATCAATCAGTTAAAGAAGAGAACTTCACTTTCCATCCTTGGGAAAATAATTTCAGACTTTAGTATTTCCTATTAGCGGGAGTTAAATTTCTTTGGTGCCATAGTGGCACTTGATTTTGAGAAGGTAGCTATGTGATGTAATAGATAAGAGTGCTAGATGTGAATTCAGGAAGATCTAAGTTCAAATCTTCTTTCAGGAGCTTATTAGATGTGTTATTTCATTTTCTGTAAAATGGGGATAATAAAAGCACCTACATCAATGATTGTAGCAAAGGTCAAAGACGTAAAATAAGTAAATCACTTTGCAAACCTTAAAGTTTTGTATAAATACTAGATATTAAATGTGCAGGAATGGCGGTCTCTGCATGGTAATCTGGATTAGGGGTAAAGGGTGATGTATCAAAGGTGTGTTGGTAAATGTTTAACAATCAGCTCTCCAAAAAATGTACACAGAGCACACCTTTAAATTTAATCTGCATTATTAACATTTTCTCCATCACTTTCTTAATCAACAAAACAATAAGTCAAGTTCTGATTTGTAGCATTTGCTGATTTCTGAGTTGTAGATGCTCGTACTGAAAATTTAACAATTGGCTTTCATGAACCTAGATGAATTGTCTCCAGTAATACTGCTGACGATGTCTCTCTTGGGTTCTTGGCAGAATAGTATAAGATGGTATAGGGCAGCTGATGGCACTTAGGAGCAGTTTCACTTACTGTCCTAGAGTGACTATAGCCAACAATAAAGGAAGGAACAAGTGTATGTGTGGAGAGCACTATATTTAAAATGGCATTCACTATGGAGCCTTTCACAAGGATGAATTTAAAATGTGGTTCTCTAATGAATTCTTTGAGAGAAAGTTGAATGTGATGGTGATATGAGAGGTGAGATGGGAAGGGGAGCATTATATTAGAAAAGATGGTATGGTGCTTTGAGCCTGGCTCCCTCACTAACCAGCTGTGAAATTGAAGGGGAAGTCACTTAAACTCTTTGCCTTAATTTTCTCTGTAAAATAGAGACAATGCCACCTGCCCTGCCTGCTTCACCAGATTGGAGTGAGGCACCAATTAGCGAAAATATATATGTGAAAGTGATTTGAAAAGCATAACGTTGTATACAAATGAAGCATAGTGTTATCAGAGCAAAATCAAGGGCCAAAATCTTTATGCCTCCATTTTGTATTAGTTCTCTTAGTGACAGCTGGGGATCTCCATCTGTCATCCATCCACCCAATGCTACATAATGCTTGCTATATTTAATAAAGTCCTTGGGTGATTCTGGCAATATCCAGAATAGCAGCAGTCTGGATCTGATTTAACTGTCTTGTGCAGAACTACACATAGTCAAAGTCCTCAGCAAAACTTCTGGGTAAGAACCAAGTGCATTAATATTATTTAATCTGTCAAAAAAAATTCAGCCTGCTAAAATAAGGACCACACATAGGATGTCAATTCCCCAACTGAGACTGGGCATGCTGTACATAAAGAGGATTATTCAAATCCTCTCATTTTCTGACTGTATCCTCTCCAGTCTCAATTACATAGGTAAAAAACTTCAGATAACTGCACAAATGTTATCATTGGACAGAGTCTATTCTGGTCTATCTTTCTGGTCCCAAGGAACTAGACAAAAAATCTAGGACAAAAGGTAGCTAAGCAACCTGGACCTCTCCCCTCCCTTATACTTTCAGTGCCTTCCCATTTTTCTCTTTAGGCTAGTCTCTAAATTTGGTTACTTGAATTAGATGACCTTTGAGGTCACTTACAACTCTTAGATCTTCTGATTATACATTATGGGCTCTCTTCAGAACATAAGTAGTATTTTACTCTTCTTTGAGTATCTTACTCATTCTCCTTGGTGCCCAGTAGAATGTCTTACACATAGAAAGCATTCAATAAATATTTTGTTGAATTGATTAAAGTCCTACTGTAATACCTCATTGTGGTAACAGAGATGACCCTGGTTCCTCAAAGGTTATGCCAGTGAATTATAAGCTCTGATGTGTCCTAAGAATACAAAAAGTTCAGGGCAACTAGGTAGTGCAGTGAGTAGAGCACTGGCCCTGGAGTCAAGAGGACCTGAGTTCAAATGTGACTTCAGATGCTTGACACACTTACTAGCTGTGAGACCTTGAGCAAGTCACTTATCCCCAATTGCCCTGCCTTCCCCCCTCCAGAAAAAAAAAAGAATATGAAAAGGTCTTAAGTGTGGAATGATCCTTAAGATGGACCAATTTAATCCTAATGCCTCTATTCCTATCAAAAGTCTTACCCTAGACTTTTATGATGATTGCATCTTACCATCCCTCTCTGTTCCAGATGAGAATTCTGTTCTATCTCTATCTACTTTGGTCTATGGTCCATGGACATAATGTAGAACAAGGCTGTCCAAAATATGGCCTGCGGGCCGCATGCAGCCCGCAGTGTGATTTTATGCAGCCTGCCTGTGGGTTTTAATTTTCATGAGTGAAAAAGTAAAATAATAACTTGCATGGAATGCATATTAGGTTTTTTAATTCCATCACTAATAAATAATCTTGTTGATGTTAATTTTCTTTGGTGTTTTTAAGTAGTATTACGGATGGAACACATCCCACGGAATTTTCAATTGATCTGTGGGATGCATTCTGTCTGTACAATGCATACTAGTCAGTATGCACCTACCTTTATATTGTTGTGTTGTCACTTTGTTGTTTTGTGTTTGCTTTCATGCTTCACGCCTTCACCTGTCGTATTGATGACACATGTTCCCCCACTTTCTATTTTTATTCTGGGTGTGGCCCTTGAGTAAATATTTTATTTTAATGTGGTCCTAAGATAGCCTAAGGTTGGACAGCCCTGATGTAGAATATGGGACTTTAGCTGAAGGAAGCCAGGGATCCCAGGAGGTAATGGAGAGTTTTCCAATCACGGGGAAAAGCAAGAGAAAATACTAGTTGGGCCATGGAGTAACATATTGGAAGAACAATGAGGCCAGTTTCACTGGATTGCAGAATACTTGGTAGGGGGTGGAGGTGTGAGGTATAAGAATACTGGAAAAGTAGGAGGGGGGCCAGGTTATGAAGGGCCCTCAAAGTGAAACAAAGAATTTCATATTTGATCCTAGACATCACAGGGAGTCATCGGAGTTTACTGAATGGTGGTGGTGGTGTGCGATGGTTAGACCTGCATTTTGGGAAGATGAATTTGACAGCTGAGTGAGTGATGAATTGAAGTGGGGAAAAAGAAGGCAAGGAGATCAACCAGAAGGCTATTGAAATAGTCCAAGTGTGAGGTGATAAGGGCCTTTACCAGGGTGGTCGCAATGTCAGACTAGAGAAGGGGGCATGTATAAGAAATATTGCAAAGGTAGAAGTAACAGGACTTAACACATGAATGGATATACAAACAGGTGAGAAAGAAAGTGAAGAGTGAAGGGTGACACTTAGGTTGTAAACATGTATGATTAGGAACAAGGATGACTAGGTTGTGAACATGGATCACTAGGAAGATAGTGGTGGCCTCAACAGTAATAGGAAAGTTAGGAAGAGGGGAGGTTTTAGTGGGGAAGATTATGAAGTTAGCATTATGTTTAAGATGTCCAAACTTGTGGTGGACCTAGTCAGCATGGTTATGTGATTTTTCTCCAGTTCATTAGCACATGAGAAAGACTGAAGGCAGTAGATCATGCGAATAACCAGAGACTTGGGTTTGGCAGGGCAAGATCTTTCATAAGATGAAGGAGCCAGGGCCAGGATAGAAGAGGAAAATACAGTATAGAGTTAAATTGGTTCACCAAGGGGTCAAGATATGGAAGGGGAAATAGTGTGGCCAGTGCAAGTGTGCTAGCTTGAGAAAGAACTGATGGGTGGAGAAATTAGGTTGAGGTTGAAGATAGAATTTGGAGTTGCAAGGCAGAGGGAGAGGTAGAATGACAACAGATTACGATCAGATAAAAAATTTCAGAGTTAACAAACATGGATATGGAATATTTGTGGATAACAGCTAATTCAAGGGTATTACTGTCTTTGTGTGTAGATGTCAAAAGGTGGAGAAGTAAGATCATGGAATCATAGATATATAGTAGGGAGGGACTTTAGGTGTCATTTAATCTAATGTCTCTTATTTTACAGATGAAGATTTGTCTATAGTCACATAGGTAGTAACTGGCAAATGGGATTTGAACTCAGGTTCTCTGGCCCTAAATTCAATGTTTTTTACATTGGTTACTTAAGGAAAGAGAGTATGTTCCCCTTAAGTCTTTCCTTCTACAGGTTAAACATTCCTAGTTGCTTCAGTATTTCACTGTATAGTATGATCTTTTGATCCTTAAAGACTCGGTCATTTTTCTCTGGATATAATACAGCTCGTTTGTATCAATTTCTACAGTGTGCCATGTAAAACTGCATATAATAGTTCAAATTTGGTCTCACCAGGATACAATAACTTTCTGTCTGAGGAATCTTGGGGCCAGCCAGGAATGTCTGAGAGTTCTTCTCTTAGGATTGGGTGTTCCAATTCTCATGTTATAGTACATCTCTGCAGAACTTAGATGAAAGAGGTGCCAGATCCACTGGCAGAAATATAACTAGAAATTTCTCCATTGGGGGAAAATATAGCTTATCAGGAAGGGTGTAAAGCATGACTGCTTCTATGAATGGCTGAGATGGACTGGATACAGGAGTCATGGGAGCTGCTTTTATTAATTCTGTACAAAGGATGAAGCACTGCGTAGTATTCAAGTATTCCTGTGGGAAGCTGATTTCATTATGATAAGGTCACATGACTAGGATTCAGTGGAATATCATATATTCAGAGAGGAAATGGGGTTGTTTAGTAGTTAGGGGCTCAAGAGTCACTTCTATTAAGGAGTATACGAATTCACAAAATGACACCCCTTACTCTTATTAGAGAGGCAAAGCTAGAGGACAGAAGTTCTTCCATTCTGAGAAACATCGAGAGCTTAATATTTCCCCAACATGTCTGTTGAGGTGGCATGGAGCCCATATCACCAGAGTAAATAAGTAGATACAGGAATCATTCAGCTTTTGATCATTCTATTTAAAGGATAGTGGCTACCAATGGCATCCAGTGGTTAAAATAAAATTAGAGAAGGGTTTCAGAGGATGTGGTGAAAAAGTAAGTCAAATATAGGAGACATTGGGGAGGGCTAGGGTTGAACTGGATAGGATAAGATAAGAGTATAAGAAGAAATAATAGTAAAGAGGGATTTTCACTTAGGGCATACAGCCTTTCTGAATTCTAAGTGCGGAGTAGGTTGGGGGTGGGGCTGGAGCCTGTTCAAACTGGCTCACAGGGTCAATTATTAAATTTTCAGTGTCAGCATTCACATCTTGGAAGTCAGCTCATGCTATAGGTCAGAGATTTATTTATTGTTTTGTTGATTATCTAGACTTAAGAAAGTGATGAAGAAAATGTTAATGATGCAGGTTAAACTTAAAAAGATGTTAAGCACACATTTTTCAAGTGCTGATTGTTAATTATTTTAAAGTGTGTTGTTAAACAGCATACTCTCACACAAGGGTCAGAGGTGTAGAATGCAGGATATGGATAGCCATCATGCATGGGGAGAATCAAGTATAAGGGACCAAAATCAGTGCAGGGACTGTCTTTCTTTTTATTAATTATATCCCAGCATTTAGCACATAGTGGGTACTTAATAATACTTCTCAATGATCGATTGCCCTGAAGTGGCTTCCATTTTGGGGGGAGAGGTGTCTATATAAGCAGATAGGTATGTACATAGTACACACAAAGGAGACATAGTACATACAAAGTAACTTCAGATGGAAAGTCTGTGTCTTCCAATCTCATTAGTCTTTTATTAGAATTTTCTTTATTTATTTATAGCAGATATTTTTTGAGCATCCACTACATTCAGTTTAGCTCCGTGTCAGGTATAATGGAAGATAAAAACGAAAAAAAAACCCCACACTCTATGATCCTTTTCCTCAAATTGCTTATGTTCAAATCATGAATAAAATTTAAAAAAATGATAATTTCCTTAAAAAGCATCACAAAAAGTTAGATATTTTCAGCTTGTATAGGTGTTCCACATTCTCCACATAGAAAAACACTAGATCATCCTTACCTTAGGAGAACTGTGGAGTTATGTGGCCCCAGGGAGCAGTAGAACTTCAGCCAAATCACAGCCTAAGCCCATTAAACATTCAGAGCTTTAAATGCTTTATCCCCTCTTCCCATTGGAAATTCCAGCTGGCACTCTGGGTTCAGGGATGGTGAACTTGTCTCAGATTTCCCCTGAGTTATCTCATAAATTCATGTTTTACTAAAGTCATCAGTGGAGCTCATTTCAGGCACTGCACATTCTGTATCAATGGCAAATAATAGCCTATCAATTCATCCCCTTTGGATTTCACTTCTCTGTTAGAATGACCGGTTAGATTGGAATGTAGATAAAGGAGAAAAAGGGCACGCATTCCCTGCACTCATTCTATGAATAGGATATGATTAAGGAAAAGCCTAGGGAGTGATGATTGTGGCTCCAACTTTCAGTCATGATAGCATTCCAATATAGCCTTCACAAAGATAAAAATCATTGTAGTTCTTTAGTATAAAAAATAAGCACTACATATGGATATTGGGAATTAGTGGGAAATAAGATTGCATGGGTAGGAAAGGGACAGATTATAAAAGGCATCAGATCTAGGTAGAGGAATTTAGACTCTATGCAACAAGCATCAGCATTATTAGCTCACACTAGTTAGGTAATGAGCCATGATAGGTTCCTAACCAAGGGAGTAATGCTTTAAGAGCAGTGTTTTAGAAAAATGAATTCAGCAGCTTTTTGAAATGGATTAGAGGGAGGAGAGAACAGAGCCAGGAAGATCTGTTAGGAGACTATTTCATCACTGAAGGATGGAAGAGATGAGGGCCTGAACCAATAAGGGAATAGAAAGGAAGGGGGCATATCCTAAAGATACTTTGAAAGAAACATTCGTGGGGCTTTAATTTGGGATAGGAAGGAAATAAGATGACTTAAAAGTTTTAATCCTGGGTGTCTACATGCATGTTGGTGTCAGTGACAGTGAGAGAAATGATTATTCCTCTATTTTATTTAATAACATTATTGAATCAAGACCAAGAGTTTTTCCCTTTTCTGTTTCCTCAACCAGAAATCAACCAGTGGGGGAAACCTTTCTCAAAGACTTACCAGCCAGGATGAGTAAGATCTAATCAAAGACTACAAAAGAAATTCTAATTTTAGGGAAGTGGGTGGATTATTGCTCATTGTGTTTACTCAAACAGGTCAGGAAAATGTGGATTCTCCCTTTTGTCAGGTAGGTGTTACGGAAATTGATAAATCTCTTTGACCAAGATTTGAGTGCTCAGTGTCATGCCACAGGACCCCCATGGTAATATAGCCCCCCTCTCATTGTAATATTCATTCTCTCATTAATTGTTAAACAATCAGACTTGATTGCCACCCTCAGGAACACTTGCTCTTCCAAGAGCATACAGCCTGTGAGCCCATGGCCACGAGAGGTCTTTGGCATTTGAAAGTACCACTGACCTCTTTTATTAATAAAATGCTAGCCTAGTCTTATTAATAAAATGCTTAAGTTACCTAGAAACTATGTCTCTCGAACTTTTTAAATGTCACAACAGAAATGGGAAAGTTGGAAAGGGGCATGTTTTGGGGAGCCATGATGATTTCAACTTCAGATCTATTGTCTTGGAGATAATTATGGGACAAACACATGGAGGTTTTTTACAGGCATTTCAAAACAAGACTGGTGCAGGATCAGAACTAAAACAAAGATTTGTTTTTCAGATTAATTCATTTTCTCTTTACCATGCTAAATAATCTTAGTACTTTTAATATTTTCTCATAGGTCCTATTATCTAAACTTTTGATTATCATTCTTAAAAAAAGAAATTTTATCATTGTGTACTTATAGCATTGTGTACTGTACACTTGTATAGCAAGTGTACAGTAAGCATGTATTAAGTGCCTACTATGTGCCAGGGACTATGGCAGGGCTTGACCCTAAAGAAGATACAAGAAAATATGCCTCCCTCCTTTTTTTTTTTCAGAAGTGGGAGACTGTACATGTGGAATGCTGAAGATACTGTTAGACATGGTAGATGTGTTGGTTAGTTTTCCTGAATTGCTTCCCTCCTCCCTCTTTCATTCTTTGTTAGGAGGGATGATTGATTCTCTAGAAAGGAGAGGGGGAGCAATATATGTGAAAATTAAAGTGATATAAAAACCCAAATCTAACAAATTTTTACAAAGTTCTGTGTTGTTCCAATTTTCTGATAGCTAAGCAAAACCTGTAAATGGACTAGGGATGACCTGAGCTCAGATTTGGCCTCAGATTCTTACTTAGTTGTATGATTCTGGACAAAATACTCAACTTGTTTGCCTCAGTTGCCTCACCTGTAAAATGGAGGCAATAATAATAATAGCACCTGCTTCTCAGTGTTTTTCTGAGGATAGCAATGAAGCAATATTTTTTAAGCTCTTTGTAAACCTTATCCTTGGCTGATCCTTGGCATTCTTTCCTTTCTTGCTAATTCACCTCGCTTCAGTTCTCTGGTTCAAGGTTGGACTATTTGATATCATTTTAAGCCCCTGGAAGAACAAGTTTCCATTCTGCCAGAGTCCCAAGTATACCCTCTTGGCTTCAGGATTAAAACTGTTCTGAAAACCATTTTCTGAAGTTCCTATCTATCTGGATGGCCTAGACTCTACCCATGGCATGCTTTAACTTTTTTCCCCCTTAGATACACGAAGTCATTCACAATCCCCTTCAGCTGTGCCTCCAATTCTCTAACATTTTGTAGGTCCTAAGCCCTTAGGGGCAGCTAGGTGGCCCAGTGGATAGAGCACTGGCCAGGAGTCAGGAAGAGCTGAATTCAAATTCAGTCTTCGATACTTACCAGCTGTGTGACTCTGGGCAAATCACTTAGCCCTGTTTGCCTTGGTTCCTCCTCTGTAAAATGAGCTGAAGAAGGAAATGGTAGACCACTCCAGTATCTTTGCCAAGAAAATCTCAAAGGGGTTCATGAACATTGAACATGACTAAAATGACTGAACACCAACAAAAGAGCCACAAAAGGAATTTTTGCACCTGGGCAAATCCCAACGACCCTGATAAGGGGCAAGTGGCACACAAGATGTCTTCACTACAGACACTTACTAGTTGTGTGATCGTGAACAAATCACTTAATCTGTCTGTTTCAGTTTCCATAACTGTAAAATGGGGTTAATAATAGCACCTACCCTCCAAAGTTGTGAGGATCAAATGAAATAATAATTATAAAGCACTTATCAGAGTGCCTGGCACATAGTAGGCACTATATAAATACTGGCTACTGCTACTGTTTTGAAGGGACATCATTCTGTCAGGGTGAGATAGAAACTTAGGGATACCACTAAAATGTGGCTGAGTAGTAGATAGAGGTGATGTGGTTGGCAGAAAGAGAAGCAGAAGGGGAATAGGGTTGGGAGTGTATGTGTGAATCTCTCTATCCAAGCCTGCCATTTAGTAACTTCTATTTTAACTAATTATTATTACTAATTAATTTCTATGCTGCTAAATAGCTTCAGCTACTTTCAGCATGCTCTAAATTCCAGCTGGGTATCTTCAACTATTCTTTTCTGTCTCTTTATGGACCCCCAGGACCTATAACTCTCTCTCTCTGTCTCTCTTTCTCTCCGTTTCTGTCTGTCTGTCTCTCTTTCACAGGCTCTTACACTCCAGAGCACGTGCACACACACACCCACACCCACAATCCTCCCCATTACCCTCAGTTCTTCCAACTCTAGCCAGGCTGGACTTGCTCCCCCTTCATTCCCTCAATGATAATAATGGGCGGGGGGAGAAGCCTTTTTTTCCCCTTCCACATCTATGTAGCTAGTCTAACATTACTGAATAAAAAAGGGAAAAGCAAACTCTTTAAGAGGCACCTCCTAACTAGTTTAGTATTTACTTTATAATATACTTAAAAATGATGTTTTCCCAGTTTTATTTATGAGCATGTCCTCCAAGAGCAGAACCAAAATCTCAGTGAAGCCAAGATCTATTAGATCTTTTGTTTCCCTTTACATCAACAAGACCCAGCAGAATGTAGTAGAAAGGTATTAGACTGGTCTGACCTGATTTATACTTTGCCAAGTCATGTTGCCACCCCATGATCTAGTAGTTTATATAAATGGATTGATGGATGATTGTAGTCTTTGCAGGTACAGAAGTTAAGGTGACCAGGCTGTAAATTTTAGGCATATCTCTTTATTTTTCTCTTTAAAGATAGGATCCACGTCCATTTCTGAGGAGCCCACCCTGTGCTGTAAAAGATCTCTGTGATAATTTCAGCCCAGGCTTTAAATATCCCCAAATGCCTGTTATCAGGCCTTGCTGATCTGAAAACAACCACTCAATTCCATCTTTGACTTATTTGTTCCCTTTTCTGGCTCCCCTTGCCACCCTCCTGCACAGGTGGGGCTGGCTCTGTTTATCTGATCATGGATGAACTTTCTGTACAGGCTATGTAGAAATGCAGCTGGGGGAAAAGGGCCTCCCCTGGTATCTCTCACCTAGCACTTTCTTCTATACTTGAAATCCAGGTTAGAAACTGAACAGGAAGCAGAAGACACTTGGAAAATTCACAGAGCAATAGGGCATCCTGTTTTGTTTTTGTTCCAGTTATCTGATGCCCTGTTGACCAAGACCTTGAACTTTGGCCTCTCTTTAGTGAAACGACAGCAGGAAGTTTCTTCCTGTCTCTTTCAGTTCTGAGGTCTATTTAAAAAAAATAAATAAAAAAGAGGCAACTAGGCAGTGCAGTGGATAGAGCACCCATCCTGGAATCAGGAGGACCTCAGTCCAATCTGGCCTCATGCATTAGCTGTATGACCCTGGACATGTCACTTAACTCTGATTGCCTCCACCAAAATAAACAAATAAACCCAAACCCACCAAACCTTCACTGTGTTATTACCTTATTCCATTGTTCTATTTGCATCTAGCCATTTTCTGTCAGTTTATCTCTTTGACTTCCTCCTTTGAAAGTGCGGTATAGTAGTATAGTAGTATAGTAGAAAGAGTGATAGATTTGAAGTTATTAAGGAATTATTTTCTTTAGTGAGATTTGGACCTCCTTTTTCATTTGGTCAATTCTGTTTTTTAAGGCACTCTTCTCCTCATTGGCTTGTTGGACCTCTTTTGCCATTTGGGTTAGTTTATTTTTTTAAGGTGTTACTTTCTTCAGCATTTTTTGGGTCTCCTTTACAAAGCTGTTGACTCATTTTTCATGATTTTCTTGCATCGCTCTCATTTCTCTTCCCAATTTTTCCTCTACTTCTCTTACTTGATTTTCAAAATCCTTTTTGAGTTCTTCCATGGCCTGTGACCGATTCATATTTTTCTTAGAGGCTTTGGATATAGGAGCTTTGACTTTGTTGTCCTCTTCTGGTTATATGTTTTATCTTCCTTGTCACTAAAGTAAGATTCTATAGTCTGGTTTTTTTCCCCACTGTTTGCTCATTTCCCCAGCCAATTACTTGACTTTTTAGCTCTTTGTTAAGGTAGATTTCTTCTGCTTACAGTATGGAAGAGTACTGTCCCAAGCTTCAGGGATTTTGGGGGAGTTGTTTTCAGAGATACTTCTTGGGGCCTGTAAATTTCCAAGGTGGTATGATCAAAGGAGAGGTGTTTACTCTTCTTGTAGCCTGTGCTCTGGTCTGTGAGTGACGACAAGCACTCTTTTCTACCTTGGAACTGTGAGGAGGATTCCTTCTCCACAACCACCACAGTCATTCTAGTGTTCCTCCTTACTCCAGGACCACCACCCAGGACTGTGACCTAGATCCTAGCAGGGAAAAGCAAGAAATTCCTTCCTCAGTGCCGCCAAAAAGATCCCTGCAATCCTCCTCTGACCAGCCACTGGATCCCCCTCCCCCCCCCCCAAACTGTGGGCTGAGAGCTCCAGAAGCAGCCACTCTCACTGCTGCCACCACTGCCACCACCACTGCTGCCACCCTTGGGCTAGGGCCAGACTATGTGCCTCTCTTCCCAAGGTCTGACAGACCTTTCCTACTGACCTTCTAATTTGTCTTTGGCATTTGTTGGTTGAGAAGTCTGGAAACTGCCACAGCCGCCAGTGATTCAGTCCCCTGAGCCCTGCACCAGCCTGTCTGTGCCAGCGCAGCCCATGTTGGACTTCACTCTTCTCTCGGACTGGTGCAACAGACCTTTCCTGTTGACTTTCCAGATTGTCCTGGGCTGCAAATTTGTTTCACTCTCTCATTTTGTGAGTTCTGCTGCTCTAGAATTTCTTTAGAGTCATTTTTGACAGGTATTTGGAGGAGTCTGTTGAAGAATTCAAACAAGTCCTTGCTTTTACTCTGCCATCTTGGCTCCACTCCTGATCTGAAGCTACTAGATTTTGATTCTAGCTCTGCCACTTAATGCCCATGTGACCTTGTATAGGTCACTTAATTTCTCTGTACCCCAGTTTCATCATCTATAAAATAAGAGGATTAGACTTGATGGCATCTAAAGTCTCTTTCAACACTATATTAACAATTCTATAAATATGAGACATGTCAAGAAAAAGCCTGAAGTTTATCGATGGTCAATCAAAGATGGAAACCAGTGGTCTGCTAGGGCCACCTCAGTGTGAGAAGTCATACCTTGGAAATTAAATGCTGCAAATCAGAACTCGATTCATTATTTTATGGATTGTCTAGACTTAAGAAAGTGATGCAGAAAATGTTAACAATTCAGATTAAACTTAAAAATGTGCTGTTGGTACACTTATTTTTGTCAGAGATATGGTTGTTAAACATTTACCAGGGAACACCTGAATTATAATACCCCATGGTTTTAGCTTTCAGGTTTTAGTAAGAAAATCTTTAGGCAAAGCAGAAATAAAAAAAAAATCCACTGATCACTACCTGAAAGAGATCCCAGGAGAAAAACTTACAGGAATATCATAGCCAAGTTTCAAAGCTCCCAGGCTAAGGAGAAAATATTGGAAGCAACAAGAAAAATATTTAAATATCATGGAAGTACAATAAGGATTATACAAGACCTAGCAGCTACCATGCTGAAGGACTGTAGGTCTTGGAATACTATATTTTGTAGAGCAAAAGAGTTGGGATTATGACCAAGGGTAACTTACCCAGCAAAGTTAAGTATAATCCTGAATGAAGAAAAAAAATGGACATTTAACAAATGGAAAAACTTTCAGGTATTTGTGACAAAAATCCCAGAACTTAAGGGAAAATTTGATATATAACATCCAAGAGAAATATAAAGTAAAATTAAGGGCCAATTCTAAGGGACTCAATAAGGTCAAATAGTTTACTTCTTATATATTAAAATAGTATTACTTCTATTTTGACTGTATTTTTATTTGGATAGTTTGAAAGAGAGGCTGGGCTGAGCTGAGTATGATGGCGTGATTCTAAAAAAACTGTAGGGAGAGATAAAAAAGGAGCAATTATTTCATACAAATGAGGCAAAAGAGGGAAAAAATGTTACAGAAGAAGCTAGTGGTGGGGAGGGTGGGTAGTGTTGAAACCTTATTCTCATTGGAAATGGATTAAAGAGGGAACGACACATATATCTAGGAGGGTATAAAAGTCCTCTTTGTTTAGAAAGAAACAAGAGGGCAAACGATAGGTTTGGGGTGGGGAGAGGTGTTGGGTGAAAAGGATAGTGAGCAAAAATAGGAAGGAGGAAAATATACAACATGTAACTATAGCTTAGAGTGTGAATGGGATGAATTTACCCATAAAATAGAAACTTATAGCAGATTAACAATTCAAATTCAACAATATGTTGCTTTCAGAAAGTGCTACAAAAATGAGAAATACACATAAACATAAGATAAAGGTAAGAAGTAGAATTTATTGCAATAAAAAAGGCAATCATGCAATCATGATTTCAGACAGTTAAAGCTAAAATATTTAAACAAAAGGCAAAAATAGGGAAACCACACTATGTACCAGCTATATTATTCAATATTGTTTTAGACCACTTAAAATAACTAGACGATTTAAAATACCTGAGAGCATATCTGCCTAAAATAGATATAGGAATATACAATGTAGACATTATACATTTTTATGCAAATAAAGTTAGATCTAAATAATTGAAGACAATGTAATAAAAACGACAATTTTATCCAACTAATCTATTTGTGTGGTGCTGTTCCAAATAAATTACTAAAAAATTATCTGAGTTAGAAAAAGTAATGTCCAAGTTCATTTCAAATAACAAAAGGTCAGGAACTTCAAAGGAACCAAGGAGAAAAAGATGTAAAGGAAGCAGATCCAGTAGAATCAGACCTTAAACCATATTATAAGATGAGAGCATTGTTGGAGTATAAAATGGATAATTTTGATTATTTTAAATTAAAATATTCTTTTTTTTTTTTATTCACTGGCAGCTTCCGCCATTTATTGACAGTACACTGACTTAATAGAGCCGCTGGGGCTTGCCCATGGTGCTCTTAATGTACAAGGCCCTCACGTTTTGCCAGTTTTTCTTCAGCAGAGAAACCAGGAAATTGACGGCCGAATGGATGTTGTCAACGAGCTCGTCGTCCGTCATCTTCACGTGGCCGCCGGCCACCGCCAGACACAGCACCTT
>CM053626.1:281603324-281637602 GCA_028646595.1 Phalanger gymnotis | reverse complement strand
AGACCGGGGCCCAGGATTCGAGGGATTTGCTTGATCAAGGAGTCGGAGGCCAAAAAGGCGTCATACTTCTTAGCCAGCTTCTTGACCAATTTCTTGTTCTTATTTAACTTCTTCAGGGCCTCGATGTCCGTGTGGGGGATCTCTACAGCCTTGGCTTCATCGCAGCGCTGCTGGTCCCCCAGCACACACACAGAAAACTTGGGTCGGGGGGTGGATTTGAGCCTGACGGGGCCAGAGAAACCCTTGTCCTCTTGGGGGTCGTAGTTCTTCAGACTGATCTGCAGCTCCACGGTTTCCAAAAACTTTCTCCGTTTGCGCTGGGTTCCATGCAGGACCTCCTGCACGGCCTCGTAGAGTGTGTCCCGAGAGACTTTGCTGCTCATGGCTGCCTACTGGTCACAAGCCGGGAAAGCTAAAATATTCTTTTATACATAAAACCTATGCAGCCAAGAGTAGAGGGAATGCAAAAAATTGGGAAAAAACTTTCATAGATAATCTCTCCCATAGAATAGGATTGGGTTGTAATATTGTAGTGGCATAGGAAATGATGAGCTGGTTGATTTCGAAAAATAGGGGAAGACTTGGACTTATGAAAGAAAATGCCACCCACATTTAGAAAAACAGATGACAAGTAAAAATAAGCACAGTATGATTTTACATATGAGTATATATGTGTATATAGGTGTATGTTTATAGATATCTATGTATATGCATAATGTATGTGTACACATGTACATATACACATAATACATACACAGGTGTATATGTGTATGTGTGTGTGTGTGTGTGTGTGTGTGTGTATGTATATATACGTATATATACACATTCAATTAAGCTCTTCCCTTCTTGGGGACAGGGAGGGAAGTGATAAATAAAGTAAAAAGTGCTTGGCAGAAAACAAAAGAAAACCTACAAGGAAGTAATGAAAAGCTGGACAGCTTTGAAAACAATGTATAGTATTTATTTTATGGGTTTTCTTGAAATGGAAATTTTTTGCTTTATATTGAATCCTCTCATATTCTGCAGTGAACATGGTGACTTTTTTCTTTTCTCATTTTGTACTTAAGTTTAAAATAAATTTAAAAACTTAAAAAAGCAATTAGTAAAAGAAACAAAAAGAAAAAAAAAAGAAAATCTCTAAACTCATTGCCAAAGATTTATCGAATCATAAGAATTTGCAAGGTGCTTAGCAAGCTGCCTGCACATAGTAGAAGCTATATAAATGTTATTCCTTCCTCTCTTTCCCTCCACCCACCTTGAAGATTAAGGAAGTTTGGTTTATTCTAGTAATTAGGCCTGTATCGATTTCTTAGTTTCAGATAAGGGCTCCAAGAAGAGCTACATAATCTAACTCTAGAATGCTATTGTTTGCTTGGAACTTCACCTTCACATATTTTGTTACCTCTGTGACTTTAGAACAATAGGTCTGAAGTGTTTTCAGGGCATAGACACACTGAGGCTTTCTGCTCCATTATACCAAATATACCAGTGAATTCATGATTTGGGTATTTTTCCACAGCTCATAAACTATTCATGCTTGCTCTTTTCCATACCTCTGTAAGTTCACCACAGGGAATGGGGGGAGTCATCCAGTGTATTATGGGTCTTCTTCAAGTTCTCTTGCCATTTTTGACAAAAAACTAATGGAACCCACAGGTTGTCCATTCATTTTATCTTCCTTTTTCCATGTGACCAATCCACTTGCCAGATTCTGCATCACTTACTCAACTCCAACCTTCATTGACAGGTGGCCACCATTTTCCCTCTCAGGGTAATAGGGGTAATTCCAATGGGCTAGGAGTTTCTAGTTCACGCTTTTGGTTGATTGAATCAATAGGGAAGTCTGGACCTTCCACATTTATCTTAACAAATGAGGATTTCTCTTCTATTGCATATTTCTTTGATGACACATTTCATATTACTTTTTCTGTGCAATTCCTCACTAGAATAAATGGTAAAAATCCCACTGATTGATGAGATATAAAAGAGAGAATTTCTAAGTAAATTATTGTCACACCAAGAAGCACCTATTGACGCTATCCTAGTGGGGCCATCATGGCACAAGAGACAAGAGAAATGCTTTTTCTCTTACTTTGAGAAGCATTGTTTAGGGCAGAACACATTTAGTTTAGACATTTTTATAATCTACACCAGCTTAACAACAGCTAGAAATTTTTAAAGTTCTATGAGATGGTCCAAGTATCATTTTGACTTCTAGACATTTTAGGGAGTATAGCCTCCTGGGAGGAGAAAAAAATCTAGCTGACCTTTTTCGGAATGTTCGTTCTCCTATAAGACCTATCGTAAAAAATCTCAGTGATTCATTTATTTACTTTGTGGTTGTGATCTAGACTTTATGGCTCATTTTTTGGCTGACAAGGGTATATATATATTTGCCAGAAATATCTCAGTCACGATAGGGAATATAAGACCAAAAGTTTCACTCTACTGCTATTTCCCTTCCACTTCCCTCTCTTTTTGAGAGTGCTAGATAAATCAAAAGAGGGTCCAATTCTGGTGAAAAGAGAGTGGGAGCTGGTGGCAGAGATGGTTTGGAGGAGATGGTGCCTAAATTTTAAAAGTAACCACTTAACTGTTTTCATATATCCCATGAAGATGATGTTAGGGGGTTGAGATGACTTGCCCAAGTTGGACTAGTCCATCCAGGGGCTGTGGTATATTGGACAAAGAAAGAGGGAGGATGGGACAAAAGAGGTGAGGTAGGTATATAAAATGGACTGATGAAGTCATGAAGACAGATTTTTGTGCATTTCAGTTGTGTTCATACAAAATCAAAAGAGCCAGTTTAAAAGTGAGAAATTCAACCTCAGAGGAAAAACAATAAAAATCACCACCACCCATTGAGTATTTGGGTTTGGACTAAAAAGGGGGAAAAAAAACACCTTGAAATTATTCAAGCCAGTTTGCCTTTGGTGTTAATGCTCTCTCTAGTCAGGACCAACTGTAAGATCATTTAGTAACTAAAAAATCTTTGTTAATAACGTAGCTACAAGAAATCGAAATGTCTTTGGTAAACGTTAGTGGAATTACTAGTTTAATGTGAATAAATAAAAGCTTGTTGGTGTGCAGAAAAGAAAAAGAGAAGAGAAGCCTGAGGGGAATATGATAGCTATTTTTGAAGTATTTGAATGACTGCTGTGTGCAAGAGGGATTCAACCTGACCTGCTTGGCCCAGAGAGCAGAACAAACAAGGAGCAAAGCTGGAAACTGAAAAAAAGATAGATTTAGTTTCGATGTGATGAAAATCCTCCTAACAATTAGACCTATCCATAAACACTCATCTATTCACGTTTATTGACTCACAATCCAGAAGTGGAGAGGACTACCATTGCTAGTCAGAGCTTTACTAACTGAAAGTTTTCAGGTTGAGACCAAATGTTGGAAAGGGCATTTCTGTTTAAGGATGAGTTGAACCATGTCTCCTGAGTCTCTTTCCAACTCAGGTTCTAGGGTTTTGTAATATTTATTAAGTTTGCTCTTCTAAAGAGTAGTGTAACAGGATGCTGGAAAGGGATGCCTGCTGGTCTCAACAGTCTCCCTTATCCCCAAAGGGAATTTCAACCTACTTTGGGACTGATAAGGACTGATTTTAACCGACCAGCTGAATCTTCTCATCCTAAGTGATTGAAGGGAGTTGATGCAGAGAAGCTGTGAAAGAGCAAGAGAATGGAGGGCAAGAGGATAGCTGCCGTACTCTGGGACCTCTATTACTGAGGCAGCATGATTGAATTTTATATGAAACACAGGGAAGATTCTGAGTTCTTGAAACTAGTTGGATGTATTGGAGCCAGTGATCTTTCCTTCCCTCTCCTCCTTTTCCCTTGCCTTTAAGCCCCATGCCTTTCCCTGGAATGGGAGGCTTATCCTACTTTGCAGTAAAAAATATATATATTTTTCTGTATTTAAATGGTTCCTTTTGTTTCTTAAGGCAGGAATTGTGATAAGAGCTCTTAAACACATGATTGTCAATATTGGAAGGAAACTGAAGGACAGCCTCCTGTGGAAGGAAGAAATATAGATTTAAAACTGTGATATTTGACTGGGGACTCAGCCACAGGAAAAAGTTGTCGATTCAATTTTGCAACTTCCCAGGGTAGGGAGAATACTTATTCTACAATATAGTGTTCTCCCTGAGGAGGAGTTGTTTTCTCTCAACTAAATATGTTTAATTTCTTCAAAGAATCCTCATATAACATGGGCTAATAATCCATTTCCCAGTCTGAGTGCTTTTCTCTGGACATATTTAAGCTTATCTTCAACTATGGAGTCCAGAAATCAACACGATAATCCTATAAGGACTAGAGTAAACCAGGGTAGTTGAAGTGTCAGAGGAGAGAAGAGGGTATGTGGAAGAGGTTACTGGGATAGAAATGACAGGGCTTGACAACTGATTGGATATGGGGGTGGTGGTAAAAGAGAATGAGGAGTCAAGGCTGACACCTAGGTTGAGAGCCTGAGTGAGTGGGGGGATGATGATACCATTGAGAGAAGATTTGGAAGAGGAGAGGATTTGACATAAACTATCATGAGTTTAGTTTTGGCCATTTTGGGTTTAAGACGTCTATGGGATAGATATCCCTTGGATATACAAGATGTATGATAGATAGCGAAAGATATGAGATTAGAGATCAGGAGAGAGGTTAAGTATTATGGGAAGTTAAGAATTATGGGAGTGTTATGGGAACTAATGAAATCACCAAGTGAAACAATATAGAAGAAGAAGAGAAGAGGAGAAAAGAAGAGAGGAGAGGAGAGGAAAGAAAAGGGCCCAGGACAACACCTTGGGGGACACCTATGGTTAGTGAGTATGACTGGGATAAAGATACAGCAAAGGAAATGGAGACAGGATGGTCATAAAGGTAGGAGGGGAACAAGGGGAGAGCAGTGTCATGAAAACCTAGAGAGAAGAAAACATCAAAGAGAAGGAGGTGGATCATCAATGTCAAAGACTGACAAGAAGCCAGTAACAATGGAGTTGAGAAAAGGCTGTTAGATTTGGCTCATTGGTAACTTTGCAAAGAGTAGTTTCAGTTGAATGATGAGATCAGAAGCCAGACTGCAGTGAGTTATGAAGAGAATGAGAGTAAGGAAAATGGAGGTATTCACTGCAGATCACCTTCTCAAGGAGTTTAGCCACAAAAAAGAGAGATTTAGAATAATAACTAACAGGAATCAAAGGACCAAGTAAAAACTTTCTGAGGTTGGGAGAGACATGGGCATGTTTATGTGTAATAGGGAAACATCCAGTAGACAGAGTTTGAAGATTAATGAGAGAGTAGGGATGATAGAGGAGCAACCTATTGGAAAAGACAGGATAGAATGGGATCACCTGTGCATGCAAAGGGAATTTTGCCTTTGCAAGGAGAAAGGCTACCTCTTCATGTGAAACTGGGATGAAGGAGGAGATAATGGGAGAAGGCATGTGAGTGATATGAGCTCAGAAACATGGGAAAAGAAGGAGATCTCAGCAAACGGCCTCAATTTTTTTCAGCAAAATGCAAGACAAAGTTCTCAGCTGAGAAGGTCAGGGAGAGGAGTCATGGGAGGTTTGAGGAAGAACCAAAGAACCAAAGCTTTTCCAAAGAAAAGCTGCTGTGGTAAGTAGAATAAATCAATTAAAGGAACTATAAGGATGGGAAAACATAGTTCAGACAATAATACCCTCAGTGGGACTTAGAATTGTTTGAATGGCTGGATTCCAGTTTCTCACTCTAGTCCATCTTGGGATCAGCTATCAAATTAATCTTCCTAATGTACAGGGACCATGTCATTCCCCTATTCAGTAAACTCCAATGGCTCCCTATGCCCTCCAGCACAAAATATAAAATTGTCTGTTTGACTTTTAAAGTCCTTCATAACCTGTCCCTTTCCTACCTTTCTGGTCTTCTTATACTTTAATACCCTCAACGTACTCCATATTTCAGTGACACTGGCCTCCTTGCAGTTCCTTGAGCAAGATCTTCCATATCCTGACTCTGCATTTTCATTGGCTGTCAGCCAATCCTGGAATCCTCTGTATAGTTTGCAGGATATTTAAAGGAGAAATATTAAAGTCATTTTCATTAAAAATAGACCTCTCCATTATAATGTATCTTAAGTTTAGAAATAATAGCTTTAGTAATATTTCAGTAATTAGAAACTAAAAGGATAATCCTTAGGAAATAAAATATTAAAGTATCTTTATTTGAGGATGATACGATCGCTTGGAAAACCCAGAAGACACAAAACAATTAATAAATGAATTGAACAAGAGAGTGGGATATGAGATAAGCCTTGATAAGACCATTTGTATTTTAAAATAATAAATAGAAGTGAGGAGAAATGGATAGAAAGATAATTATTTTTATACAATAACAATAAAATGCACCAAATGCTTCAACATCATCTTACTAATACACAGAAAATCTATACTAAAAATGCAAAACAATTTTGACAGAAATAAAGTATAAATTGAGTAATGTAGAGAGATTGCTAATGCAGATAGCTGGGTCAAACCAATATAATAAAATGGCAACATTAACCCAAACTAATTTGTAGATTCAATGCAACACCAATCAAAATATCAATGGACCTCTTCATAGAATTACATAAATAAGGAGACTATCAAAGGAAATTATAGGGAGATAATAAGGATGGAAGATTTCACTGCTGGATCTCAAATTATAATTTAAAGCTATATGAAGATTATCTGGTATTAGTTAAAACATTTAGAAAATATCTAGAAGAACAGAAGCAGTCTCTTCCTCTAGGAACTCATATTTTACTGGGGGATATAATATGTATACAGGTAAGTAAATGCAAGATAATAGTAAGAGAGAGGGAACTCTGGCTCCTTGGGAGGCCAGGAAAGGCTCCACAGAAGATGCAGCACCTCAGGTGAGCCTGGAAAGAAACTAAGGATTTGACATACAGGGTGCTAAAAGTCTTGGTACAATGCTGTTGGTTTTTTTAAATTGTTTTGGAGGCAACTGGGGTTATGTGACTTGCCTAGAGTTACACAGCTAGTAAGCATCTGATGCCAGATTTGAACTCAGTTCTTCTTGACTCCCAGGCCAGTGATCTATCTACTGTTTCACCTAGCTTCTCCTTGCTACAGTTTTTAGCTCCTGAAGTTTAGAACTATACAAAGATTTTTGGGACACACCATATAGGCAGCTACCAGGCCTGATGGGTAAAGTGCTGGACTTAAAAGATAAGAAGACCTGAGTTCAAATCCGCCTCAGACACTACTATTGCTATGGTACTGTACAAGTCATTTAACCACTCAACCTCAGTTTACTCACCTGCAAAATTAAAGTAATAATGGCACCTACTATCCAGAGTTTTTTGAAGATCAACTGAGGTAATTTATGTAAAGGGCTTTGCAAATTTTAAGGTGTTTCCATACATGCTAGTTATCATGGATCAAACATCATGTGCTATCTTCTCGGGAAGAATGTGCACTCATAGTGAGGTGAGTAGAGCTGGAACCTGTGGCATGCGGGATCAAGAGTACTCTATTTACTGCACTACCAAGCCACCCATATCAAATGTGTGTATGTCAAAAATTGTTGTATAAGCATAAACTCAACTTCAAACCTGGGAGATGGGTTGAATGTAGATGCTACTGATAGGGAAAGCTACTGATGGGAGAAAGAGGATTGGGTTTGAGGAGCAAAACAATAATTGTGGATTTAAAGATGACAAATCTAGAATTTATAATGGGCTTCCTTTAAAGCAGAGACAGAATTCCTATGGACCCCATGTTCTCCTCCGCCAGTTGTTCTGTCCCCTTGCTAACCCTACCAGCAATAATGGTGAAGGGAAACTCACTATGACAAATATCTAGTACTTAGTGTGTATGTAATGCACCGTCCTAGGTACTGGAAATACAAAGACAAAAAATGCTACAGTCCTTTCCCTCAAGGGGCTTACATTCTCCTGGATGAATGCTGTATTTAGACAGATATGTAGGGATAAAGAAAAAGCCATAAAATTCTTCAGGGCTTTTTGATTATTGAATTTTATATAATTCTAGAAAATAACCCAATGGTGATTTTCTTGATATTGTACATCTATAAATTAATGATGCTATTGTAACAGAGCATACTAATAATGTGTAGTGCTTATCCCTAATTTTTTTCAGTTTGCTGGGATAATTTGAGGAAGAAGAGAATACTCTCAGTTGGGTGGATTAGAACTGTTTTCATGGAGGATATGGTGCCCAAGGTAGGCCTTGAAGGAAGATGATTTTGAGAGGGAGAGGTAAGTATACATATCTTGTATATACCTAATTATTTACATCTCCCCCATTAGAATGTGAGTTCCTTGATGGCAGAGATTTTTTTTAACCTTTCCTTATGTCCCTAAGTGCTTAGCAAGGCATCTAGCACATAGTAAGTATTTGATACTTATATAATGATTATTATAAGTATTTGATTGATAGATTGAGTAGGGACCTGTTTCTGCTCATTTCAGTTTGTATCAGTTCATATAAATCTTTCCAGGTTTTTCTGGAATCTTCCCGCTCATTATTTCTTATAGCACAAGGGTATTTTATCACATTCACATACCACAACTTGCTTAGCCATTTCTAATTTCCAATTCTTTGCCACCACAAAAAGAGCTGCTATAAATATTTTTGTACATATTGGTCCTTTTCCCTCTTAAATGATCTCTTTGGGATGCAGACCTAGTAGTGGTATTGTTGGATCAAAGGGTATGCACAATTTGATTGCCCTTTGGGCAAAGTAGGAAGTGTATTTCAAACACGGAACAAATGGAGGAAAAAAAAGGAGGAAGGAGTAGGCAATAGAAAAAAAAATCTTATCACCATTCTTCATCAGTCTCTCTGCCGCTGACCAGGATAAGAACACACAAGTCTCTTCATCATTCCTTCTGTTCTCATCTCTATTCTCTTTCCCCCACGTACCTAACCTTACCTCTTAGTACCCAGCCTCCCATACCATCTCCTATATATTAAATCCTCCATCCCCTATTCCTGCTGACCATCCCCGGATTTGTCCCTGTCCATAGTCTTCCAGCCCTGTCCTCACTCCAGAATGACCACCTTTTTACTTCTTGTTTATCTATTTTAGAACTTAGAATCTTTTCTGCAGTTATGCCAATGCAAGCCCCTAGGCCACGGGAGTGGGCCACTAGGAGAGTTCTCATTGTCAAGAAATAATTCTTTAGTGAAGATATACTGTAGGCACCCTGTTTTGGAACTCTGAAGAACTTTTCCTATACCAACATTTTTACACATGGTGGGTGGGTTCTGTTAGACTATTGTATAGTGCATCATGTGTTAAAAAAGCTCTTGTGGATTGGTCTGGCAACCTGACCACCATGCTTAGAATTGTTTCTATGGGAAAATGCACTCCAAGTTCCAAAGGACAAACTCACAAATGAATTTTTGGAACATAATCCATTTGTAAATTGGAGACTGCTTGTACTCTCTATCTTGGCAAACTGTTTGAATTTCTTCTAATTTCACACAAAGTGGAAAGGGAGATGAAAAAAGATATCTCATTGAAAGAGGTTTTCTTCCTAGAAGAAATTAGTTATACATATGTCCAGCTTGATAAATAAACAATTCTTACTTAATATCCTTATATTTTATGAGCTTATCAAAGATATTGCTTTCCTTGCTAACTTTCAAGTTGTGGGATTAAATGATTATTAAAATAGGTTCAGTAAGAGATTATATTCAACTTCTTCTTGAAGGATATTTTCCATTATAATTCAAGACACACTATGGAAGAAATTTGGGGAATTTTAATTTTGGAGATATAGTAGATTGCTTTCTATTTTTATCCATCTGGGAATTTTTTGGTTATACAGTAACTAAATCTCTGTCATTTCTGTCTTTACTGAAAATATTTATTTAAAGTTTTGATGTAAGTCATCAGAACAGGAACAGTAACCAATCTGGGTATTTCATGCAGTTTCATAGAATTGTCAGCAAATACTTCAAAACCTCATTGTAACACCATAGTTATGAAGCAGAATTTTATGTAACATGGACTTGTCTTGGATTCCCTAAAAGCAGTTTTTAGTTTCTGACAAGAGAATTTGATCACAAGGCACCATCTTGGCTTTATCATGAATAGGTCATTCTATGTTAGCCCCATTTCCTTGCTTGACCCAGACCATTATCCTTGTTGATCAGAGGAGGTAGAGTTTACCTTGATTTGAACAATGAATTTGGAAGAATGTCTCATGCTAGTTTAATGGAAGAGATCGACAAGTGGATTAGATGATAGTATAGCTATGAGGATTCTAAGTTGGCTGAATGGTTGGATACAAGGGTTGTCATGAATATTTGGAAGGAGGTCTCTAGTAGAATAATTGTAATTACATATAATGCATAATATGCATGTATATACAAATATATATGTACATGTATATATATATTCTAATATTTACATAGTGCTTTCTATGTGCCAGGCACTGTGCTAAGTACCTTACAAATATCTCATTTGATTTTCATGACAACCTTGGGAGGGAGGTACTATTATCCCCATTTTACAGATGAGAAAACTGAGGCAAACAGAGATTAAGTGATTTGCCCAGGGTCACACAGCTGAGTTCAAGTCTTCCTAACTCTATTCTCACCGCTCTATTCACTGTGCTGCCAGCTGCCATAAATATAATGATAAATATAAATATATATAATTAGGACAACTGTGTGGTGCAGTGAGTGGATAGAGCACCAGCCTGGAGTCAGGAAGACTCATCTTCCTGAGTTCAAATTTGGCCTCAGACATTTATTAGCTGTGTGACTTTGGGTAAGTCACTTAGCCCTGTTTGCCTCAGTTTTATCTGTAAAATAAGCAGAAGAAAATGGCAAACCAATCCAACATCTTTGCCAAGAATGATCACAAAAAGTTGGATACAACTGAACAACAAGATATACAATTACAACTATAACACTACAGTTACAACTATAATTGTAATTATAACTCTGTGTGTGTATACACTGTTTGATGCTGTAGTTATACGTGATAGGACTCCTATATGGAATCACTTAGGTTAATGGTCCTAATGACCATAAACATTTAAGCAACGAAAGACAGCTCATGCTTTTCCACTGTCCTGACTCATTCTGACCTTGTGTCAAATATGTAAATGAATGTAGCTCTTAATTGGACAAGGCTGCTGCTTCGACTGTAGTGGCTGCTGCCAATACTTATTCCTAGGGTCCTAATTACCAAAACCTCACTGGTCTCAAATAGGAAACTCTCCCACTCGAATCTGGTATTGATAAGTGACCCAGGGGATTTTCTCTTCCACTTCTGGGTTTGATTAAAAATGACTTCTGTCATATCTGGCATCAATTACTTGTTCTCACCCAAGCCTATATTTAAGGTATAAAACTTCTATGCTCCCACAGAGATCTTTGCATGGTACATGTCTCTGTCTCTCATGTAGTTGAGCCTGGACTTGTGTGTAGCTGAATCTCTGTCACACATGTTGTGTGTGTGTGTGTGTGAGCGCGTGCATGCGCACATGCGTGTATGTGCACGTGCACATACTTTGTGTTTGCTTGTTTGCTGTGCCATATAGTAGTAAATCTCATGCTTCTGCTAGCTTCCTGAGTAACAACTTTATATAATTCCTCATCCTGGGTCTTTGTTTTAACCTAGCCATGAGGACAAATAAAACAACATTCCCAGGAATTTGTTCTTGGGCCTGTTTTGTTTAATACTTTATTAATGACTTGGAGGAAGGTAGAGATGGAATGATCATCAAATTTGCATATGGCACAAAACCAGGAGGAAGAGCATGCTGAATAACAGAGTAGGGATTCAGAGAGATGCTGATGAACTAGAATTTTTGGATGAATCTAATAAATACGGTTTAATAGAAATAAGTCTGAAGTCAGAATTAGAATCATGGAAGCATAGATGTTTAGGAATAGAAGACCTACATGGCATCTAGTTCAATCCATACCTGAAAAAGTCTTCATTGCCAACACCAACAAAACAATATGGACAATAATGATGATGCAGCAGAAGCTTACCATTTTTCATAGACTGACAGATGATAAATCCTGAGTCTATAAATATAGACCTCAAAGTTTCTTGGAGAACTCAACCAATAAACTGGACTGGAGCCAGACCATTATCACAGACCAAACTGTTACCCATAATTGCTAGGACATAATATTGATGCATAAAAACTTAAGAGTAATGTTTTTAACAGATGTCATCAAACCAAATGGTTATAATTTCCAAATTACAGAGAACAAAAAGCCTTACAAATATATAGCCATTGCAGAAGAGATCAAAATCATGTGGGAACCTTTTGATGTATACATCATCCCTATTGTCCTGTCTGCAATAGCAGTTGACTTGAGGACATTTTCAGTAAGCTTACAAAGGATGAACTTACCTATTAGTACCTTTATTCAACTATAAAAAAAGTTTTAAAACAGATATGCTTCTTTTAACTTTCTTACAAGGACTGTTTAACTCTGCCATTTAAATGCAGTTAGCCACCACAACTCATTTATGTCAGGAGCCTACATTGACTGATTGGAAGGTGGCAGAGGTCTCCCACAAGGACGGAAAACCAATTAAGCAATCCACAAGCCTTTATTAAGCGCCTTCGGAGTTTAACCTCCTCATGTCAGAGGGAAGGCAGGATAATTTACTCATAACCGGAATGAGTTCTGAGCCAGAATGGCCTAGGCTGGCCTTCAGACTCCTTCCCCTGACAAAACCTTGCCCATCCAGGGGGACCAGGGACTGGACATTAACCTATGGCCCCTTTCTCTTAATCCTTTCTGTCCACTCACTTAATCCTTTCTCTCCATACATCAACATTACCTTTGCTGCTATGAACAGAATGACAATGTATTGTCTTATGTCTATATTTAGACTCCTAAGGCTACTTGGGCTAAAACTCTCTGCTCTCACTAGCACTCCCTGTTCCTTCATACCTATCCATGTGAGTCCTAGCCCTCAGGTTTCCCTACATTATTTTTTCCTACCCTTCCATTGCTCTGCAATCCCTGTTCTAATATTAGTTTGCCTTTCATAAATAGACCTATGTTCTCCCTTGTCTACCAGTACTTTGTACATATTTTATATTTTACTTAAATGTGTAAAAGTTGTTACTCTCCAAAAAAGTAATCTTCTCAATTTTATTTTATCTTTGTTTTTTTTTTTTATCCCCAGGATCTGACATTGTCCTTGGTACACAGTAGGTGCTTAATAAATGTTTGTTGAATTGAATATGTGTCAGGGAGCATGGTAGGCATTAAAGACAGAGATTAAAAAATACCCTGTCCTCAGGGAGCATGCATTGTACAGGGGGGGATATAACATATATTATTCTATGATTTCTGGGCTCCTGTCCGTAGGTTGATCCTGAGCTCTTTTTCCAAGGTCCCAAGGCAACAGATGCTCAATGACAATAATAATGATAATAACTACGAGCATTCATAAGAATTTTAAGGTTTGCAGAGTGCTTTACAAATATTATCTCATTTTATCTTTGCAACAATCCTGGGAGGAAGGTGCTGTTATTACCTCTGTTTTATACTTGAAGATATCGAGGCAAAGAAAGGTTAGGTGACTTAACTAGAGCTACACAACCAGTAGTGTCTGAGGTAAGACATGAACTCAGGTCTTTTTGACTTCAGGTCTACTGTTCTATCTACTGCCAAACCTTGCTGCCAAGGAACAGACTGAAATTTATTGCTAAGTGTATCTCACCCACAGTTAGGAAACCTTAGCACCATAATAGCATTGTTTTGAGTTCCAGCAGCCCTGAAGATATCTCTGTGTGTGCGCGCGCACGTGTGTGTGTGTGTGTGTGTGAGTGTGTGTGTGTGAGTGTGTGTGTATGTGTGTGTGTTTGTGTGTGTAGGGGTGAGGTAGAGAGAAAAGGGGTAGAAGGAAGCTAAGTAGGAAGGGAAGCAAATCAATATCAGGGGTGGCCCCTCATTCAGATCTTTTAGCCTTTTCACTTTCCTCCTCCTCCCCCAGCCTCAACTCAGTACTTCAGTGAAGCTAAAAGCCTCAAATTAGCTGGGGTCCCACCAGAATGTGAAGTCTCCTCTTTGTCCTTTTTGTGCAAGCCACATTAAATTATGCACTAATTCACTGTTGCTTGGAGTGAATTTGTGGATTTAGATGACTTCTATTTATTTTCATTAAAAAAAGTAGATGTTTTTGTGTGGATGCTTTACTCAAAATATTCAATAAATCAACAAGCATTTATTAAGCACTGAGTCAATGAACAAGAATTATTAAGTGCTTCCAGTGTGCCAAGTACTTTCCAACCCTTGAGTAGAAATAAATACCTAAGTGAGATAGTCCTTGTCCTGAAGAACTTACATTCTGCTAGGTCAGAAAACAACACTTTCACAGATAAGTAAGAGAAATAAATACAACACAGAGTCAATATACATACGAAATGGTAAAGTGTCTGAAGGGGGTGGCACTAGAGATGAAAATTGAAAGGAATAAAAGAATTCCGAGGGGCAGAGGTCAGGAGGAAGCCTGCCCCAGAGATGGGAGCGAGTTTGTGCAAGGGCTCAGTCAAGAGATGGGATTCAGAGTTTGGGCAACAGGAAGTATGATAATTTGGCAAGTACATGGTGTGCATGAAGAGGAGCCATAGGAAATAATTCTGGAAAGGCAAGCTGGAGCCAGATTGTGAAGGGCTTTAAAGGCCAAGCTGATGAGAATGCTCCACTGAAGATTCTTGTGGCCAGCTCCATTGGCTTCTTCTCAATCCCCAGTCTCCTTGACTTCTCTGCAGACCATTGACACTGCTAAACACTCTCCTCCTTGATGTTCTCTTTTCTAGGTTTTCAGGATACCATTCTGTCTTGATTCTCCTCCTACCTTTCTGACCACTCCTTCTCTGTTTCTTTCACTGAAACATCTTCCAGATTATTCCTTTCTAACCATAGGAACCATTTTCTTAACTAACCTTTCCTTTCTTTTTCTACATACTGCTTGTTTCTCTCAGTTAGATTGTGAGCTCCTCAAGTTCACAGACTGTGTTTGTCTCTGTTTGTAGCCCCAGTACTTAGCACAATGCCTGGTACATAGAAGGTGCTTAATAAATGTTTATCCCCTCACCTGGGGAATGATATCCTCATAACTGTGATTTAGGAAAATTATTTTAAGTGAGAGAGTGGATGCTGGGAGACTGATAATGAAATGATTACAATATTTGGGCAGCAGTCTAACAGCAGTCCCTCAGGGTTCTGTCCTGGGCCCCTTTTCTTCCCCCTCTATACTACTTCATTTAGTGATCTTAGCTACCATGGATTTAATTACCATCTCTTTTGCTTATGATTCTCAAATCTACCTATCCTGTCCTGAAATCTCTGCTGCCCTTCAATCTTACATCTTCAACTGTCTTTCCAACATCTCAAACTAGATGTTTAGTAGATATCTTAAACATAATATATTCAACTGAACTCATCTTTCCTTCTAAAATCCTCCCCTGCTTCCTAATTTCCCTATTACTGTCAAGGTCAGCACCCTTCTCCTAGTCCTTTAGGCTCACATCCTAGGTGTCATCCTGGACCCTACTATCTCTCATCATCCCCTCCATCCACACTCTTGCCAAGGCCTATCAGTTTCACCTTTGCAACACCTCTCTTAGATGCCCCCTTCTCTTATCTGACAGCTCTACCACTTTAGTGCTTAGACTATTACAATAGCCTGTTGGTGGGTCTGCTTGTCTCTATGCCTACTCCAGTCAATCCTCCATTCAGCCGCTAAAGTGATTTTCCCAAACCACATGTCTGACCATGTCACCCCCATACTCAATAAACTCCCATGGTTCCCAATTGTCTCCAAGATCAAATACAAAGTGCTCTGTTTGGTGTTCAAAGACCTTTATAACAAAGTCCCCACCTACCTTTCCAGTGTTCTTATACCTTATTAGATATCACATACTCTTTGATATAATGAAAAGTACACTGGCCTCCTTGTTGTTCCATGAACAAGACACTCCATCCCTGACTCTGGCATTTTCTCTGGTGGTTCTCACTACTTAGAATACTCTCCCTCCACATCCTTATCTTCAGCCTTCTCTGAATTCATTTAAATGCAAACTGAAATCCCAGCCTTTCCCAATTGCTCTTAATTCTAGTGCCTTTCCTATGTAAATTATTTTCTGTTTATTTTGTGTATTGCTTTTTCTAGTACTGCTTGTTTCTCCCAATTAGATTGTGAGCTCCTCAAGCTCACAGACTGTGTTTGTCTCTGTTCGTAGCCCCAGTACTTAGCACAATGCCTGGTACATAGAAGGTGCTTAATAAATGTTTATCCCCTCATCTGGGGAATGATATCCTCATAACTGTGATTTAGGAAAATTATTTTAAGTGAGAGAATGGATGCTGGGAGACCGATGATGAAATGATTACAATATTAGGGCAGCAGTCTCAAGCCAAGACCAACAAATCATGCCCAAATAAAACATTTTCAGACTGACTGGTCAGCTTAAATAACTCCAATTGCCCCCCTTCCCCAATTTCTACTTAGAGACTTTGTCTTGACTAACCCATGCTACTTGTAGTTTGACAATTGCATGTCTATTTTGAGTGCCATCTATATAATCCCGAGATAACTGAGTCTTGAAGTAAAGAACATTACCACAAGAACTGGGCACCCAGTATCCTTTGATGACCAAAATCCCATTCTATAACTTCGCAGAGAAAATCATGAGAATTTCTTGTGAGGGTAGAGAAACATCTTACCTCTTTTCTGAATAGATTGGAAAAGTTTGAGCAAGGAAGGAAAAGGTCCAGGGGAAGGGATCTAGAGTTGGGGGAGGAACACAAAAAGGCTAGAATGATTCACATGATATCGATAAGCTTGTACTCAAAAATAGATAAAATCCTTTGTTTTTAATTGTATAAATCATACATGGTTCATTTAGCCAGATCCTTTGATTGGGGTGGAGAAGCAGATGAACATAAGTCTGCATGGAAGGAAGATGTCTTTATATTTATGCAGGTGTAGCACCCGGAACACTCTCACACATATGGACTTCTAGAAATGTTATTCCAGGTCCAAGTGCTGTGAGTCAATAGTCATTCAAAACAGTACCTGGTTCATGAATCCCCCCAGGGTGCATATGAGTGTGTGTACGTATGTTTTCCCAGACAGCCATGGGACATATTTTTTAACTTGGTTTTTCAAATCCTTTTTGATTGGTATTCAAGTAAAGTCAAGTGAGAACAAGAGCCAAGCAAAGAAGACAAGGTCTTTGCCCCCTATCCTTTTGGCCTGTATTTTGGGTTTTGGAGACAAAGATCCTCATAAAGATTTACGCATATTTTCTAGTAACAACTTTCTTCCCACATCTATCCCCTAGTCTTTTTTTTTTTTTGTATTCTAGTCAATGCAAAACTTTAGTTTCTTAACACTGCAAATGTTAATGTCTTCAAATGTCTTTTTTTCTCTCCTAATCCTTTTACTCTCACCTATCCGAATGGCTTAGGGGCCTCCAGGTGTACTTGATAAAGCCAGGAGAGAAAACTCAGTAATACATGATGCACAGATATTCAGGATTGTTAGTTCATGTTGAAATTCCACATGCTATTGAAAGTTTACAACTCTTGTCCATTCTGGATAAAATGAATTAAATGTAATTTCTTTTCTTTCCCTTTATCAGTCCAGAGAAGTCTCTCAAGGGATAGAATTGCTTCCCTGCCCACCCCAACTTTCTACAATAAAATTTCATGAATCCTTTCCTTATTTCCCTACCCCCAAAATTGCTAGTGTTTTTTACGTTCTCAAGTTACTTTAGATTTACTTATCACATGCCACATCACTCTAGTTCTCTTGAGGGTAGGAATTATTTCAGGTTTTTTTTTTTTTTTTATGAGCAAGACCTAGAAATATGTATTGGTTCTTACTCCTCCATGTTCTCTGTGGGATCATCATCCTTATCCCATTCCCTAATTGTGTGTAATACCCCAAGGCTCTGATCTTAGCCTTCTCTTTTTTATTTATTCTCTATGTGACCTCCTCAGCTTCCATATGTTTGACTGTCATCTCTGTTCTGATGACTTTCAGCTCTATATACTTACCCTGCTCTCTTTCCTGAGCTCCAGTCCCATAATTGCCTATTGGGCATTTTGAGCTGGATGTCCCATAGGCATTTTAATTCACCGTTACCCAAACAGAAGTCATCATTTTCCTCCTTTAAACTCATCTGTCTTCTAGGATTCTCTATCACTGTTGAGAGTACCATCATCCTTTGAAGCTCCCAGCTTTGCAACCTTGCTATTATCCTCAACTCCTCCCTTTCCCTCTCCAAATGTAGTCAGTCATTTGCTAGATCTTGTCATTTCTAACTCCACATCATCTCTTGCAGTTGCCCCTACCTCTCTATGCCCAAGTACATCACCCTACCCCAGATGCTCATCACCTCTTGCCTGGATTATTGCAATGGACTCCTAACTGGTGTCCGAGGCTCAAGTCTTTACCCACTCCAATCCATTTTCAATGCAGAAGCTAAAACAACTTTCCTTGTAAAATGCAGGTCTGCCATTCTTCAATTCAATAAGATTTAGTGGCTCCTGATTGCTTATAGAATTGAGTCTACACTCCTCTGTCTTACATTTAAAGATATTCACAACTTGACCCCACCCTACCTTTCTAGCCCTACTGGACATTTCTCTTTTTCACATCCATTACTACTACTACCAGTATGCTACACACAGAGCATTTTATTTGTGGCCTCCTTGACTTTGTCCTGGTCAGAATGAACTTCTTCCTCCTTTCTGCCTCTTAGAATTCATATGATGTTTCAAGGCTCAGCTCAAGTGATACTTTCTATGTGAAACTTTTGCCGATGTCCCATGTATCCCGGTATCTTTATGCCCTATGCATATGCCTATATATGTACATTCTCTCCCCACCCCCATCTTCATTAGGTTGTAAGCTTCTTGTTTCACTTTTTCACTTGTTTTCCTTTTGTCTTTGTATCCCTAGGATATAACATGGTGCCTGACATGTAGTAGTGTTTAGTAAATACTTGTTAATTGATTAATATAATCTTCTCTCACTTGTCATAGAGGATTTGACATGACAGACTTTTCAGATCTACTTCCTCTGCTGACCAATGGCCACTTCCAGAATTGGAGGAACTAACCCAACTACATTCTACTTTCCAACTTGGTGAACATAATCACTTTATGTTTGGGCTCTCTTATAGTCATGGGTCATTAGACCATATCCAATTTCCAAATGCTCAAAAGAATAGACCTGCCAAACTCACCCTAGAAATCCTTGGAAATCTCATCCAATTTGCTCAATGAGGTATTTTCAAATAACGTTTAACTTCAGTTTATTTTTTTCTACAGTTTACTAAAATTGCCTCTTTCATTGAAATCTACCCACACATAAAGCTGTAAGATTCAGCCATTTTCAACTGGGTTTTAAAAAATGCCCAAATAAAATTTTCAAGGGATTAGAGTGTCATTTTTCATACTTATGTACCTCAAAAAACCCAGCCAAATTGATTCACCTCAAGTGTTCCAGAAATATCATTTTTCATCTGACATCAAATATGGAACATTTCAACCCACAAGGAGAATATTTCAGAAAGTTTTAAGCATGTGGGCTCCAATGGAAACTCTTTTATGCCCTTAACCATAGAAGTTATTTGTTATGAATCTATTAATATAGCAAGATTAGCCTTCTAATCTTTCTAGATGTGCATTTCCTTTGAAAGATCTCAGCCTCCATAGGGATTTGTAGAATATCTTATGGGATGTCCAGTAGGAGAATGAAGCAAGTCTTACTCATTAAGCTAAATTATCCCAGTTATCCTAAAGGATAGAGGAGAATGGAATATTTAGCTGACAACAAGGGGATGGTGTGGGGAAGAGGCAGGGCCAAAGAGCATGGATACCTAGGGGGAAAAAGGAGAAACAAATGAAAACAAAGGGAATGTGGGGGATGAAGGGATGAATAAGGACATGCTGCTTTTTTTTTTTTTTTTGCCAAGTTCTTTTAATTTACGTTATTTCCTAATCTTACTCTATACTCCAATAACAAGTATACTGGGTTTTGGAATTTTTCTCCTTTCTTTTCTATTTTTCTTTCCAATTTAGGTGACTGGGGAGAATAAATAGTGTCCACTGAAGGGCATGTAATAATGCTGATGGCAAGGAAGCCAGAGTGAAAGAGATGGACTGGAAGAAAAGGGATGAGCCAAAGGATCGAAGAGCACATAGGTATAGTGTGAGTGAGAGAGTAGGAGAGATTCGAAGGTAGTAATTTGTGGTTAGGCAGTGGTTTTCCAATGTCCTGTAACTTGCAGACAGTAAAGTTCTGTGAGATGGTGAGATTTAAGATATAGCTATGTCTGAAGTCAAGTGCTGAAGCTCAATAGAATCCAGAAATTTATGGGTTTTCTTGGTCTAGTTGTTGAAGAAGTTGTCAAAATTAAATATTAAATCATGTAAGGATGGTGGTAGGCTGTGAACCAAGGAGCCCTAAAGTCATTGAACAAGTTGGGCTAATGGCTTGGAGGTCAATAGATGATGGCAACTAGTATGGCAAGAAGTAGATTATTTTGAAGTCAGGATGGCAGTAGCAAATGCTCAGGGATTGGAAGCTGGGATCAAGGAGAATGCCCAGTACTTGTTCTGGTCTCATAAGTTGGGCTGAGTAAAAAAAGGAAAAGCCATGAGTACAATGTTAGAAATCATTAAATCAGGATAGGCCCTGTTTTCATTAAAGGCAGGAAGTAGAGGAAATGTTGGCTGGAAAGGTCAAAGATTTAAGGGCACTTGTTGACAACAGAGCGGAGGGTTCAAAGGTCACAATGGAATGGACTAAGTGATGGGTGATCTGGGACTGAAGAAAGCTCTTATGAATGGTTAGAATAGGGATAAGCATTCAGAAGGTACTATGGGTAATTTATTTGAATAACTCAGTATAAAACCTTTCCTTGGCTTAGATGTTACCCTCTTCTCTTTCAGTTTATTTCGTCCCCCCGCCCCAAAGTATGACTTGGGTCGTAATTATCCTTATTGAGCAGGTGCATCAGGGCAACACTGGAAATAGCAAAAGGAAAAATTTGTTGTTGTTCAGTCATGTCTAACTCTTTGTGATCCCATAGACCAACTGTCCATGGTTGTTTTTTGGCAAAGACACTGGAGTGGTTTGTCATTTCCTTCTCCAGTTTTATGTAGGCAGGGGTTGAGTGACTTGCCCAGGGTCACACAGCTAGTAGGTGTCTGAGGTCAGATTTGAAATCTGGTCTTTCTGACTCAAGGCCCAGTACTCTATCTACTACACCACTTAGCTGCCCCAAAGGAAAAGTAGAGAGCTAGGAAGTCATCATGAGGAAGAAAGAGAGTGGCCAACTAGAAGGTGTAGCAACAGTAGGAGCAGAAGCAGCATCAGGCTGACCTTGAGCAAAATTCATATGTAATATATTTATGGTGCCCATAGCCTCTTCATTTTGCACTCTTTCCCATTTCAGTCTTAAATATACAAGCTCCCTCTTGATATCTTCTCCCTCCCTTTTAGCATAACCTTTATCCAGTATCAGCTCTGTTTCTTCCAGCTCTAACACTCTACAACCATGAGGAGAAAAAAAAACTTTTATTAATCCATCACACTTTAGTGTGAATTTAAATAAATGTTTTCCCTCTCCCAGGACTATTTTCATTTTGATTCCTCTGATTGTGGAATGAAGGTGTTTTTCCCTGTTAAAAGAGTTTCAGGCTATTGGGGGCAATCAAGTGGAACAGGCATTTTCTTAATTAGGTGGGTCTTTTCCTGGTATCACATAGGCAACTACATACTCGACCTCTGTGCACAGTGGGTTCTGGGTACTCTTACCCCTTGATGCCCAGGGTACTAACATTGGCTGTTGGGAAATAGAAAGCCAGGATAGGAGTTGGGCGGCGGATTTCTAGACTTAATGGTTAGGCTTAGCCTTAGCACAGGTATGACTGTAAGCCCAGCAAGTGAATAAATAACTTCTGAGAGTAGAGATTCCCAACTTCTTTGAATTTGCAATATCCCATTCATTTGAATTCATGACAACTCCCATCTCCTGACTCCCTGCTATATATAAAGTGGGACCAATGACACTTTTACAAGTTAAGAACATATTTAATTAAATTTTGTTTAAGACTTTCAGAATACTCTTTGAGATAGTTCAAAATATCAGAAAAACAGAAACCAACAATCAGGGTTGACAATAGTGTCAGAAGAGGACATAGATTGTGTCGATCATATTGTTCGGCGCCTAGCACAGAATCATAAGTGTTTTATGTGGTGATTGGGCGAATGAATAAATCCATAAGTAGGCTTCAGTTCTAATGCAGCACCCTTTGCTTTCCTCATTTAATACTCTTTGAAGTAAACTTATAATAGCTAATAATAGAATTTGAAGACTGCTTTAAGATTTGCAAAGTACTCTACATGTGCTATCTAACTTGATCTTCATAACAAACCTGGGAGGTAGGTACTATTATCCCCATTTTTACAGATAGGGAAATTGAGGCAGACAGAAGTTAAGTGACTTGTCCAGGATCACACAGCTGTTAGGTGTCTGAGGCTGGATTTGAACTTAGCTGTTCCTAATTCCAGGCCCAGCACTCTATCCAACTTAGCTGGCTTATTATGTGGATTACCTCAGTAAGGAGCTAGGAGAATTATTCTTCATCATGGAGTCACATTCAAGATGATAAATATGTGTAATATGCAATTCTCAATACTTAACCAGAAACATACATGATTATAATGTAAAATATAAGATACACCATTAGACCATTAACCATTTCCCCAAAACATAAAAACAAATCCACAACCCAATTATGCACCAGATGCTTTAAACAGTCAGTTAGGGGTAAATGGATAATGTCTACTTATTTTCAGGAAGATATGGGATTTTCTTCTCCCTCTTCTTTTAATAAACTGTCAAAATTATTTTGAAATCACATGATATTTTAGAACTTCCAAAGAAAAAAAACACAACAGATAAGCAGATGTTAGGTCATCCATGCTTGCAAAGTCTCCTCTTTTTTTTTTTCCAGCCTCACCCTGGGTAATCAGATACAAATTAATCAAAGCAAACCAGTGAATCTTCTCCTGAACAAAGTCTGTCATTTGCTGGTACATTTTCAAGCTTATGCAGGTATAGCCCCATGCCATCATTGATGACTTGGCAAGAGCACAGCCATTTCATCCAATTCCATGATTTACAATTTCCAAATCAACACAGAAAAAGAAGATCAGGCATCAAACATCCATCTATGCTTATATCAGGTCACACACTGTAATTCTATCCAAGTGCAAGTTTCTGTGGTAAACAGGACAGGATTTGCCAAGACTTCCCAGGTTTCCAAAAAGCAGCCATGTCCCTCTCGGGAGAGATTTTTTATTGGAAAATAATTCTGGCAGGCTGAAATCTCTGGCAAAACAATGTCATGGATAATAAATAATAAAATAATAATAATAATATATTAAAATAATATCAGCGTCAATAACTAGGGTCCTTTGGATACCTCATGCCAAATGCCTCATCGACAGGTGTGGCACAGGCTGTGGTCAATGCTCCTACATGAGAGAACAAAAAAAATGTTTCCCTCAGATCATGTTCTCATTTATTCACAACTTTTGGGAGGTGAGCGTGGTGAGGACTCACTATTGAGTTGACATTTTCCGTATTTTATCAGTGTCCAAAAGTCATTAAATTTTTTTGGGGGGGAATGTAGTTGACTTAAATTCAATCAACTTATAATGTTTAGTTACTTGAAGAGTCTTTGTACACAGAAAACGTCTTGGATGACAATAACAACCAACTTTATGTAATATGTTACATGCAGTTATTAACACTGCCCAAAAGTTATTTTGTATCCCATTATATTCTTAGTTGTTTTCACATTATTTGCCCCCCAGGAGAAGACAAGTTCCTTGATGGATTGCTTCATTTTTGACTTTTTATATTTAGCACTAAGCACAGTGCTGGACACAGAGTAAGTACTTAATAACTACTCGATGAATGGAATTTATGGATATCATTTGGAATTCACATGAATCCTGTGGAGATGTATTTAACAGATGTATTATTATCCACATTTTTCAGATGAGGAAATGAAGACGGAGAAATTAATTTACTCATGCTCACAAAACTGGTAAGTGTCAGAGGTGGGATTTGAACCTTGGTTCATTCTTTCATTGTTGTCATTCTCTTTAATGAAATATTTTATTGTTTCTATGATTTGTTCTTTGACACACTTATTCTTTAGGATTAGGTTATATTTGCAATTAATTTTTGATCTATGTTTCCACAGACTTTTATTGAACATTGTTTTTTATTGCACTATGATCTGAAAAGGATGGATTTAATATTTCTTCTTTTCTGTATTTGGTTGTGAGGTTTTTATGCCTCAGTATATGACCTCTGGTTCTAGGATATTGTGGCAGTTTACCTTAGTAATTTCTTGTAGTATGATGTCTAGGTTCTTTTTTTTATCTTGGCATTGAAATAGTTCCATAACTTTTAAATTATCTCTCCTCTATCTATTTTTCAGGTCAATTGTTTATCCAATGACATATTTCACATTTTCTTCTATTTTTTTCATTCTTCTGATTTTGTTTTATTGTTTCTTGATGCCTCATGAAATCATTAGCTTCTACTTGTCCAATTCTAATTTTTAAGGAATTATTTTCTTCAGTGAGCTCTTGTACCTGTTTTTCCATTTGGCCAATTCTACTTTTTAATGAGTTGTTTTCTTCAGCAAATTTTTGTACATGTTTTCCCAGAATTCATTTTGAGGTATTATGTTAGATTTGTTCAGAGGGGAATTTGGGAGGATTCAGGTGACTTTCTGCCTTTTCTCTGCCATCTTGGCTCTGCTGGAAGGAAAATTATATTGAACAATAATATTTGATAAACAATTTAATCATTTCTATGTATGGAAATGTGAACGAGTTTTCCTAGATACCTTCCTTGTTTCTGAAGTCCCATAGCAACGAAGTATAAAACTGTTTGTGTTGTATCCATTTTTCCGAATTAATATCATATAGTGAAGTCCAGCATTAGAAATACAAGATTTTTCAAATTTGACTATAATATATTTCTACAGCATATACTTTATAAATAAATATAGATTAAACTCATTTGTAAATGAAAAACAATTGGTAAATGAAACTCCAAAATCTTCTTTCATAAGTTTCTCCTTGGATAGTTATTGGATTTGTTTGCTTCTTAACTGGTATCTTCTCCAAAAGAGGGAACCTCAGACAGTACAATTTTCTGTCCCAGATGGCAGTTCAGCTGAATGTGTGTGTGTGTATGTATATATGTTTATGTACATATTACTGTATATATACATACATATATATCCACGCACATATATGTGTATATATTTATATGTACATATACACACATACATATACATATATGCACTCACATATACATATACATACATACACACACAAATAAATGCTGAGAATCAGTTCCTGATGAATGTAGAAGATAGTACCTAGGACAAGAATGAAGGGGAATGGAGTTAGGTCTCAACCATATTATGGGTACAGAAACAGCTTCTAGATTAGAGGTTAGACCACAGGAGCATGGTCACCTTGACAAAGCGTTAGACTTCACTTATCAAAGGAGTTGTTCTGACTCCTTGACCAGCTTTGAGAATGCATCTTGTAATACATCCTCTTGTCCCAACCACCCAGCTATTGCTGTCTTCAGGTTTTGGAAAAGACTCCATTGGCAGAAGATAAACCACAAGAATGTTATGCTTAGATTTTCCTCAAGAAAACTCTTTTCAAGCAACTTTCAGGTGGTTTTTTGTTGGATAGAAAATAGAATTTCAGTCCTTTAGGCAGCTAAAACTTATATCCCAGTAATGTGGAGTGGCATGAGGAGAGTTTCTATTGCTTTTAGCCCAGTTAGTCAGTCAGTCAAGAAACAGTTATTAAGTGCCTACTATGTGTCAGGACCTGTGCTAAGTGCTAGAGATGCAAAGAAAGGCAAAAGACAGCCTCTGCCCTCAAGGAGCTCACTGTCTAATTGGAGAAACAACATGTAAACAACTAAATAAGCTATGGCTATCTATCTATAGCTATCTCTCTATATGATATATGTGTGTATGTGTGTGTAATGTACAGGATAAATTTGAGGTAACAGAGGGAAGGTACTGGCCAAAGCCATTAGTGTTGTTTTTCACTTATTGCAGCCATGTCTGACTCTTCATGACCCCATTTGGGGTTTTCCTGGCAAAGATGCTGGACTGGCTTGCATCTCCTTCTCCAGATCATTTTATAGATGAGCAAATGGAAGCAAAGGGGATTAAGTGACTTGCCCAGTGTCCAAGACCGTATTTGAACATGGATCTTCCTTACTTCAAGCCTAGCGCTCTGTTCGCTGGGCTACTTAGCTGTCCCTTAGTCATTAGTAACCACCTCCTACTCTTCAAGTAATTTCTGATCTTCAGTGCCTTCCTTTTCTAAACCTTGCTTCCTACCATGGAAACGTTGTTGACACCCTCTCCCCCTTTCAAACCTATGATGTACGCTTCACTTCTGCCCCAGGGATTCCATTTCCTCCAAGTCATCTTTGTTAGCAAAGAAAATCCACATTGTCTGTAATGAGCTAGTGAGTAGAGGAAGGATCTGTGATTTCCTCAGTGTGAAAAACTTCCTACAATGTGAGGACTCCCCTCTCTCTACTTAAGTATCCTATGACTTGGTATATAAATTCTAGAAAGTTGTTCAGGTATATAGAAATTAAATGCCACTCCCGGGGTCAAATCAGCTGTGCACTTATATGAGGGATGATCTGGCGTATGCTGAAAATCCAATCTGATTAATCAATGTTGTTGATGTGGACCCAGGGATGGTGGAGACCTAGAAAAATAAGCCCTGCTACTTCAGAGTTATATTACCAAGCCCTGCTGAATAAAATATGAGGAATCTTAGCACCTCAAATATAGATCAGGCAGCAATTTTAGAGGACGTCTCCTCTTACAGATGAGGAAACTGAAGTTCAGAAATGTTAAGTGATCTACAGGTAGTAAACTTACAGTAAAGTGATCTACAGGTAGTAAATGGTACACCTGGGATTTGGATCTGACTCTGCTGTACATGGAATTGAATGGAAGTCGATCCCCTCACACCATTATTAAAATGGGACAAAGGGTTCTAGAGGTTTTTTTTTTTTTAAAGTGGAGCACGGTCAAGGAAAGATTGCTGGATTTACAGTTTAAGGACCTGGGATTAAATCCCAGCTTTGCTACTTACTACTTATGTGGTAAGTTACTTTCTCTCTTTATGTCCCAGCTTATTCATATGAAAAATAAGGGGTTTGGACTAGATGATTTAAATTTCCTTCCCATTTTAAATCTGTGATCCTCTGAACCACATACTTGTCTATATAGGCAGGGTTAAAAATATCAGATAACTTCTGGCTTTGTAAATTTGTACTATTTGTATGTAGGTCATGTGGCAGAATCATTAAGGAGAATATAGCACACCATTGCTCCCTCCTTTCTCCTACATTTTCAAAGTGTTCTGAATCTCGGTTCTCCCTATAGGTCACCCAAGCAAATGCCAGCTTACCCAATGGGGATGTCCTACTCAATGGCAGGAGGTCAATAAAATGTAACTAGACCTACCATGATAAATCATTTCATTTCACTGGGCCTCTGTTTTCTCAGTTATAAAATGAAAAGATTAAGCTTGATTACCTCTGTGATCATTTGCTGTTCCGAATCTAAGAATCTAGCAATATCTAGATAATTATATAGACATTTAATAGCAGTTGTGATTTATTTCAAATACCAGTAGATGGTGCTGTTGCCTATTTGTCACTTGACCAGTGGGAGCCTGGTTCCAGATGGTGCTGGAAATTTACACTGGGGACCAGTAATGGATGACTGTGGAGTCCTGGTTCAATAGAGTATCACAGGGCCATGAAGCAGATTGTACCTGTGATGAGTCAGAGAGGGCGGTTAGAGCACCTGGTAACTGCAAAGCATTCAAAGTATCTCAAAGGAGTAAGTGGATGGTGCCATTAGTCTGGTGGTATAAAAGGATTTCTGCATTGAACAGCGCTGTTAAAAGTTTGATCACATCTGTCCAGCATTAACCAACCTGCTTATAAAAGGACATGGCCAAGACTGAATTGATCAAAGAAATCACCACAAAACCTCCTGGAAAGCAAAGAAAAGGAGACTTTCATAAGTGTCTCTGGATAACATGCCTATTTTTCACCTTTTAGGAACTGACCTATAGCAGGAATATTTAACTGACCCTCCCTCTTTTTGTTTAATGCAAACACATCTTAGAAACTGCCTCCTGAATGAGGCCTTTCTGATCTTCCCAATCACTATTTGACTTGTCGCTGCTGCCCAAAGATCCCTGGATTTTGTTGTCTGTACTGGTTGAGTCACCAGGACCCTCAACTTACCTTAGAGATGAACTCTTCTTTATGAGTTTTCTCTTTAATAGAATTTGATTTCTTGGAGGCAGTGACTGCCTCACTATCTGATGCATGGAGGGATATATAACTATATGCACATACATATGTATGTATATGTATTTATACACAGATATGTATATATACATGTATACCCATTTTCACATAAACATATGTCTATATCTATATATCCCTCTATACCTATACATAGATAATTTATTTAGGCTATGTTTTAAAAAAAATTATTTTAGACAAATACTAGAACTTAAACAAATAAGAAAAGAAAAAAGAAATATGAACTTAAATATAAACTAAGAAAAGAAAAAACATAATTTGCACAGAGGAACATAGAGTATTCAGAAAATATAGCAAAGCTTATAATTTTTTTTCTTTTAGATTTACCTATTTATTTTTAGTTTACAACATTCAGTTCCACAAGCTTTTGAGTTCCAAATTTTCTCCTCCTCCTTCTCCTCCCCTCTCCCACTCTCCCCAAGATGGCACACAATTTGACATAGGCTCTACATATACATTCACATTAAACATATTTTCACATTAGTCATATTGCAAAGAAGAATTATAGCCAATGGAATGAACCATAAGAAAGAAGAAACAAAACAAAAAAAAAGAGAGTGAATAGTTTGCTTCAATCTGCATTCAGGCTCTGTAATTCTTTCTTTGGATGTGGATAGCATTTTCCATCATGAGTCTTTTGGAGTTGTCTTAGAACCTTGCATTGCTGAGAAGAGCCCAGTCTATCAAAGTCAATCATCACACAGTGTGTCTATAACTGTGTACAACATTCTCTTGATTCTGTTTCCCTTACTCAGTATCAGTTCATATAAGTCTTTCCAGGTTTTTCTGAAATCCACCTGCTCATCATTTCTTACAGTACAATAATATTCCATCACATTCATATACCACAACTTGTTCAGCCATTCCCCAATTGATGGGAATCCCCTTAATTTCCAATTCTTTGCCACCACAGAAAGAGCTGCTATAAATATTTTTGTACATGTGGGTCCTTTTCCCATTCGTATGATCTCTTTGCAGTATGGCCTTAGAAGTGGTATTGCTGGGTCAAAGGGTATGCTCATTTTTATGGTCCTTTGGGCATAGTTCCAAATTGTTCTCCAGAATGGTTGGATCAGTTCACAACTCCTCCAACAATGTATTAGTGAATAACTTATCATTTTAAGAAAGCCTGTATATTAAGTACTGTGATACGTTGAAAGCTGTCCATCTTTTCTTTGTTTCCTTATAAGTTTTCTTTTGTTCTCTGCTCTACACTTTTTATTTTGTTCTTTTTTCCCCTTCCTCCCCCCTGCCTACCACACCAAGGCTACAATTGAGCATGGATATATGTATAAATATATATATATATATATGTGTACATGTATACATATACATATATACGCACACACATATGGAGAGAGAGGTATTGATATATACATACACACACATATATACATATACATACATATATATTATTAAGGCTATGTGCCAGACACTATGCTAAGCATTAGTAATAAAAATATATAATAGTGACTACTCTGGCTGTCACTGCTTGAAGGCCAAGTATGCTATATTTCACCCCTCCCTCAGGGTTCTCTAGTACTCTTGAAGGGATTCGGATATATCCAGTCTCTTTATAGTTGGCTCCAACTTCCACCAATGGAGTTCCTCAAATTTTAGGAGTCTCTTGTACCCTAGTTCCATTTAACTGTCTAACCATTTAATCTACTTATCCATCAGATTAGCTTTAGAAAAAGAATATTTACTTCAAAGATATAGCAAGAGTGAACATACAAACATTCCCCATACACCTGGTATCTAATCTCCCCTTGTACCTCCTCAGTCTCTGGGGAGAGAAAGGAGATTAGTTAACAGCTTATCTCTTTTCCTACATAGAACAGTCTCACCAGATTCTAAGTTCAAAGCTTCTCCTTGGGCTCTAGTCTCAGGCATCCTTACTGAGCTGGCTTTAACATCTGGCCTGGAATCTTGGTCTCAAGGTTGCCATTACTCAATTCTGGGTATAGTGAGGAGGACAAATGAAACAGAGGAAAACAAGCTCCGAGTCTGTTTCATGGGGTCATGGGGTACCTCTGAACTGAAGTGAAAGACTTAGATCCTTAGTCTCACACACACACACACATACACACACACACACAGACACGCTTCAGTGGCATTCTTTAGTACAGTGTTAATTAATTGCTAATGACTACAAAAGCCTTTCCAAAAGGCCAGTGCTGTGTCAATGTTGACGTAACTATATTAAAAATGAATCTGACGGACTGAAACTTCTGTTCTTCTATATCACAGCCATTTGAAGCAGATGGCTAAAAAGGGGTGTCATTTGAGGTAAAATTTTCCCCAAATGTGTAGTAATAATATTAATAATAACAGCTTGTGTTTTTGTAGGGCTTAAAGGTTCCCAGTCATTTTCCTTATAACCTTGTGAAGCAGGTGACGCAAGATATTAATCTCCTTTTAACAGATGAGGAGACCAAAACTTAGAGAGATCAAGTGATTCATCCAAAGTCACAGAGGAAATTGTCAGAAGCAGGATTTGGATATGTTTTCTGACCTCCAGGGTGGTATTCTGTCTGCTTTGCTACCCAACTACCTCTAGCTCATGATGTATCAGGTAATATAAATAGAAATGAAGGACAAAATATTAAATTGAGAAATACCAGGATAGATATAGAAAGATCTGATGGTCATAGTGGACCATAGGGTCCTGGGATTTAGAGACTGAAAAGACATTAGAAATAACATAATTTAACTCCCAGAGACAGAGCATAGTTGAATGAGTCAGGCAGGAAAACTGTACATACATACACATGTATACATGCATATATACAAACTATGTACACACACACCTATGTAGTATACAATGTATATAAACTAACTTCTTTGAGCATATCAAATGGCATAAATGGGAAATAAACTATACAATCTTCTTATCATGCTCAGCATTTTTCAGGCCTTTGTTTTATTATTTGTCCTATTTTTATATTCGTAATTTTTTCAGAAATATGCAGAAATGGGATCAGGTCTCAGAGAAACAAAATAGAAATAATCTGATGAACTCAACTCAACAAATATTTATGTTATTCTTCAGTTTGCGTGAGAAAGGCACTGGATTTACAAAGACAAAAAGGAAGCAGCCCCTGCCCTCAAGAAGCTTCTGTTCTACCATAGCATTCAATTATTCCAAATGCTATTATTATGGAAGTTGCTCATTTGCTAATTAAAAATTTTTTCTATGTCTGACAGAATAATTGTTAGCATTTATGTAATGCTTTAAGGTTTACAGAACAAGTGTTATCTCATTTGATCACTATAATCCTGGTATTTAACTGATATTATTATCCCCATTTTGCAGTTGGGGAAACAGGCAGACGGTGGTCAAGAGACTTGCCAGGGTCAAACAGCTGTTAAGTGTCTGAGGTGGGTCTTCTAGACTGCTAGTCCAGCACTCTATCCACTGCACTATAAAGGAAGTTCAAAATTAGGCATAAGGAAGAATTCATTGGTGGGTGTGTATGTGTGTGTATGTGTGTGTGTGTGTGAAGAAAGAGTTGTAAACATTGAAGCAATGTAGAAAGATAAATTATTATTGTAAAGGGATATGGAGGAAGTGTACAAAGCTTGGAATTAGCAGTCCTGGGTTTATATCTTAGCTCTGTGACCCAGCTATGGAAGCAAAGACAAGTCTCTTAACCTCTCTGAGACTCAGTTTCCTCATCTGTAAAGTGGAGATAGTAATTCTAGTTCTACTTATTTCCACATTGCCCTCAAGATCAAATGTAAAACCCCTCTTTGGCTTTCTAAGCCCTTCATAAGTTGATCCCTTCCTACCTTTCTAGGCTCCTTACTCCATATACCCATTATCCAGTGACATTGGTCTCCTCGTTCGTTGTTCTTTGAACTAGACCCTCCATCTCTGGACAATGGGCATTTTCACTTGCTATCTCCCATGCCTAGAATTCTCTCCCTCCTCATCTTCATCTCCTGGACTCCCTGACTTCCTTCAAGTCTCAGCCAAAATCCTACCTTCTGAATCTGCTTTTCCCAATCTCCATTGAATGCCTTCTCTCTTTGATCTCCAATTTCTCATGGATATATTTTTGTATGTTCTTATTGAGTTGTTTTAGTCATGTCTGACTCTTCATGACTCCATTTCAAAGTTTTCTTGACAAAGATACTGGAGTGGTTTGCCATTTCCTTTTCCAACTCATTTTACAGATGATGAAATTGAGGCCAACAGGGTTAAATGATTTGTCCAGGGTCACACAACTAAGAAGTGTCTGAGGCTGAATTTAAACTCTGGAAGAAGAGTCTTCTTGATTCTAGGCACAATGCTCTATCCACTGCACCACCTAGCCACCTTATATCTTGTATACAAGCAAGTGATTTGTGTGTTGTTTCCCCATTAGACTGTGAGCTTCTTGAGAGCGAGAATTGCTTTTTGCCTTTCTTTGAATCCTCGATGCTTAGCCCAGTGCTTTGTACGTAGTAAATGCCTTGTTAACTAACTGGGCTTTTCTCTGAGGGAAGATTTTCCTAAACCTTGATGTGTTCTAGAAATTTAAGTGATTATTGATTTCCTGACAGTAATGACACTTGATCATAGGACTGAGAGAAACTCAGAAAGGAAAATGTGATATGTTGGATTCACAACAGCTCAGCAATGTCACTGAGTTGTGCAGTGGGGACCTCAAAGTCCAGATCCCAATCCAGAAAATGAAATCAACTGATTATTATTATTATTGTTTTTTGGTTCCTCCTCAATTCACCCAATCTTGTGAGTTTTCCTTAGGTAATTTCTTTCTTATAAGCATGAGCCAGAAAGCATCTTATGTTTAATTCATCTATTTATTTATTCATCTATTTATTTATTCATTCATTTACTTATTTATTATTTTTAGTTTTCAGCATTGATTTTCACAAGAGTTTGAATTACAAATTTTCTCCCCATTTCTACCCTCCCCCACTCCAAGATGGCATATATTCTTATTGCCCCACACCCCAGTCTTCCCTCCCTTCTGTCACCCCACTCCCCCTCATCCGCCTTTCTCTTACTTTCTTGTAGGGCAGGATAGATTTCTATGCCCCATTGCCTGTATATCTTATTTCTTAGTTGCATGCAAAACCTTTTTTTTGAACATCTGCTTTTAAAACTTTGAGTTCCAAAATTTTGCTCCTTCCTATCGTATCCCCCTTTATTAAATTTTCTCCCTTGACCTCAACCCTTTCTGAAAGTTTTTGCTTTTGATTACCTCCTCCCCCTATCTGCCCTCCCTTCTATTATCCTCCCTTTTTTATCTCCTTCCTCCTTCTTTCCTGTGGGGCAAGATACCCAATTGAGTGTGTATGTTATTCTATCCTCAAGTCAAATCCAATGAGAGCCAGATTCACTCAATCCCCCTCACCTGCTCCCTCTTCCCTTTCTACAGAGCTGCTTTTTCTCGCCACTTTTATGCGAGATAATTTAACCCATCCTCTCTCTCCCTTTCTCCCTCTCTCAATATATTTGTCTCTCATCCCTTAATTTGATTTTATTTATTTAGATATCATCCCTTCATATTCAACTCACCCCGTGCCCTCTGTCTATATATATGTATATTCTCTTCAACTACTCTAATACTGAGAAAGGTCTCATGAATTACACACATCATCTTTCCATGTAGGAATGTAAACATAACAGTTCAACTATAGCAAGTCCCTTATGATTTCTCTTTCTTGTTTACCTTTTCATGCTTCTCTTGATTCTTGTGTTTGAAAGTCAAATTTTCTATTCAACTCTGGTCTTTTCACTGAGAAAGC
>CM053626.1:281426805-281602824 GCA_028646595.1 Phalanger gymnotis | reverse complement strand
TAGTCTATTTTTTTTAAGGTGTTATTTTCTTCAGTATTTTTTTGGGTGTCCTTTAACAAGTCATTGACTTGTTTTTCATGGTTTTCTTGCATCCTTCTCATTTCTCTTCCCAATTTTTCCTCTACTTCTCTAACTTGCTTTTCCAAATCCTTTTTGAGCTCTTCCATGGCCTGAGACCAGTTCATGTTTTTCTTGGAGGCTTTTGTTGTAGGCTGTTTGCCTTTGTTGACTTCTTCTGGCTATATGTTTTGGCCTTCTTTGTTACCAAAGAAAGATTCTAGAGTCTAAGTCTGCATATTTTTTTTGCTGCCTGGCCATGTTCCCAGCCAACTACTTGATCTTTGAGCTTTTTGTCAGGGTAGGACTACTTGTAGAGTAGAGTGCTTTGTCCCAAGATTTAGGAGCTGTGCTCCTCTTCCCCTAAGAACTGCCAACCAGGATTGTGACCCAGATCCAAGCAGGGCAAAGCAAGCCCTGCACTCCCACTGTGGTCTGCCACTTGATTCCTTCCACAGTGTGAGCTAGCGACTCGAAGCAGCTGATGCTGGAGCTCTGGAAGTAGCCACAGTAGCTTCCTGCTGCAGTTATCATCACTGCTGCACCACCTTTGCCACCCCCAGGGCTGGGGCTAGACTGCTTTCTAACCAGATCTAGCAGTTTTCCCACTAACCTGATCTGTGGTCTTTGGCATTTGTGGGTTGAGAAGTCTGGTAACTGCCACAACTCAATGATTCAGTGCCCTAAGGCCTTCTCTAGATTGACTCCTGGTCTGGTCTGCCCCAGTGCAGCCTATGCAGGGCTGTGCTCTGCTCCCAGCACCATGCGATAGACCCTTCCCAGTGACCATCCAGGCTCTCCTGGGCTGGAGATCTGCTTCCCTCTTCTATTTCGTGGTTTCTGTGGCTCTAGAATTTGTTCAGAGCCATTTTTTTTCACAGGGGTTTGGAGGGATTAGTGGAGAGCTTAAGCAAGTTCCTGCTTTCCAGCCGCCATCTTGGCTCTGCCCCCTGGGACTCAAGAAAAGATATTTCATTACCATCTGCTTCAATCCTCTACCCTAAGAACCATGGGACCTGAACTGCAGCTGAAACCTTCCATGTGTTGTCTCCACCATTAGACTGTGAACTTCCTGAGAGCAAGGACTGTCTTTCTATTTGTATCCCAAGAACATAGAACAGAGTATGCTCTTAATAAAGAGCATCACTAGCTACACCATATCATCTCCATCCATCCATCCATCCATCCATCCATCCATCCACGATCCTTTAAGCCTTAGGCTTCCCTCAGAATAGTGAATAGATAGTCAGGTATGGAGCATGTCCGGGGAGGGCTCTTCTCACCTGATTTCCAAGATACCCAACTAGGGCTGGCTTGACAAGTCAGTGGAGGATCAAAAATATCAACTCTACTACCTGTATTAACAAAGAAAAAGTAGCTAGCATTTATGTCGGGCACTATGCTAAGCACTTTAGGAAGATTTTTCTCATTTGATCCTTATAACAACCTTGGGAGGTAGGTGCTCTTGTTACCCTCATTTTATACTTGAGGAAACTGAGACAAAAAGAGGTTAATTGACTTGCTCAGGGTCAGCTGGTAAGTGTCTGAGGGTCATATTAGAACTCAGGTCTTTCTGACTCTAGATTTACTTCTCCAGCTAGATGCCTGAGCTAGTTTGAGTTTGTGACACCTTTAAAATTCAGACATTTTTAGGAGTCAAAACTTTAACTGTTAACCTCTCAAAGCTTAAAATTTCTCCAGCATTTGGCGGTGCTTAGTTCTGAATTAATGAATGAAAAAGCATTAAGTTCTTTCTCCATGCCAGGTACTAAAGATATGAATATAAGAGACACCTCCTGCTTTCAAGGGTCTCAAATTTTAATCTGGAAGGATCCACATATAGGAGGGTTCAGCTGCAGGTCAGATAGAAACACCAAGTTGGTATTAAAGGTGTGCTTGTGAGGTGGATCCCAGGGTTGGGAAGACTTAGGGCATAGCTTGGGATGCTATGCAGTTGGGATGGCAGAAGAAGAAAAGAAGCACTGATAGAGGAGGTGGGAGTATACAAAAGACAAAGGTCACCTGGTTTATGGTGTTTTTAGTGGACCCGATTCTGGCTTCACCACTCAAAATCATATTTCATGACGTCCTCAACACATAGGCTGTCAATTGCCTTCTCCTTCTGTGGAGCTGCTGTCAGTTTTGGAGCAAGGAAGTGGCACAAAGAAAATGCCTTTTAACATTTAATCTAGCAAATGTGTCAAAGATGGAATGAATAGGGTTGAGATTGAAAGTGGTGAGATCAGCTGAGGGGCCATTTCAATCACAAAGATGGAAAAGGATGAGAGATTGGACTATGAAGCTTGGGTTAGGAATAGAGAGACACTGGAGGCTCTAAAAATCATTATGAAAAATGAATCGATAAGGCATCAGTTCAATTCAGTTCAGTTCCACAAATCTTCATCAGGCTCTTATGGTACTGTGGAAGATAGGAAGATGAACGTCACTATCCACAATGAACTTGCAGTCTAGTACGAGAGATAAGACAGGAACATAAATAAATATAGTCCAAGGTAGGATCTGATAAATGCTATGAGAGAAATTGAGGCAAAATACTTTGGGAGCACAGAAAAAGAAAAATCACTTCGGGGAGGGAAGCTTCACAAAGGAAGAGGCATTTGAAATGGGTCTCAGAAGATGGGAAGAATTTTGATATTGAGATGGGAAGAAAGTCAGGAAGACTTGACATTCCTTGGACAAATCATTTAATTTCTCAGTGCCCTGGACCACTCCCTGAGATTGCTACACTGGAAGTTTCTCACCTGGAATTCACAGGTTTGGTTAAAATTTTCTTTCGGGGTGGGGGGTGGAGATGGAGGCAAAATATGGAGAATATTCCAGGGAAAAGAAACTAGGTGAACAGTGTATTCTGGGAATAGAAGTTATGCCCAGCTTGCCTTGAGCATAGGGGGCTTGGGGAGGTGGAATGTAATCAGAGGAGACCTGGAAGTGAATCCTACATCTTAGACTAGCTGTGGGACCAGGGTCAAACCAATTAACTCTAGGAATGTCAATTTCCTCATCTATGATATGTGGATAATAATACCTAGAGGTAACTAGTTCAGAGGGTTGTTGTAAAATAGTGACATCAAGTGCTTTGCTAATCTTTAAGTGCTATAAGAGATCCCAGTTATTATTATGACTGAATGGGAGACAAACTAAATTGGGGTCATCTTAGTGGGCTCTAGTTAGCTAGATCGGAGCCAGATAATAAAAAACTTGGAATTTGGAATTAAATTTGTAGCTGCTGAGGAGCCAGAGAAGGCTTTTGAGCAGAAGAGTGATGAGGAAGATTGGATACAGGACAGCAACTGGATACTTAAGGCATACTTAAGAATACCTAACTAAGTAAGGCTATACCAATAAAAACCTAGGCAGCTAGGGGGCACAGTAGATAATGAACTGGGCTTGTAGTCAGAAAGACTAACCTTCCTGAGTTTTCAGATCTGGCCTCAGACACTTCATAGCTATGTGACCCTGGGCAAATCACTTAACCCTGTTTGCCTCAGTTTCCTCATCTGTAAAATGAGCTGGAAAAGGAAATGGCAAACCACTCTAGTATCTTTGCCAAGAGAACCCCCAAAGGGGCCATGAAGTGTTGGACGTGACTGGAACGATTCAACAAAAAGAAAGAAAAATAAAAATTGATTATTTGAATCCAACTATGTGTGAGACTAGAGTGATGAAACGTTTGGAGAAAATACAGGAAAGAACAAAATAGAATACAATTTTTGAATAGGAGGGATCTAGAATAGACTCTTGACAGAAATTCTGGAACACTCATCATTCTGGATGGTTTATTGTTCAGTCCAGCTTGGAGGCAAGAGAATGAGCTGGAGGAGATGTACAGACGCCTATCCACTGCTTATCCATGATATGAAAATGAACCACCAGAGGGTGCTCCTACCCCAAGAGAAAATTGGCCATCTGTCACTCTTCTTTTAGCTGCTGGGTTTTGCTTATGTGTGACATCTCAGGGGCTGGTCCTTGAAGGCTACTGTAGCAATTATCCAGACCTCAAGGAAGCTGACAGCTGCAAAGGGCAGTACTAACACAGCCCACTCTCGTCCTCATTTCTCATTCAAAGGACTATAGGAAATTGATTCCTAGGATAGTTTCCCCTGTCTCCTATGGGAGTCCAATGGCCTCATTTTACAGACAAGGAAATCCATGGGTGGCATTTCCTGTTCCCTGGAATTGCTCCCAAGCCACACATATGTATATTTATATATATCTCTGTCATTAAACTGTAAGATTCTGAAAGGCAGGGATTGTCTTTGCTGTTCTTTGTATCCCTAGAGCTTAGCACAGAACCTGGCACATAGTACATACATAAGAGTTGCTAGTTGACTGGCTGATATATGTCAAGAGAAGGGAGGCTGGATGGTCAGTAAGGGCGGTTGATCTATGAAAGATAGAAGAAGCTTTGTCATGGTGTAAGGAAGAGTGGTGTTGGATTTGGGACAGACCTGCCTTTGACACACACTAGCCATATGACCCAGGGCAAGTCTCTTAATTTCTCCAGCCTCAGTTTTCTTATCTGTAAAATGGGGATAAGAATAACACTGGTGTCTACTTCAAAGGATTGTTTTAAGGCCGAAATAAAATATTGTATTAAAGTGCTTTGTTAAACTTGAAAGCTCACATAAATGTCAGCTAATATAAGTTACAAAGCAAATTTGCCTTCCTTGATCCAAAGAGTATTTGCAAGCCCTGAGGGAAGAATCTGACAAGCTTAAAGACTTAATTAGTTTAGTTTAGTTCTCAAAACCTTGGGCTTTACTCACATTTTGATTTAACCAAGGCAAGGGGAAACTCTCCTTGGAACAGATTTCCAAGGTTATCATTGGGTAAAATAATGACGCAGGAGGCCTTAAATTCCTGGTTTGATGGACTCTTTTTCTGTTTTCCCGCTTACCTACAACACCCAGTAAACTCCTATTCTATTCTCCTTAGAGGAAAACACACACACACACACACACACACACACACACACACACACACACACACACACACAAAACCAAACAAACCAAACATGCTTTGAGGAAAGTCTCTGAAATATATTCACATGCTAATAGAGGGGTAGTTAATAATAGTTTTAAGGATGATCTAGAAGCAATGAAGTTTACAACATTCAGCTTCTCATGAGCTTGATAAATGCTTACTGACTAGCTGACTGACATCTGGAGGATTTTACAGACACCTAGTCAGGCTTTACACATAGGGTAGATAGGCTTCAGCCTACACGGGATGATTTGAGACAGCACTGGACAGGTCTGCCAGTCCTCAAATATCCTCCACATTCCCTGCCATTCTGCCAACCTAGGCTTTTGGGGCTTCAGTAATATCTATTAAAATGCAAAAGCTCTACTTTATTAACACCTTAATTATGAGTTAAAACCTTAGGAGAGGTTAGGAGGATAGGTACCTTTAAAAATTTTTAAGTTTTATTGATTTTTTTTTTTGTTTTTTATATCACTTTTGTGTACAAATAGATACCTTCTTCCTTTCCCATCCCGGGGCCAATCCTTATAACAAAGATGTGCTTGAGAGAGAGAGGGGGGGGGGAGGGGAAACAGAGAGAGAGAGAGAGAGAGAGAGAGAGAGAGAGAGAGAGAGAGAGAGCAGTTCTCAAAGCCAAAAAGCAAATCAATAAAGTCTGAGGGTGAATTCACCATTCAATACATAGTTCCCTCCTCTGAGAAATAAGGAGGGAGGTGAATTTTCTTAACTCTTCTCTAGGGCCAAGTTTGGTCATTATAAGCATAGTTTTCAGTTTTACCTTTTTTGGTCATTTCTGTTTTCTTTGTTATTATGTAGATTTTTTTTTGTGGGTTTGCTTACTTTGCTCTACATCAAGTACATGTTCCCATGCTTCTCTGAATTCTTCATATTTACAGCATCTTACGACAAAATAATTTTCCATTGCGTTCATGTATCACAATTTGTTTAGCCATTCCTTGATCAAATGGCATCTTTTCTGTTATTAGACCTGAGCTGTAGCCTGTATTTTGGGATATATTTATATCCACCCATCCATCCATCCATCCATCCATCCATCCATCCATCCATCCATCCATCCATCCATCCATCTATCTATCTATCTATCTATCTATCTATCTATCTATCTATCTATCTATCTATCTATCTATCTATCTATCTATTCTTTCCATTGACTTCTTTGGGGGATATCCCTAGGAATATAATCTCTGGGTCAAAGAGGACAGAAATTTTAGTAACTTTCAAAAAATAGCACCACTATAATCCAAATCTGTTTTCCAGCATAGTTGCATCAACTCACAGTTCCACCAACAGTGTGTTAGTCCACTTGACTTTTTGCCTGCCTCCAACATTGATTATCTCTGTCTTTTGTCGCGTCTTTGCCAATATTCTAGTATGAGGTGAAGTTTCAGAGTTATTTCAGCATGCATTTCTTTTATCATTAGTGGTATGAAACAATCTTTCTTACAGTTTTTAATAGTATGCAATTCTTTTGAAAACTGTTCATATCTTTTTATCATAACCACTGTGCAGAGATTCAAATTCTGTATGATCTGTGCTAATTCTCTTTGTGCCATGGTTAAGATGCCCTTATCAGGGCTTTTTATCCTTGTTCAGTCATTTTTAGTCATGTCTGCCTCTGTGATCCCATTTGGGGTTTTATTGGCAAAGACACCAGAGTGGTTTGCCATTTCCTTCTCTAGCTCATTTTACAGATAAGGATACCAAGTTGAACAACTAATAAGTGCCTGAGGCTGGATTTTGAATTCAGGTCCTCCTTCCACCAGGGCCAGCCCTCTATCCACTCTGCCACCTAGCTACCCTTTATCAGAGATCTATAATGCAAAGTTGTTTTTTACTTTCCAACTGACACTTTCGCTTTTATCCTAGTTTCAGTGACTTTGTTAGAACAAAGGCTTTTCAGTTTCATGTAATCTAAATAATATACCCCTTATGACTACCTATATCCCTTGTTTGGTAAAGAATTTTCCTCCAGTCATGACTTGTGAGAGGTATCTGACTTTGTTCTCTTTAAAAATAAATTTTAATGGTTTGATTTTTAACATTTTAGACATATACCCATTTATGTTCATATGGTATAAGATGTTGATCTAAATTGATTTCTGCCAAACTACTTTGCAGTATTCCCAGCAGTTCAAAAGGAGCATGGCATCGTGTATTTAGAGCTGGAAAGGACCTCAGAGGTTATTAAGTACAATGTTACCATTTTATAGATGGGGAAACTGAGGCCTAGAGAAGTTAAGTGACTTGTCCAGGGTTACACAGAAAGCAAGGGGCTTAGGTAGGTTTTGAATCCAAGTCTTTCTGACTCCAAATCTGAATTCTATCCACTACACCACATTACCACTATTGATTTTGGGAAATTCTTCCTCAAGTCATTTCTGTTCTTGTGTTTACGAAATACTGACTATTGAGTTGTTTCTGATTCTTCCTTATCTAATTTTAGCCAGCTGATCTGATTTTCTATTTTTTTTTAACCAATACCATATAGAATGGGTGTTTACCACTTTGTAATATAATTTGAAGTTGGTAACTACTATTCTTCGGAAGGGGGCCTTTTGTTTTTAGTTAGGGGCTATGGAGTTTGTAAATTCTAAGAGAGAAAAAACAGGCCCTTGTGGGGGAGATTTGGGAGATTCCCCCAAAAGGGAATTCATTTACTATTTATTTTGCCTGGATGACAGCTCATGTTTCTCCTGATAGGTACCCAAAGGTCATGGGCACATCTATAGTTCTGTCAGGGGGTTCCCAGTGAAGTAACTCTGAGTATAGGGCCAGAATCTCCCATTGCATCCCGGGCCATCTCCAGTCCTGGTGAATATCAGACCCAGGTGGCTCTGGAGGAGAAAGTGAGGCTGGCAACCTTGCACAGCCCTTCCTCACTCAAATCAAAGTCAATTGCAAGTTATGTCATCCTTCCCCTGATGTCATGTTCCTCTTCTAAAACAAAGGACAAACACAACCTGTGAGTAGTCTGAGTTGCCTGAATGGAGACCCAGCCAACTGGGTAACTCAGCTCCACCTCTTTCTCTCCTTCTTTCTAAAGGAGGGTAAATTCTGATGTCTGGAAGCTCCCCAGTTAACTTGGGTTTACTGGCTAGATTCCTGCCTTCCTGTCTTTCTTTCCCTCTTTCCTTTTTTCTTTCTTTCCTTCTTTCTTTCTGAATTTCCTTCTTTCTCTCTCTTTCTTTCTTTTTCTTTCTCTTTTCTTTGTTTCTTTCTTTCTTCCTTCCTTTCTTTCTTTCTTTCTTTCTTTCTTTCTTTCTTTCTTTCTTTCTTTCTTTCTTTCCTTCCTTCCTTCCTTCCTTCCTTCCTTCCTTCCTTCCTTCCTTCCTTCCTTCCTTCCTTCCTTCCTTCCTTCCTTCCTCCCTCCCTCCCTCCCTCCCTCCTATTTCACTCTGAAGGTCATAGATCAGACTACAATAGGTCCCTACCCAAACTCTTCTTAATAGCTATATTTTGGGCCCTCCTGGCTCAGAGTGAATATCTGTGGTACCTGTTTCTCTTCTGAGTAGCAACTCTGAGGATCTTCCCCTGCCAGTTTGCTTTTTTTCCTTTTTTCTAAAGGGGCTGTCCCTTGACTCACTTCTTAAAAAAGGCCTATTCAATGAATGGGTGTTACCTCACTCAAAGTGAGAACTGGAAAAGGCCTTAATCTAAAAGGGCCAGGGTCTCTTATTGTATCCTGGGCCACCATTCCAGTCTCCATCTCTGCTCCTGCTTACTGCTGATATGACCTTGGATCAGTCATTTATCTTACTGAGTTTCAATTATTTCATCTGAAAAATGACAGATGAATGGATAGCCTTGGGAAGTTGTGAGTACCCCATTACTCAGGGTCTTCAAATGGACGACCACATGCCAGAGATGATAGAATAAGAAGATCATAGAGGCAGAAGGGATCTCAGAGACCACCTAGTCCAGCCTCCTCGTTACACAGATAAGGAAACAAAAGGGAAGTGAATATCGTGCAGAGGGATGTCTGTTCACATACAAATAGGACTGGATTCCCTTCTTAATTCTAGTGCCTTCTCCCTGTTGATTATTTCCCATTTATCCTGCAAAAAGTTTGTTTGTACACATATGTTTGCTTATTGTCTCCTTCATTAGGTTGTGAGCACCTTTAAGGCAGGGACTCTCTTCTGCCTCTTTTTGTATCCCTAGTGCTTAGCAAAGTGCCTGGCACATAGTAAACATAAATGAATGTTTATTGACTGACTGACTGACTAGATGAATTCTGATGTCTCCTCCAAATCTGGGATTCTGTGACTATTTACATGTCTTTCCTGGGTGGGAGGATTACTGTGTAAAAAATCTTGCAATTATGAAGTGCTATATAAATGTGTTGTTATTGTTTTCACAGGAATGTTTCAAATAGGGACCCACCTCCCCTGCCATATCATTCTTATGCTCCCACCTCCAAAGAGAAAACCAAGAATCTTGCATCTCTAAACAAAGGTGATGGGGTGGGAGTTGAGGGAGATTGGGTTCTCCCTTGCTCTTTCGCCAGGCGGCAGAGCAGTGGTTCAACTAGGCTGCCCTTCCTGCCCATTCTCCTTTTAGAAGAATAAATTTAATAAAATGTTTCAATTGGGGGTCATTTTTGTCATGGTTAGCAATTACAATCTCTTGTATTTACAGAGCACCTTCTCTAAAGTGATCATTCAGAGACTTCACAGATGGCATTCCACTCATCCTAATGATACATCTGGGAATTGGAAGAGAGAATGGAGTGGTAGCTAAATGTTTATTGTGCCAGGTTCTTTGGGAGCATGAGCTTCATTCTGAGTATCTTTGGAAGCCCAACTGACTCCTTTTAAAGTACAATTTAGTGCCCCAAGGCAGTCGTTGGCTGAAGAAAGAGTGGTTGAGGGGATGAAGCCTTGCCTCTTGTGACCTTGTATTCTATAAGTGACAGGCCCCTGCCTTTTCTTCTCTGCTCTATCCTTTTTGTCTCCATCCTTCTTCTGTGAGCTAGGATAGGAGTAATAAAGGGCAATACAAATTTATTCTTCTTTTAAAGTAATGATGCTGATGATGCTAATTGCTGGCATTTATGTAGTGTTTTAAGGTTTGCAAGAGCTTTTTATACGTTATCTCATTTGAATTGAGTAAAGAGAATCCCCCAGCTACCTCTATCAAGATTGAAAGCTCTTCCAAGTCAGGGACTTTGTCTTATGTTTTTTGAATATTGATCTACCATTTATTCATATGTCACACAGTGTAAGGCACGTAGTAAATAGTCAACAAATATCTACTGACTCATTGGTTGAAGGTCACCCACTAAATCTGTGACTGATTTCCAGTCTATTACCCAATCCATCTAATGGCACAAATTGCAAAGGTCAAGAAAAGAATGGGGTATGGGAAGGATTAAAGCAGTGCACATAATTAGTGCATTACTCTTGCTTTCATTTCACTACCCAATAAGAGATTTTGGGCTCTTCTCCAATGGTCAGACAGCCCCCAAACCACACCCAGAGAAAGGCCCCTGGTAGGAAGCTGCTCAGGACCCGTCACTATATAAATCCCCTGAGAAGATCAAAGCAAATAGCAACGTTGTGTCCAATTCCGTCTCCCTTCACCCTTGGAGATCATCCTTCTGATGCAATTTATGGACTGTGATCAGCCCAATACTTGCCACAATATCCTTGCAGGATGGTCTTCACACACTTATTGTTATAGCAACCATCAATAATATTAATAAAATTCTGCCTGGCTGATTCCAATGCACGGGACATGTAAACATAGACAAGAATAGCTACCTCAGATGTTAACATTGAAACAACATAAGCATAACAGTCTGTACAATGGAATGTACTTTTTGAGTTGGAGGCTGGTTCCTGCCTTCTACTCCACCCCAGCAACCACATCTGTCCTTCTTACGACTGGGAGCTGTCATTGACTTCAAAGAGAGCTTCATGCATAGACAAAGGACATTCCTGCCGGTGTCAAAGGACAGGGGCCCACTTAGACCCCAAGAATATGAAAGGAAGGAGACAGCTTGTGAGTTCAAAGTGTTTTGCTCTTCAATTGATATCCAGGTTCCGTATTTGGCACTGGTAATTTACTCACCATGTTCATTGTCAATTTCATTATTACAAATGTTCCATCTAATAAATGCTTTCTGTACATGGTACAACACTGGCTGTTACATGTTCCCAGCTGGTGGTCATTACATGGAAATACCAGTTTGGAAATATCACCCATGGGTGCTTTGTGCTTTGGCCAAACAAAATTTCCTTGGATGATACATGGTTTTCTGGAGGTGTGGACAAATAGTGGCCTCCTCTTTTTCTATTTCTAATGAAGACCAACAAATATGATTGCAGACAAACTAGGAAGTCTTTGCAAAACTAACTGGGGAGGCTTCACTAGAGGTTCATTTCACCAAAGTGATAGCTTGGGAGTTTTACTGAAGGAATTGGCATCATTGAATCATAGAGCTGGAAGCAATGTTAGAAATCATATTGTCCAGTTTACTAATCAAAGAGTTGAAAAGAACTAAGCCAAGGAAAGATCCTTGGGCACTCCTCCATGAAGATACCAGTCTATCCATCAATATTCTTTGGTTGTAGTCAGTCAACCAGTTCTGAACCAAAGTCACAACTATTATCCAGTCCAAATCTATCCTTATTCACAAGTGTATCAAGCCAGATTTTTGTCAAATGACTTTCTGAAGTCCAGAAATCTATTCTTAATCTATTTTAGGTCTAGGAATTGGGTTGAAAAAAGGAATGCAGTTAGTCTAGCATAGTAATGTTCATAACAATTCTTAATAAATCCATGGTGGCTCTCAGTGATTACATCTTTTCTTTATAAGTGCTCACAAACTGTCCCTTCAATGATCTGTTTTAGATTTTACAAGGGGTGCAAGGCAGTTTACTGGTCTATGGAATCAAGAATCCATGTTCTGTCCTTGTTTTTGAAATCAAGATGACCTGTATTCGTTTCTGGTCTTAGAGAATCACTCTTCTTAATCCTTAAATGTCAGTAATAGCTCAGCCAATCACTTCAGCACTGTGGAGTTCATCTAGGTCAGGGGACTTGAACCTGTTTAGGGCAATCATTAGGACAATTAACAGCCCTAATGTACTCTTCTATCTTAGGTCTCTTCACTTTCATTCTGGAAAGCAGCATAATGCTGTGGATAGTGATGAACTTGGAGTCAGGAGACCTGAATTCAAATCCCTACTCTGCAAGTTACTACCTATGTGGCCTTCGGCAAGTCATTTAATTTTTGTGGGTCTCAGTCTCCTCAACTGTAAAATAAATAGGCCAGATGACCTAGAAAGACCCTTCCAGATCTAAATCTATGATAAATTCTGTCCTAACCATTTGTGTCCTCTCCTAAACCTTTCACTTTCATTGACACAATCACTTTATAAATTAATGTTATGAACCAGACTATGCTCTTCATCTTCAATATTTAGGTTTAAAACAATGTTTTACTCTTCAAAGTAATTTCTTGATTTTTTTTCACTTTCCTTGCATGCTTTATCTTTCCTGTCTCCATTTCTTCTTTTTCTCTTTGTTCATTCCATCAGGTAGCTTCTCAGTGCATCAAGCTCCTGAGTAACACTTTACTCACAATGGGGAGCCCCTTTTCTGATATCATCAAGTCTTCTGAGCATTCTATACCTTCAAGGATTCTATTGCTCTCTGTGTGTCTTCATTTGGCTCTGAATTCTTGCCTGGGGGTTCTGTGGGAACTTGATGCAGACCTGCCACACTGTGTGGTAGGCTACAACTTCGCAAGCTCCCTTTCCTTCATGTTTCAATGGCATATGAAGCTGTTGCTTTGTTCCACTGAGATTTCTAAATGTTAAAAAAGATAAAGTCAAATATAATTTCATCTGTAAGATAGCTGACATGTCCTAATAGGATGTCTAAATGGGTAGATATGGCTTTCAGGTGGTAAGGATACATAGCTTTGGAATCTGGACCACCTCTTCAGAGTTTGTCTTGCCAGCGGCTTATAGAGTGCCATCAAGCTGGATTCTCTTTTGTTCCAATCTCTAAGAGGGGCAATAGACTGGAATTACATCTATCTTCCCCCTCAAATACCTCTGGTTATAGGGTACAATTTTAGGGGTTCAGAAGGAAAGTCACTTCCATGGATACTTTGGTAGCCCTTGGCCTCTACCCAGTCAGCTTGACTCCTTCCCATCACATGCTAGTTATAAAAAAGACCAGCCCATTTTGTGAATAGCAAGTAAACAATAAACAGAAAGTAAAGAATTTGTACAGACTAGAAAATGCCAGAAAATACAGAAGAGTCGACGAGCTTTTCTTCTGGGAGTGACATATGATCTCAGCCTAAACCAAGAAAGAAACCTTCATTTCATCTAAGATAAAATTGTCTGTTCTAAATCTCTCAGGAGCTGGAAATCAGGGGCATACAGAAGTTCTAACTTACCCTATACAACTGCAGCTTTCCAATTATTTCTCTTTTTCCTCTCCCTAGAGTATTCCCTGTCCATGAGTCTTTCCTGAAGACTTTCTGGAATTGCTCTTGTACCACCAAAAGCTCTAGTTTTAACTCTGCCCCTTATAAAGGTGCATTCTCTTCACCCTTTAGGAATCATGTCTCCTTCCAGGAATTTGACAGCACATACAACACCTTGGGCTTGGTTGTAACACCAGTTACAAATTAGTTAATTGTTCTCCCAACATCTTGAAATGAGGAGTAGGATTGTGTCCTAGAAAGCATGGAATCAGGAGATAATAGAATCTAGTTCTAGCCCTGGCTACCTACTAGCTGTGTGACCTTGGACTGGTTATTTAATTTGAAGTCTAAACAAGACGTCTGTTAGATACTAGGTGAGGTTTGAAAATTGTACCCTTTCTGTGTTCCTGTTGATGAAAAGTTTGAGACTTCATTGTAATGCATTAGCCTTGGAGAAAAAAAAAGGAGAGAGGGTATCTACAAACATGAGGTTGCTTCCTTTTAGAGAGGACCGGGTACCCATATGGTCCCTTCAGAGACCCTTATAATCCCCTAGAAGAGTGCATTGGTAACTAAGGTGGGGCCAATGAAGGGAGGTCTGATTATATCTTCGCTCCCAAGTATGCCCCAAACTCCTAGCTCCTAGGTCCTAAGCCCATGTGGGTGTGAAACCCCCAGGATCCTGAGGTGAGTTGCTAAGACCAGAGCCAATAGTAAGATCTTAAGTTCTGGTTGCTCAGATGACATTTGATGATGGCTAAAGAGTGCATAAAAAGGGAAGACAGAGCTATTTGCTTAGGGCTCTCACCCTTGGTGGTGTGCTGATGTGGAGACTCTGAGCAGCTGTAGTTAAGAGCCCTCCAGCTTGTAAACCTGAACGTTCAGATTCTGTTACAACTCTGGTAACTATGCATTGAGATTTGAATCAGACAAGGTCTGTCTGTTGATGTTTGTAATTTGTTTGTATTTGCTCTGAAGTTCAGGGTGCTGGCTTTTCCCCCTGGGATAAGTGAATGATATTTGTATGCTGGATTGAAATAAGATTGTTAACCCCTTAACGTTGCTTTCCTTAGTAAAGCAGATCAAAAGAACCGGGGTTTGCAGTGTTCTGTGTGCTGGTTGTTGTTGGTTTTACACAGCCACAGTAGCTGCTAGCTGAATTGTTGAAACAAAGAGGAGGAACCAGTGTCAGATGTTAGGGAATCTGGAACAGGAAGAAGAAAATTGGCACCATGGGGAACCATGCTGGGAAGGACAACCTTGACCTAGCCCTTCTCTAGTTTTGTGAGTAATATTGCTTAGAGGGTTGTTTGACTCCCTAACAAAACTGAGTTTTTGCCTCTTGAGAGAAGGCAGGGTTCCAAAGTTAGTATTAAAGGTTTGGAAGACTACACAGGTCCCTGGTTAAATAAAGACTCAACAGAGGGAAGCACTGCTTGACTCTCTAGCAACACTGGCTTCTTTTCCTTGTGGTTTGTATTCCCATCCAGGGTATTACCATAAATCTAGAAAACAATATAGGTATTTGGTGGAGGTGGGAGCAACCAAAAGGACTTTGTCTTGACATCATAGGCTCAGATGTTAGTCTCTTTTACCCCCTCAGGTAAATAACACTTATTAAGTGTTTGATGTTGTGTTAACTTGAGTATTTCATTGGGAGCTATGGGCCTTTTGAGAGATGTGATCCCCTCAGATGTTTTCAAGTGAAACCATGGCTGGGGGCATGAGCCAAAGAGAATTTATGGAGAAGCCTCTAGAAGCCTTTAGAAGACTAACCTAGTCTATGTAGCACAAAGCTTTGTTTATGGGCCGTGGGTTACAAATATAAATCCTGAAAGTATCCATCAATTTCAACTTCCACTCCCTTTATGGTACATTCTGGCAATGGTTCTATGACTGGCTGTCACAATATCTTTGGTCTGTATTTTTCTGTATATTGTCTGTATTTGTCTGTATTTGGTCTCTATGTGCTAGGTGCTGGAATCTGTAAAATGCCCATAACAGGACCTGACCTGCTTATCTCTCAAAGTTGTTGTTCACTCTCAAAGGGTGAAATAAAATATCTTTGAATAACTTTGTGAAGCATAAAGCATTAAACAAATAAAATGTGTTATTATCTACACATTATCCAACAACTGACTTGATTTTTTCCTTCTTCAGTAAATAGAGTATTTTTCAAAAAACAAAATTAAATTGACTGGCTCTTTTGGCACCAACACTAGCAGGGCTAAAGCCTCCCTTTGGCTTTGGGATCTTGGGTGAGGCTGCTGCTCAGAGTTTAGTCATATACTGCTTGGTGTTATTGCTCAATGTGTGTGTGTGTGTGTGTGTGTGTGTGTGTGTGTGTGTGTGTGTGTGTTGGCTCCCCAACTACATTTGGGCCCATATTTTATAGGTGTAGAATTCTAGAATGTCCATCTCCTATCTGCATGCCCAGCTCCCCTGCTACTCAGATGCCACTTTCTAGTAAAGCCTTTTATGACCCTCTCAGTAGTTCATGCTTTTTCCCTCTTCCAAGTATCTTAGCTTTAGGTAACCCCAGGATTCCTTCTAATACCACCTCCCCATTGGTTTCCTCTAGATCCAAGAATCTCAAAAAGGCAGTTGTTTTTCATGAGCCACCATTTTAAAGGTATCTCCCCAAGATGAACATGTGACACTATAGTAAAATAAAGGACATTGCTTAAAATGGCATGCAAGGGAAGGTGACATGGTGGCTAGAGGGCCAGGCCTAGAATCAGAAAGACCTGAGTTCACATCTGAATTCAGACACTTACCAACTGTGTGACCCTGGCCAAGTCACCTAATCCTGTTTGCCTCTGTTCCCTCATTTGTAAATGATCTGGAGAAGGAAATCACAAGTTACTACAAAGTACTACAAGCTACAATATCTTTGCCAAGAAAACCCCAAAAAGGGTCATGAAGAGGACTGGACTGAAAATGACTACACAACAACAACAACAAAGAAACCACTATTATTGCCCATTTTTTAAGGCTACTACTTCCCATTGCCTCTGGGAACTGGAAACTAGGATTTCATTCCATATTCATTATTCTCAGATGTCCCCGTCTATACCACAATGGGAGAGGGAGAGATACAACCAGTTTCTTTCATTCATGAATCAGTTAGAGAGGCTGATGTTAAAAAGTGGCTCTACTAGACCACTTCTTTTCCCTTTAATCTTCTTGCTAAAGATCCTTCTTTCTTCCTCCCCCTCTCTCTTCCTTCCACTTCTTTTCCCTCTCCCTTTTCTTCTCCTCCTTTTTGTACCAATTATGCCATTCTAGTTTCTAATCTGAATCCACTTAACCAGAATCCATGATGCTGGAACAACATTGTCACTTGCCGAACGCACACTGACCCCCTCGTGAAATACAATTCTCAAAGAGAATATGGTGCTCGTGACCCTTGGATATACTCTATTTTACACATTTATTCATCTGTATACATATTATGGGGCTCTTTCCCCCTACCCCCAGCTCTTTGAGGGTGTGAACTCTGCTTATTGCCTTTATTTGTCCAGCACCTAGTAAAGTACCTGGGATACGGTAGGTGCTTAATAAGTACTTATTAAATTGAACCAAGAACAAGGTTTGTTTGAACAAGAACTCTGTGTAATAGTCTTAACGAAGGTCTAGCAGTTTCTGCTTGGAGACTTCCTATTCAGGCTCCTGTCAGAACAGTGATGGACTCAAGCTACAAGACACATATATGTTTTTGGACATGACAATATAGGAATCTGCTTTGCTTCACTATGCATATTTGGTGCGATGATCTTGTTTCTCAAGTGTGTGTGCATGTATGTGTGTGTGTGTGTGTGCATGCACATGTACTTGGGTACAGAGGAGAGAAAATCAATTTTTGTTAATTAAAAAAAGATGTCTAGTGAAGGGGAACTCATGACCTATGAAATGAGTTAACATTTGCCATCTTAAAGTGCTCTATTTATCTGTCTGTCTATCTATCTATCTATCTATCTATCTATCTATCTATCTATCTATCTATCTGTCTGTCTGTCTGTCTGTCTTTATTATCAATGTTATTATTATTAGCACAACTAATCATTAGAATGAGATATATGTGTATGTGTGTGTGTATACCCACACATATATGTATGTGTATATATATATGTGTATGTGTGTGTATATGTATACACACACATACACATATCCCTTCAACTTCTACACACTGCTCTTAATTCTGTCCTTTGGGGAGAGGACAAGAAAAAATATTCTCTCTTTGATATGACAACCTTTCAAATACTTGAAGACAACTGTTATATGCTCTCCCCTAAATGTTCTATTTTCTAGGGTAAAAATCCCTAGTTTCAGTGGATCTTCCTAAAGTATAGTTTCTGATCATCTCACTACCATCCCAGTTGCCTTCTTATAGACATGTTCTAGTCTGGCAGCATTTTACCTAGAATACAGCACCTGGAACTGAACATAATACTTCAGATTATGACAATAATACCATCACCTCCCTCATTCTGAACTCTGTGCCTGCCTGATTGTAGCCTAAGACTTTTGATCTCCCTGTCAGCCCTTGCTTAGTGTTGAGTCCATGGTAGATACTGTAGGAATAGTTGTTGAATGAATTGTTGATCGCTTCTGGAACTTACCCTTTGGGGCTGTGGAATTGCCTTAAACATGAACACATGCAGAAATACCTCCTAGTCATGTTTAGTGACAACCACAGATTTCCGAGGGCTGGCATTTCACACATACCGAAGGGGTAGGCCAGTGCCTAGTGGTGTGAGTAGTTTGGTTGTGGTTTACACTTTTGTAGTGGTTGTCATCTAGCCTCTCACTAGGATCCAGAGCTCCCTGCCTTGGGGCCCAGCATTCCAGGCATGGTCTATAGTGCTGAGCAGAGTTGCTGGCTCTATAATAACCAGGAACAGGACTTTCAAGCTGCCCACAGAGCATTCCTCTCCCTGAATAGGCTGAGATAGGGGTCTTGGTCATTAGCCTTGGCATCATCCAACGTGTCTCATGGTTTCATTCTTTGAGCATTTTACCACCAGCCCCTTGCAAAGGTCCTAGCTCTGTGGTAATGTGAACTGACTGTGATGTGTTTAACATCTCAAGTTTTTGGCAAAGTGAAGAAATTCCTCAGAGGACGACTGTGGCTCATTGTCAGAGATAATCCTTTCAGGAATTCCATGGCTGGCAAAGGTGGCCTTCAATTTGTGGGCTCTTGTGGTAAACGGGTATTGTTCAGGCTTTCCAATTCAGAGATTTTATTGTAGTTAGCCACACTAATGATAGAGTCTGCATTATTCCATTTTCCAGATAAACAGATTGGTGCCAATGGTCTGCTGTGGTCTGGTTGAGGCGGCATGGGGTATTGTTAATACTTTTTTTTTTTCATTCCCCAGGCACCTTTCAAGTGAGATTGGAAGGTTGGAGACCTTCCAAATCAATGGGATTGAGATCTTTGGAGACCAGTCAATCAATTCAGTAATCAAACTTCCCAGCCCAAAGAAAGTATGTTGGGTACCTCCATGGCACTTTCCATGCTTGTGATTCCACTCTGGATTTCAGAGAAGTAGGAGGGAACTTAAGAGGTTGTTCTATCACCTTCACATCGTAAAAAAAAAAGAGTAGACCAAGGTTTTGGGAGATGCAGAGAATTGACTAAGGCCACTCAACTAATCTGTGGAAAATCTGGGATTAGAACCCAAGCCCTCTCATTCTCAGTACAATGCTTTCCCTCTGCCTTCTTTGCTTTTCTTCTCTCTTCTTAGGACTTAAAGGAACTATTTACTCATCCTCAACTTTTGTACTCTCTTACTGCCTACTTCATGGAATTGGCTCTTTTGTTCCAACTATTTTCTGTTTCTTAGCTAAATCCCAAAGATAATACAACCTCTTTTTATCCAGAATCCAAATAACTAGAAAGTTTATAAAGCCATAGCTCACTCGCATACTTTTTTATATCTGGACTCTATTGTTTTACGAGAAAATGACAACCGGGATATAAATGAATAGAGATTTATCTGAAAAAGTAATTTAGAGAGCTCATGTAGCTTCAACCCATGTGCTAGATGAAGATTTTATCAAGAACCTGGGTTCAAACCTCAGCTCTACCATTTACTATTTTTGTGACCTTATACCACTAACCCTCTCTGACCTAGACTTTCCTCATTTTAAAATAAAGGGGTTGTTCTAGATGATCTCCAAGGCATGCGCTAGCTTTAAATCCATGATCCTCTTCTCCTGTACTCTTTACATTGTAGTCCGTATTTTTATTCAAGGTTCATCTCAGGTATCACTTTCTCTGCAAAATCTTCCTTGTCCCCCTCCGTTGTTAATGTTTGATCCTCCACAAATTACCTCATTATCTAGTTACCTTGGCATTTGTTGTCTCCCTCAGTAGGCTATAAACTCCTTGAGGCTTGGGCATGTCTGATTTTTATCTCTATATCCCCAACTAAGACCAATATGATAAGAAGTATCAAATTGAATTGGTAAGAGAATAATAATCACAATAGCTCTCATGGGTTTACCAGTTAATAGCATTTTCATCCTCCTGAGTTCAAATCTGGCCTCAGACACTTACTAACTGTGTGACCCTGGGCAAGCACTTAACCTTATTTGCCCCAGTTTCCTCCTCTGTAAAATGCACTAGAGAAGGAAATGGAAAACCATTTCAGTATCTTTGCCAAGAAAACCCCAAAATGGGGTCACAAAGAATCAGACATGACTGAAATGACTGAACAACAGCAATACGTGCTAGCACTGTGCCAAGTGGCGGGATACAAAGACAAAAATAAAATAATCTTTGCCTTAAGGAGCTTCCATTCTGTCATTCTATTTATACAGTATTATTGCTGCAAAGCAATTTTAAGAGGAACTAGCATCTTAAAGGAAGGACTTTTTCTCCTTCTTCTCCTTCTTCTTCTTCTTCTTCTTCTTCTTCTTCTTCTTCTATGATTAATCTATTTATTAGTTAAATTAGCAATAACCAATAAATTGAGGTCATTGGTCTCTCTCCATGACCAAAGACCTAGAGTGAGAGTCTCAGGGACCTTTAAATCTAGGTAACATTTTTCTGACAGTATGTCATTAGGGCCTTCTTTGACAAATGAAAGACAATCATAATTGGTGAGCAGGTAGGAAGGGCTTCTTGTAAGAGACTGCACCTAAGCCAAAGGGATTGCCTCTTTTTTATTTTATTTTTTTTAAATTTTCACATTAGTCATATAAAGAAGAATTAGAACCATTGGCAGGAACCACAAGAAAGAAGAAACAAACAAATGAAAAAGAGAACAAGTAGCATGCTTTGATCTGCATTCCAACTCCACAGTCCTTTCTCTGGATGTGGATAGCATTTTCCATCATGAATCTTTTGGAGCTGTCTTAGATCCTTGCATTGCTGAGAAGAGATATGTCTGTCAAAGTTAGTCATCGCGCAGCACTGCTATTCCTGTATACAATGTTCTCCTGGTTCTGCTCACTTCACTCAGCATCAGTTCGTGTAAGTCTTTCCAGGTTTTTCTGAGGTCTGCCTGCTCATTATTTCTTATGGAGCAATAGTCTTCCATTACATTCATATACCACAACTTATTTAGCTATTCCCCATTAAATGGACATCCCCTCAATTTCCAATTCTTGGCCACCACAAAAAGAGCTGCTATAAATATTTTTGTACATGTGGGCCCTCTTCCCATTTGTATGATCTCTTTGGGATGCAGACCTAGAAGTGGTATTGCTTGGTCAAAGGGTGTGTGCACAGTTTTGTAGCCCTTTGGGCATAGTGGGGATGACATCTTTTAGGTGATATTTGAGGCATGACTAAGCAATTTTACACCCAGGGCAGGTCCTGAGAACTGTGGCTATTTCATAGTATAGAGGAAAAAGGACTCACAACGATCTTATGAGACAATCAATCCGTTAGTAAGCTCTTACCAACAACCAATGAGGTGATTGTTATTCTGCTTTTATAGACACAGCAATATATCTATACGTATATATATATCCATATATTTATTTATCTATCTATATAACTATCTCTCTCCTCCTCTCTCTGTCTCTCTCCCTGTCTCTGTTTCTTTCTCAGTATCTCTGTATCTCTGTATCTTTCTCTCTCTCTCTCTCAGGTGAGATTCAAAGATTAAGTGACTTGCCCTGGGTTATATAACAATAAATATCCAAGGCTGGATTTGAACCAAGGTCTTCCAGGCTCTAAGTTTGTGCTCCAGTCCCTCAACCAGGATGCTTTGAAATATTAAAGCCATTGTACAAATGCAAGCCAGGATGACTGGTTTTGCTACTGCTTTTGCTCACTGGTATTTTGATCTGGCTGAAGGTGTATGTTTTTATAGGGAGACTGGGGGGTGGGGAAGAAGACTTGGAAATTAAGTCCAGACATTCCAGGCACTGAATCTGATCCTAGGTCCTACTGTCACAATGACTAGGCCACATTTTGGGAAGGGAGAAAGTTGAATGGAGGATGGGAGAAGGAGGAAAGGAAAGTGAGAGGAAGAGGGAGGGGGAGGGCAAGTCCCTTCCATTGGTCAACAGTGCTCCTACTATATAAGAATGATACATTTCAAGGCTACAGCCAGGCTAGTTGCAATTGATAATGCAATTTATCCAACTTTCAGATCTGTTAAAAAAAATCTGTCAAAGGCAGTTTGTTTTTAAATCTTTTACTAAGCTATCGTTGGTTGACACAAATGGATTCAGAATCTCAAAGCCTCTCTCAAAATGTTTCTGCTCTTTGCTCCCTCCATAGCTAGGAGGACAAGGAAAGCAATTTTCTCAACATCATTTTTCTGTTTGATGTCACAGCAACGATAGTATGAATAATTCACATTCATATGGTACTTTAAGGTTTACAAAACACTTTTTCCTCATAAGGTCCCATGAAGTAGATAGTGGGAAGTTTTTGGTTTTGTCCTTTGTTTCTGTTGTTATTGTTGGTGTTTTTTTTTTTTTGATATTGAACTGTGATTTCATCCATGCAGAGAGATCCTTATCTGGAAACTCCATAGATACAATTGATTCTTAGTTTATCATATGCAGTTGACTGAGGCTTTGGGTGGTTATGTGACTTGCCCATGGTCATACAACCAGTATATGTCAGAAGTAGGGCCTGAACCCAATATTCTTGACTCCAGTCCTATTCACTCTGCCATACTTGTCTCTCTTATGAAAATTGTTACCCTCATTTACAGGTGAGAAAACCGATGCCAGGAGAGTTATGTCATGTTGACAACCTAGAAGAGCTCCTGTTTGTAGCAGATACAAATATTTAGGAACTCCTAAAAATTACCCCAAATGAGTGTAATCCTAGCATTGTAAGAAGAAAAAGAAAACACAGTGAACGCCCCCACCCTAACACATGCCAAGCTTTGCTGTCCTCCTTTAAGCCTTGCCACTGCCTACACATCCACATTGCAGTGCAGGCTGTTCCATTCAGTTGACTGGGACACGGTGCTCCATTGCCAAAGACATGGTCCCTGTGGGGGATAGAATTTCATCTTGTCTTTGACAATTGCATCAATGAAACAGCTTAACGTGTTTAAAGCTAGTCCTGTGGAGGTGAAGTAATTCCTTCTAGGCAATGTGCTTATACTCTGGGTAGCTGCAGTCAGATGAAGGCCTGTGTCAAGTAGCTTCAGCCCAAATGGAGAGGCTTCCTTTAAATGTGCATGACTGAGAGAAGCAAAATATACAACCAGAATGGTTCATTTATCTATGATACTTTGAGGTTTACAGGGCTGTTTCCTCTAACAAGCCATAGAGCAAATATTGTTATCTCCCTTTTATAGATGAGGAAACCCAGTGAGGTTACATAGCTAGTATGTGGTGGAGACAGGACGAGATACCAAGTCTAATGACTCAGGGCAGCAGGATAGAGAGGAAGGGACCAATGGGTTTGGGGGCAGGGAATTTGAGTCTCAGTCTTGACTCCCTTATTTCCTATCTCTGTTACCTTGGAGAAGGTACTTCACCTAGTGGGCCGACTATTATAGTTTGCAAAGTTAGAGAATTGGAAACTAACTTTGCTTTTGGCTCTAAATGATGTCCTTGTGCCATCCTGACCCCTCATCACATATGAGTGCTCAGTACTATTTTTAAAATATAGAATATATGTATGTATATGTATCTTTACAAAGAAATATAATACGTATTTACTATTAACTTCTTTTTATACACAAAATAATACCCCCATTATAAAAAGAGTAAAGAATAATGTATATATATATATATGAAGTTCTAAATGTAAATTAAATACCTTTGTCATCAGTTTCATAGTCCTTTTGTTTCAGACAATTCTGACAGTAATTAAGAAGCAAGATGTTAATTATCTCCTTAACACCTCTTTTGTATTATGTGATCCACAATTTTTCTTAATTTCTTGGCAGAAAAGTCTGGCATTGGTTGGTCCTTTATTGGATCATCAGCTGTGGCAGGCCAACTAACTGTGGGTGGATTCCAAGGCTCTGTCCTGTGCCCTCTAGTGCTTATTCCGGTGCTTGGCACATGATAGGTGCTTAATAAATGCTTTTTGACTTGATATCTTTCTTTCTATGCTTTCTCACTTGGTGACTTTATTAGCTTCCATGGATTAAATTAGCACTATTCAAATGGCTCTCAAATCTATATATCCAGTCCTACTTTCTCTTCTGAGAATTACTAACTGACAATTTATTGGACATTTCAAGGTAGATTTCTTGTAGGCATCTCCAACTTGACATGTACAAAATAGAACTCGTTAACTTTCCCTCCAAATCTATCCCTCTCTTCAATTTCCTTATTTCTGCTATTCTTTCAGTACCTAAGTGTGCAACACTGGTATTATCTTGGACTCCTCACTCTTATTCCACACATCCGATCAGTTGCCAAATCTTGTTATTTCTCTTTTCACAACATCTTGCTCATTCTTCTCCTTCTCTCCAGTTATGTAGTTGGCACCCTACTGAGTGAGATCTGAGGTCAGGCCCTCCTCACTTCAAGCTTAGACTATGGCAATAATCTCCTAATTGGCTTCTCTATCTCTAGTCTCTCTCCACTCCAATGTATCCTTCATATAGTTGCTGAAGTGATTTTCCTTGAGTGAAAGTCTACTCATGTCATGCCCAAACTCAATGAACTCCAACAGCTCCCTTTTGCTTCCAGGATCAAATAGACCAGATTTCATTAACATTACTCCACTCCAAGCACTCTATGTTTATCTTTCTAGCTATACCTTACACAGGAACATTCCATATTTCATCTCTGGGTCTTTACATGAAGCCCCTATCCTTTCTTCCCCCATTACTGAAATACTCTCCTCTTCACCTCTGCCTCTCAGGATCCTTGGTTTCTTTCCAGCCTTAGCTCACACATCACTTTTTGCATGATCCCTTTGCAGATCTCCTTACCTCACCCACAGTAACTTCTCCTTCAAGGCAACCTCATATCTACTTTGCCTGTGTTTGTGTGTACCTACATATATGCATGTTCTTCCTCTTACCCTTGGAATGTAAGCTCCTTGAGTAAGGGTCTACTGTGGTCTTGTATCTATATTTCCATAACCCAGTACTGTTCCTGGCCCACATTAGGCACTTAATAAATCTTTATTGGTTGGCTGATTGATCACTAGAACTCTGAGTGTAGTCTTAGACTTCAAAAGTTCTTTCTCCAGAATCCCAATCCAAGTCCAAAAGAAATACTGGAATCTAGAGGAAGAAGAATCTGATGAAAAGTAACAAGAGAAAATTATCATCTTGCTAAAATAAGCAAGGTAGCATAGGATCTGAATCCCTTAAGTCAGCCAGTCAACAAGCATTTATTAAATGCTCACCATGTGCCAAACACTGTACTAAGTGATGGCGGTACAAAGAAAAGCAAAAACAATCCCTCTCTTCAAAGGCCTCACATTCTAAAGAGGAAGTCAACATGGAAATAACTATTTGCATACAAGATCTATCTATCTATCTATCTATCTATCTATCTATCTATCTATCTATCTATCTATCTAGTGCATGAGTGGAGAACCTGTAGCTTCGATGCCACATGTGGCCTTCTAGGTCCTCAGGTGTGGCCTTTTGATTGAGTCCAAGTTTTTCAGAACAAATACTTTTATTAAGGGGATTTGTTCAGTGAAGTTTGGATTAAGTCAAAGGGCTGCACTTGAGGACTGAGAGGGCCATATATGGCCTTGAGGCCACAGGTTCCCCACTCTGATCTGGTGTAAATAAAAGGCAATCTCAGAGGAAAGGTATTAATAGTGGAGGAATGGAAGAAAGGACAGGGAAAGACCTCATATAGAAGGTGAGCTTGTTTTTAAAGGAAGCTAAGAGGTAGAAATGAAAAGAGAGAGCATTCCAATCATAGGGGACAGTCGATGCAAAGGCAAGGAGACTGGAGGTAAAGTTTAATGTGTAAGAACAGCAAGCAGCTCCATCTAGCTGCATCATAAAGTAAATGGAAGAGAGTAAAGAGTGAGAAGATGGGCAGGGCAGAAGAGACCACTAAAGATCTGGGGCACTGGATGCATGGCACCTCTGCCTAGGGCTTTTAGTCTGTTTAGAGGGCTAGAGCCCATACTGCTGCCTGAGTCCATCTGCCTTCTTCCAGTGTCACACAAGAGAGATTCTAATTTCTAATGTCTAATTTCTGATTTCTAATCAGATTTGGTTTAAAATCTTGGCTTTTTGTTTTACATGATTGCACCTGTATAACCTATATCAGATTGCTTAATGTTTAAGGGATGGGGGAGGGAAGGGAACTCAAAACTTTAAAAAATATTAAAAGTTGTTTTAACATACAATTGGGGAAAAATAAAATATATAAAATCTCGGCTCTTCCTCTTTCTATGTTTGTGACTTAGGGTGAATTATCTATAACCATTGGCTCAAAGGGTCATTTTCCTAAGAATTCTCATTGAAGGAAATAGATTACTCAATGTTCTTTGCCTGCTTGACAGTCAAAAGAAGAGAGATCCTGGTCTTGTATCTTCCAGCTTTGAGAGAAAAGTTACATGGTTTCACACTCTCTTCCCTGAAGTGAGAGAAAGACTTTGGGAAGAAGTTTCATTTAGAGGAGCTTGCACTTTGATCATGTCCTAGTCCCAGCATACTATATTAGAGACTTCAGGGAATTTCCTTCTGAGTGACATCTGAGACTCTCTGTCTTGGTTGAATTGAGTTTTCTTATCCCATGTAGGAGAGCTCATTGATTCTGTATTGCCTCGTATATATTCCCATATGTATATTTTCTCTGATTTCTGTTTTGCTCTCCACTTGGATAAATGGGTCTATGTGCTATTTGCTACCTGTGTTCATTGTGGGAAAGGAGTCAAGCCTTGGATATATATAGCTTAAGGCACTCCTCCATTAAGGAATAGTGATCAGGAGCACAGCTTCAACCTAAAAATTATTTCCCTTCGACTAAACACATTGAAAGGAGCAGATAGATCTAATGCTAGTCCAGTTACCTCTTTATCTGAGGGTAGTCAAGTAGCCAGCTTCTGAACCCAGCATCCTGCTTCCCCTTCCTTGGCGGGGGAAACTTTTCTTTGGAGAAGGTTAGGGGAAGGAAATCCTAAAGATATCTATTCTTGCCTCTCTTCAAGCTACATCTAGACAGACACAAACTACATCTACACAGACATGTTAACCTATATGGGCAAAACAGTGCAACATACACTATCACTCCTACACATATAACCTCTATGGGCTTGTTTCTTCATTTATGAGAGAGAGAGAGACAGAGAGACAGAGAGACAGAGAGAGACAGAGACAGAGACAGATAGTGATTGTGAGCACATTGGACTAGTTAACGTCTCAGTTGTCTTATCATCAGCGATGTCCTGGAGTCAGATCTCAAGAGTTGGTTGTTAAATTTTCAGTGTGTGATGGAATATTACTCTGCTGTAAGAAATGATGAGCTCAATGATTTTATGATTTTAGAAAAGCCTGGAGAAACCTCCAGGAAATAATGAAGAGTGAAATGAGCAGAACCAAGAGAACATTCTATATAGTAACAGCAGTATTGTTTTAAGATTAACTTTGAGCAACCAAGTAATTCTGACTGTACTAAACACCCAAATTAATCTCGAAGATCCTATGAAGGAAGGTGGTGTTTGAATCCAGGAAGGAATATTGCTGTGATATAAGAAATGATGAGTGGGTTGATTTAGAAAAACATGAAAGACTTGCACTTATGAAGGAAGATGCCATCCACCTCAAGAGAAAGAGATGATAGGAGGAAATAAGCATGATACAGTCTTTCATATATGCGTAAGAGTATATATGTATGTGTGTGTTTATAGATGTCTTTGTTTATGTATCTATAAACATACTTAATTATAGCCTTCTTTAGGGGAGGGAGGGATAAAAATAAAATAAAAAGTGCACAGCAAAGAACAAAAGAAAACCAACAAGGGAACAAAGAAAAGATGGGCAGCTTTGAAAACAATGTGGAGTAGTTATTATATAAGTTTTCTTGAAATGGAAATTTATTGTTTTATATTGAATTCTCTCTTATGTTCTGCTGTGTGCAAGGCAATGTTTTTTTTTTCTTTTCTCATTTTGTATTTAAATGAATAAAACATTTTCAGTGTGAGCATTTATAGTTGAGAAATCAGCAAAGGCTACAAATTAAGACTTGGTTTATTGTTTTGTTGATTGCCTAGACCAGGGGTGGTGAACCTGCAGCCTGGAGGTCACATGTTGCCTTCTAGTTCCTTGGGTATGGCCTTTTGACTGAGTCCAAGTTTTACAGAACAAATCCTTTTATTAAAGGGATTTATTCTGTGAAGTTTGGATTCAAAGGGCTGCACTTGAGGACCTAGAGGGCCACATGTAGCCTTGAGGCTGCAGGTTCCCCACCCTGGTCTAGACTAAGGAAAGTGAAAGAGAAAATGTTAATAATGGAAGTTAAACATTAAAGGGGGCTGTGCACGTATTTTAAAGAGCTAACTGTTAAAACTTTACCAGGGTACTCCTGCTTACTAATCTAGATGGATTGTCCTTTTAACCCCTGATAGCCTGAATCCTGCTAGTGAGCATGACTAGGACTCTCATTCAGAATCACAGAATTTGCAGTCCAGCAGCCATCAAATCTAACCCATCGCCTAAAAGAGTTGCTAACATGACATATCACAAAAATGGTCATGTAGCCTTTTCTTAAAGACTCTTAATGAGGGTAATTCCACTACCTTTCAAGGCAGGCCATTCCACTTTGGGACAGCTTTAATCATAAAGAAGTTTTTCCTCAAAATTTCACAAAACTTGCTTCTTTATAACTTCCATACATTGTTCCTGGTTCTGTCCTTTGTAGCCAAGCAGGACAAATTGAATCCTTCCTCCAAATGACTGCCATTCAAATACTTGAAAGAAGCTAAGGCATCCCCTTGATTCTTCTCTTCCTCAAGCTAAACATCTCCAGTTCCTTCAACCAATCTTCCTGGGTCTTGCCTTCAAGGCCCTTCCCTATCCTGGTTTCTTTCTTCCCAATGCTTTCTACCTTTTCAATGTTCTTAAAATGTGGCACCCAGAATTGAATATAATTAATTCTTCAGATATGGTCTGACCAGGACAGAATACGGTGGGACTCCCACTTCCTTTTTTCTGGAGGCTCTGCCACTCATAGTGTAGCCATGAGGTCACATTAGCTTTTTTTAGCTGCACATCACACTGTTGATACATGAAGCTTAGAGTCTACTATAACCTCCAGATCTTCTCAGATAAATTGTTGTCTAATCATGCCTTTGCCTTTCTGTAATTGTGAATTTGCTTTTTGGACCCTAAGTGTGATAATTTACATTTATTGGTATTAGATTTCATCTGATTGGATTTAGCCTACTGCTCTAGCCTCTCAAGATCTATTTAGATTCTTTTTCTGAGCCAGTGTGTTAGCTGTGTCTCCTAGGTTTAAGTCATCTGCAAATTTGAGAAGCATACCCTCTAGGCCTTTATCCAAATTGCTGATAAAAATGTAAAACAGAGCATGTCTATGCGCAGATCAATGGGGCACTCCATTAGAGACCTCCTGCCAAGCTGACATTGACCCATTAATGGCTACACTTCCTACAGCTACAGTACCATCTAATTATGCTATCATCTAATCTATATCTCCACATCTTCCCACAAGACTAGCATGAGACACTTTATTAGATGTTTTGTTAAAATTTTGCTAAGCTACCTATACATGGCATTTCCTCAATCTACAAGTTTAGTAAACCTGCCAAAAAAAGGAAATAAAGTTGATCTGGCGTGACCTCTTCTTGACGAAGCCATATTTCTCTCTCAAGATGTTTATAAACCTTCTCTTTAAAGACCCATTCTAGAATTTTCCCTGGAATCAAAATCAAACTCAGTAGCCTAGAGTTTATAGACTGCTTTCTTACCTTTTAAAAACAATTGGGACAATTTTTACCCACTAATCATTGTATACTTGACCGAGCTTCCAACTAAGTCCATAAGTGCCTAGATCTCAGATCCCCATCCACTCCTACTGTATAGTTCTAGATATGTCTGTGGTAGGTTATATACATTCTTTTTGACCAAAAGGCTTTAGGAGAAATATAGCTAGCACTCTGTCCTGGAGAAATCACATCTGGAGTATTGTGTCCAATTCTGGGCATCACATTTTAAGAATACTGACAAGCTAGAAAGCATGCAGGGAAAAGAAACCAGGACAGGGAAGGGCCTTGCAGCCAAGACCCATGAAGATTCATTGAAGGAACTGGAGACATATAGCCTGTGGAAGAGAAGAGTCAAGGGAACAAGATAGCTTCCTTCAAGTATTTGAACGGCTGCCATGTGGAACATTCCTACCACAAACCCTCCCACAAATATGCATACAATCACAATGGACATGCATAAGGATGATACATGAGGAGATACATATGTATCTAGGGTATGTGGGTAGAGGGTTTACTCATGTCTTTGATGCTGTAGGACCACTGATGTCTTCTGTTGATGTCATCATGATGCTCTGTTGGTCTGACAGCATCTAGACTGGATAGGCTGGTTTTCTGGTAACTACTGGGCTGGCAATATAAGCTGAACATTGTTCTATTAGTGTTGTGGCTGCTAGCCACAGTAATCTTGGCTGAACACTGCTCCCTGCTTCTAGCCTCTAGATTCTAGGTTCTGTAACGCCCACCTTTTGGTTAATTAAGCACTAGTATGCTAGAGTAGTGGTTTGAAACTCTCTAATAAGGTATGTGGAGAGCTCTTTAATCAGAAGCACAATGCCCACCTATCAAATGCTAGGCAGAATACCCCAGGGTAAAGTTAATCATGTGTCCAAGCTGGGCTCAAAGCTATTGGTTACAGATATCTATTTAGTACATATTCCAAGACCCTCCCTGGTTTAGCAAGCAAATGAATTTGAGTCAGAACACAACTATGGAGGCAAGGTCATTGTTCTCTGGTCAGTCAGTCACTAAGCATTTATTAAGCAACTTCTATATGTCAGGCAATGTTCTAAGCACTAGGGATATAATGAAGGGCAAAAGATCCTCCTCTCTCTGGAGGAGTTTACAATCCAATGGGGGACACAACATGTGAATTACTATGTACACACAAGCAATACACTGCATATATAGGAAATAATCAAGAGAGCTAAGGTACAAGAATTTAGAGGGATTAGAAAAAGCTTCCTGTAGAAGGTGGGTTTTTTGCTGGGTCTTGAAGGAAAACAGGCAAGCCAAGAGGCAGAGATGAGAAAGAAGAACATTCTAGACATGGAGGATAACCAGGGAAAATGCCTAGACTCAAGAGTTGGTGTATCTTGTTTGAGGAACAGCAAGGAGGCCAGTGTTACTGGGTGGAGGAATACATGAAGGGAGGTCAGGTATAAGAAGACTGGAGAGGTGATGGTGGGGGCACTAGGTTATGAAAGGCTTTGCACATCAAACAGAGGCTTTTGTGTTTGATCCTAGAGGTAATAGGAAACCATTGGAGTTTATTGAATAGAGGGGTGACATGGCAGTACCTAGTTTTAGTAAAATCACTTTGATGGCTGAAGAGAGAATGGATTGGAATGGAAGGAGACTTGAGGTAGGCAGACTCATCAGCAAGCTATTGCAATAGTTTAGTAGAAGTGATAAGGGCCTCCACCAGAGTGGTGGCAGTGTCAGGGAAGAGAAGAAGAGGGCTATTGGAGTGATGTTGTCAAGGTGAAATCAAGAGGCCTTTGCAACAGATTGGATGTGTGTGTGTGTGTGTGTGTGTGTGTGTGTGTGTGTGTGTGTGTGTGTGTTCGATTAAGCTAGGTTAGGTTCAGATTCGGATTCGCACTGGCAATAAGACACACTCCCAACAGAATAAAGTTTTTATTGAAAGACAGGGCAAATACTCTATCAAACCCATACCTACATTAATCAACAATTTCTAACAAACACTGTTAAAACAAAAAAGACAAAGACACAGATGACATAGATTCATCACCTCTCGGGAGAACTCCTGCACTTAATCCTCTCAAAGCTGTGGGGATCCCAGTTTAGACAGCTCAATCAAGGCCGGGAAAGGGAATGTGGTCCCAGGCAAAATGTCCTCTTCATGGGTGAGATCCTAATGTGCCTGTTCCACGTGGAGACTTTTATAGGGCCCTGAACAAAGAAAGTTTTTTTCCTGCCAGAGAGGGGAGCCACCCTTCCCCCGCCTCATTTCGAAGAACTGGCCAGGTTAAAGTTTCTCCAGTGAGAGAGGAGTTATTTCCTATCCTTTGTCTTAAGAGTTTCCTGTTTTTTGTTCAGGCCTGTCAGTCTCCAAGCAGGAGAGTCTAAAGGTTTGGAAAAGGGGGCAGGGAGCTTGACCCATATGTGCTGGGCTTACACCGTAATATGGAGGATCTTCTCTAATGATTTATCATTCGATGTGTGTGTGAGACAGTGAACAGTTGAGGATGACATTTAGGTTATAATCTTGGGAGACTGGGAAGATGGTGTTGTCCTCTATAGTAATAGGCAAGGTGGGGTGTATAGGTATTCAAGGAGGACTAGCACTCCTAGTGTGAGGGCTTGCTGAAACCTTTTCAGAACTGCTTACTCACCTTTGGTGTCCACTTGGCACTCAACTCTCACCTGTGGCTCTAAGAAACTGTAGCATGTGCAGTGGCTACACCCTGGTAAACCACTTGGCAGATGGACTAAACCAGGTTGAGGTTAACCACTGGGCCTGAAATCTGTTGGTGAGTTAGAAGGGTGTCTGCTCTAAGTATGTGAAGATTTCCCTGATGGAATGGGCGGATGAGAACAAGTTGTTCCAATGGCCACAAAGTCAGCTGAAGCAGGTGCCGTGGGGCACTTAGAGCTTGGTCAGACATCAAAGACAGATCTTTGATCTACTAGATCCTGGGCCATCACTAGTCATCCTGACTTTTGTCTTGCCATTGGACTTGACTCTGGAAGAGAGAATGAGGCTGACAACTTTGTACAACTCTGTCTCGTCTAACTCCAATTCACCCAAAAGTCAAGATATCACCTTGTGACATCATTGGTCCTCTTCAAAAGTAAGGGGCAAACAACAATGATAGGGAAGGTAGGAGAGGGGAGGGAATTATGCGTTTAATTTTGGACATGTTAAATTTAAGATGTCTAGAAGACACCTAGTTGGAGATATCTAATATGCAGCAGGAGATGCGAGACTGGAGAATGGGACTACATAAGTAGATTTGAGAATCATTGGTATAGAGATGATAATTGAATCCATGGGATCTGATAGAGGAGCTTACAATCTAATGGGGGAGACAATATGCATCAAGTGAAGTCATACAGTCAATTCTGCTACAATGTTTGCTTTGAAAACATAAATTTTTTACAGTGAAATTGATATACTAAGCAACAATTTGAGCATAACTGAATTTTGTATTTGCTTATGCACATTTTTGTCCTTGGGAAATAGCAAAAATGAAAAACAAAATTGCATCGTGGTTGAGATGGCAGGTTTAAGGTACCTATGATGGGGTCCGGCTTTGACAGATGGGTTAGAGGAGGAGCAGTGTAACAACATTGCTACTAGCAGCTGCCGTGGAGGTGTAATGTGGTGGTAGCCCTGTGGCAGTTGCTGATGACTCCAGTCTCTCAGGGGTTAATGCTGATATCTCAGGAGTTACTCTAGTACAATCATTGAAACCCTCTTCCATTTTTTAAGGCAGGGTCATTTAAGGCATATATCATTCACTGCCTTAAAAAAGAGAAGAGGGTTCCAATGATTGGTTACCAGGAAGGGTAACCAGCACACAGGAGGGTTGCTAGCACAGGTTCTTTGATCTGCTTTTCTAAGGAAAGAAACTTTAAGGGCTTTACAATCTCACTTTAAGTAAACATTCACTTAGTTCAGTGGAAAAAGTCAGCACCTGAACTTCAGAGAAAATATAAACAGAAATTATAAGCAGAAATTATATAAACAGAGCAAATAACACAAATCAGCAGACAGGGCCTCTAATTGCCTGTCCATAGCAATACACACATAGTTACCAGAGAGAGAAGCACCAATATCTGGGTTTTCAAAGCTGGGAGAGGTGCTCCTTAAGGGCTACTCAGAGTCTTGTCTGGCCAAGTCACAGGAACAGTCTTCCAATTAGTGAGCCCCCACAGCAAAATGTTAACCTCAGAATATACATACACTTCTTCAAGGTCAGCCCACAGAGGGCATCACAACCATGTGACTCAAACTTATGTGACTTAGGCTTTCTTGTGACTTAAGCAGGTCATCAAAGACTCCTGATTCAATCAAAGACTCTTGATTCAAATAAAAGCAAGTCTCAGTCAAAGGCACTTGATTACCTTAATGCTGGGAGCCACTCAAAAAGAAAAAACAGCAAAAAGTCCAACTTTGCTTGCCATTACAAGCACTCAGATGGTTGTGGGGTCTGTGGGGTCCTGATGGTGGTGGGACTTTACTTGGCCAAGCCACGGAAAGCTGCATTGCTCACCCTCCTAGACCAGGGAATGTGAAGAGCAACTTGAGGGGAAGGGGGGAGGGACTATAATGGAGAGAGAAAGGGGGAAGGAAGGTGACAGTCTACCTCCACCCACAATGCCCCTGACCTAGCACCTCTGAATCCTGACACCCCCCAGCAACTTACCCAAGGAAAAGCCAGGCCTTCCTAGTCATCCAGGAGATGGTTGTGGTACCCTGCCCGGATGGAAGGTGGCAGCCAGGCACCACCATTTCAGGGCAGCCCTGTGTGGTATTTCACAGAAGGCACACTATGTGTCTTACATTATGACTAGTGACCCAGATCAAGGTGAGGATTTGCCTCACACAGAGATTGGAGTGGCCTCCATGGAACTGAGTTTGGACCACTACTTCCATAAGCAAACTTCAGGTCCTTTTCAAGGTAAAGTGCCATATTTATTGTGTATCTTCTGAGTCCTAGGGGCTCTGGGTGGAGGAAGGCTGGTCCATACCCACATAATCCACCCTCCCTTGCCTTCCTTATGGCTGTGTCTGCCTGTAGAAGTCAAGTGCCAAGCAGCAGCTAGAGGCTGAGGATGCCACTACCATTTATTGGAACATTTACGTATTTCTTGATATTTAATATGTATATAACTGTGTTCCCTTTTTTATTAGGTTCCTATCTTTTAAAAAAATTTGTCACTGACAAAGTTTTTGAGTATGTGACTCTAACCCCATTTCCTCAGAAGCCTTATGGTTTTTATTGCAATATTTTGCATAATTTGGTGGTTTTTAGGAATTTATATATTGTTACAGCAGAACTGACAGGGGGAAGAAAAGAGGGCCCAGGATAGAACTCTGTGGAACACCCACAATTAGCAGGCATGACCTGAATTTTTAATGCAATTTAATTCATAGTTTCATTTAAGTACCTATAGTGTAAAAGTGTTGGGAGAAATAACAAAGATAGACATTACAGGCTCTATATTAAAGGTGTTTATAAGTCTATTAAATTGGTGGAGATGCCAAGAAGCCATCCTGGGGCCTTATACCAGCCAAAGTTGAGCTGCCTCTATGATTTGGAGCAGGTGGGAAGAGGGTTCCAATGATTATACTAGAGTAACCCCTGAGATATCAGCATTAACCCCTGAGAGACTGGAGTCATCAGCAACTGCCACAGGGCTACCACCACTGCTCTCTTGTAGACTTGTGATACCCTCCAAGATTCAGGTTCCTGACTTGCTTCCAGATCCAATTAAAGTCCTTTACTCATTTCTATGACCCCTGAATATATGACAGGAGCCTCAGAGTCTTGCAGCTGCTTTGCTGATCTCTACTGCAAACCAAAGTTTCCAAGGAGATTCATACTCTAAAATCTGATGGAGAGGCATCAGAACTAGTTAATGGAATATCAGAGACTCCCTTAGACATTTTAGAGAAAGCTACTGCTGTCTCTTGGGGCTTCTCCATTGACCCCAGAGTCAAACTGCTCTTCTTGAGCCCTGTCCTGCATCAAAGATCGCAAAGATGACCCTTTTTTATAATGTCTATGGAAAAAGCTTCTGATTTGGGGGGAGTTGTAGGCTGGCTAAGTTCCTTGTGTGAGTGATTGACCCTGCCTTAAAAAAGATTTCATCTTCAGTCCTTTTAGGGTAGGGTATTCAACTCCTTCATCCCAGGTTTCCTCTTAGTTCCTTTTTTTTCTGTATATATTTTATTTAACATTTTAGTTTTCAACCTTGATTTCCACAAGATTTTGAGTTACAAATTTTCTCCCCATTTCTACCCTTCCACCTATCCCAAGATGGCATATATTCTCTTTGCCTCATTCCCTTCTTTTGCCCCATCCCCCCCATTCCCTTTCCCCTTACTTTCTTGTAGGGCAAGATAGATTTCTATGCCCCATTCCCTATGTATCTTGTTTCCAAGCTGCATGAAAATTTTTTTAATTTTTTAAGCATCTGCTTTTAAAACTTTGAGTTCCAAATTCTCTCTCCTTTTCCCTTCCAACCCACCCTCCTTAGGAAGGCAAGCAATTCAACACAGATCACACATGTATCATTATGCAAAACACTTCCACAATGGTCATGTTGTGAAAGGCTAAATATATTTCCTTTCATCCTGTCTTGTCCCCCTTTGTTCAATTTTCTCCTTTGACCTTGTCCTTTTCAAATGTGTTTGCTTTTGATTACCTCCTCCCCCTATCTGCCCTCCTTTCTATTATCCCCCCTTTTTTATCCCCTTCCCTTTACTTTTCTGTGGAGGAAGATACTCAATTGAGTGTGTATATTATTCCCTCCTCAAGTCAAATCTAATGAAAGTAAGATTTGCTCATTCCCCCTCACCTGCCCCCTCTTCTGTTCCAACAGAACTGCTTTTTCTTGACACTTTTATGTGAGACAATTTACCCTATTCTATCTCTCCCTTTCTCCCTCTTTTAATATATTCTTCTCTCACCCCTTAAATTTATTTCATTTTTTTAGATATCATCCCTTCATATTCAACTCATCCTGTGCCCTCTGTCTATATTCCCTTCAACTCCCCTAATACTGAGAAAGGTCTCCTGAATTACACACATCATCTTTCCATGTAGGAATGTAAACAAAACAGTTCAACTTTAGTAAGTCCCATATGAATTCTTTTTCTTGTTTACCTTTTCATGCTTTTCTTGATCCTTGTATTTGAAAGTTAAATTTTCTATTCAGCTCTGTTCTTTTCATTGAGAAAGCTTGAAAGTCCTCCATTTTATTGAATATCCATATTTTGCCTTTGAGCATGATACTCAGTTTTGCTGGGTAGGTGATTCTTGGTTTTAATCCTAGCTCCATTGACCTCTAGAATATCATATTACAAGCCCTTCGATCCATTAATGTAGAAGCTAACAGATCTTGTGTTATTCTGATTGTATTTCCACAATACTCAAATTGTTTCGTTATGGCTGCTTACACTATTTTCTCCTTGACCTGGAAACTCTGGAATTTGGTAACAATATTCCTAGGAGTTTTCTTTTTGGGATCTTTTTCAGGAGGCAATCGGTGGATTCTTTCAATTTCTATTTTACCCTCTGGTTCTAGAATATCAGTGCAGTTCTCCTTGATAATTTCTTGGAAGATAATATCTAGGCTCTTTTTTTGATCATGGCTTTCAGGTAGTCCAACAATTTTTAAATTATCTCTCCTGGATCTATTTTCCAGGTCAGTGGTTTTTCCAATGAGATATTTCACATTGTCTTCCATTTTTTCATTCCTTTGGTTCTGTTCTATAATATCTTGGCTTCTCATCAAGTCACTAGCTTCCACTTGCTCCAATCTAATTATTAAGGTAGTATTTTCTTCAGTGGTCTTTTGGACCTCCTTTTCCATTTGGCTAATTCTGCCTTTCAAGGCATTCTTCTCCTCATTGGCTTTTTGGAGCTCTTTTGCATCTGAGTTAGTCTATTCTTTAAGGTGATATTTTCTTCAGTATTTTTTGGGGTCTCCTTTAGCAAGTCGTTGACTTGTTTTTCACGGTTTTCTTGCATCACTCTCATTTCTCTTCCCTTTTTTTCCTCTACTTCTCTTACTTGCTTTTCCAAATGCTTTTTGAGCTCTTCCATGGCCTGAGCCCACTTCATATCTTTCTTGGAGGCTTTTGACTTTGTTAACTTCTTCTGGCTGTATGATTTGATCTCCTTTGTCACTAAAGAAGGAATCTAGAGTCTGAGTTTGTTTCGCACTGCCTGTTCATGTTTCCAGCCAACTACTTGACCCTTGAGCTTTTTGTCAGGATATAACTGTTTGTGGAGTAGAGAGTACTTAGTCCCAAGCTTTAGGGTCTAAGCACTGCTGTTTTCAGAGCTACTTCTACTCCACTGTCACCCCAGGCTCTGTCTCAGCAGTGCTCTTCCTCCCCCAAGAACCACCAACCAGGACCGCAATTTAGATCCAAGCAGGGCACAGCAAGAGAATCTGCCTTTGTGCCCACAAAGCGCTCCTTGCATTCCTACTCTGATCTGCTGCTAGATTCCTCCCACCATGTGAGCCAGGGACTCAGGAAGCTGCTGATGCTGGAGGTCTAGAGGCAGCCTCAGGAGCTTCCTGATACTGCCACTGCTGTACAACCTCCTCCACCCCCCAGAGCTGGTGCCTGGACCTCTCTGAACTTGATCCCGCAGCTTCCCATTAACCTGCTATTTGGCGTCTGTGGGTTGAGAAGTCTGGTAACTGCCACAGCTCATTGTTTCATGGCCCCAAGACCCGTTCTGGCTGGCTGATTCCAGGTCTGGTCTGTCCCGGTGCCAGGGTGCCCTCAGCTGTCAGTGCTGTGTGATAGACCTTTCCCGTTGATGATCCAGGTTCTCCTGGGCTGGAGATCTGTTTCCCTCTGCTGTTTCATGGGTTCTGCAGCTCTAGAATTTGTTCAGAGTCATTTTTAGAGGTTTCTGGAGGGATTTGGGGGGGGAGCTTAAGCAAGTCCCTGCTTTCCTGCCGCCATCTTGGCTCTTCCCCCTCCTCTTAGTTCTGAGGGTCCAAGGGGTTGGGACCTTGAGGCCTTGAGGCCACATGTGGCCCTCTAAGGCCTCAAGTATGGCCCTTTGACTGAACCCGAACTTCACAGAACAAATTCAAGGTGGATTTGTTCACCACCCCTGCATTTGTCCCCGTAACTTCATACTTTAGGCAAATGTGAGATTATTCAGGTCTCTGGTAATGTGATTGTATCTTCAAAGTCTTATTGTGTGATTTAACCCCTTGAGAGGGGAAGGAATCTGAACACTGAAGATCTAAAAGCATTGTACTGGGTCCTCTAAGATTAACAATTCGAAAGGATTATATGTGGAAAGTTCATGAGACAGATACCCAAATCTATCATGCCATTCAGGAAGCTGGTACAAAATCTACCTCTCCACAATTAAAAAAATTGAACTAGGTATAATGTCTGTTCGCTACATAGTCAATCAAACAAGGACAAAGGAACTTTGAGTTATGGGACAGCAATGCAGTTGTCCTGTTGTTTCTTCTCAAACTTTCTCCTTTCAGCACACTGTTGGGTCATTTCATGTCTAGTTGCTTTTCTGGATTTGTTTAACCATTCCCTATCCCCACCCCTCTGCCTGCTTTTGGAGAGATATAAAAGTGGATGTGGGTAATATCTCTTCTTTTCTAGGCCCCAGCTGGTGATCCCAGCCATTGGAAAAAGAATCAATTGCCTTCTCTCCCTTTTTGTCCCAGGGTACTCATTGTTTCCTGCTTAGCTGATTGTACTTTTCTCCCAAGGACACACACACACACACACACACACACACACACACACACACACACACATCTTAGTGAAACTAGTTTCTTTTTTGGGCATGTTTAGGAAATAAGAAAGTAAATAAAGTCTTTGAAGAAACAGGGAATGACTTATTTAAACTCAGTGCAAGACCCTGAGTGATGTAAGATCTGAGAAAGCAGTTTCGCCACTTGTAGTTTTCAACAAACAGCTCCTTCTATCTGATCACTCTCTGATCCATGTGAAAAAAAGACCTAGGTCTCCCACTGCATCTGGGGCCATCACCAGTTGTCTCGACTTATTTCTTGCCACTGGATTGTGATGACTCTGGAGGAGAGAGTGCGGCTGATGACTTTGCACAACCTGCCTCACTTAAATCCAATTCACCAGCAAGTAAAGATATCCCCATCCTGATGCCATTGGTCTTCTTCCAGAACAAATGATACACAACAACAACAACCACAACCACAACAACAACAAGAACTCTGATCCAGGCAGTGTTAGTGGCAACTAGGACACTGAGCTCCTAACCTTCCTTGGGCTCAGAGACAGTGGTAGCTCCTGTCTTCAGCAAGCCATTGCTCCAGCTGGAATCTTTCAGTGTTTCAGGAGCAATACTTCCAATCCTCACCTCACCTCACCTCACCATCTCCCCAGTCACTTGCACTTTCTCTGACACCACTGACTCCTTCGAGGTATGCTTTGCTCTTTCCTTCTTATGGAGAGGAGGGACTCATTTTTCAGTAACAGTCTCATGGCTCTCTCAAACTCAAATAGATAAACATTTGTGTCACTGCCCTCCTTCACATACTGACTGATTTTGTGACCTAGTGTTATCACTGCTTAGCTCTTAGGGCATTCTGTGCCGAGACCTTGAGCAGTTTACAACACAGCACAAATGCATTAGATTTTTCCTAGAACTGCAGAGAAATTCACAAACAAGGAGAATCAAGGTATATTTTTCTATTCCAAAGAGGTCTTACCTGGATCTTTTGCTCTTTTTTTCTTCCAAAGCAAACTAAACCCTGCCAAATCCAGCAACAAACACTTTTTTTTTGCACAATAGACAGCCTAATACCAACTCAGAGCTTCGCTATCCTCAGAATGGGAGAGAAACTGGTGCCCTTACAAAGATTATTGGCAATGGTGATTATGTTCTTGCTTCATAAATCAACTTTTCCACTTTGCTGGTAGTGAAGGTAGATAGTGGGGTCTTCCCTTAGTCTTTTCATTTTTTTTTCCAGGACTTTAATATTTTTTTTCCAGATCACCATTACTGTGGATTAGTTCCTGTTATTAAGTTGAAGGAACCGGGGACTTTAAACTTGGAGAAGAGAAGACTTTTCATATGTGGGTATAGGGAAAAATGATGGCTATCTTCAGGGCTGTCATGAAAATAAAGTTATATATACTTAGGATCATAGATTTAGAGGACCCTGAGAGACTTCCCCTCCCAGATTGATTTTTTTTTGGACTAGGTAAAAGAAGCCATTCTTTGCCTCATTTCTTAGCTAGCCTTAATTACTGAATGGGCGTTGCCTCAGACAACCGAGACTCAGGAAAGACCTTAATTTATAAAGGCCAAGGTCTCCCACAGCATCCAGGCCATCTCCAGTCATCTAGATCTATATCTTGCCACTGGACCCAGATGGCTCCAGAGGAGAAAGTGACGCTGGTGACTTTTCACAGCCCTTCCTCACTTAAATCTAATTCACTTGTAAGTCAAGACATCACTTTCCTGATGTCATTGGTCCTCTTCAAGAACAAAGGACAAACAACAATATGTGGTAGTAGTAGCTGCACTGGAGATCCAACTGGCCAGTTCCAGCTGGGCAATGCTGCCCCTTCCTTCCTTCCTTCCTCCCTTCCTCTTTCCTTCCTTCTCTCTTTCCTTCCTTTGTCCCTCCTTCTCTTCCTCCTCTCCCTCTGTCCATATAGGGAATCATACCCTTACCTGTGGGTGCTCTGCCCAAAGGAATATAAATTTTGATTGCTAAAACCTCACAAGATATCTTAGAGTTTATGAGCTAGATTTCTTTTTTCTCCTCTTTGCTATTTATTTATTCTATCATAAAAAATACCTTGGACAATTAACTCTTTTGCCCTATGTAGTTTCATTTATGACTTCTTGTAATATAGCTTTGGAAAACCAGGCTTTGATGAAGCCCATTGGGATTCTAATGGAGCTACTTCACCATTCCTTAAACCCAAATCACTCTGGCTTTCACTGATTGGCCAATGATAGGACCTAGCCCAAACCTCACTTGGTCTTTGTTTGGGTTTGGATGACTCAGAATGAGTGTAAACAGTAGCTCTTTCTGTTTTGGCCAGAAACCCTGAAGGTCTTCCCCTTCCAGATTGATTTTTTTTTTTGACTAGGTAAAAGAGGCCATTTGGGCCTCACTTTTTACCTAGCCTTAATCACTGAATGTTTTTTGCATTAGATAAACTGATACCTGGGAAAGACCTTAGTTTGAAAAGGCCAAGGCCTTCCACTGCATCAGGAGCCATATCCAGTAATCCTTTTCCATGTTTTGCCACTGGACCAGACGGCTCCAGACAAGAGAGTGAGGCTTTGCACAACCCTACCTCACTTAAATCCAATTCATTTGCAAGTGAAGACATCACCTTCCTGATATCATTGGTCTTCTTTGAGAACCAAGGACAAACAACAACAACCATGACAGATTTAGCGTTGGGAGGACCTCAGATATCCCCAGTTTTCCAGGTAAAGGGAATGACTGTCAGAGAGGTGAAATGACTTCTCATAAAATCATAGAAGTGAGCTGGAAGGAACCTTTGAAGTTAATCAACACCAACCATCTCATTTTATAGGTTAAGCACCTGAGGATAAGGGAAGTTAAGTGATTTGCTTATCTGAGATAGCATTTGTACCTAGGTCTTCCTCACTGCAAAGTCAGTTTCCTATTCATTACTCTGCATTAATCTCCACTTTTCATAACCACCTCTGCTTGGTGTCAACTCCCTGGAACATCCATCATACCACCAGTGTTGCACTCCCCGCCGCCTTCAGCTTCCTTTTTTTTGTATGTTGTCTTCCCTTATTAGACTGTAAGCTCCTTGAGGGCAAAGACTATATTTTTTCCCTTTATTTTTATCCAAATGTCTGGCACACAGTGCATGCTTAATGAATTGAATTGAATAGGATTCTGCCTCTGAAATTTCTTCTAATTGGCCTCCAGAAGGAAGAACTAGGAACAGCAAGTGAAAGTTGTGGAGAGGCAGACTTAGGTTCATGGAAGAAAAGACTTCTTAAAAATAAGAGCTCTCCAAAAATGTAGAATAGATTACCACAGGCAGTAGGGAGTTCAGAGATCCCAAACTGGAAGGAACCTCACAAACCATTTAGTCCTACCCCTTCCATTTTATAGGTGAGGAAACTGAGACCTAATGAGGTAAAGTGGCTTGTCCAAGGTCACATAGGTAGTCAGCAGCAAAGCAGGGATTTGGACCCAGGTTTTCTGACTCCAGAAACACTCTTTCCTCACCACTTGTACTCACTATATTTTTAAATTTCTTTAACTTTTAAAAATATTTTTATTTTGTGAAAGTTTTAGGGACACCTGTTTCAGCTCAATACAAGGTTATCCTTCTTAACAATTGTTGTTTGGTTACATCCAACTCTTCATGACCCTACAGACCATACTGTCCATGGGGTTTTCTTGGCAAAGATACTGGAGCGGTTTGCCATTTCCTTCTCAAGTAGCTTAAGATAAATAGTAGTTAAGTGACTTGCCCAGGGTCATACAGCTTGTAAGTATCTGAGGCCAGTTTTGAACTCAGGTCTTCTTGACTCCAGGCCCAGTGTTCTAGCCAGTGAGCCACCTAGCAATTTCCTTTTTAGTAATTAAAAATATCTAAAGATGGTAAGGCCACATTATGAGGTAGTAAGCTTGCTGTCACTAAAGGTGTTTTTTTTCCTTAACAAACTAGAATCTAGATAATGATGATTGTTAGATAATGAGATAATTATATAGATAATGGTGATTATAATTATGCCTTGGGTTTCTGCATTGGGTAAAAGATTGAACTTGACAGTTTCTAAGGTCAACTCTTTAAAAAAGGATGGTTTTATGCAGGAGCATAATGTAGAAGGAAAATGCTGGGACCAGGAGTCAGGAGACTAGGCATCTTATTTGCTCTATACCCCTATTTGTGGGACCATGGGTATTACTCAAGAGCCTCACTTTTCTTATGTAATGTATAGATGATGGAATAGATGAACTTTAAAGTCCTTTCCCAATCAAAAACATTTTGATCTGTGCTTTAGATATAACTCAGACCAAAACCTTTCTCTTCTGAACAATCCAGGATTAGTTTGGGGTTAAGAGAGTCAACTTGCCAGTGAAAATCTTATCTGGAAAATGGGGTCTAGCTTCAACTCCGCCAATTTTTTTTTAGTACCAGTGCCTCCCATGATGCTTTGCACACAATACACAATAAATGGCTGTATGACATAGTACAAGTTACTTAATTCACCTGGGACTCAGTTTCCTCATCTGTAAAATGAAGGGTTTAGATGAGATGATCTCTTTGGTCGCTACCGTCTTAAAAAACAAACCAAAAAAAAAAAACCCGAGGCTTTGATTCTTTCTGTCCATTTGCGTCATGTTTCCACAATCTTTCAGACTATGACTTTAATTGGGTCTGGCATGAACTCCTCTGAGGAAGGACATTTCCAAAACAGTTTGCTGCTGGAATGTAGATCATCATTTTCCAGAGTTGAGACATATGCATTTCTTGTGTGACCTTTGGACCCCAGCGCCAAAGTTTCCATCACAGTCTGCCTTGGATTAATCTAGGAGAATATCACTGAGGGATAGCTCCTCTGTAATGGATGTCTTGGTAATTCCTAATTAAGCTCAGGCCAGGACTCACCTTGTGCCTAGAAAATGCCAAGAGCACTGACTGAGGAAACATTTCAAGGCTCCTAATGCAGTGGTCTTGTGTTCAGCACATATACAAACACGTACACACAAACTCACACACACAGACACACAAACACAGTGTGCCACAGACTCCCAAATTTGTACTGAAGAAAACTCAGTGGGGGAAAATCCACAGATCTCATCAAGAAAGAAGATCTGGTCCAGCAGCCTCAAAGACTGTTAGTGAACAATGATAAATATCTTAAAAGATTCTGATGATCACACGATTAGACTCACAGGTTTGATGGATCTTTGGGAGATCAGCTTTGCTCTCCTGCTTTCAGTATGAACCTGAACTAAACCACAGATGGATGAGAATCATGACATCCAGAAGAGATCTGAGAGTCTCAATAGTAATACATTCTAATTTAAAACAGTTCTCATGGTTAGAAAATCCTTAGCTCCCACTCCCAATCTTGGCCCGCAGTCATGACTTTTTCTTTTTAAATCAAGATCTCCAACATCAAGATATTTAAGCAGAGACTACTTTGCCACCTGTCAGGGATGCTGTGGTAGCCATTTCTCATTGAGCATGAGATTAGACTAAATAACCTCTAAGGTCTTTTTCAGCTCCAAGAGGTTATGATCTTTCGAGTGCTTACATTTAAATTTATAGGATATGATAATTTCTGCCATTGATTTTCAAGTAATCAATCAACAAGTATTTATTAATGGCTAAGCACTGTGAAAGATGCTAGAGATACAAAGAAAAAAAGGAAAAAAGAAAACCTCGCCCTCATAGAGCTTACAGTCTTTCAGGGAAAACAACATGTGTGCATGTAAGTATACACAAACTATATACCAAATAAATGCAATGTAATTTCAGGATGGAGGCACTAGCAGCCACAGCAGGGAATTAGGAAAGGTCTCAATATTTGAGCTGAGCTTTGAGGGAAACCAGGGATTCTAAGGGGTGGCGGTGAGAAAGGAGTGTATTCCAGGCATCTAGGAAATTGTATGGTTCTGGTCTGAAAGAGCCTATCATTGTCAGTGTTGGGCCTTTATCATGGCCCCGAGGTAAGGAGCTAAGATTAGTAGTGTCTAGGCAGGGCTGAGAATACAGGAGGGGAGCAGACCCAGAAAAATATCTGAAAGTTTATAGTAAGGGCAAAGCTAGAACTGCAATCGAGTAACACAGGTCAGAAGTTTGGGTAAGAGTCAGGCTGTAGATAGAACCAGAAAAATGTCAGTACTAAAGGGTAAATGAGGCAAGGCAGATGGTGCAAAGGAACACAAGGCAAACAGGAGCAAGGATTGATAGACCTTTGAAGGGCAGGATAAAGTGGCAGGAGAAGAGACTTAAGTGCACAGCCACCAGCCCCCAACCACCCCAACCTGTGAAAGGATGTCCAAAATCACTTGGCAGTGTCATGCAATGGATAGAGTAATAGAATTATAGCAAAGCAGGGCCAGGTTCGAAATCATGCTTCAGTCAATTACTAGCCATGGAACATTGGCCAAATACCTAACTCCCCTGGGTCTCGGTTTTCTTATCTATACGATGCAGAGGAGGGGGGGTGGGGTGGGTTAGATTTGATGACCTTTAAGGTACCTTCCAACTTTAAAGCTTTAATTTGGTCTTATTTTACATCACAAGGCCACAGATTAATAGCAGAAAGTACCTAGGGGGCTAGTTGGTGGATAGAATGTTGGACCTGGAGCCATTGAGGATCTGAGTTTAGACCTAGACCCTTAATAGCTGCCTGAGCTCAAATTCAGCCTCAGACACTTAATAGTGGTGTGAGAGTAGGCAAGTAACTCAATCTTTGTCAGCCACAGTTTTGTCATCTGTCAAATAAGAAGAATAATAGCGCCTACCTCCCAGCAGATCAAATGAGATGATATTTATAAAGCACTTTTCAAACACTAAATGCTACGTAAGTGCTAGTTATTACCATCTTGTCTGCCCCCTCCATCACTTTACAGATGAGAAATATGAAGTCTGGTAAGGTGACATGATCAAGGTCATATAGACAGTAAGTAACAGTGACAGAATTTGAACCTAGAACCTAGCACCTATCATGTAGTTTCTGGATGATCAGAAAGGGATACTCTTTTTACTATGTTTAGGGAAGGAGGCAGTGCATCCAATGATTACAAATAAGGTTTATCTAAATTATATGAAAAACAGTACACCTGTAGGCGCAAGCCCTTGCCCAAAGGCTGTCCTTGGAATCAGGAAGACCTGGGATGAAGTTGTTCCTCTGACATATTTGGGCAGGTTCCTTAATCTCTAAGTGCCTTTCTGATACTATAAATTGCAGAATAGGTGCTACTCTTCATTGGTGGAAAGAGTTTGATTATGAAGAGTTCTCTATGCCTATGAAATTTAGGTCCAGTAAAAAAAGTTGTTTGTAGGAACTCTTGTTTTAGTGCCAATCTTGGAATTTGTCCAGTATATGGAATGCTTGAGGTCTAAGGTGACCCTGGCAGGCTAGTGACCCTCTTGAGGGGCTGAAGGAAAAAGTCAATTCTTTTTAGAATTGATTATTGTCAAAGTATCTCCCGCTTCAATGAGAGTATCAGATATCATGCTCATAAACAGATCCACAGCCAGAATCAGTGGCATAAGGTTAAGATTTAAACCTAGCTCCAAGTGCCATAACTAAGGAGGCCTGAGTGTTGGCAAACTTGTCTAAAATTCAGACTTCAGTTACGGACTGTGAGTGTCAGCTTTCCAGCTCATATGTCCTTTTGCCTTAAGGGCCATTCACCTCTGCAGCCAGGAGGATATTGCAGAAGGCCCAGCCATGAACCCAAGGGCTGAGCGTTCAGAATCTTATGTAATGTGCACTTCGGATCCAGTATCAAATTTAGACCTAACAAATGCATATTGGCGCCTCACAAGGGATGGCTCACACATGCCTGATCTTTTCCTGAACCTTGTTTCCACACCAGCTGTAGACAAGAAAGTTTCCTACATGGCTGTTTCTAGTCATTGCATTCAGTTGTTTCCCAAGCAAGTTATGGGAATGGTCTCCATTTATTGCTTTTGCTCAGACAAATATTGCTTCCCAAAGTCCTGGGCCCCATGCAAAAGTTTTGTCATCCTTGTATAATTAGGCATTGATGCTTTAGTTTTCTCCAAAGAGGACTTTTGCTTGATGTTTTAATTTCCCTCCTTTCAGCAAGATACTTTCGGCTCATATTTTAATTAGACAGTGTTAGAGTTAGATGTTCATCGTCTTAAGAAATAACTTGACTATTGCTACATAGCTCTTAAGTATGAAGGCCATGATTTCAAACAGATCTCCCATTTTTCATGTCTAATATTTGTCCCACTGTATTTAGCTACTAGGAAACTTACAGAATGAATTCAGAATTATTTACACTTCTGCAACAATTCAAAAGATAATACTTGTAGTACCAAACTCTTAGGATGGATTTTGTCAAGTTGTCAGTCTAGATTTTCTAGAATGTGTGCTGGCTAGGTCCACCAGGTAGCCAGGGGTACCTAAACAGGCTCCTGATCAGAAGGCTCCCCTAATCAGAGAGGGAACATGGAGTGGTAGAAAGATTGTTAGGCTTCAAATCATGAGGGCAGCTAGGTGGATAGTGCAGTGAAGAGAGTACCAGCAGTGGACTCAGGAGGATTTGAATTCAAATTGAGTTCAAAGACTTACTAGCTGTGTGGTACTGGGCAAGTCATTTAACCCTGATTAGCCTTCCCTCCTACCAAAAAAAAAAAACTAAATTCAAATCATGAGGACCTTGGTTCAGATCCCACTTCTGATGCATGCCAGCTTGGTATTTATGGGCAAGAGTTTCAGTTTCTTTATCTGTAAAATAGTGATAATGATATCTGTAGTTTCTATTTAATGGGGTTGTTATGATCATCAATCAAGTCAATATACATTAAATATTCTGGGAATCTCAAGGCATACACACGTTTGTGTATTTATGTCTATGTGTGTATATATACATGTATAAATTACTTTTATTATCACAAATGTTTTCCTCATAAATTTTATTCTTTAGCAATTCATTTAGTAGTTACTAAGCTCCACTAATATGATGCAAATGTCAGCTGGGAGGTTTAATAGCAGTATTTCATACCTCAAAATGAAGAAGAACTTCAAAGCTTTGCCATTTTGCCTTGGGCCCTGGAAGCAACTCCCTGAGAGCCACTGGATAGCATCTCCTAGCTCTCTATGAAAACCACTGCCATAGACTGCTCATGTTTATTTCAGATATTTGCCACAGAATTATGAGATCTTTACCCTAGCAAAATTGTCTTGTAAATGTCCTTGACTTGAGGAATTCTTACAGTAATGGGAGGCAGCACGGCATAGTAAGAGGGAATTTGACTTGGAATAGGAAGATAATGTATTCTAGTCTCATCTAATCTCGCAATCTTGTGGACCTGATGAAATCACTGTCAACTTTCTCTGTGTTTCAATTTTTTCACCTTTACAATTATGATTTCTATTCAGTGGTCTCTAAAGTTCCTTCCAACTCTAAATCTATGACATATGAGTCTACAAAAATTTGACTGAATTATTATAATCAGGATGATGATAATCAGTACTGAAGACTTTTAAAGATAATTATAGCAACCATGATCATCATCATCATCTTCATCATCATCCCTGTTAATGCTCTTGATCCAAAAGACTTTAGGTCATGGAGACATTAAATATGTAATAAGGGTAAAGGAAAGACTATTGGACTCAGAGTCAGGACACAGCTCTGCCTCTTACTACTTAAGAGACCTCTGGGGGCAGCTAGGTGGTGCAGTGAGTAGAGCACGAGCCCTGGAGTCAGGAGAACATGAGTTCAAATGTGATCTCAGACACACTTACCAGCTGTGTGATCTTGGGCAAGTCACTTAACCCCAATTGCCCTGACTTCCCCCCTTCAAAAAAAAAACAAAAAGAAAAAAAAGAGACCTCTGACAAGTGGTCTTGGTTTCCACATTTGGAAAATAAAGAGACTGAACTGAACTAAATAGCTTCTAAAATCTTTATTAACTATATGCCAATGATTCATTATAAAGGACATGATCAGTAATAGTAACGTTTACATAGCACCATAAGATTATACGGTATTTTACATTTACTCTTCGATTCAGTCATCACACCCACTTTTTAAAATAGTAGTAGTATTGTTAGTTTCATTTCACAGATTAATAAACTCTGGTTCATAGAAGACAAGTGACTTGCTTAAGAACACAAAGCAAATCGTAGGGTTTATGTCAGCACCATGGTCAGAGAAAACAGCAAAAACTAGTCGGGAGCTCACTCAGCAGGAATGCTTGGGAAAGCTAGTAAAACCAGCCATAGTTGTACTACATTTTGCTGCTATTTTGGAAGTGGGGTGGGTGGGTGTGTATGTGGTGGAGGGGGTGTATATGGTGTGAGGAAGCGGAAGCATGGTGGCTGCTTCCAGTAGTTGCTAACCTGGCCACTATTGTGAAAACTTTTGGCCAGTGTGGTTCAGAGTGGCAAAGTGATTCAAATTCAGATGAGATGCCAATGGCTACACTATTTGGGGTATTGGGAAATTTCTTTGACATGAGTGTGTTTCTATGTGTCTTTCCAAATATTCTGACCCATGGGAAGACATCCAAGGGAAGAGTGGTATTTTGTTTCTCCATTTCCTTATCCCGGGACGTTTTGGTGCAGTAGCTATGCCTGGTGTATCCCTTATACCTGGGAACAGGGGAAGGGGTGGCATTTTTCTGTCGCTGATGAGTGAGTGATGATAAGACCATTCAGAGGCATCTTAGCCTCTTTAAGATAGCGATTGTTTGAACCTGGCCCACCAATTTGTGAGTCTACTTGAGAGAGTTAGAAATAATAATTAGGACTCCAATTCTGGTAGCCTGGCATAAGGCTAGTGTATATATTTTGGCTTCAAGAGAACTGGATTCACATCTTGTCTGACCATTACAATAGACTCTCAATTTGTCTGCTTGCTTGCAGTTTTTTTCCTTTCTGACCCATGTTTCATAGCATTAATCAATGAATAAATCAAGGAATTATTAAGTACTTACTATGTGCCAAATACTATGCTAAGAAGACAAATATAATGAATGAAATAATCCCTGCTTGTATTTAAAGGATTCAAGTAGGATGATATCTTGTTATTTTAATGGATTTCAGATCTGATTATTTTTACACAATTAATAAAATATCTCCTGTTCCTTCCGCTCCCTTCTTCCTCTTTTCCTTTTTCTCCTTATTTAATGCCTTAGACTTCTCATCCTTCTCCTTCCTCATGATTCAAAACCATTTTTTTTGTATTTAAGTATCAATATTTAAGTTTATGATATGTTTTCTCTCTTTTTTCCATTCTGTATTTGTGTTCTGACCCTTGAGTCTAAAATAGAATTTTTAAAAATCATTCAAAACTATTTTAAAGGGCATCTACCTCCTTGGCCAACTTCCATCTTTCTGTCCATGGTACTCAACTTCAAAAACTGAAGTTATCTTTCTCTCTTCCCTTTCTGTCTTGCCTGTCCGTATTCGTGATAGCAGTGCAGTATCATTGCCAAGTACTGTCAATTCTTCCTATGCTGACTCTTCTGTCCTCTCACTTCTCTCCACTCACTCTACAATGACTACATCTTAAGTACTCATTATGTCTTACCTCAACTATAGTAATATATTCTTAACTGCCCCCCCGTCTCTCTCTCCCATTCATTTTTCATATAGTTGCCAAAGTGATGTTCCAAAGACATAGGTCTCATCATTTTTACTTCCACATTCAAAACAGTTCAGTGCCTGTCTGTTGCCTACATGACAAAATAGAAACTCCTTACCTTGGCATTTTCCATAATCTGGGTCCAACGTACCTGTCCAGCACCATTTCGTATTACTGCCCTTCATGCATTTTACGTTCCAGCCAAAATAGATTATTAATGATTCCTGGAATCTGATACACTCTTTCCTACCTCTGTTCAGTTGTTCAGGACACAACCCCTATGCCTAGAATTCTTTCTCTCATTATTTTTACTTTTCAAAACCCTTCTCTTCCAGTTCAAAGATCAGTTCAAGTGTCACCTCTTTTGTGAGACCTTCCCTGATGCCTGATGCCTCCCTCCTCACACATTTTTAGAGGACTTTGTCAATACCTCTCTTTTCTCTGCCTCGTATCACATGTATCTTTGTACATGTCAGCCCTTCCCTCCAGTAGACTCTAAGCTTAGTGAGGTCATGGACCAGATCATTGTCTATTCTATCACCAACACTTAGCACAATGCCTTTCACAGATTATTGCATTGAATTAACATCGCCACAAAGAAGCCAAACAATGTTTTCTCTGATGGGAGAGGGGAGAAAGAAGAGCAAGCATTAATTTCTTTGTTTTTCCTTACTATTCAGACCTTACAAATAAAGAGCATATAAAAGAATCTAAAGGCTGAATTTGACACCACTGGATACCAAAGAATGGGGGAGGTTGGATGTGAAGATTTGAGGAAAAAATTTGGACCCAGAACCAGCTGAACTCAGTTGCCAACTGATCAAATGTCCCTTTGGATCCCTGAATTTATCCATGAAATTTGTATCTTGGAAAATCTGTATTTTTCTATTGGCAGGACACAAGTTTTGTATTTATCGGAGTTGAGTTTTCAGCACTTCATATTCTCTTTCCCAAGTGCTCCATGTGTTCTGAATAATTCTACCTTCTTCTCAGTCCACAGTAGTGGGAAATGGACCTTGGGGTTTTATGGTGTAAGGATCAAAAAACATTAGCTTCAGAAGTTTTTTGACTTCTTTTTCTCCCTACTGCCCAAGGACAATGCCAGATTTCCCATCCATTCTGGACATAGACAAACCAGTAACATCCACATTAATCTAGATTACCATTGACCTTGCTTTATTATGACAACATGTAATATTTTGTGTCTTATTTAATCACACAATAGAAGGACACTTCTCACTGACTCACTCAGTGTATTTTAGCTGCAGAACATTTGATTATCCTTCAGTATTAACATAGTGCCACAGAAGTACATGGCAAGAGAAACTGTTCTGGGGGAAAAAATCTTTGCCCTGAGGAGATTCCAGGCCGATAGAATAAGCTGTCCCACATAGGAAGAAGAATGAAGGACCAAGACAGGGGAGTAAGTATCATATTTTCAAGGGGTAGTTGAAATCCCATTGAAGGTGGTATAGGAAGGCTCCTTGTCCTCACTGATAGAGTAGGATTCCAAGGGACAAGAAAGGAAAGTTGGAGTCAGGAGCAGGCACCAAACATGAAATAAGTAATGAAGAGAGAAGCCAGAAGAAGGAGGGTGGGTAGAAGGGAGATGAAATCATAAAACTGGAATGGACCTTCTGATGGGCATCTTTCCTATTTTTAAAGATCAGGGCAGTACTGTGGGGAAACTTGGAAGAGTTTGTAATCGGGCTACTCTGCCAGGGAAGGAGACTACTAGAAGCTTGTTGTGGATTGTCAATTTCCATAATAGTACTGATCTCATCTATATACTCACAATTCATAGAAAGTCCCTTTGCCATTTATGGAGGTTCCCCCTGCCCCCATTCCAACTAGAGCTCTCTTGGCTTCTGACTTCCTTCCTCAGCTTGGAGAACCATCACTGATAATTTTGGAGGGCCTAATTGTGGTTTCCCAGGCTTTCTATCTATCTAATAAATGCTTATTAATTCATTGATCTTGACCTAGGGCTCCAAGCTAAGTTTAGGACATGTTCCATGGAATCCATGGGGTGTTTTGACTGAATGTAGCTATTGGACAACAAGAGCTCTATGATTCGAGGGCTAGATATGACAACAGAAAAAGTTATTATAGCATTCTGTCATAGCATGCCCTGCTCTATTTCCAATTTTCATTCTACTATCTACTACATACTGAAAGAAAAGACCACATTGCCATATTAGTTTCATAGCTCATTTTAAATTAAACTCCTGGAAACCTCAACTGAAATCACCATTTATTTAACACCTAGTATGTGTACTGCTCCAGGGATACCAAAGCAAAAATTATATTTGTTACTACCTTCAGAAAGCATACCTTCTAAAGGTGGGAGCACATACCATATTTACAAATGAGTAACTATAAAGTATATGCAAAGCAATAATTTCAAGGGGAAGGTAAGAGAGAATCAGGAAAGGCCTTGTGCAGGGCAAATATCTGAGCTATCCTTTGAAAGAAGTGAGAAATTCCTTAAGGTGGAGATGAGGAGGGAATACCTTTCAGACACAGGGATCTACTTGTGAAAGGGTGCAGAGATAGGAGGTACAGTGTCACACATGGCAAACAGCATATTGGCTGAAATAGAGAGTAAAGAAGAGTAATATAAAATAATACTGGACAGGCATATGAGAACCATATTTTGTAGGATTTTAAATGACAGTCTGAGGAATTTGTATTTTATCCTGGAAGGCATTAGAGAGCCATGGAAGGTTTTTGAGTAGAGGGGTGACTTGATAACATCTGTGTTTTAGGAACAACAATTTGGCAACTGTGTGGTAGATGCAGCAGAGAAGAAAGAAGGTGGAATTAGGGAGGCCAATTAGGAGGTTGTTGTAATTGTCCCTTCCAAAGGTGATAAGGACCTGATGTAGGGTAGAGTCTTGTGAGTGGAGAGAAAGAGTTGGACACAGATTGTTATAGAGGTAGAATGGACATTGGCAATTTGAGAAAGCCATTAAGAATGACTTGGAAGCCAGTGGATGACTGTGAAAAGGAGTTGGAATATATTGTAAAGGTAGATGGAGTGAACTTCAAAACAGTCACTGAGTAATGGTGACAAAGGGACATTCTGGAAGTGGTAATGAGGACTGAGGAGTGTTGCTGCTCCTTCTAACCCAGTGTTGTGTTTTGCATTACAGAAGGAAGATATAATACTGAAAATGGTAGGTATTGATGCTGTGCCTTCTAGGGAGATCCAGGTTTTCCATTGTAAGGATGGTGGTTAAACCCATACCTCATTTCATGTAATCATAAAATCCCAGAGGCTTAAATTTAACCAATCAACAGTTTAAAGCAGGTAGAGAGGAATTTTTCTATAATATCACTATAAAATCATTGATCGATTTGAGAGGATAGTAAGATTTTGGCCATTGGACGAAGGCAGATGATCCACATAGGAAACATAATAATTGATTGAATCAGACATATTTTGGGTCTGTAAATAAAAAAATATCAGTCAGCCTAGCAGTGGACCAGTCCAGTGGTAGGAGGCTTCAAAGTGAGGGTTCAAGGATTCTAGTTTTGGAACCAGGTTCCTGAGAGGAATTGTTTCTGGAGGAGGGGGGAGAGACTTTTTTTCCTCTTTCGCCTACCCCCACATCCCAATCAATAACCATGTCATTGGAAAGATTGGACCAGTAGTGGACAGAGGCAGAGAATAATAGCCAGGAGGGGAGTGATGCACTGAGAACTAACAGATGAGGAAAGACAGTAACGCAAGGAAGGAGGCAATTTGACAGAGGATGCTCCTCCTGCCAGAGAAGAATGACAGAGATGGGCCATACCTAGGAGCAAACCTGTATGTGGATTAGACATCTAATTCCTGATATCTGAGTATCCAGAAGAGATCCCTTACATCCTAGTGCCTTTAGTGTGCCTGAGGCTTGGGATCTGGGATGGGTTTTGCCATAGCTTTGACACTTAGAGGAGGAGGCCTGCAATCACTTAGAATTCTCTTTTAAGGGAGGTCAGGCTAGACGTCTTTCTCATTTAATTTACTGTTTACAATCATAATGGCTTAAATTTCTGTAGTGATTTACAGTTTGCAAAGCGCTTTGCCCTCAATAATTCTGTGAGGTTGGCTGCACAGATACTGTCATTATCCCCATTGTACAGAAACAGAAACTGATGTTTATAAAGATGAAGTGATCTGCTCATGTTATCTTAGCTAATTATCAACAGAGCCATGACCCAAAGTCAGTTCTTTGTATTATCAGTCAAAAGTTTCTTTCATACAAAGTAGTACTTAACGAGTGTTTGTTGAATAATGACAGCTAGGTGGCTCAGTGAATAGAGCACAGGACCTGAGTTCAAATCCGGCCTCAGACACTTGACACTTACTAGCTGTGTGACCTCGCGAAAGTGACTTAACCCCAATTGCCTTGCCTTCCCACTCTCAAAAAAAGTTTCTTTCAACTATACATCTTGTTTCTTCAGATGCATAGCATTTGGTGCAATGTCGAAGGTGATCTGATGTTTGCTAAAGGTTTTTGATGGTCACCATCATGATCATAATAACAAGCGAGCCAAACTGGAGTAGGGCAGACCTCATAACCCTGACAACACTATGTCATACATATAGGATTAATTATTGTCTGCCTCCAGTTCTCTCAATAGGATTTTGCTGGATACTGCATACACTTTTCCTTTCACTTTTTTTTGGTATCTTCTCTTTTGACAGAGCTTGGGGACACAATGCCCTCCTGCTGACACCTGGCTGCCCAGTAGAGCCCTATTCCCTACCCCCCTCCATGGAAAGTATCCCTTGCTTCAGAATTTTTCTTTCTTCTTACTCACCATCAAAATTTACTGCCTTTTCTAATTCCCTCACGACCCGATTCCCTACTTGCTCTGGTGATATGAGCTAATTTCCACCATTAATGGTTTAGTCTATTCCCTTACCCTCATTAAAGCGTATTTGCTTTTCAATAAAGGTAGCTAGTTTAATCCAAAAGAACAAAACTATAATGTTGGAATTCTGTTCACTGTGGCAGGCTAGTGAGAAAAATATAGGTAGGTAAGGGGTGGGGAGCCATAGGAAAGGGAATTTTAGTGCATTGTGAGAAGTGGAATCTGAAATGACTAAAGAAACAAAGGTTTGAGTTTCTAAGCATATTGTTTATTAAACAGTGCATAACAAATAGGGACTAGGCCTCCTCAGCTTGGTACTAGACTCTGAATATAGGGGGAGACAGATTCTAACACATTGAAATAAAACAATTAACAGGATATGAAGAAGGATACAAGACTAGGTCATCTGATTTTAATTGGAGGAAAGATTAGGGACTTTCCAGTTTGGGAGGAGGAGAGTGAACAGGTACAATTCCCTGAAATCAGAAAAAGAAGTGTCCCACTCCCCAGGAAGCAGTAACTTACTGATTAATATGGGACCAGTTTTTAGATAAGACATACGGGTACCTTGAGATGTATAATTATGAAAAAAACTCCTTTCATGGATCTTTGGATCTGACTGGATTTCTGGTCAGCATAAACTAGATCCTTAGTTAAGGATCTTTAACCAACACGTAGAAGTGTCCAGTTTCCCAACCACACAGACCTAGGTTCAAATAGTGCTATAGTTTTCTCCCAATTCCCATAAATGAATAAAGTTTCCTCAGAAGACAAAAATTGGACTAGACCCAAAATTATATAGAAAGGGAATTGAGCTCGCTCCAGAATAGAGTCACAAGATGGAGTCACTGGTTTACCCAATTCTTACAATTTCCTCAGCTCCTAAAATCATTCCATGTAGATTGCTGTCTACTCCACTTGCAGGCAAGCCGATCCTTAGCACATTTCCCAATAAAAGGAAAACTGGTTCTAGAGATGGCAATTCCAAGGTAGGCTAAATGGACAAGTCACTTACCTGTCTGTGTCTCAGTTTCTCCATTTATAAAAAAAAAAGTTTTCCTAGTTGCTTCAGATTGTCATGGTAAAACCATGTTTTGATCTCATTCTTTCTTTTGTTTCAGAGAGCATGCATTTCTCATTTCTGAGCTCGTAGGGAGATATCATCTATTTCTACGCTGCAGGACAACAAGCCTGACTTCAGACCCCTGCCTCAAGGGGTCTGAAGAGCTCAGAATAGGTATAGTGGAAGACTTAAGTCTGCAGGACTGGACAGAAGTCTGGGGTCAATGTGTGGGATGCAGCAGGAGGCTGTTTGACAAGATTGAGTGATATCCTAGGGGTGATACTGTAATGGTAATGTAAATTTGTAGATCTTCCCATCCATTAATAGGCCCATGTAACCTACTTAAATTACATGGAAGCCTAAGTTACATGAAGCTTGTGGTGGGAGGAGCTTGCTGAAGGGTGGAACAGGAAAGGCGGAGCAGGAAGGGTGGAATAGGAAGGGTAGAGCAGAATGGAGGAAGTTGGTCAGAGCAGTTAGAGCTGAGGGAGAGAGAAGAAGCAGGCAATCAGGCAACTAGCTATGAGTGTTTGTGAGAAGGCTGGAGGAGGGGGAGGGCTTTGAGATGGTGGTCCTCCCTGCAGTGATAATGTATATAAACTTCTTTGTTGCTTTGATGGATTTGGTTTTCTGGTGTTCGAATAAATGTTTTGGTTCTGTCTTCCATATAGAGAGTCTGTTATACTTTGCAATTCAGAACTACACCAGCATATTCATAGTTGCCATTGGCACTGTGAATGTTGCTTTGGCAATATGAAGAGCAGTCCATGTTCTTGAAGACTTTACTTACCCCAGAGGCAAGGAACAATTAGCAAATGACACCAAAGAGAACGATGAAGCGCTAAATTCTATGGCAGAGCCGATGCTGTGGAGCAAATGAAAGAATGCCTGAATGCCTGAATAATAGATTCTTTATAAAGCAGGGGCACCACTTGGGACATTCCCACACATTTACTATACTGAACTTACTACACCACACAGTTCAAGGCTCTTCTGTCCCTGACCTCCCCTTCCATCACATCACATTGACGTTATAGTGCGCTTATTATGCCATTATTATATTACGCTAATTGAATTAGTCCCTTCCCTGCTTCTCCATTGCTTTCTGAATCCAATTTAAATTTCTTATCCTCACTTCTAAGGGCCTTCACCACTCGGTTCATGACTCCATTTGCTCCCTTTTCTTGCCTTTTCCCAAACTTAATTCCTATATTTGAGATAGATACATCTATTTTCTGCTTATTGGATTCCCCACATCTGCCTAGTCTATGGTTTGAGCTTATAGGAGGTGCTCAATGCCTCTTGGTTGATTTGGGAATTTCTGATCAACACTGTAAGGATCCTCAGAGCTCCCCAATCCACCTCCTCCTCTTTGTTTTATGGAGAAAGAAATCGAAACTGAGTGATATTTAACTGACCCATGCAAGGTCACACAGGGAGTAAGGAGTGACTGAATCTTGGCCATCCGACTCCAGAGCTGGTATTTGTTATAATTTACATCATCAGCCTGCTAAGAAGACAGCTGGGGAATTCTTAAAGGAGTCGTGTCCTCATCCCATTCCATTGGTAGCCTTTTTCTCTGTTAACCCAATGCACATTTAGGGCCTATCAAAGGCTTTGCTTATCAGAAAGTTCCCTGTGGCAAGTTTGTTTAGCTTGGCTTGCAAAATACAGCTCCAAAGAGGCTTAGCTGGATTCTAGTACATTACATACTCTTTGAAGTCTCTAGGATATAGTCATTTGTGGTGGTCTCTGAACCTCTTCTCTCAGTACTATTCCCTGGTACCTTCCCATACCCATTTTGGAACCCTGCCTTTTCACCAGGCTACCAACTTTTCACCAGGCTCATTGCCCTTCCCTTTCCTCCCTTTTGCACCTGCAGGAATAAGAACAGGGCAGCCAGTTCCTTCTCTGAGGTTATGGGATCTCCTCCTGTTATTTCTACCTCCTTGAGTGGTAAGTCCCTTTAAGAAAACCCAAAGCCTGGAGATTTCAGTTGCCTTACCCAGAGGCTGGATCAGTGAACATCAAGGAGTTAATGAGTACAGCATAGTAACAAGAATAAAGTCCAATGAACTTATTAAAAGCCTACCACAGCTTTGGCACTGGTGGGAATCATTGTCTGGGACTTGTTTGTCAATTAGTTGAATGCAGCTGGCCTTTTACAAACCACCCCCCGTAGAACTCTCCAGACAACAGAGATTTATGTGCCATTTGGAATAGCTGGCCCTTTGAAAAGGGTAGGGAGCTCAATGTGGAGCTAGAAGATATTCCCATTCCTGGACTTGTTGTTGTCATTGTTGTGTGTCCTTACTTCTGGGGCTCTTCTTGTGGTGCGTGCTGCCTATAGCCCTGTGAGCCAACTGCCCAGCAACATCCCCATCTGTCTCTAAAGGATTAATGCTAATTATATCATGCTTTAAGGTTTGTAATGCATATTATGGCCATTACCTCATTTGATCCTGTGAGGTAGGCACTGTTATTATCATCATTTTACAGTTGAGGCAACTGAGGCAGACAGTTTAAGTGACTTTCCTGAGATCACACAGTTAGTAAATACCTCAGGTCTTCATGACTTAAAGCTCAGTGCTCTATCCACTCTGCTTTGTTGTTCAGTCATTTTCAGTCATGTCTCACTTTATGACTTCATTTGGGGTTTTCTTGGCAAATATACTGGAGTAGTTTGCCATTTCCTTCTCTAGCTTGTTTTACAGATAAGGAAACTGAGGCAAACAGGGTTTCACAGCTAGTAAGTGTCTGAGGCCATTTTTGAACTCAGGAAGATGAGTTTCCTGCCTCCAGGCCTAGCACACTATCCACTGGGCCACCTAGCTGCCCTAGCTAAGTGGTACTGCCGGCTTATTATTAAAAGCAAGCACACTGATAGGTGCTCATGAGCTATGGTATTAGGAGTGTGGCCCCACAGAGTTCCTGGAACCTGAGAGTGGTTGTTTCTCTAGGGACCCAACCTGAGAATTTGAATGGGGTAGCCCTGAGGGGGCTTCTATAAAAGCCCAGGGGATGGATTGGTTCACATCAATCATTGGTAGGCCTAGGGAAGAAACAGTAGTAAGCGATCAACGATCAACGTTTGGCAAACTGAAACGAATGCACAAAGAACGGTTAATGATTCTCATGTGCCACATAATTAATATATGTCAGGGATACAAATGTTGTTCATGTTCTGCCAGTATGTCCTAGGCCATAAGCTGCATAGCATTACCTTCAGCTGAATGGTATCTGGCTAGGATGCCATATGATGCCCCTCTTTGGAGAGGCTGTTCTTTTATATGAGGACTTTCCTAGTCTCCTGCCTCCCTCTCTCTAGTTCCTTCCCTCTGATATGATCTTATGTATGATATATATACGTACACATATACATGTATGTACATGTATGTATATATACATATGTGTATCTATCTATGAATATACAGATACACGCATTCATGATATGTCATGGGCAGCTAGGTGGCAGGAATGGATAGAGGGCCAGGCTTAGAAGTGCCAGGAAGACTTATCTTCTTGAGTTCAATCTGGCCTCAGATACTAGCTGTGTGACCATAGGCAAGTCACTTAACTTTTGCCTTGTTGTCCTCATCTGTAAAATGAGTTAGAAAAGGAAATGGCAAATCATTCCAATATCTTTGTCAAGAAAACCACAAATGGGAACACAGAGAGTCAGATGTGACTGAAAAATGACTGGACAACAACAAGAACAATGATATCTTGTATATGCACGGTTATTTGCATATTGTCTCCCCTATGAGAATATGAGCTCCTGAAGGGCAGGGACTGTCTTTTGCCTTTCTTTGTATCCCCAGAGCTTAGCACAGTGCCTGGAGCATATGAAGTGCTTAATAAATACTTACTGATTGATCAGTGAAGCAAATTTCTCAGTATCCAAAGCACTATCCTTCCACTTGTCTCCATGTCGTTCTTCTGTCCCTGGTCTGCTTGAATCTCCCTTGGTCCATGACTTCAATTGCCTTGTACCAACCCCAACTGAAAGATTCCCCCAAAGTGTTATCTTATAGATTCTTGAGTTTCTGGCTTTGGCCTTTAGATGGTGCTATCACTTTTAACTTGATTTCTGGAATCTGGTTTTGCATTCTCACTCAATTTAGCTTTTCTTCTCTGACATAGTTGACTCGAACACTTTGGACCGATGCATAGGATCATGGAATTATAGATTTAGAGCCAGAAGGAAAGTTGGAGGTCACCAGTCCAAGCCCTCATTCAATAAATAAAGAAACTGGGGCAGAAAGAGGGTAAGTAACTTGCCCCAAGTTTTATAGAGAATAGATGATGGGGGGTGGATTTGAATCCTGCTCTTCCAAGTCCAAATCTTCTACTTTTCTTTTTTAAAAAAAATATGCTTTTTAATCAGCCAATGGTCCTTGGGGATCCTTGAAATTAGAAGAAGTCAGGTTGAAGCCTCACCTCTAAACCATATGGGCTGTGTGACTCTGGGAAAATTACTTAACCTCTCATTGCTCTTCTAGGCATCTCTTTAAGACTATAAGTTGCCACATTGCGGGCATTGGTAGAGAAAGTTTCCTCATTGGAAGCTTTCTACATCGATGAAATCACAGGTCTAGACCAAATCCTTGGCAAAGGTTGTCCCCCTGTTCATTCATCCCTTTACAGCTTACGTGAATTAATAGGGACAAGTTCAATATCAGCTCTTCAGAAAACCTTCTTAGTTTCTTCCCAGGTGTAAGGGATCAGTTTCCCTTCCCCTCTGAATTCTCAAAGTCATTTGTTCTTCCATTGCGCTTTTGTATTCTACCTAGTGTTCTCATTCTCTGTAGCCACATCTCATCCTCCTAATTAGATTAGAAACTACATGAAGATGGAGACTATGGCTTATTTATCTTTTATCTCCACACTTGCATGTAATAGGAGCTTAAGAGATATTTGTTCAATGAAAAAAGTGAATTCAATGAATAGAATCTTTTTCTTTGGTTAGCTTCTGAATTCAAATCCCCTCCCCTTACCTCATTCTATTTTGTCCTCAATTTGCATATTTTTGCTTTTCTTAATTTAGTATAATTAATGTATATGATATGGGGAAAGATTGTTACTTGGTGCTGATGATTGGGTTAGGAAGGAATCCACACCTCATTCAACTAGTCTGTCTACACCTTATGCTTCTATAATTGCATTTAATAAGAATGTTCCAGCTGTTTTAACAGCAATGCAATGACTACACAAGGGAAAGAAACATGTAAAACATCAGAGTGTTTACCATACTAACAACCAATCTTAATTAAAGAAACCAGCTGCAAACCCACTTGAATTATGACACCCATACCCTGAAGCCCAGGGCTCCTCAGTTGACTTGGTTCTTTTAATACCTCACCTAGGGAATACAGATTTTCTGCCACAACAAAGAACTTTCTATTGCTACACTGTGAGTGGACTTGAATCCACCTGCTAGTAGAAATTAGATTATTGCTGGGTCCCATTAGTACCAATAATAATCTGGCAAAGTGGTTGCATTTTTCAAATTCACACTATTTGAAGTTATAATTATATGCGAAATATGGTAATTGGTTTCAGTCCAATGGAAATATGCAATGAAATTTGAATAACACAACTACTTCGTTTATGCAAACCTGGCTGTAATAGGATTCAGTTTTCAATTTTATTTCCATACTTACTCTCAACAATCAGCTCCATATTTTAAAAATCAAATTCTAATTTAGCACAAACATTCAGACATCCTTAGTGTATAATGGATCCAGAATTCATACCATCCTAATCTTTTCTTAAAGATGTTAGGGTAATTCAGGGAGCTAGTACAGTAAAATGGACCACAAAAGCATGCTCTTGTTTCAGGAAGACAGAATTCTCTGTTGTTTGTCAGTTCAACAAATAACTGCATTGCTATGCCTCAGGAGGAAACCACCAGCCATCCCTACTCTTCCTTTATTTTATTGACTATTATTAGATGGTCTTTCACTTTATGGTCCTTGTGGATCATCATTCCTTGGAGCCCAAGAAGCTTCTTCCTCCAGAGACGGTCCAGGTACTTCCTCTAGAGGAAGAGCTTCATACCTATTATAGAAATAGGGGTAAGATAGAAATAGAGACAGGATCAAGGACAAGGATAGGGACAGGAGCTGAACCCATGATTTCATTCATGTTGTGAGCACCAAGTGAGGAACTAACTCACTTTATCCATGTAGGTTGGCATTCTCTACAACTGCCCTCAAAAGTTAAATGCCTTGTACTGGGTCACTTGGCTGGTATGTATCAGAGACTTTAACACAGGTTTTTCTTGACTTGGAAGCCAGCTCTTTATCTCTGTTGCCTTTAATAGTTATTACATAGCTTTAAAATACTTAATGGTTCTTCCCTGGGTCACATTCTTCCATCCTACAATCTTTTGGTCCAGACCACAATTCCCCAGTGCCTCTCTATAGCCTTTATCTTCTCTGTTTCCTCAGAACATTTCTTTCCTTCTTTCAAGAAATACTTCGTTCTTCCTGATAACCTGGAAAATAGAAATGGATTCGCTTATCTCTGTCACTTTCCCCTTTAACCTGGAGGCCTGTTGCTACTCTCGAAGGAGGTACCTTCAGTTCCAAAGCAAGGAGTGCAATATTCCATCTGGTCCATGGTTACATACCTTTCTCTCACCGTCAGGCCTCTTCACCATCCTTAGTAAGTCATCAAAGATGTAGTTAAAAGTGTTGGACTTGGAGTTATGAAGATTTGGTTTCACATCTAGCTTCCGATACTATCTGTGTAACTATGATAAAGTCACTTAGCCCTCCTTTTCCTCATATTTTACACAGGTGTCATGAGGTTAAAAGAAAACATATGTAGAATTCTTTGCAAACATCCAAGTTCTATCTAAATACTGTCTGTCACAGTCTTCCAGATTTTTTTTTACCTGTAATCAGTGTCATCTAATTATTGCCAAATGAAAATGAAATTTTCAACTATTCTTGGACTTTTATTGAGTCTTTTGAGATCAAATTGTATTAACTTGTGTATTAACTTTATCAATATATTGATATGTATTATATCTATATATATATTAACTTATGTATTAACTTATATCAAAGTGCTTACTATCTAAAAGGGGAGTGGGGAGGAGATGGAGGGACAGAATTTGGAACTCAAAATTTCAAGAAATGAATGTTTTTGAAAGAAATGAAATGTCTTTGCATGTAATTGGGAAAATATTATTTAAATTGGCCACACCTAGTGATAGTTTGGGAATGGGATGGGTCTATTCATTCAAAATAAACCTTCCTTAGATCATTCTAAGGTTCCGTGTGAGTTTTGATTTTATTTGTTGAGAACAAATCACAACACTCTGAGATTTCCTCAGAGGACAATGAACCTCTAGATGGCGGTGAAAGGTAGAGTGAGTAGAACATTTTTTCTTTTTAGTTTATGTATTCTATCTCCACGGATTATAAGCAGTGAATGGTATGCTGATAAAGGTTTAACCACCATCTCTCCACAATAGAAAGCACCTATGACACACTTTTAATTTTAATATTTATTACTAATTAGTCCCATCATTTTCTTCAGTCTAGAGGCAATCAACAAAACAATAAATTAAACACCAATTTGTAGGTTTTCTGATTTCCAAGGTGTAAATGCTCACATGAAAATTTAAAAACAGGCTTAGCCTGTAGGAGTTGGCTCCAGCACATTCCTGGATGTGTTAATATATGAATGTCAGACAGCTCATACAACATCTCGGTCTCCCAGTTACTCCAGTGATCTGCAGCCTCTACCTAGCTACTCAGTCACACGTCAGCAAGAAGCACTCTTTGAAACTGATTATTGCCCAGAGCTTCTCCCTTTCCAAGATTATGAACTCTGAAATTCTCTACTCTGATCCCATCCTAAATTCTATTCCACTCTATTTTACTCCACTTCACTCCATTCGAGTGCAAAAACATTTACAAAATGCCTATTATGTGGAAGAGGAACCTGGCCATTCTATTCCTTGTGACCTAAGGAACCATGACAACTATCCCCCCTCTATATTTTTTTCTAGTGCTCAGTAGTAGGTCAGTCCTCTTTGTGCTTTTCATCCTTTCTACCCCACAGTTAGTTATGTCAATAATGCTTTAAATAGCAACTTCAGAATCTTCACCTCTTGACTTTTTACCTTGAACTTATGCCCTTGATCTCATTATCTATGGCCTTCTTCAAGACCTTGCTCCATCAATTATTCTCTTTCTTTTTTATACCACTGATAGATTAAAACTTCTCTCTTCCAAGGTTACCAACATTTTCTTAATTGCTAAATCCAATGACATTTTCTCAGTCTTCATTTTTATTGACCTCTCTGTAGCATTTGATACTATTGGCCACCTCTTCCTCTTAGCTAGTTACCTCTTACCTCTCTCCTACATAGGTTTTGAAAAGTGACTATCTCCTTATTCTCCTCCTGTTTAATTGCTTCTTATCAGTCTGTTTTGCTAGACCATCATCTGTCTGTCCCCTGTGTAAGCATGTTCCTTAAACTCTTTCCTGGTTCCTCTTTTCTTTTCCCTCTCTATTAGGGGTTACTAGCCAGGTGCCCATGAACTTCTTTTTTAAAAAAATGTTTTGTAACGGTATTTCAATATAACTGATCCCTTGTGTACGCATTTTGTTAAATATTATTTTGTGAAAGAGTCCATATGCTTTACTAGATTGCCAAAAGGGTTCATGATACATATTATCTTTCTGATGTCATCAGCTCCCATGTGTTTAATTATCATCACAACACACATGAAGCCTAAATCCACACATCCAAATACCATCTCTCTCCCGAACTCCAGTCCCACATCATCTGCTAAACATCTCGCCATGATTGTTCCGAAGGCACCTTAAACACATCCAAAACAACTCTGTTCCTGCCTCCCTACCCTGCCTCCCCATCTCTCTTCCTAACATCCAATTTTTGAAGAAAGTACAATCTTCCTTTCAGTTAACTCAGGTTTACAACCTTAAGAACATCTTCAGTGCTTCCCTCCTTCTGGTCGTAAGCTCAAATCAGCTGCTATATCTTGTCACTTTTACCTTTATGGCATTTCTTATATTTATCTCCCTACTCTCCACTCATACTGCAACCACACTAGACCAGACTCACATCATCTCTTGACTATGGCAAGAATCTCTTAATTGTTTCTCTTCATTCATTTCTGCTACCAACAAGCATTTATCAGTACCTACTATGTGCCAGTCACTGTGATAAGCACAGTCAAAGACCCATATGGAGCTTACATTCTATTGGCAAGAAACAACATGCATAAAAGAGAAGTAGATAAAAATATGGAAAAATTAATGAAAAACAATTATAGGAATGGGATGGGCATGAGCAACTAGGGGAATCAAGATAAGCTTCATGGAAGAAGTGGAATTTGAGTGGAGCTTTGAAGAAATATAAGGATTCTACAAGGGAGTGAATTTCTGTCATGAGGGGACAACCAATGCAAAAAGCACAGAAATGGGAGACCAAATGTCATGTATGGAGATTCACAAGTAGGTTATTTATGTTAGAGCACAGAAGATATGAAGATTGTTTCTTTTTGTCCTGCATTCTCAGAGGACCAACGATGTTGTGAAGGTGCAGTCTTGCTTTGTAAATGAATTGGATTTAAGTGAAGCAAAGCTATGCAAAGTCATCAGCTTCCCTCTCTCCTCCAGAGTCATCCTAGTCCAGTGACAAGACAAAAGTCAAGATGATTGGCGATGTACCAGAATGCAGTGGGTGACTTAGGCCTTTTAATATGAAGGTCTTTCCCAGTCTCAGTTTGTCTGAGGCAATGCCCATCCAATGACTAAGGGCTGGGTAAGAATTGAAACAAAACATGGCCTAGGCTGCCATCACAATAGTGTCAGTCTGGGAGGGGAAGTCCTTTAGTTTCCGGCCAGAACAGAAAACAATTGCTATTAACGCTTACTCTGAACAAGGGAGATGACTCTGAGAGTGGAGAGAAAAAGAGTTATTTGAGAGATACTGTTTAAATATACTCAACAAGTCTTAGCAAATGTTTGAATATAGAAGGAGGTGGTGAGTAAGAGGGCTGGGTCAAGGTTCCTAAAGTGGGTGACTGAATCGGGGAGGCCCACAGTTCCAGACCCTCCTCTCACCAATCTATCATCTATATAGCTTCCAAGTGGATATTTTGAAATTACAGGTAGGACCATGTCATCCTTCTCCTCAACAAGCTTCAATTGCTTCTTATTACTTCTAGTATAAAATGTAAACTCTATGTTTGGTAATTAACTCCCTTCACCATCTGGCTGCAACATATCTTTTCAGACTGACTTCATGTAAATCTCTTTTGTACTCTATTTCAGCTAAACTGACCTACTAGCTTTTCCCCATACATGATATTCTCCCATCTCTGTGACTCTATATAAGCCATATAAGCTATATAAGATCTTCAAAGGGTCCCTAGTACCTCTAGGACAAAATGTGCCTAGGACAGAAAATCCCTTTTCTGACATTTGAATCCCTTGACCACATGACTCCCATCTACCTTTCTAGTGTTATTTCATATTGCCCTTTGTCACATACTCCCGGTTACATTCAAACTGTCCTTTTGGCTGAATCTCAAATATTGGCATCTCACTGTGGGTCATTCAATAAACATTTATTAAGCACCTACTATGTGACAGCCATTATGCTAAGTGCTGGGTATACAAATACAAAGAAGAAAGACAGTCCCTTCTCCTAAGGACCTTATAAACCAATGAGGGGGAGACAACACACAAAAGGAAGCAAGGAAAGGCTGGGGTTAGGACAAGAGGGGAGAAGATACCCTGATGGAGAAATCCATAGGTATGTGTATATGTCTTTTTACAGCCTGTCCTCCATGCCTGGAATGTACTCTCTCAAAACATAGGCCCAGTAGAATATGGATCTTTCTTCAAAGCACCATTCAAGGGCCCCTTCCTACAGGAGACCTGTCGTAATTTCTTTTTTTTCAAGGTTCTCTCCATCTTAAAATTACTTTGTATTGCTTGTTAAGATTTTTTATATGTGTTGTCTGTTTCCTCCCCCTTCTCTCTTAGAACATAAGCCCTTTGAGGTTAGGGACTGTTGCCTTGTTTGTCTTTGTACACCTGGAGCCTTGCACAGTGCCTGGCATATAGAATGTGCTTAATAAATGTTTGTTGAATTTAATTGGCTTACCTTAACGAGTGGGCCACCCAAGCTTGGCTTGCTACCCTACCAATGTGATCTGAGCTTTTTTGTTCACAAGATGGGAAGAATAATCTATACCCCTTCCTCCCTCCCTTCCTCCCTCATGCTGTGGGGGTGAAATCAGATCCCATTTATAAAGTACTTTTAGTTCCTTGGAAAGTAGAGCAATATGAACTCAAGGTTTCTGCCCTTATGATTAGGGAGGAATTTTATATTAAAACAAGCAAACAAAGTGTTTGTTGTCTACAGACCTTGGCCCAGAATCATCTCCTCTGTTTTGATAGTAACCTGCAGGCTGTTGGTGGCCTGAAATATTCCGTGGTATGCCAGGCTTGGCTGCACCGATCAATATCCACAGACATATACATACATACGTAAATTTCAGCATGCTTCCTCAGTGGTTTGCGGTAAAACAGTCATATGTCAGACTGACAGGCATTGGGCTCTGAACGGTGTCTTCTCTTTCCTGTCTTCTCACACAGAGCACAATCATATGTACTCCAGGAGAAAATGGACACACTCACCCATTCTCTCATAGCTCAGAATTCACACTCACAGTATGTATAGCGAACACACTGCAGCCATTCATTCCAGAACTATAGGTCTTCCTCTCCCAGACTGCCCATCTGGCAGCTTTCAGCAGCACAAAGTGAGCCCTACAAACAACAAACACCACAAGGCCCCTGAGTACAAACCTTGCCAGCTATGCCCAGTATAAAGCCTCCCAGGGGCCTTTGAGGTAAGGAAAGTGTGGTTTAAATAAACATACCCATGTGTGCATGCGCGCACACAGACACAAACACACAGACACAGACACAGACACACACAGACACACATAGACACAGATATTTTTGTTAGCCTTCCCTTTTTCATTCATTTCTGGCTATTCAAAGTCAGTTAGGGAACAATGTTACTGATTTGGGGGAGGGAACACGGCATATCGGAAAGACAGTGAGATTTGGAGTCAGAATTTGGGTCTGAATCTCAAATCTGCAACTTTCCATTGATGTGACCTTCACTTAGCCACCCTCTTCTCAGTTTCCTCAACTATAAAAGTTTGGATTAGAGGATCTCCAAAGTCCTTTCTAGCTATAAATCTATTTTCCTATAATTCAATGTTAGTGTTATTAGAAAGGGGCATCATGGAAAGTTTGGAATTGAATTGTAAAGTCTCTTTCATCCCTTTGAGATAGAAGATTAAGAACCAAAACTAAGAAACTACTGAGAGCCACAAAGAACTCTGGGCATAAGTATTGAGGCAACAATGCAAGGAGTGATAAGAAAATGAATGAGAAGGCCATGAAATAAAAAAGGCATTTATTAAGTATTTGCTATGTGCCAAGCACTGTGTTAAGTGGTAGCTACTACCCAGAGGAGGCAGGGCTTTTTGTTACTACTGGGTCCTTGAAACAGTTACGAGGTATACAAAATATTAGGAAGACAGAGACAGAGACAGACAGATAGAGAAGAGAGAAAGCCAGAGGGAGGGAAGGAGGGAGGGGGAGGGGGAGAGGAAGAGAGAGAGAGAGAGAGAGAGAGAGAGAGAGAGAGAGAGAGAGAGAGAGATGTCCTAGTGTCTGAAACTCAGAAAATATTCGCTAACTATTCCAGTGTGTTTAGAATCCATTGGCAAGTATATTTCAAAGATCTGTGGCCTTGACAGGCACCCAGAATGTAAGTTAGGACTATGACATGAGCTCATGACAAGATGGTTTCTGGTTTATTTCTGTCAAAGAATAGGTGAGACCTGAATGCTCTAATCCATATTCACTCAATGTCACTCTGCTACTCTGGATATAACTTGCAAGGAGTGGAAAACTCCATCCTAGACCCAAGGAGGCAGACAGGGTGCCCATATTTGTGAACAGGAAAGTTGTGGCCAAAAAGCCAATAATACAATGATGCTTTGCCTCCAGTGGAAGCTTGGTTTAGCAATCACTGAGCTAGTGGAACGTACTCAACCAACGTCAGCAGTCTGAAGACATCTGGTCTTTATTTTTGGACTTTTTTGTGAAAAGAGAAGGATTATGGTTAGATGTTGATGGAGAGGCCATTCAATATTGTCTATGTACAGAATTTCTTATAATAGTAATCCATTACTTTGGAGGGATTGTTTTCCAGAATCACAATATGTTTCTCAGACATTAACTCCTAGTCCCCCAGAATAAATTCTCATTCATGTCAGATACCTACTGTATGCAGAGCACTGTGCTAAACATGGGATGCAGGGATACAAAGTTTCTATAAGACAGCGTATGCTCTCATGAAATCAGCTAGCCATGTGTATATACATATTTATATGTATATATATTCATAATGCTTGATAGGGTTGGTGTTTTCCTCCAACAGTTGTTTTCCCACCCACAACAGGAGGAGGCTTTGCTTGAAAGATGACAAAGATGCCCTGGGTCCTGATTGGCCCTGGTTTTCCTGATGCAGTTTCCTGGTTGCACAGGGCAGATGTGTCAAACATGCAGCACCTAACATTCCTGAATGGGGTCCGACCTAGATTAAAACAGTTCCTATCTGATTTTAATGTGCTGACCTATCAGTAAAAAAGGAATATATAAACATGTAGTTTTCTGAGTCAATGTGTAGCCCCCTGGGCTCTTTATGTATGGCTCAGTGGCTCCTATTTCTTTTTGAATTTGACATCACTAATGTAGAGGCATTAAAATGTACTGGCCATGGTACTTCTGTGAGGCCATGTAGTCTAAGCCTGTCAGCCACGGGGGGAGCCCAAGATCCCATAAGTTGCCACACTCTGATGACATGCTGACCTGATGCATTTCCATGAGGAGGTGAGGGAGACCTTATTTACCAAGGCTGAAGATAATTGTCACCATATCCTTGCTGTGTTAGGGCAAAGCAAACTTCCTTGTGTTAACCATTCAGTGACTTGGAAGTACCTTATCTTGTCCCAAAATCAAACTTGAACCAAGAGAGTGCTGGTGTTAGAGCTGTGCTTCCAACCCATGTATGCATAGCACCTCACACAGTTCCTGGCATATAGTAAGTACTTAATAAATGCTAGTTGACTAATAAGTATTTAGTTTACTTGTCCACATGTTGTCTCCTCCCCAGTAATATGTAAGCTTTTCTTCCAGTAAGAGACTGTTTATTTTCTTTTTCTTTGTATCTCCAGCCCCTAGCATAGTGTCTGGCATGTTGGAATGCACTTGTGATTTTCTTGGCATGTGAGACTCCCAATGATTAAATTTCTGCTATCGATGTAGAGGGCACTTCCTCTGCTTTTTACAGTCTTAAAAAGTGGCACAGTAATAGGTTAGATGATTGGTCAAGAATCACTTACCTAGTATTTATAAAGGCAAGACTTGAACCTAGAGCTTCCTGACTCAGAGTTTGGCTTCTTTATCCACTAGGCCATGCTGTCTCATTGCATGCCGTATTCCATATACATGTACGTAGTAGGTGCTTAATGAATGTTTGCTGAATTGAGTAATCTCTAATAAGTGTATAATCCAAGGGGGTACTCTTGGTGAGGTTATTATCCTCCTGAGGGTCACCTAAGCCAGGACTCTTCAACAGGAAAGTGCAGTAGAGGGTGTGATTTGGTAAAAGGCAAACCAATAGCTAGAAAATCCTTCAGGAATCCTAGCAATCTGGTGTCACCAATATTCAAAACATAACCAGCAATTCTGGTGCCTGGGGCAAGCAACCTAAAATATGTCCAGAAGAAGTAACGCAGAGGTTATTTCTATATTAACTATTACAGACTCATTTGGTTGGGAGACAGGAGAAGAAACATTGAAGAAATGTTGTTATTTTATGTCCTTTGTTTTCAAAGAGTATTAATGACATCATGGGTGATGTCTTGACTTGAGCATGAATTGGATGTAAATGAAGTAGAATTGCAGTCATCAGCTTCACTCTTCTAGAGTCAAAAAGACCAGCGGTAGGACAAAAGCCAGGAAGATTGACGATGGCCTGAGATGCAGTGAGTGACTCTGGCATCTTTGATGTCTGACCAAATCTAAGCACTCCACAGTGCCTATTTCAGTCACCTTCATGCCATTAGAACAAATTATTCTCATCATCTGTTCTGCCAGGGGAAGGCTTCATATGGTTGGGGTAGGAGACATTCTTCTTAATTCACCAACAGATTTGAGGTCCATTGGTTACCCTCAACTTGGTTTGGCCTATCTGCCTGGGTGGTTTACCAGGATCTAGCAGCTGCACATGCTCCAGCTTCTTGGGGCCACAGGTGAGAATTGACACCAAAGGTGGGTGAGCAGTCCTGAAAAGGGCTCACTCCAGAGGTGCTAGTTCTCCTTGAACACCTCATACACCCCATTGAAGAAATACTTTGGAACACAAGATCTATTAACATCCTACCTACCAATGAGTGACCAGCATACTAAGAGGTCACTGCTAGGTAGGATATTTCTGAGGGGAAAAAATAGGTCAGGGAAGAACTCACCTGAGGTGTAGCTATTACGCAATGTGGGGAGGGGAAGAAAGACAACCATTTGGTACTTAAATATTTTAACTAATTCTTGCTGCCTGATAGAGGTTAAACTCAGAAGATCCTACTTGCTGATGGTATGAGAGGGCTATTGGTAGCTTGTAATTGTCCAGGATCCTAGTGCCAAGACTTGGTCATTGGCTCTGGTTATTACTGTCACAATTGTCCCTTTTATGCTTATAATGCCTTTGAACTTCTGTCCTTCATCCTGTGCCTGACTTTTCCTTTGGTTCTGGCTTCTTGGTTTCCTGATCGCTCACCAGGGTGCATTCTAGGTAAAGTGGTGAAGTTTATTTCCCTTACCATCCTCCTCCTTTTGGTATTATCACTCCTATGTGTTCAGCGCCCTCATTCTGCCTACTGGTGATCCATCTGGGACATACCTCACTATCTCAATGACTTTTAACTGCCTCCTCCCCCCAGCTATTCCTCACAATTCAGCTAAGTGGCTTGCTTACTAGATAACCTAGGAAACTATTTAGAACACAGATGTTAATAGCTGTTAGTTTACTACCCCTAGTAGAGACTTGTCAAATGTCAAAGGAGAGGGTAAGAAATGAATAGGGTGAGGAATGCAGGGACTTTGAGTAAATGGGAGAAATGTTTTTGAGCAGAAACTACTCAGTAGCTCTTAGATACTACCAACTATTGAAGCCTAAGGTCAGCCTTATTCTGAGGCTTGGGTCTCTCTAATAAACTGATTTGTACTATAAGGGCCCATGACAATGAGCCTAAATGAAAGACAAACTTCCACAACTCACAGAATAATGGAACCTTTTTCTCCCCCTTTTCAGTTCATATCTTATTTCCTTTTAGTTTTTATTTTCTGTCTTTGGCCAGGTTCTGGTTGCAAGGAAAAAAAGTAGAAGAAGGCAGTATGGGGAAAGGAAAAGGAATATTAAAATTAGAGTAGTTGGCCAAAGAAAGTGGAGTGATGGGTCGCCAGTGCATTTTTGTCCTGGAAATACCCAGTTCATACCAATGACGTTGTCATCCATTTAAAAAAATCCATTCTCTTGATAAAAATACAGTTTTTCCTAAATATAGCAGAACCAGCCTCTGTGCCATGAATTACTTGGGGATTTATGTCTGACTAGGGTAAATGATTTGAGGTATTGTTCCTCTCTGGATAATTAATCCCCAGGAAGCTTGGTCACTGAGGTTGTTAGTCTCCCTAAGTAAGGCTATAGTATACACATACACAACACAACCCGGGTGTTCAATTGTTAGGGTTGAGGGTTCCCTGGCTTTCAGCTCAAGTTATGACTCCTTTTTCTTCCTTATTTTGACCAAGTCAGTGCTGGAGTTGCCTTGTACAAGGTGTCTAGGGTTTCAACTTGGTGGGGGCGGGGAGGGGCAGGGAGAAAGAGAGAGAGACAGAGACAGAGAGAGAGAGAGAGAGAGAGAGAGAGAGAGAGAGACAGAGAGAGAGAGGCAGAGACAGAGAGACAGAGATAGAAACAGAGACAGACACAGAAACAGAGACAGTGACAGAGAGACAGAGGCAGAGCAAGAGACAGACAGAGAGAAAGAGAGAGACAGAGAGACAAAGACAGAGACAGACAGAAGAACAGAGACAGAGAGATCAAGACAGAGAGACAGAGAGAGAGAGAGAGAGACAGACAGAGCTGAATCTCAAACCTCACTTTCTATAGACTTGTTTTTTGCTTCCACTGCTTATTGATGTTTTATGAGTTGATACCATTTATAATCCTATTTTTGAATCATATTTTCCAACATATTTTAAAAATCATCTTCCCCTATGCCCACTTTGGCATTAATAACAACAATATTATTATAGCAGCAATTATTGTGATCATTATTATTATTATAATAGCTACTGTTTATGTAATGCTTTAAAGTTGGCAAAGCACTCTACAAAAATCTCATTTTATACTCACAAGAACCCTCAAAGGTAGGTACTATCATTATTCTCATTTTACCAGTGAGTAAAGTGAGTTACATAAAGTTTAAGTGACTTGCCCAGAGTCACAGAGGTAGTAAGGACATTAGGTAGATTTGAACTTAGGTCTTCCTGATTCCTAGTCTGATAATCTTTCCACATGTACATTGAAGGTACCATTAAAGTATATATTGACTGGATTTGGAGAATCCCATGAAGTTTTACACAGAATTTCTCTACTTCATTTTGTAACTTAGATGTTTGATCAATAAAAATTATCTTAATACTTAGTAGATAAGTTATTTGACCTGGAATCAGAAAGACATGGGTTCATAGCTCGCCTCTGACACTTGAGCAACAGGATCCTGGTCAAGTTATTTAACTTCTCTAGGCCTCGGTGTCCTCATCAGTAAAACTGGGTTTATAATAATGCTAGGTCATCAGATTTGTAGAACACATTAGGGTTTTCGCAAGACTCAAATGAGGTAATATATGTAAAGCATTTTGCACACACAAAAAAGCCATATAAATAGCAGTCATTGTCATGAGCACTGTAAGGCAACATGACCTAGGACCCCATGAACTTAGATGGTCTTTCGGTATACAAGGAATTATTGCCTCTCAGAGGAAAACCTGAAAGTCATCCCTCAATATGGCTGCCAATTCTTTTTGCCTTCTGGTTTCATAAATTATGAGTTTATCAGTATTTATGTGGTTTGTTTCTTCTAATATTGTATCAATCTCATGTTTTTTGGACAAAGATTTCATATTAACAGTACCTCTGGTTAAGTTCACGTTAAAAATGTTAAAAGAATGACTCTTAACCTCCTTCATTCCGCTACTCTACTTTAGGTTGGTGTTACTGGCTTTATTAGGCAACTGTCTTTTAAAAAAACTTTTTTTCTTTTTTTCAGTTTTTCTATTTTTTCTTTTGCTTAATTTATTTTCAGTTTTCAACATTCACTTCCACAATATTTTGAGTTGCAAATTTTCTCCTCATGTCTCTCCTCCCCCACCCCAATATGGCATACATTCTGATTACCCCTTTCCCCAATCTACCGCCCCACTATCACTGCTCCCTGCTCTTATCTCTTTCCCCTCTATTTTCTTGTAATAGGACAAGGTAGATTTCTACGCCCCATTGCCTGTATATCTTATTTCCCAGTTGCAAGTAAAAACAATTTCAAAATTTGTTTTCAAAACTTGGAGTTTCACATTTTCTCCCTTTCTCCCTCCCCACCCACCTTCATTGAGAAGGCAAACAATTCAATATAGGTTATACATGTGTAGTCATGCAAAACACTTCCACAGTAGTCATGTTATGAAAGACTAACTATATTTCCTTGTATCCTATCCAGCCCTGACCATTTATTCTATTCTCTCCATTGACCCTGCCCCTCCTCAAAAGTGTTTGCTTCTGATTACTCACTCCTCCCATTTGCCCTCCCTTATATCATCTCCCTTCCCCCCTATTTTCCTGTAGAGTAAGATAGATTTTCATACCCAATTGATTGTGTATGTTATTCCCTCCTTAAGCCAAATGCAATGAAAGTAATGTTCACTCATTGCCTTTCAACTCCCCTCTCTTTCTCTCTATTGTAAAAGCTTTTTCTTGCCTCTTTTATGTGAGGTAATTTACCCCATTCTACCTCTCCCTTTCTCCTTCTCCCAGCACATTCTTCTCTCACCCCTTAATTTTATTTTTTAGATATCATCCCTTCATATTCAACTCACCCTGTGCCCTCTGTCTATACACACACACATACACATATGTATATGTATATGTGTATATATTTATATGTGCGTGTGTGTATACACACATTCCCTACAACTACCCTAATACTGAGAAAGGCCTCATGAGTTACAAATATGATCTTTCCATGTAGTAATGTAAACAGTTCAACTTTAATAATTCCTTTGTGATTTCTCTTTCTTGTTTACCTTTTCAGACTTTACTTTTTTCTTGTATTTGAAAGTCAAATTTTCTATTCAGCTCTGGTCTTTTTCATCAAGAATGCTTGAAAGTCATCTATTTCATTGAATATCCATTTTTCCCCCCTGAAATATTATCCCCAGTTTTGCTGGATAGGTGATTCTTGGTTTTAATCCTCGCTCCTTTGGCCTCTGGAATATCATAGTGCAAGTCCTCTGATCCTTTAATGTAGAAGCTGCTAAATCTTGTGTTATCCTTATTGTGTTTACACAATACTTGAGTTGTTTCTTTCAGGCTGCTTGCAATAATTTCTCCTTGACCTGGGAACTCTGGAATTTGACTACAATATTCCTACAAGTTTTCCTTTTGGGATCCCTTTCAGGAGGTGATTGGTGGATTCTTTCAATAGCAGTTTCCCTCAACAATTTCTTGAAAGATGATGTCAAGGCTCTTTTTTCGATCATGCTTTTCAGGTAGTCCAATAATTTTTAAATGCTCTCTCATGGGATCTATTTTCCAGGTCAATTGTTTTTCCAATGAGATATTTCACATTGTCTTTTATTTTTTCATTCTTTTGGTTTTGTTTTATAATTTCTTGATTTCTGTTAAAGTCATTATCTTCCATTTTCTCTATTCTAATTTTTAAGGAATTATTTTCTTCAAAGACCTTTTGGACCTCCTTTTCCATTTGGCCAATTCTGCTTTTCAAGGCATTCTTATCCTCATTGGCTTTTTGGAGCTCTTTTGCCATTTGGGTTAGTCTATTTTTTAAGGTGTTATTTTCTTCAGCATTTTGTTGGGTCTCCTTTACAAAGCTGTTGACTCATTTTTCATGATTTTCTTGCTTCACTTTCATTTCTCTTCCCATTTTTTCCTCTATTTATCTTACTTGATTTTCCAAATCCTTTTTGAGCTCTTCCATGGCCTGTGACCAATTCATATTTCTCTTGGAGGTTTTAGACGTAGGAGCTTTGACTTTGTTGTTTTCTTCTGGTTGTATGTTTTGATCTTCCTTGTCACCAAAGTAAGGTTCTATAGTCTGATTTTTTCCCACTGTTTGCTCATTTTCTCAGCCAATACCTGACATTTTAGCTCTTTGTTAAGGTAAGTCTCTGCTTCCAATGTGGATTGTGTATAGTCCCAAGCTCTAGGAGTTTTGTGCAGCTGTTTTCAGAGATAGTTCTAGGCACCTGTAAATTTTGAGTTCTTCCAAGCTTCTATGATCAAAGACAAGGTGTTTACTCCTCTTGTGGCCTGTGCTCTGGTCTGTGAGTAATGTCAAGCACTCTTTTCCACCTTGGAACTGTGAGGATTCTCTCTCCACCACTGCCACAAGGTCTGCCATGCCAGTGCTCTTCCTCACCCCCATGATCGCCACCCAAGACTGTGACCCAAATCCAGGCACAAGCAAAGCAAGCGAATCCTGCCTCAGCAACAAGAAAGAGATCCCTGCAATCCCTCTCTGATCAGCCACTCAATCCCCGCACCATCCATGTGCCAAGAACTCCAGAAACAGCCACCACCACTGCCACCACCACCCACTGTCCTGGGGCTGGGGCTGGACCCTGGATCTCTCTGACCCAGATCCAACAGTCCTTTCCCATTGACCTTCCAAGTTGTCATTGGTGTTCATGGGTTGAAAAGCCTGTAAATTGCCACTGCTGCCAGTGATTCAGTGCCCTGAGGCCTGCTCCAGCCCCATCTGTGCTGAAGCAGCCCACACTGGACTGTGGTCCTCTCTTGGACCAGTGCAACAGACCTCTCCTGCCAACCCTCCAGGTTGTCTTGGGCTGGAAATCTGCTTCATTCTGTCACTCTGTGGATTCTGTCACTCCAGAATCTATTCACGGTCACTTCCCACAGGTATCTGGAGGGGCCTGGGGGAGAGCTCAAGCAAGTCCCTGCCTCCACTCTGCCATCTTGGCTCTGGCCCTGGGCAACTGTCTCAAGACTCTAGATTGCAGAGGAGGTATCAGCATGCATTAGTAGAAGGAGGTTCCTTATTTGGGAGTTCCCTATGCCAGTGAAATACAAATCCAGTCCCTAATTCCCTTATCTATGTGTATTATTATTTTCATTTTATAGGTAAGTAAAAGAGGCTTTGCCAGTGAGGTATAAACAGGGTTCAAAGGAAGTGTAAAGAAATGCTAACACCTTTTCTCTTTTAGGAGAGGAAGTTCCCCAATGATGGAAATAGAGGGTGGCTAGCCATTGGCTCACTCAAGGATTAGCCACATTACTGGTGGCTATTAAAAAGCAAGCTTTTGAGCTCTGGAGTAATTTCAGACAGGAGGACCTTTACCCTATCTTCTATAGGAGTCATTTCTAGCTATTCAAAAGAGAGGACTTTATGGAAGAAGAATCTAGATCTTGAGAGGTGATAGCTTTTCCCCTTTTCCTTGTGTTCCTTCTGAAATCTAAGGGGTAGAGGTGAGGAGCTGGAGCTGGAGCTGGAGGAGAATTCTCTCTTTTCCCTTTGACCCCATCAGCATTGGCATTTATCAATAACACAACCCACTTAGAAGGATGAGCTGGGCCCAACCAAGAGCAAGGTCACGTAGTCAATCTATAGACTCATTGGAGAGCTCTATCTGGCAGTCAGGAGTACTGCAAGGCATTATGGATACAACACTATATTTAGAGTCAGGGTTGGAGCCCTTCTTAAAACATGTACGAGCTGTGTGACCCTAGGAATGTTACTTAACCGCCGTGAGCCTCAGTTTCCTCATTCTGCAAAATGAGGGGGCTGGCTTGGTGACTTCTAAAGTCTTTCTCAGGTCTACATCTATTGTCCTATGTTCCTAGTATTTTATAGAGAAACAGGACCTGGGATGTTAACTCTGCTTAGCAGAGATACTTTGCCCAGAGGAAGCAATATCATGAAAAGGAAAAGGGCAGAGAGGTTCTAGAGTGCCAGAGGCATGATTTGCCTCAGCAATATGTATTTTCTATATGTGTGCTTCTATACTAGTGTATTCAATGTGTGTTCACTCCTTACCGATATTGTGTATTTTTGTGAGAGCATGAGTCACAGGTTTATAGGAGGAATGTTTTGTTGCTATGTTATTTCAATTAATGACCTTTTTTGGAGCTAATTGTGTCAATTGGCTGACTTTTAAAGGTGAACAGATCAGTGGGGGCTTGTGAGGCGTAGTTTTAGGAGCAGTGACTCGCAGAGTACTTTGAACCTAGAGTAGTCATACCCTGGTGCACGTATCCTGTGAGTGCCAGTGGTGTGTGTGGGGGGAGTGCTATTTAGCATAATTCCAAATTTCTTTCTAAAGTAGTTGGACAAGCTAACATCTCTACTGAGAATGTATTTGTATGACTGTCTTTCCTCAGCAGTTCCAACATTGATGATTTTCACCTTTTCTCACTGGCAATTTGATGGACGCGAATTGTATAGAATTGTATAAAATTGTTTCTGATATTCTGGGAATTTATTTCATTTCAAATGGTGAAATTAGGTTGTGATCTAACTCAACTCAGTTAAACAAATATTTATTGAATGCCTACTTTGTAAGCAGCTTTGTGTTAAGGTCTAAGCCCCGAACTGTATTGCCTTCAGTGGAAAGAATTAGCATAGGTAAGGCTTGAAGTTTGATGAATAAAAATAAGCTGATGATGGTCATGCAACAATTAAGTGTCAGAGCAGGATTAGAGTTAATTTCTCTTTTGGCTTCAAGTCCAGTGTTCTTTCTACAATTTATATTGTAACATAAAAACAACATACTAGCTATATGGGACAGTATATTAAATATTCCTGAGTATAAACATTTTAGTGAGGGAAAGATCAAGGTAACAAAAAAAGGGGCAAGAGCAAGAACCACAGTGTTTTAAAATATAATCATCTGCTTCGTGAGAAATATCAGCTTTGGTCAGCCCACTTTTATCTCTCAAATCCCTTCTGAGCCTTGGTTTCCACATCTGAAAAATGGTTAGCATAATTCCTATGTTGTCTGCCTCACAGGGTTGTGAGGATCAAATGGGATAATGAGTGTTTAGCGCTTTGCAAGCTTTAAAACTCTACATATGTGTTAGTTATTAATGCGCCTAATTGAAAGTTGATCTATAGTTGCCTATTTGCCAGGTAAAATGCTAAAAATCAGTCTTGCCAGAATTTTTTCTTTTTCTTCCTGCTCTTTTCTCCTTTGACCTACTCCTAATCCTGGTACCTCACTTTTGTTCCTTTTTCTCAAAGACTCTCATGGGGTGGTTGTCTTAGAGAAGGCTAGTATAACTGTGAAATAGCAATGTATTTACCCAGCTTCTGCCACAGCCCTGACTGCTGCTTCCATCAGTCAAGGATAGAGAGACTGCTAGTCCTGCTTTTGCATTATCTGGCTCTGTGGAGTGTGTGTGTGTACACATGCTTAAGCATGTATGTGCACAAGCACACATGTACATATATGTGGTAGACATTCTCATTTTTTTTTGGACACAAAGGCATGGGTTATGTACTTCAATGATTAGAATGGCAGGTTCTCTTCTTTGGCATATTCCCTATTGAAGGGTCAAGTTCCCACTTAAAGGCTCAGTTTCCCCCAGTCATATAAATTGCTTCAAATTATCTCATTTTTCCTTGATAAGTAATGACCCCTGGCTGTCTGCTCTCCTCTCAGACTGTAGCTACTTCAATGAGCTGGCGACAACAATTCCTTTGGGCTTTGGCAAGCCCAGGATGTGGGATGATCATGGGGGATATCATGGTGTTGGTTATTCACATCCTCGCCAGACATCTTCTCATATTCATCTTCGACTTGGCTGGTTTGTAAGATCACTAGGGGAAAGGGGATCAAGAATATCCTTCCTGCCAAGCTCAAGGGTCACAAGAGAAAAAAAATTTTTCTTTCTTTCTTTCTTTCTTTCTTTCTTTCTTTCTTTCTTTCTTTCTTTCTTTCTTTCTTTCTTTCTTTCTTTCTTTCTTTCTTCCTTTCTTTCTTTCTTTCTTTCTTCCTTTCTCTTTTTCCATATATGTACATATGTATGCCTATATATATTCTGATGTGTATGTATATGTGTAGATATATGTTCATATACATTTATTTTTAAGTATATTGATCTATTTTTATGGGTGTTTACATATTTATTTTTCAAAAATGCTATGGAGTTTAAACCTCATTTTTGCTTTTGAAACAGTCCAGAGTTTATAGGTCCCCAAAGTGGGTGATACTGCCTCGCTGGGGGATGCTGGAATAATCGAGGGGGGGCAGTAGTAGCCTTGGGTGCAACTGGGTGGCGTGGCATAAAAATAAAGGGGCGGTGGAAGCATAAGGCAAGAAGAAAAGATAAGAAAATTTTGGAAAATCGTTTGCACATGTTGCATCTGTTGTGTAACAGTTAAAGTCATAGTGATTACATTATTTTCCAAATAAACACACAAAATGCAAGTTATAATTTATTAGTGGTCAAGTCCACTGACAGGTCTTGACAAGAAAGTGTTGGCAGATGAGCGAGTGTGTCTTGCGTTGTTGGGAAGTCCAGCATGCATTGCCAGGAATATGTGTATATAATGACTTCTTTATAATACAGTACTATGTGGTTACATGATACAATATTGTATCATCAAAATTTCAATGCAGGAAAACCCATAAATTAAATTTAAGATGTGTCATTTTTAAAAAAGTGATATTTTTTAAAACAATGCAAATTAAAAAATATTAAAGAGTTAAAGAAAGTAGATTTCCATGGGGACACTGAGTAATTTTTTTTTTTGAAAAGGAGGTGGCAGGCCAAATAAGTTTCGGAACCTCTGGTCCAGATGGATATCATGCCTACTCAGGTCAAACTCCTTTCAGTACCAGGAGGGAGTGTGGACCACCAGAGCAACCCATGACGTTCCATAGTCTGTTGTTGATTTCATTGAACAATGTTCCATCTAAATGCAATTGATGGCTCCAAAGCTCAGATTCTCAGTGTTCTAGCCTGGCACAGTGGATAATACATTGGATCTAGAGTTAGGAAGACCTGAGTTTGAATGGCACCTCAGACACTTGACCCTGGACAAGTCACTTAATTTATCTGGGCCTCTCTCTCATTCTGTGCAAAGAAGCTATTGGACCTAATGACCTCTAAAGTCATGAATAGCTTTGATTCTATGATCTTATCACTCTTTATTTTAATTTAGTCTGTGCTGGACTATGACCTGCTGATCAGGACTTGTTTTTCCTGGATCTGACTCCTGGGCTTGTCGGCTTTGGTGCTTCTGGTTTTCCTCCTCCTCATCCGACTCCCTAGTTCCCAAGATAAGTTCTGTTCTCTGGCTCTGCTCGGTCTCTGCTCAGTATTGGTATCTAATTCCTCCCCCTTCCTTCCTTCATAGAATTTATAAATATATAATAGGACACTAGAGCAACATTATGTTACAGCCTGTTGGAAGTAGAGGCACCTTAGAGAATACTTAAGGGATAGGCAGTGAAAGTATTATCTCCATCTTATTGATGAGGAAGATGGGGTACCTACCAATTAAACAACTTGCCCACCATTAAAAAGCTAATAGGTTGATAACCAGGGCTTGAACTCATCCATTCTGACTCCAAATCTAGCATCCTTCACCCGATACCATCCTTTCTTTCTGCTGCCAGCCACTAGGCCATGACTGCTGGACCATTTCTAAATAACATCTCATTATCACAGTTAACTCTTTTTAATTATGCTTCTCCTTGTTTTATGGGCAGCAAGGTGCTACAACAGATAAAGCCTCAGGCCTGGAGTCAGGAAGACTCATCTTCCAATCTTTCCACTGAGGCAACTGAGGAAACTGAGGCAAACAGAGGTTAAGTGAATTGCTCAGGGTCATGCAGCTACTAAGTGTCTGAGTCTAGATTTGAACTCAGGTCTTCCTGATTCCAGACTCAGAGCTCTAGATGTAAATCAAGGTTGCGTATATATGTATGCGTGCATATGTGTATAACACACACATATACACACACATGTATATGTATATATATACACGTATACATGTATGGGTTTCTTTGTATATGTATTTTGTGAAATTTAAAATGCCATATTAATTACATTTATTATTATTGTTATTTCTAAGCTAGAGAGCATCTTGCAGAGGACGATCAAGATAGTTAAGGGCCTTGAGACTCTGCTATATGAAAACTAGTTGAAAGAATGTTAATTTTTAGCCCAGAGAAAAGAAAAATTAGAAGAGATATGATAGCTGTCTTTGGTATTTTAAAGACTTTTATATGGAGGATTTAGAAGGATTTAGATTGGTTTTGCTTTGGCTCAGAGGTCAGAGTGAAGAGCTATGGGTAGAAGTTATTGAGAGGTAGATTTAGGCTCAAAGAAAGGAAAAACTTACTAACCATTAGAACTGTTCAGAAAAGGAATGGACTGTCTTGGAACAAGTTTGCCCCATCTGGGAATGGATGACTGCTTGCTCTATATGGTGTAGACAGATTATTATTTAGCTTCAGGCAGGGCTATAAAACTTCTGCTATCTGATAAGGCTTCTGATATTATCTGATATCTAACTGTGATTATATGTTGAGGATGGCTGAATTCTAGCCACTTAATATATGTAGGTTATATACTTGAACCTTAAGAGAAGCTTAAAACAGAGGAGAAGAATATAATTGGATAGGCTGGACTGAAAGAAGATCATCAGACACATGGATTTGTTTTCCTGGAAGGAAGCCTACATGGCCGCACAGTCACTTCAGGGAAAATCACGAACTCCAGGGAATCCACATTAGAAAGCCATGTAGCACTAACTCACTTACTCTATAAATATTTATTAAGAGCCTACTATGTTCCAGGCAGTGTGCTAAGCTCTAGGGCTACAAAAAGAGACAAAAGATCGGCCCTGCCCTCAAAGCTCACAATGTAATCGGAGGAGATAATATACAAAGAAATATATACAAGACAAGCTGTCTACAGGATAAATAGGAAATAATTAACAGAAGGAAGGTATTTTAGGAGAAAGAGGGAACCACATAGCTCCAGGAATGTTAGTATATAGAGGCAGCGGTAGAACTAGAGGAGCTTCTGCACCCCACCAAGAGCTAGACATGTTCTAACTGCTCACAATGGAGCTGCTCTGATAGAATGATGGAATAACTTCTCCACCAGTTAAGGCATGTCTAGACCAAATCTCCTAGATTGAATGGAAGAGTTCCTGGACCAAGTTGGAGATAGAACTGAGGATCAGCAAGTGGCAGCTACAATGTAGAAGGGACAACCTTGGCCTTGACCTTCATTAGTACTTTGGGTTACATAGGCTGTGCAGCTCCATGGAAGGTGGTTGACTTTCTGGAGACCCTGGGTGTTTCCCCCTGGCTGGGGGTGGTGGTATTATGAACTCAAGATCAGACTATGTATTTGGAGGATGGTATTAGGGCAGCTAGGTGGTGCCATAGTGAATACAGCACTGGCCTTGGAATCAGGAAAAACCCATCTTCCTCAGTTCAAATCCAGCCTATGACACTTACTAGCTATGTGACATTGGGCAAGTCACTTAATCCTGTTTGCCTGAAACCTCAGTTTCCCCATATGTAAAATGAGCTAGAAAAGGAAATGGCAAAACCTTCCAGTATCTTTGCCAAGAAAATCCCAAATGGGTTCACAAAGAGTTGGACACAACTGAGAAATGACTGAACAACAAATGTGGTGGAAGGAGAAGAGGCGAGCCAAAAGAGATTTGTTTGGGAGCAGCCCCCAGTATTTCTGACTCAGTCCAAACCTAAATCTTAATTCTGGCCACATTAAATTGAATTTCCACTTGATAATTTGAGTACATTTGTTGTTGCTGTTGAGTCATTTTTCATTCGTGTCTGACTCTTCAAAATGTCATTTTTGGGTTTTTTTGGTCAAAGAAACTGGAGTAGTTTGTCATTTTCTTTTCCAGCCCATTTTACAGATGGCGAAACTGAGGCAAACAGGGTTAAATGACAAGATCACACAGCTAGTAAGCTTCTGAGGCCAGATTTGAACTCAGGAAGATGAGTCTTCCTGACTCTAGGTCTGGCGCTCTATCTACTATGCCACTGAGCTACTCGAGGGTAGTATATTAGGAGCCATTGAGGTGTAATATGAAGAGCTCTGTAATGAGCATTGGAAGGCCTGGGATTAAGTCTTAGCTCTGCCGTATCAGTAGCTCTGAGACTTTGGGCAAGTCCTTCACCTTTCCGAGTCTCAGTTCCCTCATTTATAAAGTGAGAAGTTTGACCTTGGTGACCTCGACAATCCCTTCTGGATTTTTGACACTTGTGTTCTAGGTTTTATTCTTTCTCTGGGTCTTTGATGGGCCTATATTCTGTTTTAATTTCCTTATTTCCCTCTCACTCTTTCTCTTTCAGAGATGAGAGGAATCTGGCTCTGATGGTGACCTTCCTATTGAAAGCCAAGGTTGAGTCAAACTGATGTAGCTGGTTAGGTAGGTCTCCCCCTTTCTCCTCCCCTATTCCCTGAACATCACTATGGAAATAATGTTGGACCCCAGCAAAAAGAATAACCTCCCTCCATAGAGATCAGAATACCTTTCTCTTGGTCAGGGTATGTGAATAGTTGTGCTCCCTTTCCAGCACCTTCTCTTGGTCTCTTGGGTTAATTCCTTTTTAACATCCTCTTCTAAAGAGTTTAAGCAACTTGTAACCTGGCCCCTTCCTACTTTTCCAGAATTCTTATATGTTACTCCCCTTCACACACTCCGTGATCCAGATTTACTGGCCTATTTACTGTTCCTCACAAACAATGCACCCTCTCTTGAAGTTGCACCTTTTCATTAGCTGGAAAGACACATCTCTTTATTTTTGCTTTGAGTTTCCTTGGCTTCTTTCAAGACTCAGTTCAAATCTCCCTTTATGCAGATTTCTTCCAGTCTCCCCAGCTGCTAGTACCTTCCCCTCGAGACTATTTTTCATCTATTCTAAATGCCTTGTATATATGCCTAATAATTTCCATATTGTTTCTCCTACTAGAGTAAAAATTTCTTGAGGGCAGGCATTGTTTTCCTTTTCTTTATACTCCCAGGAAGGAAAGAAGGAAGGGAGGAGGAAAGAAGAATGGAAGGAAAGAAGGAAGGAAAGAGGGAAGGAAGGAAAGAGGGGAAAAGAAGAAGAGAGAAAGGAAGAGAAAAAAACCATTTATTAAGTGTTTACTATGTTCTATGCTAAACTCTGGAAATGTGGGGATGCAAATTCAAGCAAAAAAAAGAAAGACAGTCCCTGCCTTCAGAGAGCTTATCTTCTAAGGGGAAAGAAAATGCACAAAAGACAGCTGAAAAATTGAGAGGCGGTTGTACCAGGCATGGGACCAAGCTTCAGGTGCAACTCACCAATGAGTGAAGGTTAAGAAGGCTGAAGGGGTAGTTGGACATCCCAGATGAAGAGGCCTCAGGTGCTGAAGGACCTACTTAGCTCAGACACTGTGTATTTAGCGCAGTGCCTGACATGTAAGTCTTTAATAAACGCTTATTGATTGATCTCAGCAGTTTCCCTAAGGCAACTGATGAGAAAAAGACAAATACAGGTGGTGAGGGGAACTTTTCCTCTGCCTTTGCTTCCTTGATAGTGCTATAGGGTCTCATGCCTTCAAAGGTCATCCTTCTCTTGATCGTCTCTGTTCTGTGGCTCTACCTCAAGCCTAACTGCCAAAAAAGGTACTTTTTATTACTGACAAAGAACTAGTACAGTTCCTGACCTGTTTCCAGCTCTCTTCCAAATTTAGACACTCCCACTGTTTTCCCCCAGAGTAGAAATGTAGTTAACTTTCCTGGCACGGGATCTAGTCATATTGCGTGTAACAGACACAATCCCTCCAGTGGCCCAGGCTGTGAACAACTATTTATGAATGATAGATGGAAGATGGTCCAACACTAACTGGATTGTGGGTAGAGGTGTGTCTGGCAGACTTCCTCCCAGGCTCAGTTACTGTGGCATGCACCTTGGGAAGCCCTGTTTCTGGACTGCGTGTCTCCAAATGATTGCATTTGCAATCATGCGCCTTAACCCTAAGGACAAGAGAGCAGCCCTCACCAGCAAAGGTGAAGAAACACCCCCAAAAAGCCAACAAAAAAACCTACTATGGTGTGCCTTGGTAACAGGCCCAAGTGTGAATGCTTGGCTAAAATAGCTGTGAGGCCAAAGGTCCTGGCTTATTATAGTGTGGGCCTCTTGCCTCCCCTCCTAGGCTCTGGCCTCCCCCAGAGACTTTTCATGTATTCCCCAAGGCTTCTGAAGCAGCCTAAGATCCTTCGGGGTGCGTCAGAAGTAGTCTACAGAGTGGCCTAAGTAAGAATTCCAGGACCTCAAGCAAACATTTGTAACTGGCCCCCTTACTTTCCCTCTGCATTTCACTAAGCCCAACGACATCCTTGCCACATATTAATCCTCATCACCGCCTCCTTTTGTGAGCAAGGTCTCTGAAGTGATGCCTTTGCTTCTCCAGTACCTCCTCTCCCTCAATTTCCTGGCTGATGCTCCAAATTCTTTTATGTGGAATAATAAAAATAGCTAGCATTTATTTGAAGATTTAATATTTGTAAAGTACTTTAAATATATTGTCTCATTTATCCCTCTTAACAATCCTGTGATATAGGTACTATTAGTATCATCCCCATCTTAGAGATGAGGAAACTGAGGCTGAGGAAGATTAAGCTGACTTGCCCTGGGTCATACAAGTAAGTATCTGGGGTGGAATTTGGACTCAAGTCTTCCTGATCCCACATTTAGCACTCTTACCCACTCAGTCACCTAGCTGGGATAAAGCTTTTTTTCTCTCTCTCTCTAATTGGATAAAATTAATGATAAAAATATTTTAAAAATAGTCCAAATACTTTTAAAAGAGACTTTTCATAGGGGTTTTGTGTGACACCTGTGATTTGAGCCCAGAGAGGGAACTTTGCAGTATGGAAATTCTTTTGATTGGCACAGATCTCCAACTTATCTGTAACTTACAATCTTAGAGAGAGTTGCCAGGTGGAGAGTAAGAGGTGACGGGATTTGCTCATGGCAACACAGCTCCTGTGTATCCATCAACGCTTGGGCTCAGGTTTTCCTGACCCTCAGGTGTGTCTTTTATCTGTTCTGCTGCTCTTGCCTTCCTGACTAGGAGGCATATATTGATTTAAATTAATCCTACACATATGTGATGATTTCTAGAGAACAGTTTTTTTGTAAGGATGGAGAGAGAGAGAGAGAGAGAGAGAGAGAGAGAGAGAGAGAGAGAGAGAGAGAGAGAGAGAGAGAGAGTGTTATTGAATGAGAACTTGTGGTCATGGACTTCCCCCAAATGGGGACTAGGGATAGAGTATGGGAGCCCTGCTGAAGACAAACTTTGGAGGTTACACAAATTTGCATCTAAGGGTGAACCCAGGATTAAGAGTCAGAAGGCCCAGGCTTTGTCCTAGGCTACCGTAGTGGCCTGCTTCTATGGCCTGGAGCAGATACACCAATTCTCTGTGTCTCAGTTCCCCTAGGGTCCTATTCCAAACCCACCCAAGCCCTTCACCTGGCTTTAGCCCTGAACAACAGAAACAGAAATAGCACAGACAACTGAACCAATGGGGAGGGGATGATAAGGGCAGGGGAGATCAGCCATAGAAAGAGGGCTGTCTGCAGGCTACTTGGCAAGTTTAGACAGGGGAAAAGAGAACAGAATGGCGTCAAGAATGCTTTTTCCGAAGGGACATTTCAGGTCCCTTCAGGGTGGAGAAATGAAAATAAGGAGAAAAATTCAACCCTCAAATGGAAATGTGACAGAAACAAGGAAAATGAAGAACCAAAATAGAGGGGGAAATGGTGGGGGGATGGAAGAGGGGAGGAGTAGGAGGAGAAGAAGAATGTGATAATTCCAAGAAGAATAATATTGATGTTTATCAACTTTGCACCAGTTCTCCCCAAGTGACTTCTCTCCTAAGAGCCATTATATCTGGTTTACAGTCTGGGAGCCATGACCTTCGTCTGTCTTTTTTTCTTTTTTTAAGCTTTGGGTTAGAACAGAATAGATGCCATCTCTCTGGCTCAGCTTACAGCCCCAAGTGGCTGCTTAGTTCAGAGGTCACCTGCTTCTTTCTTTTCCAGAGAGCTGAAGCCAGACTGGGTGTTGGAGCCTTGTGGGTTTTCTCTTCTCTGGCTGCTGATTTAATAACATGATAGTTCACTTTCAAATAGCTCTTGAATGTTTGCAAGAGATTCACAACCCTGAGATCTAGGCCAGTGGCAAATATGATTATCCCCATTTTAGAGATGAGGAAACTGAGGCTTAGAGGAGTTATGTGTCTAGCTTACAGGCAAAGAGTTGAGAAATCTCAGGATGGGGACTCAAACCCAAGTTGTCTGATACAGTGTCTGATGCTTTTTCCATTATGTCAAACTGTCTCTTGAAAGGAAAGGTTTGTGGCAGTTTGGATCAAGATTGGGGCCTGAAGCCCATAGGAGTATGGAAAACTGCAGGAGGGGTAGAAAACAGATAGGACTCAGGGGAGAGAAAAGGTGGGCTCTGGGATTGATTGGATTGGTGTTCCAGGCTATTGATCCCATTCCCAGAGAGGGGTCCCAAGGACCTGGATTCCCCTTTGGGTTTGGGTCAGTCTCCCTCTAGAGTGGGTGTGCCTCTCCCCATGAGATGAGACAAGCAATTGAATATGTTGCCTCAGCTTAAACTTGAATTGGGTTGATGTATTTGTGGAGTGACTGGCCGGGGCTGCATAGACCTGTGCTCAGTTTCTCAAGGTATTTCTCTTCCCAATTTTTGTTTCTGTTGAGAGCACCACCATCCTTCCAGTCACTCAGTTTCACAACCTGGAACATCCTCAACAATTTCTTCTCCCTTTACAATCTCTCTCATATCTACCTCCTTTTCTCCACTCACACAGACACTGCTCTAATTTGGTCTTGCAACCCCTCTCACCTGGACTGTCGAAACAGCTTCCTAATTTGTATCCCTGCTTACCATCTTTTCCTAATCCAGCCTCTGCATGGGTCTAACTTGTCACTTCACTGCTCAGGGTGGTCCCTCTTACCTCTAGGAGGCTACAAAAGCTTTCCTGGCTTCCTTTAAGTCCCAAGTAAAATCCTATCTTCTATAAGGGAATCCTTCCCTAATTTCTCTTGTCATGCTTCTCCTCTCTTATTTATTTCCCATTTATCTTGTACCTAGCTTATTTGTACATATTTATTTGCTTATTGTCTTCCCCAGTAGACTGTGATCCCCTTGAGGACAGGGACTATCTTTTGCCTATTTTTGCATGACCCTCTCAGTTTTTTTTTTAATTAAAGGAGCCATCCCTTGACTCACTTCTTAAAGAGGCCTATTCACTGAATGGGTGTTGCTTCACTCAAAGTGAGAACTTGAAAAGAACTTAGCTTAAAAGGACCAAGGTCTCCCATTGCATCCTTGGCCACCTCTAGTCATCCTGAGGAACATCTGGCCACTGGACCCATATGGCTCTGGAGGAGAAAGTGAGGCTGGTGACTTTGCACAGCCCTCCCTCACTCAAATTAACATCAATTGCAAGTCATGTCATCATCTCCCTGATATCATCTCTTCAAGAACGAAGGACAAACCACAACCACAATCAGCAATGCTTAATACAGTGCCTGGTGCATAGTAAGTGCTTAATAAATGTTTGTTGACTGACTAACTGAAGGGCAAAAGCAAGTTGATTACAGGACTTATAAAGTCCTTTCCAGATTTAGTGCACTCCTCTATTCATTCTACGTTCTAACCAGAATGGCCTAATTGCTGATTCCCTCAGCCCCACACTCCACCTTCTCACTCTGTGCTTTTCCACAGACTATCCCCCATGCCTGGAATACACTTTCTCCCCACCTCCATCCCCATCAAATTCTTAGCTTTCTCCGAATTAAGCTCGAAGTTCTTATAGGAAGCCTATCTTGATCTCCCAAGTTGTTAGTTCCCTTTTTCCTGGAAAAAAATTACTCTGTATTTTTTTAAATATACATGTGGAAAAGGGACCATCTCTCTTTACTAACTGCCAACCAACTGCAACCTACCTACCAGGCAAGCATATCAGCTTAAGTGAAACATCAAGGCACTTGGAGACCAAAGGTAGCATATGCCAGGTAAGTCAAACCACTACCACTACCTCTACTACCAATGCCCCTCAGACCCTCTTAGGGACCTTGAAACTAAGAGCCCTGAGAATAGCCATTAACCTTCTACCCTCCAATCCCACACTAATAGTCTTGCTTCCAGCATAGCCCCCAAAGCCATTATCTAAGACAGCAGCCACTGGGGAGAATGAATCCGTTGTTCTCATCACCACCACCAACACCAGCCACTGACCATTTGACATTGAAGAAAAGAGGTCTCCTATAGATGTTGTCTTCACCTATTAGAATCTAAGCTTCTTTGAGAGCTGAGACTGTTTGGCTTTTCTTTTAGTGTTCCTAGTGTTTAGCAGCACTGTGCTTTCTTTGCATATATGTGTTTGAGAAATGGTTGTTGATTGATTCATTAATCTTGTTTTCTTCCAATAGAATTTAAGCTTCTTGAGATCAAGGATTGTTTCATTTTTTTTTGTCTGTATTATTTCCAGTGCCTAGTACAGTGCCTGGCCTATAGCGCACAATATATCCCACTTCTTGTAAAAAATATGGGATGTGCTCAAGTAGGTGGGGGTCAAACTAGTGATAGAGTTTTCAGAAAACTCTGAATTATTTCAGGGTCATTGATATAGCCATATGCCACCAGGGTCCTCTTTTTTTATATAATCTGGATAGTTTCACTCATTATGTTTCTCTTCTTCCTCTCTCAGGTTATCTTTATTCTCATTATTATCTTCATTATATATCATACCCTACCCTGCCTTCAATTCCCAAATCATATCCCTTTTGCCATGTGACCTTTACCATCACTCCCCTAATACAGAGTGATTACTCCCTCTTCTGAAGGCTATAGCACTTATTATCTATGTTAATCATGAACCGGTAGCAAGTTTTTTTTTTAAATGTATGTCTCTTTTTTTCCATAAAAATACTGCTACAATGCCTCAGTGGAGGCATTAGAGATAAAATTTTGAAGCCCGTTCCAATAGCATGCAAACTTTGTCAGTTTCTACTGATGTAGACAGGCTTTGAGTGTGGACTTAGAGAAAGGTTGACAACTTTGTTCAGCTCTGCCTTGAATCCAGTTCATGAGTGAGTCCAGTCATGACTCTCATGATGTCATAGGTCCAGAAGAAGAAGAACAAGCAGCAGCAGCAGTATCATCATCATCATCATCAGCAGCAGCAGCAGCAATATAATGGCTAAGATAATAGGTCTCTGCTGTCTGATGACCTAAGATAGGGCTAAACACGGAGAAGCTCATCATGAAAATGTTAACAGCCAGGTGATGATTTTTTTCCTAAACCACAGTCACAAATAAAAGAGACAAAAAATTCGAAATGGTCCTTAGTCCTCTAGAATCCCATTCTACTTCCTACATGATGGTGGAAGAGTTATAGGAAGTGAGGCAGTTCTTAGACCAACCACAAACATCAAATTGTTGCTAAATGGAACAATGTGTCACAGATTCTGTGTGGATATGCAAAAGGAAAAAAAAATAGAGTTGGTAGATCAATTCATACCAGAAGAAAGAAAATCCTCTTGACAGAGAGGTGATGGACTGAATATGCAGAATGAGACATACAGTTTTTGGAAATGGCCAATGGAGAAATTTATTTTGTTTGACTCTGCGTATTGGTTACAAGGATTTTCTTTTTTTCTTTTTTAGTGAAGAAGGAGGTGGGAGGGAGAAAAAAGAATACTTCCTAATTGAAAAAAGAAAAGAAAATTTAATTTAAAAAATCATTTCATGGTGCTCTGGGTCAATTTGCCTTTCAGTGGTCAGGATTGAGCACAAGCAGAACACCATGAAGAAAACTGCAATTTATGTACCAACCTCCGATGCAGAGAGTTTGGTGGGAATTCTATCTGAACCAGATCATCTCCAAAGAATTTGTAGATGAATCCAGGAGGGGAACAAGGACAGACGCAAAATGGAACTGATCTGATGGGGTTTCTATGGTTATCCATTCTCATCGGTGAAAACAAAAGAACTACCACATTTGAACTTTGCCACCTCAGTACCATATATGCTATATAAGATGAAGTCAAGAAAAGTGTCTAGATCTAAGTAAATGCAAACAGAAAATAAATCAGCACAGGAGATGATGGAATCTTAAAGGTACCCAGGAATTTTCAAGATATCTGAAAGATGGGGACATTTTTTAAAAAATTCAAAAAGGTAGCATATAATACTTTTACCTCTAAAATGCAATCAGAAGCTACTAACTCATATGCTGACTTTCTCATTTCTGTAATAGCCTTATGAGAACTATCTACAGGTGCTTCAAAGGTAATCTTGATGAAAATATGAGAAGGAAGCAAGGAGGATTTAACAATTTTCTGCAACAAACCATATTGTTAGTGAGATTGCTAATTAAGAAGTAGACTTTGCTTGTTGATAAGATTTTAAAATAATACACAATTGTATAGCGGATGCCTCCAAATGTGAGAGATGACAAATTCCTTTTCCTTGGAGGGCTTCAAGAAGAGAATGGAACACCGCTTGTCAGATATGGTAGAGTGATGATTTTTTTGTGTGTGTGTGCATTGGACTCAATGAGGTCCCCTTTGGCTCTCATGCTGTGATTCTACAGCTATAGAAATAATTTTGATCAAAAACTGTCTTAGCATTAATGTCAAGTGAGGCATAAAACAGAGAGACATATGGCCACTGGTGCTTGACAGTGTCAAAGATTACATTCTATACAGAATTCAAACTAAGAAGGATTTCCTATTAACAACGAGGTTCTTTAAATAATTTTGAATTTATTATATTGTATAAATTACATTAAACTCTGGAATACTACAAAGTGCCTTGAGTGAATTTCATGATGATCCAAAAGGGATGAGTTTAACAATATATGTTGGAAAAACAAAGTGGAAAAAAAAAGATGCATGCTGCTTAGACTTTATTATAGAGTAATATTTATAATAATGTTTTTCTACATTAGCTGGTTGAATTACGTGATCCTCTCTCTGCCTCCATTTGTATCTCTGAGTCTTTCTTTTTTTCTCTGTCCATATATATGTGCAAATGTATATGTATATGTATGTAAATACACACTCATTTATGTAGATGAATTGGGACAAATGTTGAGTAAGAGATAAGGCAAAACTGCATTTAGGAAATTAGTGGGTGGGGAGCTGGAATTGGACTCAGGAAGGCCTGATTCCAAATACTGCCTTAGACTTACTAATGTGGCCTTGGTCAGGTCACAAGTTAGTCAACAAGCATTTTTAAGCACCTACTATGTGCCAAGCACTGCGCTAAGTGCTGGGGATACAAAGAAAGACAAAAGACAGTTCATGCTTTCAAGAAGCTTACATTCTAATGGGAGAGACAACATGCAAAAAAACTGTACAAATGAGATATACACAGGATAAATTAGCAATAATCAGCAGAGGGAAGACACTAAGCATTAGGAGGTATCAACTCAACTTCTCTAGGCCTCAGTTTCCTCACATGTAAAATGAAGGAGTTGAACTTGATGACCTATAAGCTCCCCTTCTAGCTCTAAATTTATGATTCTTTGATACTGTGATGCTACCCATATTTCCTCAAAGTATTTAAGAAAGTCTCCAATTTGACGACTGTGGCTGTAATGGACTTAACGTGATCTATAAAATAGCATAATTTTAGATGGATTAGCAACTAGTTGAATAACTACACCCAAAGAATACACATTGACGGTAGGTACCAATTTGGAAGAGGGTATCTAATGGGTTGTCCCAGTGATTTATCCTTGGTCCTAGACTATTCAAAATGTTTATCAACTTCTTGAAAGAAATTTCAGATGATACAAAACTTAAAGGGGTAGCTCACCTGATAAATGGCAGAATCAGGCTCCCAAAATATCTCAACAGACTAGAATGACGAAATTCAATAAGAATAGTGATAAAATCCTATACTCTTGTCCTAATGGTATAAAAATCAGCAACACAAATTCGGGATGAAGTTAGCGTGACTAGGAAATAGTTTATTAAAAAAAAGTCTGTTCGTTTTAATGAATTTTGGCATCAATACCATGCAACTTGTTAGGCAAAAAAGCTAATGTGATATTAAGAGTTTACAGAAAGAAGCACAGTGTCCAGAACAAAAGAGATGTGCTACAGGAGTGATGTAGTCTGCTCTTACCACCCCACATCTAGAGTATGGTCTGTACTTCTGGGGCTACAATTTGGGAAGGATATTGGTAAACTGAAACAAGACCATATAAGCCTTGTCAAGATGGTGAGAGGACTGGAGACCATGCCATGCAAGGACTGGTTGCAGGACTTAGGATGTTTAGTCTGGCAAAAAGAAAACTTTGAATATAATAGCTCATTTGAATGGCTTACCATGTGAAAAAGTAGTTAAATTTGTTTTGTTTGGCTCCAGTCAGAAAAAGTCAGAAGAAAGAGCAATGGGTGAACTATAGAGAGAAGCTGATTTAGTGTCAGTACCCGAGTATTCTGCTGGTAACTTCATGATGTCAGGAGGAAACAAGGAAGCCTTCTTGTACATTGGGTAGAACTCCCTTTGGTGAACTTATGGGAGGACATGGAAAAGATTTTCAAGACAGGCAAGCATGCATAGATCAGGATCATAGATCTAGAACCAGAAGAGACCTCGGAGCTCATCTAATCCAACCCTCCTCGTTTAACAGATGGGGAAACCAAGGTCCAAAGAGGTTAACTGACTTTGCCAAGGTCACGAGGCAGTAAATGCCAAAAATGTGATTTGAACCAAGGTTCTTTGACTGCAGAGCACATCATTTACACGGTATCATACTACCTCTCCATTGTATCAACCCACAATCTGTATTACTGGAGAGAATCTCTAAATAAGTGAAATCACACATCCATCTCAAAAGTGGAATATGGACACAGAAAGTAGTAGCCCCTGTTTGTCAGCAATTTTCAAGATAAAGACGCAACTTGAAAAGTTTTGTGGCTCATTTGAATTCTGAACTGCTGTTATACCAGGGCTGTCCAACGTTAGGTTTTTATTGAAACAATAGACAATATATTTTGATTTGCCATTTTAGCGACCCTAAATGCGCTCTGTGGTAGCTCGGCTCCATTTACTAAAGCATTTATGTAAATTTCTATGCTTGTAGGCAGGCTGTATAAATTGCACTGCGGGCCACATGTGGCCCCTAGCCCTATTTTGGACAGCCCTGTGTTATACTGTATAATGCTAATGAGAGACAATAGATGCATAACCTATATGCTATATCAATCTTAAGATATTAGGAGAATTAGACAGTGGTTTCCTAAAAGTGCAATACGGCTTTTGTGGGAGGTCTATTAAAGGACATAACTGTGAATTGCACAGTATCAGAGGTGGAAGAGAAGGAAAGGGAGAAAGTATTTACTGAATGCCCATTATATGCCAGGCATTATGCTAATCACTTTCATTCTTACGACAACCCTGAAGGCAGGTGCTACTATTATCCTCATTTTATGTTGGAGGAAATAGAGCCAGAAAGAGGTTAAGTTGCTCAGGGTTACTCAGATTTTAACTGAGGTCATCTTGACTCCAAGCCAAGCACCCTATACATCTTGCCACCTAAGTATAAAGAGAGGTTGTGATTCCTGATCTATGTAATAAGTAGTCATATTGATGAGATCACAGATCCATCTTGTCTTTTCCCCCCAAATAGACTTTAAATTCCTTGAGGGATTGTACTATGGAAACAGCATGAGTATGGAGTCAGAAGATGAGATTTTCATCATGTACTAAGCCGGTAATTTCCATAATGCGGCACAGAGCCCCGTAAGAGGCTAAAGCCTGAACTCAAGGGGCGTGTGATCAACCAATCAGAAAGTGGAAAGATGAGACCCATCTCAGCCTTCCCATGATGTTGCATGGCTTGTCTTCAACATGACCTCACTTATCTTTATTCCCCAGTTCTTCTCTACTAGGCCCTCTCCCTCCATTGCATAAAATCTCTCAACTTCTTTCTTTATGAGCCACTCAACTATAATCTGATACCTGGGTATGCATAAGAGCATTTGTGCAGATGCCATTGGGAAAATGCCCCCCCCCAACTCCCTTGACTCCTAAAACCCCTCATGGCAACGTGCAGACATTTTTGCAAGTTATACTTCATGTTTGGGAGACATGCTTCCAAACGACTTAAGGACTCTGATCAACAAAATGACTAAACACTATTCCAAAGGGCTCATGGTGAAGCATTCTCCCTACCTCCAGAGGGAGTGAAGATGGTGCTGAAACATGAGCCTGGGAGTCTTTTTTATTCTTCTTGTAGCCCCTGCTAAGTTCACTTCTGGGTGTGGCATCATTGATGGGTGAGTTAATGTCTTTCTTATGTGGCCTGGCTCCTTGCTGGTGTTGACTATAGCCATTGACTTCAGGACTCTGTTTGTCCTTGGGACCTCAGGGTGCAGATTGAAACTTTTTTTTATAGTGAAAATTCCCATGGGAATTAGTTATAAGTATATTCTCCCCTCCCCCACCTCACCCCAATTGAGGTTGGGGGGAGATGGGAGGGAGGAAAAAATTATTTTTGTTAATTAAAAAAAACCAAAATTACATTTTTATAAGAGAGCACTGCTTTTCTCCTTTTCATTTTGGGTGAGATAGAGTAAGCAGCACAGGAGTGCAGGCAGGGATGGATTGTGATCTTCATCTGTATCTTATTACATTATTTTTCACCCTAAACCCACCCTTTTTCCACACTTCCCTCTTACTGTCTAAGGCATGATCATCTTTTCAGTCACCCAGGCTCATACCCTTTTGTCATCTTTGACTTTTTATTCTCTCTTATGGCACTTATTCTCTCTTATGCTACTTCCTCACAACAGTTTTACATCTGTTCTTTTTTTCTCTACTCACACAGCCAACACCCCATTTCAGGCCTTTATAACCTCTTGTAGGCTATTGTAGTAATCTCTTAATTGGTCTCCTCTTCGACACATTCTCTAGACACTGCCGAGTAATTTTCCTAATGTGATAGTGTGCTGTGTCAGACTCTTAGTTAGTATTTAGTGGATTTTTATTGATTCTAGGATCAAATGTTATTTTCTCTTTACTGTATCCTTTTTCATTTCTATTTTCAGTCACCATAGTGACCACTAATAATATTATTACATTGCACTATGATGCACATAGTTGTTAGTCCAGTAATATGTGTATATAATTTATAAATATACGTGTATAACACCTTCTTCCTCACCCCGATTTGATCTTGTAGGTTGGATCCCAGAAAACAATTGACTACTTCTTTTCTCATAGTTCCAGAGCGCAGTAACCCTGAGTGGCTAGAGATGGTTTTTATATTCTGCACCTTGGAATTCTCATTTAATATATTTCCCCTTATAAGTTAACATCTCTCAGATATCAAGTAGCCAGTTATACTTATCGCTTCCACATCATGACTTTACTCATTGCAATTTTGATGTGTCATAGATTGGCATAAGAAATTAAATGGGAATTTGGAGGGAGTTTGCAGAAGCTGTAGGTGACACATGAAGGTCAGCAGATAACACAGAAAAAGTTTAAAAATTCAAAAATGCAAAAAATTACATGTATAGTATTGTATAGTATCAACATTTTTATCTTTTAGTACAATAATAATTCAGTCTTCTTCTCTGGTATGAAAAGAAGGCCAAAAAATTCTTACTTGGATTTCGCAAATTGTGGGGCACAACACCCCTAGCCCCCACAATGTGGGAAAGATAACTGTAATATTGATTAGCTTTTAGCAAGGACTGAAGTGCAACAAAATTTACCTCCCGCTGATGTGGGGCAGGAGTGCACTCTTGCCTCTACATGCTTATTCAGACCCTGAGGAAAGTGAACTCAATGTTAGAGTTGTTGGTCCACCACAATCCTCCCTATCACCACCAAAGTGGACATACTCACCCTCCTGTACATATGCAAGGTCCTTAGGAAGAATGGGCTCAACTTTAAAGTATTAAGGTACTGAAACATGTGAGCCTAGGAGTCTTTTTTTGCTGTTTTGTAGCCCCTGCCATGTTCACTTCTGGGTGTGGCATCATTGACATTTGAGTTAATCCCTTGCTGGGAGTGGCTGCTGCCATTGACTTCAAGATCTGATTGTTCTTGGGACCTCAGATACTTTTGATGGATATCTTGGTCTCATCAATCAACTGGGTGTTGCCATCAACTGGGTGATCAGGCGAGAATGAAACACACTAAGAATAGAAATTCCATGTGGTCATGGCATGTGGTAGTCGGGTGGGAGAACTGTTGTAATCCTCTGAGTGGGGGAAACAAGACCTTTTCCCCATTCAGAGGATTACAACAGCTCTCCCTCCTTGAAAATTGTCCAGGAAGAGAGAGAGAGAGAGACTGGCTGATAGAACCTTTCATGTGCACAGTTAGTTCTAATTTGGCAGCTAATTGAGTGGCTTTTTTGTCCATATGCAATAAGCAGACATGAAGTAGTCAGAGGACATATATGGTATCCTGAAATGGAAAAAGTGGTCCCAGACTTGAAAGTAGGCTCATCAAGCCTTCATGTGGATTGGCACTAATCAAGGCATATATAGCACATACTCTAAAGACTGGTTTCTGATTGATCAGTCCCCCAACTATAGGCTGAGTAGGGGTGTATTTCAAAAATGATTTACTGTTTGGAGTGAACAATCAAAAACATTTGGAGACCACTGTACTAAACTGGGTGGCCTCGAACATGTCCTTTAGCTTTTTCAAGGCTTAGTTTTCTCAAAATGGAGGTATTAATGCTTGCTCTATTTATTTCTGAGGTTATCGTGAGAGCTAAGGAATATGATATATGGAAAAACCCTTTGTGAGGAGGTATACATATTTTGCTCCCTTACTCCCCTATCTCTTTCAAGGGAAAGGTGTTATATTTCATTATTTGATCTTCAGGACCATAAATGGTCATTTGAATGAATCTGAGTATGGACCGACCTTTATATTTATTTTCATTTAAGATACATATATATATACATATGTGTGTGTATGTATACATGTATATATATATACATATATACACACATACATATTACAGGGTGTATATAAAGTTCATGTGCAATTTAAAAGTTACGACTATTTTAAATTGCACATGGATTTTATGGAAACCCTGTATACATGTATGTATATGTAAATGTATGTATATATATGTGTATGTATATGTATACATTTGCTTAATTTGTACTGAATAAATTTGTGCATTTTTTCTGAATTCATCAAATTAGTCACTTCTTATGACAAAAAAAAACCTTACATTCAGTCAACCAATCAACTTTTAACATTCATTAATTATATACTTTGTGTCAGGCAGTGTGCTAAATGCTGGAAGTACAAATACAAAAGTGAGATAACCCCTGTCCTCAAGGTGTTTCCATTCCATATTTATATACTACAGATTTTTCAGCCATTTTCCAATTGGTGGGTTGTTACTTTGTTTCCAACTTTTTTCTTTGTTTGTTTGCCTAGTACAGTGACTTGCACATAGCATAGTAGGAACTTTAAAAAAAAAAATGAATGATTGATCCATAATAAAAAAGATTGGAATTGTTTCCCTTCACATTTTTGTTCCATAAAGCATTAGGTTATTGCTCTCTCTCCAGTGGTAGTTGCTGCCAGAAAATATGGTGCCTTCCAAATTTGAGCTGCTTTAAGGGAAGCTATACAGTTGAACTTTGGTTTTTCACTAAATCAGGAAGTACTAGATGTGAAAGGAATGAGAACTTCTTTATTGTTGACAGATGTGGCCTTGCCAATGTGATAGATAAATAGTGCCTGGAAGCCCAGACCTTGGAATTTGGTGGAAAGGGCCAAATAGGGCAGAGAACTATATAGCTAACTTAGGAATATCAATCTCTATTAACGGTTAAGGAAAAAATCAGAAAAGAAATTCTAGATACAGACCATGAGAACTATTCCTCCCAGTTCAGGTGGCTCACCGTTTTGCATTATTATCTTTAGTTAGCTTAATTCAGTCTTTGCCTTAGTATAATAGATCAGAGAGTGCAGTAGTAGTCCCATAGCTCTGTTAGAAAGTTGGCCTGGAGAACAAGGATAACACGTGTTATAAGCTTCTCAGATTGTTCTAATAATGAAAATTTTATCTCCTTTCTTCCATTTGTCCCCCTTCTGATCCATCCTTCTGTCCTTCTGATCTATCCTTCAGGCTGTTTCTTCCAGCACAGCTCATATTACTCCTCTCAAAAATGGTTCTCTATTGCTTTCCAAAGAAAGTTCAAACTCTGTACCTGTCGTTCAAGGTTCTGCATGACCTGATGCCTCCCTACTTTTCTTTTTTTTTTTTTAATTTTCTTTTTCATGATGAACTTAATGATCACCAAAAAGTCAAGCATTTCAAGAGCCAAAAGAGGAATCTTAAATGAAATTGACTGCCTTCTACAGTTTGTTTTTAAAGGTGGACATTACATTTAATAAGGTAGCAACAAAATTGTTGTTTGCATCCCCTGGTCAACATTTTAGCTATGTATTTTTAATGATTTATTGGTGTTTTTTCTTTTTACATTTCTATCATTATCTACTCATGCACTCTCTTCCCTGATAAGCCTTTCCTTATAATAAATTAAACTAGTTTAAAAAAAAACTCAAGCAAACCAATACATAGGTAATGTCTGAAAACAGTTGTCTCATTCTGCATCTGTCTCCCATCAACTCTGCCAAGATGTGGAAGGCATGCTTTATAATCAGTCTTCTGAAGTCACGATTAGTCCTTGTGTGCCTCCCCTGTATAAACTGTCCACAGTGCTTCCTACCATTTTTTTCTTCGAAGTTCTGCTCTTTCTTTAAGGACTGTTTCAAATACTACTATCTTCCAAGATGTCTTCTCTGATCTCTCCAAATAGAAATTGTCTTCTCTTCCTCCATCCTTGGCCTAATTAGATCATGGAATGACTTATTACAAATATATTCTACTCTACCCTAATGTTACCAAACTCAAACAGATATGGATTCCAGCAGGTAGCAGATTGACTTAGAAAAACACAAATTTCTATGTTGCATTCCATTTTTATTTATTTTGTTGCACATTCCCCAATTACCCCAATTCTCCAATAATCTGGTTCTGTGTGTTGTGGATTGTATGTGCCTGAGAGCTGTATGTTTGACAACTCTGTTCTACACTAAAATCCTATGTATTTTGACATATTTCTTCTTTCCCTTGGGACAGCTAGGTAGCACAGTATATAAAGTACTGGTCCAGGAGTCAAGAAGACTCATCTTTGAATTCAGGAGGAGTACAAATCTGACCTCAGACACTTACTAGCCATGTGACCCCAGGCAAGTCACTTAACCCTGTTTTGGCCTCAATCTCCTTATTTGTAAAATGATCTGGAGAAGAAAATGGCAAACCACTCCAGTATCTTTGCCAAGAAAACCTGAAGTGTCTGATCCAACTGAAAATGACCGAACCACAATAACAACTTGTCCTCCCCTTTTGCTCGATGATAAACTCCATGAAGGCAGGGAAGTCTGCCTTAATTATCCCTAGACCATCCCTCATTCAAATATTTAGTATATACTAAATCATTGTTGAATGAAAGAGAAAAGAAAGGGAGGGAGCGAAGGGAGAGAAAAGGAGGGGAGGAGAGAAGAAGGGAAGTAACAATAGATGGGGAAGAAGAGAAGGGGGAAGGGAGGGAATAGGAGAGCAAGGGAAGGGAAGGCCAGGGGGCCTCAAAGGGTACATATTAGGCAAGTAGGGAGCTAACAGGATGAGAGCTATTTCCTTTCTTGTCCCTGGCCAAAGATCATTTTACCGGGGCAACAGATTTTCATTTTATCTGGGGAGCAGAAAGTTACTGGGCAGCAACTTTCAGGAAAAGGACTGAACATTGTTGTTCAACAGCTCAGGCTGGATGAATGACAGCTTGAAAGCCTGGGCCCTGCTCCCTGCCTCAATCCTTCCCTCCACAGCTACCTCCTTTGCCTAAGGCTGCCACCGGGCCTCCTTGGTTTCTGGCTTGGCTTGGCAGCATTGCTTCTCTAGGCTCCGGTCTCCAAGAAGTCTCTGAACCTTCCCAGCCTTTGAGGCACCTGAAAGGGAAGCATCAGATGGTTTTCTGCTCTTTAGCCTGGCTTAGAGCAGCTCTGGGGGGAGAGGGCAGTTCCACTGCTTTGGGGAGGCAAGGCCTGGAATGAGTTGGCTGGTCTCATTCCAGTCCTGAGGGACAGGTACCCACACCAGGAAACCACTGTCTTAACTGGCCCCCTTCTTGGCAAGCTGAAGTATGATGCCAAGAATGGAAAGGAAGAATGTCATGTCCTACCTCACCTTTAGGGAAAACATGTGTATTGTAAGGTTGGGGTGGTAATGGTGGTGGTGGGGAGGGGGGTGGAATGTAACAACCATGCAAGGTACTACGCTGTTGCAGACATTTCTTTGCCTATAGTGTCCTTCTCTGAGCAATCAAAGTCTCAGTAGCCCTTCTTTCCACACCCCTTCCTGCACACAGGATAGATGGACACTCACAACTGGGGACAGACTGATGATGGAAAAGATTTTCTTTCTTCTCTCTGATGCAATTTTCTCCAGTGAGACTAGTCTTGTGACCTCCCCCTTTTCCCCTTTCCCTACTCCTCCCTGTAACTTTTGCCAAGAAGGAAAATCCTACATACACCTAGAATCATAGACCAGACGAAAACACTCACGCCAGTCACATGACTGGGCTCAAAGTTTTCCATCATCCCAGAGCTGTCCCTTGGAAACACCTTCTCCTCTGGTGACCTGCAGTCTTGGCCTGTGAAACTGTCTCCTTCTCACTCTTGTTCCTCAAAATGGTCTTTATGAGAGGCCTTTTAGCCTAGTTTTATCCAAGATGGTTGTTCCCACTTAGCCTTTGTTTCTCCCCCTTCGCCTTGCTATCCTACTCTGTCCTCTTCCCACCAGCTCCCCTCCCCCTCCTCGGCCAACCCTGCTAATGGAGCAGGAACTCGAAAGGGGAAGAGAGGTTTCTGAAAATAAGTCTGTGCCCAAAGTGACAGAGGGGGAGGAGAGCTCTGAATATTGAATTAAGACTGGCTCCAGGATTATTGATATCCTCATAAGAAAGCAGTTAGCCAGCCCACTACTTTAGCACCCCATGAATATTTCATTGTTTGATTTAAGCTTTGATTTTTTTTTGAAAGAAACCAGACAAATCACCTTCTTGGGGGGAGGGTCCTCATCCTCCTCAAGTTCCTGGTACTTAGCTGCTTCTTTTTCCTTGGGAATGATGTCATGAAAGCTGGGAGATGGAACCACTGGACACATGAGGATGTCGAAATTTATGTCTAATTGGGGATGTCTCCTGCTAGAGGTAGGGCAAAAATTTCTTGGAGACAAATAGGAGAAGTTCAAAGTTGGTCTGAGGAATATTGTTGTTATTTTCTTAAAGGTCTTCCAGCTCTTGGGGTGTGTGTGACCTGTATCTGAATGAAGAAGGATGAAAAATAGGGTTTAATTATTACTTTTTAAAGATAGAAGGGGTATTAAGATGTCAATTAGGTTATCATTCTTAGTCTAGATGGGACTAGTCCATTCCTGAAAGACAATTGTTTGCATTTTCTTTTTTAATTCACTACACTGTTACTAATTAATATCCAAGAGGGAAAAAAAAAGATTGTACCATTTTTCTTGGTCATTCATTTATTCAAAAAGCATACAATGGGCTGGGTGCTCTGTCACGTGATAGGGATACAAAGACAGAAAATGAAATGGTCCCTCTTTTAAAGGAATTTTTATATTATTGGTGGAGAAGGCAAGCTATATTCTTCTTGCTATAGTTTGTGAAAACCCTCTTGCCCAGTCCTCAGTCTCAGGTAAAAATACCTACATTTCTACTGAAGGACACTTAATGATTTGATACTGGTTAAGAAACACAGAGAGTGATCGGTGGAACAGATTAAGTATACAATATACAGAAGCAAATGAGCATAGTATCCTAATTTGTGACAGACCCAAAGATCCCAGCTATTGGTGAGGGTACTCGATATTCTACATAAACTACTGGGAAATCTGGAAAGCACTATGATAGAAAAAAGGCCTAGACCAATATGTCATAATGTATACCAAGACAAGCTCCAAATGGGCATATGACTTAGAAATAAAGAATGCTAACAAACGAATTGCCTGACGGATATAAGAATAGGAGAAGAGTTCATGACCAAACAAGAGATAGTGAGGAACACAGAAGGTAAAACAGACAATTTCAACTACATAAAATTTAAAAGTTTTTGCATAATCAAAACCAATACAGCTAAAATTAGAACAGATGCAGATAAATGGGGTAAAAAAAAATCTCTGCAACCAGTTTCTCTGATGAAGTCTCATTTCAAAGAAATATAGGGAATTGATACAAATGTGAAAGAATAAGAGCCATTCCCCAATTAATAAATAGTCAAAGGATATAAATGGGCAATTTTCAGAGCAAGAAGTCCAAACTCTCAGTTGCAATATGAAAAAATGCTGTTAATAATAACAATAAAAACAATAGCTTTTATATAGCATTGTAAGGTTTGCAAAGTCCTTTACAAATATCACATTTTATGATGAGATAATATTTGTAAAGCTTAGCCCAGTGCTTAGCACATAATAAATGCTGCTTTCCTAATTTCCTTCCTTTTATCATCCCAACAACACTGGGAGGTAGGTGCTATTATGGTGTCCACTTTATATATGAGGAAACTAAGGGCAACAGAGGTTAAGCGACTTGCCCAGGGTTACATGGTGGCTATGCAACAACCAACTATGATTTCAAAGGACTCAGGATGAAATGTGCCATCCACCTCCAGATAGAGATGATAGATTCAGGGACATATTTTCTTTAAACATGGTCAAGGTGGCAGTTTGTTTTGCTCAATTGTTTGTGTCTATAGCAGAAGTTTTGCTTTTCTTGCTATCTCAAAGAGGGAGAGGTGAGAAGATTGATTATGTTGGTTGAAAAAATTTAATTAAAGAAAGAAAAATATATACTATAAGCTGCAAAGAAGGCTTCAGCTTATATTGATAGAAGGAGTTTCCTCATCTGGTAGGTCCTTATACCAATGAAATCACAGGTCTACTCCCTAGCCATATGTATGTATGTGTATGTACATGTATATACATATATACACATATTATACACATATACATTTATATATACATATGTATATACTTATTTGTTTTATAAAATATATTTATTATATGAAAATAAGGTAAAATGTATATATGTGTATATCTGTATATATGTGTGTATATATATACACATATATATATAGTTAAATAGATAGATAGATAGATAGATAGATAGATAAATAGATAAATAGATGGATAGCAGCTAGGTGAAGCAGGGGATAGAACTTGAGGCCCAGAGTCAGGAAGACCTGAGTTGAAATGTGACCTCAGCCACTTACTAGCTGTGCGACCCTGGGCAAATCACTGAACCCTGTTTGACTCAGTTTCCTCATCAGTAAAATGACTTCGAGAAGGAAACAGCAAGTCATTCCAGTGTCTCTGCCAAGAAAACCCCAAATGGTGTCATGAAGAGTTGGATGTGCCTGAAATACACACACACACACACACACACACACACACACACACACACACACACATGCATACATATATGTGTGTATATATGTTTAGAGATAAAAAAATATAAGTACATGTGTGTGTATAAAATCCAATTCAACATACATTTATTAAGTGTTTCCTGTGTACCAGACACCGGTGATACAAAGATAAAATGAAAATTGTTCTTACCCTCAAGGAACTAAGGTTCTTTACTGGAAGTAATACAACATGAGGAGGGAGAGTTCTTAACCAATTGGAATGAGAAGGGAAGACAGCACATAAGATGAGCCATAAGGAAGATAAGAATTCTTTAAAGGGTGTAGATGAGGAGAGATTGATTAAATTTCAAGATTGGGGACAACCTGTGCAGAAACATGGGGGTGGGAAATGAAATATCAAGTTCAGGGAAGACCTACAAATCCAATTTGGTTCTAATATGGAGACCATGAAGGGAAATAATGTATGATAAGTCTGGAAAGGTAAAAGGCAATTTGAAACAGATTGAAGGGGGCCTTTAATACCAGGTTGAGAAGTTTGTATTTTATCCTAAAGGCAGTAGGGAGTCACTGATGACTTTTTGAGCAGAAGAACGGCATGGTCAGATCTATACTTTAGCAAGATTTTTTTGGCAGCTATGTAGCAGATGGATGGGAGAGGGGAGAGAATGGAGTCATAGGAGACTATTACAATGATCTAGGCCATAGGTGACAAAGGCCAGAACTAGGAAGGATGGTGTGTAAGTAGAAAGAAGGGGGCAGATGTTGTGTATATAGAACTGATAAGACTTGGCAAATGATTTACTGTGGGTAGTAGATTGTAGTGAGAATTTAGATGAACCCTCCCCCCCCCCCCCCGCCCCCAGCCACACGTACACACACACACACACACACACACACACACACACACACGCATGCACACACACCTCCCAAACCTTTTCTATATCTCATGTGGGAGATAATGGCAAATATTATGGCAAATAAGAGGAAAAACCTAACCATATGGAAGTTTGGAAGCAGGCTGAAGTTAGTGTTTGGCTGATGGAGGAAACACTATATCAAAGTTATCAGAACACCCTGAACAACCAACCAGAGACCAGAAAGAGGCCTGAGAGGCAGTGCAGTGTCCTAAGAATCAGGAGATAGCCCAGTATTGTTATCACCATCATCATCATCATCACCATTGTAGTGGTCCTCGTCATGATCCTCCTCATTTCCTCATCCATTATGGTCACCATTTAGATAGTGTTTTAAGGTTTGCGACTGCTTTAATAAGATTATCTCAATTGATCTGCCCAAAACCCTGGGAGGCAAGTGTTATTATTACCTATTTTATAGATCAGGAAATTGAGACATAGAGAGTTTAAGTGACTTGCCCTGAGTCATATACCTAATCAGCGTCTGAGGCAGGATTTGAATTCAGGTCTTCCTGACTCTGGACAACTAAGGGGCATAGTGGATAGAATGCCAGAATCACTGGAGTCAGGAAGATCTGAGTTCAAATATGGCCTCAGATACTTACTAGTTGTGTGACCCTGGGCAAGTCACTTAACTCTGTTTGCCTCAGTTTCCTTACCTGTAAAATGAGCTGGAGAAGGAAATGGCAAACCACTCCAGTGTCTTTGCGAAGAAAACCTTAAATGCCGTCAGGAAGAGTTAGACACAACTGAACACGACTGAACGACAACTTCCTGATTGCAAGTCTCGTGCTCTATCCGCCATGTCCTTATCTGCCTTAATGGCATAATAGAAAGAGTGCTGAATGTAGAGTCAGAAGACCCACTTGGGCCACTGGGTGAATCTTTTTTTCATCTTCTGGCCTCAATTTCCTCACCTGTAAAGTGAGGAGGTCAGTTGTACTAGATGACATTTGCAGCCCCTTCTATCCCTCGATGGGTCGATGATGCTAAGAAGTCACTTAATCTCATTTCGTTTCAGTTTCATAAATTGTAAAGTGAAGTGTCAAGATAAAGTGATCTCCAAGGTCCCTTCTGTTTTTAAGTTTCCCTGCTTCTGATGAATGGAAATGCATCCCAAAGGCAGCCAGTCGTCTGCAGGGCCATGAGTAAAATATTCTTGGCAAATCACGCCTTGCACTTAGTGGCTTTCACCCAAAGATCTTAAAACATTTTCTAGACGTCAACATATTGATCTACTCGATGCTCTTGTGAGGTAGGTGGCTTGTTATAGCTGGCAAGTTAATATGGTCCCTGCTTGGCCATAACACCACCAAAAATAATAATGTTGTACTTTATATTTTAACAAGTGCTTTCTTCAAAACATTCCTATGAGGTAGGTAGTTCGAGCATTATTATTAACCTCTTCTTCTCTGTCTTCCCTCCTCCTTCCTTTACCCTCTGCCACCTATTTATAGATGAAAAAACTGAGGCCTGAGAAAGATGAAGTGACACATCCATAGTCATACAACGAGTTCAAGTATTGCAAACCGGACTTGAGTCCTGGTTTTCTGGCTTCAGGTCCAGTACTTTCCCCATTGAAGTCTGGAGAAGCCAATGATTCACTTAAGAAGAGTCTCAGGGCGTGTCTAGCACAGCTTTGGGGTGAGATCCCTGTTTCTTGGATTGTAAGAGAACAGGATGTCAGTAGGCTTGTCAGCTATATGGTTTCACAGTAGGCTTATCCTGGACTTTCTTTTTATTGGGTGATTTTGGTGCCAGGGACAAAAATTGCGTTAAATAACCGGTCGCCCCCAAATACTCTTAATCAGGACACATAGGGAGCAAGTAAGTTTACATTTTTGCCTCTTTGGAAAGAGGTCACCTTTCCCTTTCCATTCCTCCAATTGGGAATGATGCTTTTTTAATTTTTCGGCCCTTTCCTCACCCTCTTGCCTCTCTTTCCCCTCACTGCCAAAGCAAAACTATAAAGGATTATAAGTATCTTTGGCATCTCGGATTGTCTCTTTCTGTATGCTTTGCTCTCCCAGGCCCCCAGTGTTCCTGGATTCTATCTCTTCCGGCTCCCTTCCCAACCCCCACCAAAAGAGAAAACAAGCAAACTCCCTCCCTAGATAGGATCAGCTATACTCATTCAGTCTTCGACATCAATAAAAGTTAATGGATTACATTGCCCAAGGGTATTTGCATTTTAACTGAGGATAAGAAGCTTTCCATCAAAGGAATGGATCTCCTTTCAAGGAATTTCAGAACTCCTTTAAACAGGGTACAAAGACAGTTTTAGATGGGGGGAGTGAGTGAGTTGGGAGTGGGAAAAACAGGTTAGATTGGCAAAGACCTGAAATGTTTGAATTGTGATTTTGCCTGCAATGATTACTCATACCTGGGGAACTCAATCCCCCTCCCTTTTTATGGGTGGGGCTTCCCTGGCAACTTGCTCCTGGGGCATGGTTTTCCTTTCAAACCCAGCATATGATCTTTTCTGGGGAAAGAAAATGACCGCCCAACATGCTTGCTCCCACTCTGGGGTAAAATTCATAGGAAATGACTCTAACAGTATAGGAGTATATCTGGTTTCAAATTATTTTGCAAAGCTTATAAAAGTCCAACATAGTGTTGAGGTTTAGGGGTGCTTGGGACCCCAAAATATCGATGTGCCACATCAGGTCCTGCCTGAATGAATTCGACCCAAGCCTTCTCTCAGCCAAAGTAGTTCTCAGAGCCTATAACCATCAATAGGTCACTCCTCTTTACGCTTGTCATATATGCCAAACCCCCAGCCTAGTTCATCTAGGCAAGATATCTTTTTCCAGAAAGTGATTCTACTCTTCCTTGACTCTTACTTTATATTTGCAAATATTAAGTAAAATAAAGCATATAGCTTAGGATTTCTGTGGCTTTATCACGTTAAAAGTTTAGGCATAAAAAAAAAAAACATTTATGGGGAAAACCTACTTACAAATTCCCAGGTGTCTTTTTTTAAATAGCCTGGTGATGGGCTGGGAGATGAAGTTAAAATAAATAAATGACCTATAGGTATATCCAGGTCTCACTTGGAGCAGAGAGAAGGGAAGAGGAGGAGTGCATCATTATATCTCTTCCCCACCAGGACTTGGTCCCCAGATTTTCACCTAGTGAATAGTTTTCACTGGCATCATGCTCCACTGGCCTCCCCCAGGCATCACTGCAGCCTTTAGCAGCTCAATACAACTCTGCCCTAGCCTCTTTTTCCTGTTACTCTCTTGTGCGCATCTCCTGCTTCTCGTGTATGCTTACTTGTGATGGCTTCATGCTTCTCCTTCCTCTTGCCAAGGTCACAGTCTGTGGTAATCTGGGTAGTTCATCCCCAGGTCAAATCTAAAGGTACAGGACCTTGGGGAATGCTGAAGAAAAGGTGGGCCCTAATAGCAAACTAACCATTTCCCCCAACCCATGTCCATGTCTACAGCTAAGCTTCTGCATGGGCTACACGTGTTTTTGGGATCAAGCAATAAACCTGAAAGACTTATTGTCTACAAAGCTTAGCACTTCAGTGAATACCTAAAATTGTCTCTTGTTCTCTAGTTATTTCAGGTATCTTCTAGAGGAAGTAGGAAAAAATGTAATATCTCCGTCAGTCACTTCAGAGATTGAAGAGGATTTAGGTTTGAGGAGAGACATTAATGTGCCAAGAAGTTAGCATCATCTTCAGGAGTCAGTTTACTTGGGCATTTCCTTTCTGGTCCAGCAGCTAGAGCTACCTTCTATGCCTGCCTAATCTACCTAGGAGTTAACCCCAACAGGGCTTTGTCCCTCTTCACTGACAGTGATACCCCTCCTGTTTCCCACACAGATTCCTAATCTCTTTCTCTGAAAGCTGTCAAAGGCAACAGAGGCAAAGGACTTTCCTGGAAGTCTAATGTTACAAGGGACTGGGAGTGGGAAATGAGCCCGGTCCTAAAGAGGTTGCAAAGGATACTCTTCTCATTCAATCCCCATGTAGACTTCAGAGCAGACATTTTTTATGGACTGCTTACCGTGTGAAGAAAAGGAGTCTTTGAGTGGGCTGCTGAGTTGGGACTAAGAATGCAAGGCATTTTCCTTTTCATGCATAGCTTCATTCATATCAGGAGGCAAGGACTACTGTAAGCCCCATGTGGCAAAAGGAATTGAATCTTTCCACACAGGCTGACATCTTGTGGACTATGAGTGCATGGCCATCCTGTTGCTTCTGTCCCCATTGTGTCTGTTTTTTTCTCTGAGCCACCCAAGGTCTGGAAGCCAGAGTACAGGCCAGAATTCTCAGTCTGCCAACATAGTCCCAAAGAGTGACCAAGACCCAGCCCAGCAGAGGATTGACAACCTAGACAAGATGCTGGATACTACAAGGAATAGTGACTCATTAATTGGCTAAACCATTTTCACAATTGAGCTTGCTGGGGCAATGCTTTGTAGAAACTGTTTTAAGTTTGAGCTCACTTTCCCCAGGAACCAAGGTGCTTTAGGGAAGAGTGGGCCCTCAGATGTTGGTGGGGGCCGGGGGTGATGATTTTGTTCTTGCTAAATCTCAGTAAATATTCTTTTGTACAAGCTAATGGTACAAAATGGTTAAATGATACTGGTGATTAATAATGAGGAGGACATACCAAAATAGGGACTCCAGTCAATGACAGTAGAGAGAAGATTCCCAACCACTCGAGGTACCCTAGAACCCTAAATGGGAGAAGCAGTTTTGCTCAGGAATCTGATTCACTTGGGATAAGGATCTCAAGAGCTTACAAAGGGTATACTAACATATAACTTTTGGGTCAGGGAAAGGTTCTTCATTACTGATAATTTGCATTTCTATACTGCTTTAAAGTTTATGAACATCTATATTTCAAATAAATAACTTTTGAGGAAGGTAGTAGATGTGATAGCTTAGTTAAGTGCCTTGCCCAAGGTCACACAATTAGTGACAGTTCCAAGACTTGGACCTAGATCTTCTGACTCCAAGTGCAGTACTCTTTATACCATCTTAAACATTAGAATCCTGGGAATGCTCACTACCTCACCATGTGGGTTAGAGAGATCAGAAATGGGACCATCTCACCAGTGTTTTCAGTGGGAGAAAACATGCAAGTGAGCAAGTAAGTAAACAAACAAATCCTAGATTTGGAGTCAGAGAAGCTGAGATTTCTCCTTGCTAACTGTGTGACTTTGGGCAAATCACTTAGCCTTTTTTGCCCTCAGTTTCCTCACCTGTAAAATAATTGGATTGTAACAGATGACCTCTGAGGTCTTTTTCAGCTCTAATTCTGTGGCCCCATGATCTAATAAATTTGTTTGATTGATTGGCACTTTCCACATTTCCTTCATTACTCCCCCACTCTCCTTGACTGATGATGTTTTATGTCTATTTTCCAAACAGAAGATTGGGTCTGAAATCCCCCGTGGCTCCTAAAGGAGGGAGTGATAACAGGAAAAACAGGCTCGGTGGTCTCTAACATCTCTTCCAGCTCTCATTTAGTCAGGAGCTGAAAAATTTTCATGAAGGATAACAAAATGATTCAAGTTGATGTATTTTGCATATACTTGAAAAGAACCAAAAAAAGGACGAGACCTGTCTTATCAAAAGATGGAGAAAAAGGCAACAGATCATTCCAACTAGGAGTTATCTTCTTCCCTTCCTTCTTTCCTTCCCATATTGCTCCTTGGCTAAAAAACAAGCTACTTGTTGCAACAAGGTACAACTGAGCAAATTTCCAGAGTGAGAGGAAACATTGAGGCAAAGGATTATAGAAAAGACCCACCCCACCAGGCCTGGAGGTTTCATCGTGCCACATCTTCCTAACTCCTCCCCCACCCCTCCCCAGTGAAAGAGAGGTAAGAAAGGATGAAGTCCCTGGTATCCAACTCTACTGTCCAGTACAACTCACATACTCACTGGTGTTACGAGATCTATTATTCTAGTGGGAAAATTTGTATATGTCCCTTCCCATGCCCAGCAAATTGTGAACTCCTTGATGTAAGTGACTTTATTTTTTGCTTTTGTATAGCTAGGATCGTAGACTCATCTATCTAGAGCTAGAGGGAATCTCAGAGGCCATTTTGTTTAACCTTTTTATTTCATAGATGAAGAAATTAAGAGTCAGGGGGTTAAGTGACTTGCCCAAGCTCACACAGGTAGAAATCATTAGAGGTAGGATTTGAACCCAAGTCCTGTGGATCTAGCATCAGTGATCTTGGCATTAAGTCCAGTGCCTTTTGCCTTGTCATTGTATAATAGACATTTAGGTTGAACTCGTGAAAAGACGGAGGATTTTGGCACTAAATTAAAAATCTAGTGATCTTGTATAAACTCACTGGGATTTTAACTCGATTTGTCAGGGGTAGAGTTCTAGGCAGTTGCCTATGTGGCATAGAGGTATCGAGGTGGCAAAGTGAATAGGAAGCTGGACTTGTAGTCTGGAAGGCTCACCCAGGTGTGTGACCCTGGGCAAGTCACTTAACCTCTCTATGCCTCAGTTTTCTTATCTGTAACATGAGAGGACTGAGCTCTGTGGTCTTTGACATCTCTTCCTGCTCTCAATTACCCAGAAGAGCTGCATGATCTCAGTCATATCAGCTGAGCACTATACCATCCACCTAAAGTGCAGAAGGCATTGGCTGATCCAGTCTCAGGTGCCTTAACGATGATATGTAAATACTGGAGTGCATCACTGAGAATGCCACCAATGAAGGTCAGGCACTGACTTCCATCTTGGCTGTGTGAGAGTCACATGCCGTGAAACTTGAAGGTCTGAGAGGCCTAATGAGGTCCCTTCTCTCCCCCCACCCAAGGAAGGCTACTTTGGATGGCCAGATGTTCAGTCTTAGAGGGAAGAACTACCCCCAAGGGGCAGAATCCTAAGAATGTAATTCAATTCAGCAAACATGTATTAAATGGCCAATGCATGCAAGAGGTTCCATGTGAGAGGAAGCCTGGCAGAGCGGTTAGAGCATTGACACTAGAATAAGAAATCTCTGAATTTACATGCTGCCCCTGGCACATCTTGCTGGGTGTGGCACCAGTGGCACATTACTTCAGCTCTTAGTACCCCAGGCAATTCTCCAAGACTATAAGCTACAGGAGGCTGTTAGAAGAGCTGGATTTAAACCTGGAATTCCAACACCAGAGAAATCACAGGTTCAAACCGCACCTCTTTGACCCCAAATGCTGAAGGAATTATGCTAAGCACTGGAGAAACAAAAAGAAGAAACACCATAGTCCATTTCCTCAAAGAGCTTATGAACTAATGGGATGGGATAAACTAAAGATGCAGAAAGAGACATCCTTTTTCAGATATGATTAATAGAGGAATCTGTTTTGTCAGACTAGGTAACTGTACTATACGTATGTGGCTACATACACACACATACATAACTGAATATATACATATATCTATATCTATATATATACATATGTTTGTCGTTGTTGTTCAGTCATGTCTAACTCATCACCTGCTTGGGGTTTTCTTGGCATAGATACTGGAATGGTTTGTTGTTTCCTTCTCTAGCTCATTCTACAAATGAAGAACTGAGGCAAACAGGGTTAAGTGGCTTGCCCAGGGTCACACAGATACTAAGTGTCTAAGGCCAGATTTGAACTCAGGAAGACTCATCTTCCTGACACTTGGCGCTCTATTCGCTATTGTGCTACCTAGATGCCCCACATACATCTACACATACATGTATATGTCTATACATATATACATATGCATATACATATTTGTTGCCTCAGTGTCTCATCTGTAAAATGAGCTGGAGAAGGAAATGGCCAACCGCTCTAGTATCTTTGCCAAGAAACCCCCAAATGAGATCGCAAAGAGTTGGACATGACTGAAACAACTGAACAACAAAATATAGCTAGATGCATACAGTAGAGCTATACAATATACATATATAAAATATAAATACACACACATATAATATATCTATATAGCTTTGTTAAAAATGAACAGCCCCCCCAATAAACTCATATATCTATATATATATATCTGCGTATACACACACATATATAATATGTTTGTGTGTGTAATAGTGGGTAGACAGATTAATTTTAAAAAGTTCGTGTTACTTGAAAAATACAAACAATAAACTATTTATTAAAGCAATTTAATAGGTCTATATTCATAGACAAATAAGGACAACACAACGTGGAATATCACTGGATCCAAGGAGATCAGGACAAAGTGTCCTAGGAAAATTTGGGGAAAGAGATATGATGGCTTTCAACTAAAGGCATCAGAGGAAGCTTCTTAGAAGATGTGGAACTTGAGGTAGACTTGGATGGAAGAGAAGGAGTTCAGTGACTCCTTGAGGAGGGAGGACATTTCTGGCATGAGGGCCAGAATTCACTAATTTACCGGGGTGGAAAAATATAGGCTGAGATCAGTACTATATGAAACAAGGAAATAATAGTGGAATAAGTAATAATAATAACATTATTATATCAAATATGTAATTAAATACATGACTCATAAATGAGTAATAGCTATAGTTAACAAAATAGATTATTAATAGATATAATAACTATAATTAATAAAATGGAACCAGCAACCATAAGGTACAGTTATAGGAAATGAAGCATGATTAATAAATAGAAGTGACAATTATGACTGATATAATAATATAAAATTAATAATTAAATATATGATATAATAATATTGAAATAATACTGGAAAAGGATATTGGATCTGTATTGTGCAAGGCCTTCAATCCCAAGCTAAGGAATTTGGAATTACACTTATACTCAGTAGAGAGCTGCTAAAGCTATTTAAGAAGAGGAATAACGTGGTCTGACCTTATTGCTAGAAGGGTTATTTGCCAGATGTGTGGACAATGGATTAGAGAGGAGAGTTCATTTTTGGATATGGTTAAGTTGAAGTGTCAGTGGTATGAGAGGGGAGCTCGGGGAAGAGATCGGAACCACACATAGTACTTAGATTTGGGAATCATCTGTATTGAATAAACAACTGAAGCAACAGGAGTGGAGGAAATTATTGAGGGAGTATAGAGAGAGAAGAAAAGAGGGTCAAGCAACAGACCTTGGGTGATGCCTTTTGGTGTTTCTGGGCTGACAAGAAGACAATGAACCAGAGAAAAAGATGAAGGAAGATTGGTTACATAGGCAGGAAAAGAACCAAAAAGGAGCAGTGGAACATGAAGTTATAGGGGGATAAAGTGTGTAGAAGGAGCCAAGAGTCAGTGATTTCAAATACTCCAGAAAGTGTAAAGAGAATGAAAATCCAGAAAGACCATTGGGTTTGACATTTAAGGGAACCACAGGTGATTTTGGAGAGAGAAATTTAAGTAAATTGGAAGAGATGGAAATTAGGCTACAGGAATTTCAGTGATGGGGGAAGGGTGGAAGAAGAATGTGGGGAGGTAGCAGTAAATATTCACCTTCCTTTCCAATTTAGAGGAAAATATGGGACAAGAGGTTGTAAGGATGGCAGGGTCAAGGCCATGTGTTTTTTCCTCAGCGGGGAAGACTTGAGCACATTTGTAAGTGGTTAGGAATGAGGCAATAGGAAGAGAGAAAGGTAGAAGTAAGAAATCAGATTTCAGCTCAACATAAGGAACTATTTTCTAACATTTAGAACTCTATGTTAGGTCTTTCTAACTCCAGGCCTAATGCCTGTATGATCTACTGCACCACCACAAGTTTATAATTACTTGTCTAAACAGTCTTCCTGAAGCACAGGCCTGATCATATTGCTTTTCTACTTAGGAATCTTCAGTGGCTCCCTATAACCCCTAGGAGAAAAATACACTAATTCCTCTCTTTAACTTTTAAAGCCCTTTACAAAACAACTCTCGCATACCTCTCCATGGGCAGCTAGGTGGCTCAGTGGCTAGAGTGTAAGGCCTGGAGTCAGGATGACCTGGAATCAGGATAAGTCTGAGCTTCAGACATTTACTAGCTGTATGACCCTGGGCAAGTAACCTAACCCTGTTTGCCTCAATTTCCTCATCTGTAAAATGAGCTGGAGAAAGAAATGGCAAAGCACTACAGTATCTCTGCCAAGAAAACCCCCAATGAGGTTACAAAGAATAAGATATGACTGAATAATAAAAGATAAAAATTTACCTTAATTGTTGTTTTTCCTTATTAAAAAAAGATTTTTGAGTTCCCACGAAAGTATTCTGAATTAGATCAGGCTTTTCCCCCCTTTCTTCTTTAAATGCTGGAACATTGATCCCTTTTGCCAGCCAAGAACATTTCCTCATTCATTCTTCCCATATATACCAAAACCAGATGTCCTAGTCTTCATTATCTGTAGGCAGATTTCCATAATGAGGTTTATTCACGGAAAATCTTGCTTTTAAGTTCTTATTCACATTTATCACCCATTTTGCTTTTTTATTTTCATTGTTGATAATTCATAATAGGTCTGTTTATTTTTATTCTAAATATTAGCTTACCAGTCTATCAGGAAAAGCTTTTAGATTTAAAAATGCTTTATTTTCTTCTTTACAACTCTCCTCTGGGAAAGCTTGGGAAAAAGAAGGCAGATTTGTTTAGGCTAATCCTTTACATCATTTCCAAGAGGAGATGCTACCCATTCCTAGCATGGGATGGGTTGCTGGGATAAGTAGAGCAGAGAGAATGGGGTGGAGAAGAATGGAAAGCTTTCAAACCCAGAGTGAAGCAGGTCGCTCTTTTGTTTAAAGTTTCTTGAGTTCTCAGGGAATCTGATACATTTATACTTAAAGCAAGAGCAGGAAAACATGCCAAAGTCATGCTATTTAAATAATTCTACATTGTGGAAAATTTGCTCCTCAGCCCTCCTCCTATAAATGCGTGTAGGTAATTATCAAAAGAGATGTCATGGGTAAAGCATACTGTGAACCTGAAAGTGTCATGGAAATGCTAGCTATTATTAGAATTAGGATTAGGAGTTGAATGCTTTGGTTATCATCTCCTGGGAAATCCTACATTATTTAAACAAAGAAATTACCAGAGTCATTCATCTGAGAACTTCTAGTGATGCCTAGACTCTTGCCTTTTCTCTGCCATCTTGGCTCTGACCCAAGACTCCTGACATTCTATAGGTAAAGGTCCTCTTACATGTGCTGACCATTCATCTTTGTTAATCCTTCAAAGTACAAACTGGAAATTGAATTCTGAGGCTGGAGTGGTGCTAGGGTCTACTGTTATTAATTAATATCATCATAATAATAGTGATTGATTACATTTATATAACACTTTGCTGTTTAATCAATGTCATTCAGTAAGCACTTATCAAATGCCTGCTACATGCCTGATACAAAGACAAATGAAATTTGATTTTCCTCTTAAGGAGTACACTTTTGATCAGGAGAGACAATGGGCACACAGCATAAGTGTATACATACAAACCATCTACGTAAATCTGGGTTCAACTGGACATTTGCCCAAGACTCTCCTCATTGGTGGAGAGAAGGATTACTCCATGCTCTGTCACAGTGTGAGGAGCAGAGCTGGTGATTCTCTTTAGGCAGAGGCCCCTGGAAGGAGAGAAAGACTGGGGAAGAAGCTGACATGTAAAGAAACTGGAACCTCAAGTATGTCCTTGATTGCTGGCTTGCCCAACTAGAAGCTTTAGGCAATTTCTCCTTGGATGAGATGTATACTTGGTCTTTTGATTGAGATGAGACAGTTCATTTACTTTGTGTACTGTCTGTTATATTCTAATCTGTATAACTTCTCCAATTTCTGTTGGCTATTGACTTGGGCAAATGTGTTTATTAACTATTCACTATTGTGATGGTCTCTGTGTAACTAGAATTTGATGGGAAGGGAGTCAGGCATTTGGATATAGCTTAGGACGCTTCTTTGCCATTAGGGGAAAGTGATCAAGAAAGCGGCTTGAACCTAAAAATCGTTTATCTTGGACCAGTAAGTTTTAGGGAGAAAGATGGACATAATTTTAGTCTAGTTATCTACTCTCTAAGTAGTATAGAGTAGACCAACCTCATAGCCCCAATTGTTTTCTCTCTTCTAGACAGGAATTGGAATCTCATTTGAAATGGGTAGCTGAAGTGCCAGAGATATCTATTCATGTTTCCCTTTGAATCCTAGCTAGATAAACCAACATGGATACACACATAACCTACATAGGTAACACACACATTTCATATAGAAAATAAATGCAAGGTAATTTTTGTTGGGGTTGTTAGTAGCTAGTGGAGAGCAATTCTTATTAAACCTTTGAAATAGAGTATAAATATTAGCCCTATTTTACAGGTGAGGAAGCTGAAGTACAGAGGTGATCAATGATTTGCTCATGGTCACATAGCTGATAGTTTTCTGAGACAAAGTCCAGAATTCCCCATTTTCTGTTGCCTCAGAACAAACTTTGGAAAGTGTCTATCTGAAGGCCATACTACAAGATTAAAGAATACATGCTGAACCTCCCTAGTACTAAATTCCAAGTTAGACTGGAGAAATACTGTTATGACTTAATTATATGGTAGATGGAAAAGAGATGGGGTGGCCAGCAGAACCATAATCTGTTGCATTTTCCTGACCCTTTGGGGTTTAAATTCTCAACCTGCATCAACATAGTTTGGGGGCATTTAATTATATTAGGATCAAAGAGCCAAGTTTCTGCCTCTTGTTACATGAGCACAGCTCTCACTGACGTCAGTAAGAGCGTAACTGAGGGCAGAATCTGGCCTAGTCTGTAGCCATATGAGAACTGGCAAACGGTGCTTGCATCAAACTTCCTTCCCGTGCAGACTTCTGATAGCATGGTCCATTCGTCTGTAATCCACCAAACAAGTGAGGAATGGAACATCAATAAGAAACACAAACCACAAACATTATTTAATATAAAAACTTGATCCAAATGCAAATCTAATATAGAAGTTGTAACGGCCTCCTGAGGGTATAACTTAAAACTGCAACATGTTAACTGTCTAAATGAAATAAAGGTAGGTCCGGTTTTAGGCAGTTTTACTTAATGCAGTTTTTTTTTATTTATGAGCTTCATAAAGTAGGAGAGTGATAGATTTGATTTTTTTTTTTAGCTCTGAGCCCCCAGGGAATTCATCACTAACATTCAGTTAAATGGTTCGACCAGCACAACAGATGCTTTTCTCAGGAAAGAAAATTGATAGGCCATTTTGGTGATTGTTTTGTCATCAAGTTCACCAAATTGTTTGTTGTGATGGGCAAATATTCTTAAAGGAATGGAAGCACTTGTAAATGCAAATCAGCGACTTTTTCTATTGTCTACAATGTCTGAAAAAAATGCATACTGGATGTTTTCCAGCCAGAAAGCTCTTCTAAATATTGGAGCAATGGTATAACCAATGTGCCCAGTGAAGCATTAAGTCTCATGGAATACACAGGAATTGAATCCTATCCACAGGATAAGATCATCATCTGAAATCTCATCATTATGGAGACTAATTCAGCTTTGATGCTCAACAACTGCTTGGTATCCTCAGCTGCCTCTCCTCTCTGATTGGAGAGTGGGAGGGCAGAGCAATAAATTCCTCCCAAAGTTTTCCTTTAGCAAAGGCTCAGAACCTCCCAGCTAACTTCATCCTCCAGCAGCTGCTCTGTTTGGTTTTGACTCATAATGTTGAGCCAGGTACTGTCTGGTGGTCCTCCTCCCACTTTTCAATTATTGACTATAGTGGAGAAGAATCAGGGTGCAATAGATAGGGTGCTTCAATTTGGGATGACCTTGGTTCAAATCTTGCCTTTGATACTCAAAGCTATGTGACCATAGACAGATCATTTAACCTTTCCGAAGCTCAGCTTCATTCCTTATTAGTAGAAATGCTTGTGATACATAACTCAAAGGATTATTGTCAGGCTCAGAAGAGAGAATATATGTAAAGTCATTTTCTAAATTTAAAGTACCATGCAAACTCCAGCTATCACATTATATCTTTAAATTATCTATTAGTTAATACAATAATAATAATAGCTAGCATTTATGTAGTATTTTAACATTTGCAAAGTTGACCTTTAAAACAACCCTGTGAGATAGATGCTATTATTATCCCCATTGTACAGATGTGGAAACCGAGGTATAGAGACAGCTAGTACACACAACTAGTCAGTGTTTGAAGGATGATTTGAACCCAGATCTTTTCCACTCCCAGCTCTGCGCTCTATCCACTGAGCCATGTAACTGCCCTTAACTTCTTACATATTATATTTAGTCAAGTATAAAAACTATCCAGAAGTCTTGCCCCTTTTGTTTATTGCAATGGTTGTTTGGGAAAAATTAGATATTGTGAAAAGGCTAGGAATCAAGAACCATTTTTATTATATGATTATATATTGGCCAATATCCTCGAAATGATAATGAACTATGATGGGAAAAGTAAGATTTGCTATGCAGATACTTGGTTTGTAGTCCTATTCTCAAGACTGCACTGGATAATTAAAGCAGCCATTAATGGTACTGTCAGGGAATCCTACCAGTACTCTAGGAATTTTCAGAAAACTTACTCAAAATGAGTTCTAATAGACCCTTGTAAGGAGACTGATGATAAACAGAAGAACCTTATTAGGAGAAGATGGTCTAAAGATGTTGCTAACTGTGACCTTGGACAAGGCACTGGCCCTCCCTTACTCTCAGTTTCCTATAAGGTGAGAATGATGACGATGATGATGATAATAATGATGATAATACCTAGCTCCCCTAGCTGTTGTTGTTATGTGATATATGAGATAATAGATGTAAAAAGCTTTGCCAACTTTAAAGCACATTATATAAATGTCACTCAATGATGATGAAGATGATGGTGATGCCAACTGGCCAAGGGGAGAAATGTCTATTCTTAATGTGGCCTCTAAAAGCATTTTATAGCTTTAAAAGATTAATAACTCTTCTCTAGGCCTTTCTTTCCTTATTTATAAATTGAATATAATACTATTTGACTTACACACATCAGGATTTTGGGGACAAAAGTATAAGCCATTAAGCACTATAGGAATGGGATTTGCTGCTAGTATCATTATTAATTATTATTAAATTGCTAAGTGGCACAGTGGATAGGAGCACTGGCCCCAGAGTCAGGAAGACTCATCTTCATGAGTTCAAATCTGGCCTCAGACACTTCCTAGCTGTGTGACACTGGGCAGGTCACTTCACCCTGTTTGCCTTTGTTTCCTCATCTGTAAAATGAGCTGGAGAAGGAAATGGCAAACCACTCCAGCATCTTTGCCAAGAAAAACCCGAAAGGGGTCACAAAGAGTCGAACATAACTGAAACGACTGAACAACAGCAAGAAAATCATTATGATTATTTTGAAAGTACTTAATCCTCTGTGTTCAGCAGAAACGCAACGGCAAAGCAACCTGATACATGTCTATATCAAGTAGCCCCAAAGAGGCCCTCAAGTCAACTTTGTCATTCGTGATGTGGAAATAATACAATAAGTAATTAAGACAAATATAGTTGAGTTACTAAAGCCATTTCTATGCTACTGAAAGATACCATGTGTTGAATTTTTGTGCCTCCTAAATTTCAGTGTCTTAACTTCGGGTTCAGTCACTCTCCCCTAATTATGCCTTTGGAGTAAATATAGTTATAATTACAATTAATACATATATAGTTATGATCTATTGACCAATGCTTTATTTTATTTTCTGAACGACCTCACTAGATTCACCTTTTTAAGGGTGAATATTTTCCTACAGATGAATAGCTATGGATGAATAGCTAGAAATTGAGGACCTCAGGGAATATCTATCCTGTCCAATGACCTTATTTTACAGATAAGGAAAACATGGCCCAGAGACATAAAGTCACTCATCTCAGGTCACACAAGTAGTTTGTGGCAAAGTGAACACATTTCCCTTCTACCTTGTGTCCTGAAATCACAGACTCTCAGGGTTGGAAGGGACCTCAGAAGTCCTTCGACAAATGACTAAACAGTCTTTGTTGGAGGACCTGGTAGAGTAGAAAGTGATAGATTTTGGCGTGAGAGGAGATAGGTTCAAATCCCAACTCTGTCACTTGCTTCCTACCTATCTTTAAACAAGTGATTTAACCTCTTCGACCTGAGTTTTTATTTCTGTAAAATGATGGGATTGGTTTCTGATCACCTCTGAAAACCTTTCTAGTTCTGGATGTAGTATCCTATGACCTTCAAGGATGGGTCCAGGTTGTGGGTCTACTGCATCCAGCCTATACTGAGGGATTTTATAGTTCATGGTACTAAAAATGCCCAAGCTAAGTTGTAAGCCCCTTTGTTATTGAGTCATTTCGGTTGTGTCTCATTCTTTGGGATTTATCTTGGCAAAGATACTAGAGAAGTTTGCCATTTCCCTCTTGAGTTCCTGTTACAGATGAGGAAACTGAGGCAAACAAGGATAAGTGAGTTATGTTGGTCAGGAGCAGGTTGCTTTAATTTCTGTGAGCCTCAGTTTCCTAATCAGTACAATTTGATTGATAATACTTGGACTCCAAAACTTAGAGACGTAAGGAAAGTGTTTTGCAAGCCTTCAAATGGCATAGAAGCATGATTTATTATTCATTGCCTTGCCCCCAAAATGACAAGAACCAGCACTTCTATAGGGCTGTAATGAAATGTTTTCTCGTTATAGGTGAGTCATTTCTAATTCAGACAGGATCTGAATTTAGATGGCTGACTCACTGTTCGTTCTGAGGGAGAATTAATTCTACCGGGAGGGATACTGTGATGAGAAGGTGGGGGGTGGGGCACTAAGGCATAGGAAAAGGACTCTGGATGCAGGGTTATTGGCCTATTTAGAGGCAAAATTTCTAACCAATCTAAATATGCCCCATTAATTAGAAAAGTGGAAAGAGTATTGGACGTGGGGTCAGGGGTCCTACCTTCACATCTGAACTCTACCATTTGTAACCCTGGGCAAAACACCTGGTTCCTCTGGGTTTCAGTTCCCTCATCTGAAAAATAAGGAGGCTGGAGAAAATGACTTCTGAGTCAAAATCCATAGAGATCTTGCACTCTCCTGGAATTCAATTCATTGAATATGTGTTGAGCACCTACTATGTGCAAAACCAGCAAAACAACAATGCCCGAAATTTTCTGTACTCAGAATTTACCAGAGATTTCAAGCTGGGAGGGACCTTACAGATCATCTACTTCATCCACCTCATTTACAGATAATAATAATAATATTAATAATAGCTGACATTTATAGAGCACCTACTATGGGCAGCCAGGTGGCACAGCGGATAGAGTACCAGGCCTGGAGTCAGGAAGACTCATCCTCCCGAGTTCAAATGTGGCCTCAGACACTTACTAGCTGCGTGACCCTGGGCAAGTCACTCAACCCTGTCTGCCTCAGTTTCCTCATCTGTAAAATGAGCTGGAGAAGGAAATGGCAAACTCCTGCAGTATCTTTGCCAAGAAAACCCTAAATGGGGTTAGGAAGAGTCGGACATGACGGAAATGACTCAACAGCTATGTGCGAGGCACTATGCTGAATGCTTTACAGATAATATCTTATTTGATCCTCACAACAACCCTGTGAGATAGATGCTTTTATTATCCCCATTTTGCAGATGAGGAAAGTGAGGCAAATGAAAGTTAAGTGACTTATCAGCTAGTGTGTGAGTTTGAATTTGAACTCAGGTCTCGCTGACTCCAGGGGCAGTACTCTATCCACTTCGCTGCCTCGTTGCCTCTTTTTCTGTTTAGGGAAAAGAAAATGAAAAGAACTGCTGGCATAGAGAGGGAATAAAAAGCCTAAGAGGTCAAAATATCTCGGAAGGTAAGCCACCTTTTAGGTCTCTATTTCTTTGCCAACCCCTTGGAGCACAGTCCTCCAGTTCTCTGACTGGGGCTCTTGGGGGTCCCCTCTCAATGGTTTGCATAATTCTCATCTCTCTTCCCCTCACACTAACCTGCTACTACCTGTGATTGCTCTCCACGGTTTGGCCCCAGGACCTTCTACCATACTAGTTAGAGCTCACAGTCTGTAACATATACATTCCTGGTGTGCTGTCGATAAATTTAATTTTAGTAGATTGAATTACATGTTAAATGCTTTAGGAGCATTCTGTTGTTTTTCAGTCACGTCTAACTCTTTGCGATTCTATTTGGTCTTTCCTTGGCAAAGATACTGGAGTGGTTTGCCATTTCCTTCTCCAGCTCATTTTACAGATGAGAAAACTGAGGCAAATAGGGTTAAATGACTTGCCCAGGGTCACACAGCCAGTAACTGTCTGAGGCTGGATTTGAGCTCAGGAAGATGAGTCTTCCTGATACCAAGTCCAGCATTCTATCCACTATTCATACTTAAAAAGAAGTCTACCTTTGGACACAAATAGGCGTATATGTGTAAAATTATTTTATATATAGTTCTATTTATCAATTCTTTCTCTGAATGTAGATAGCATCTTTTTTAAAGTCCTTTATTTTTAATTTGTGTATTTATAAGTCAAAATGACTTGAAGGGAGAGGGCAGAAAAAAGAAAAAAGAATAAAGTTAAATCATAGCTTTGTTGTATATTTGGAGGGAATAGCAAGTTGTACATGGTAGATTTGCAGTTTCATGTGCAATTGTGTTTTTTTATTGTACTGTGTTATAGAATGTTTGTTTTATTCCATGAATCGAAAATAAATTTTAAAAGTAAAAGAAGTCTATATCCAATCTTTACATGAGGCAAAGAACCATTGGTGATGCTGGTGCCCCTTGTTTTCTGTGCAATTGGGATGTCAGAAAGCACCAGGACCAGGAAGAAGTTCCCACCCTACTCTGAATCTCCTTCAGCACTTTGTGGAAGCTGCTAAAGACCTCAGGGCCTCAGTTTTCTCATCCACGAGTTGGGTTGTTGCTGTTGTTATTTGTCCTTTGCTCTGGAAGAATACCATGACATCAGGGAGGTGATGCCATGGCATGTAAGCGAATTAGATTTAAGTGAGGCAGAGCTGTGCAAGATAGTCCTTAGGTAGCCTGGAACTTGGAAAGAATTCCCCACCGGGTAGGGTGGCCAGAGCACCTAAGGAAGGCCAGGAAGAAAAGAGAACAGAAGATAGCAAATAGGATGTCTTAAATTGCATGGTGCAGGGAAAACAAGAAACAACAGGTCAAGGACAGATAATGATAAAGAACTTGTGAGACTGTGACTTCACAAATTTTTGATTAATTTAATTCAATTCAACAAACATTTATTAAGTTCCTGTTGTGGGTAGGATACTCACAATAGATACAAAGACACACAGACACCAAGGTGACACAGTCCCTACCCCTAAGGAGTTAATCCAATGGAGGGAAGTCAAACAGTTAGGTAAGTGTGACACAAAGTAGATTGTGATAAGAGCAAAGAAGAGATCGAGACAACATGATGTAAGAAAGACAGTTGGAATGAAAGGAGAGGTGGTACCCGATACGGAATTTCAACAAGATAAGACATAGAGAAGAGACTGGATCACACTAGCATGAATGCAAAGATGAGGGATAGGGAGCATGATTCTGGAGTTCAGAGCTCCAGAGCCTGTGTCGTTCGCTAACCTCTGTTTCTTGGGAGCAGGGATTACAGGCATGTATCACCATGACCAGCTAATGTTGTTATTAATTAATAGTTATTAACTAGCTATTGCTGTGATTAACAGTGGGGCAGAATCAGGAATGGCCTAGCGTAGGAGATGGCAGTAGTGGATCTTAAAGGAGGCATCACAGAAGAAGAATAAAAGACATTGTGTGTGCAGGTTTAATAATATTATATATGTATAATATATAATAGTTTATGTATAATATAGGTAATATAATTATATATCATATATTAAATATAATACAGTTATATATGTGTGTGCATATATATGTATACATGTACATAAATATATATTATATGTATATGTGTGTGTGTGTGTGTGTGTGTAATTAAAAGCAACAAAACCATTTCCAGGCTTTCTGCCTAGAAAGTCAAGGCAGTTGTTTGGATTGACCTGAAATGTAGTCTCAGTATTTTTTCTGTAAGGGCTATTTTCATTAAATTAAAACATCTCTACATTATAATATGAGAGGTGGAGTGTGTAACTCTTTGTGCCTCCCTAAAAAGATAGGATTAAAAAGCCTCCAAACAATTAGGCTAATTAGCAGCAAGCTACCTAAAAAGCTTGGGCCCGTTAGTTGTGGTCACATTGGGCTGAGTTCTCTTGCCTGTCATATTCGTTCTGAAGATATCATTGTACTTGGTGTATAGAGTTTGAAATTTTGTCTATTCTTTGAATCACAATAGGCTTCTTAACCCCACTACAAACGTAATTACTCACTGAGACATGAATCTTGGGTATTAATTGCTGAATGACCTTTGCTACATGGAGACAGCTGCTTCACGAACACAGACTATAAGCCAATGGAGGACAAGACTGCCTCCGTATTCTGTTGTTAGTACAACACTATCAAATCATCCTGACCGGATACTGATAGTTTGCACTAGATTACGATATTCTGGACATTGGAAGCAATCTAAACTGACCTGACAAAATCACTTTGTTTTAATCTTTGGATCCAACTTTCCCCTACCTTACCTATATGAATTAATTATGAAGACATTTTATAATGAAAAGCAAGCTGGTGTTGGGGCAAGGATGAGAAGGAATATATGAATATATCTCTCTAACTCTATCTCTCTGTCTCTCTCCCTTTCTCTATCTCTAATCTTGCTTACTTTTTGTTTTGGCAGGCACTGTGCTGAGTGCTTTTTACAAATACCATTTCATTTGATCCTCACAGCAGCCTTGGAAAGTATGCACTATTGTTATCCCCATCTTACAATTGAGGAAACTGAGGCAGATGAAAGTTCATACAGTTATTAAGTAACTGAGGCTAGATAGAGGGAACTCCTAGGTGATGAAATTTGCACCTTCTCTGAAATTTATAGTCTTAGAAAGCTGCACTTAGGGATGAAGTGACTTGGCCAGAGTCACATAGCCAGTATGTGTTCATGGTCAGACTTGATCCCAGATCTTCCTGGTTCCAAGGCTAGCTCTCTATCCTCCTATGAACATACACAAAAACATTATTTATAAGGGCATATCTTAGAGATGTTGTGGGTCTGGTTCCAGACCACCACAATAAAGTGAGTCATGTGAGTTTTTTGGTTTCCCAGTGTATATAAAAGTTGTGTTTATACCATACTGTGGTCTGGTAAGTGTGCAAACATGTTACATCTAAAAAATGTACATAACCTTAAGTAAAAATAGTTTATTGCTAAAAATTGCTAAGCATTATCTAAACCTTCAGCGAAGTAGAATCTTTTTGCTGGTGGTGGGGTCTTTCTTTGATGTCGATGACTGCTGATTGATTAAGGTGGTGGTTGCTAAAGGATGGGGTGTCTGTGAAAATTTCTTAAAATAAGACAACAATGAAGTTTCCACATCAATTGACTCTTCCCGTCATGAAAGATTTCTCTGTCACATGTGATGCGGTTTGATAGCATTTTACAGACAGAAGAACTTCTTTCAAAATTGGAGCCCATCTACTCAAGCCCTGCAGTTGCTTTATCAACTAAATTTATGTAATATTCTTCAATATTTTTGTGTCTCAAGGAATAGGGAGGCCCAAAGAGAGGGAGAGAGATAGGGGAAGAGCTGGCTGATGGAGCAGTCTGAACACACACGACATTTTATCTTTTAATCCCTCTGTCTTGCGTGAACATGGTTTGCGGTGCCCCCAAACAATTACAATTTTAACATCAAAGATCACCGATCATAGATCACCATAACAGATGTAATAACAGTGAAAAAGTTTGAAATATGAGAATTAACAAAATGTGACACAGAGATGATGTGAGCATGTGCTTTTGGAAAAATGCTGCCCACAGACTTGCCCATTGCAGGGTTGCCGCAATTTTTTGATTTGTGAAAAATCCATTATCTTCAAAGCATATGAAAGCAATGAAGCAGAATAAAATGAGGTATGCCTGTATATGTGTATGTACAGATACAGATATAGATACAATGAGAATCATCCCATGAAGCATGCATGGAGCTCCACTGAGGTCCTCTGGATACTTCCAGGGAAATGAGCTTATGGCTGAAGGGTTTGGTGTGATGCAGCAATTTCTCTGTCTCTACTGGCAGCAGAAGGAGATCACTATACCAAAGAAGATGGATCAAGAAACTCTGAAAAGTGGCCGTGTAGTAATCCTGAAGAGGACTGACTCTCTCCTCTCCTCCTCTCTTTTTCAGAGACACCACAGAGGATTTCTCTTGGACTTCCTTTGAAGGGAGGAGAGAGGGCCCTCTCCTTCTTGGCAGCTATATTGACTCATGGTACCAGGCACATCTACTGCCTGGGCAAATCTGAGCTTAGACTTTGGGCCCTGCTTGCCTATTCTGCTTTGTGTCTCTTTCCTTGATTGCAGGTAACTCAGTAGTGATCCTGAGATATCCTGCAGGCTTGGAGACAATCTTATGAGTTCAAGAGGTTAGGAGATTTTGGTTCCCTCAGTGGCAGCTAATTGGCAGCAGGAGGAGTTTTCTTCAACTATGACCTTCTCAGAGAAGATGACCATGACAGGAGGGTGAGCTAAAATCATGGCCTCCGTTTCAGAAGATGTTTGCCTTAAGGCAGTCGGAAGTTGTAATGTTGAGGCAAAGGTGTAATGGCTGTTTAGCTGTCCCTCAAAATCATTCAGGTTTTCATGTTTTAATAGGAGCTAGGGGTTACTACCTTGTGTTTTAAGTCTTTCCCAATGGGTGCATTTGAATTTTTTTGTGTGTTAACTATTTCTTTTGTGTAAAAAAACAGTGTTCCTATACCTGATCCCCAGGGTACTATCTAATCTACATTTCACTTTAAGTAACATTCTGATACTTTTAGTGAAAGACCCTAGACCTGAGCCAATCTATTTCTTAGATGATTTTTTTTTCATGGAGTTCCAGGATGGAATCATAGTAAGCCAAAGACAATAAGAAAGAGCCTGACTCCTCAATAGGTTAGATTTCTCTGAGCCAGAACTAGGTCCACATGTGAGATTACAAATGGAAACCCTGAGTTGGTTAGGCAATGGGTTAGGGGTGTGTGTATACACATATGTATGTATGCATATGCAAATAAATGTACCTATAACATCCCTATGGATCTCTCTTGGCCTTGCCATGTTCCTGACTGCTGCCCCTCTAGGGCTTTCTAGAAGTCTTTCCTGGTTTCTGTTCATCCCCATGCTTTCCCTCTGAGATGACCTCCACATTATCCCAGATATATTTTGTGTAAACAGATACATTAGCACATAGGAAGCATTTAATTAATGCTTATTGACTTGTTGACTTTTGGACTTTCCTTCTACAATATAGCTAATTATATATACGCACACACATATATATACACACGTGTATACACGCACACATTACATACATATATACATATACATATGTATGAGAGAGAGAGGGAGAGAGAGAGAGAGATGGTCTCTTCTAATTTGAGTGTGAGATCCTGAGAGCAGCAACTGTTTCGCCTTTTCTGTTTGTTTCCATAGGGCTCAGCACATAGTAACCACTTACTAAAATGCTTCTTCATAACATATGCATGATCATAGATATATGACTTTAAGTGACCTCAGAGGCCATCTAGTCAAATCTTCCTATTTTTAAGCTGAGGAAACAGAGGGCAAGAATAATAAGTCACACGCCATAGGTCATACAGGTAGCAAATCTTTGAGGCTGTATTTGAACTCGTGTCTTTCTGACTCCAGATCTAGTGTTCTTTCCCCTGTACCACAATGCCCACATACTTTATACATATTTGTACATACTGTGTGATAATACATGTTGTTCAGTCATCTTTTTAGTTATGGCTGACTCTGACCTCATTTGGGTTTTTTTTTTTTGACAAAGATACTGGAGTGGTCTGACATTTTCTTCTCCAGGTCATTTTACAGATGAAGAAACTGAGTCAAGCAGGATTAAGTGACTTTGCACACAGTCACACAGCTTATAAGTGTCTGAAGCCAGATTTGAACTCAGAAAGATGAGTCTTCCTGATTCCAGGCCCAGTGTACTATGCACTATGGCGCCACCTGGTGGCCCACTAGAATGCATGCTGAATGTCCATATTCTACATGGAAAGGGAGAATGGAGTAATGGATAGAAGGCTGCCCTTAGAAGGTACTCTAGAATGGTCTTTCTCCGATACATCTCTCAGTGCTTCAGGCAGCTTGGTAGATCAGTGGATAGAGCGTTGGGCCTGGAGTCAGGAAGACCTGAGTTCAAAGCCACCCTCACATACTTACTAGTTGTGTGACCCTGGGCAAGTCACTTAACCTCTATTTGCCTCAGTTTCCTCAGCTGTAAAATGGGGATAATAATAGCACCTATCTCCCCGTGTTGTAAGGACAACTGTGAAGTATTTAGCACAGTGTCTGGCCCACAGTGGGTGCTAAATAAAATACTTGTTTCCTTCCTTCCTAATTGTTAGCAACCTGCATCAGTTTTGGTCATTTGTTTCCCTCATCCCCTCCACGCCTTCCCTGACACTCTCATAGTTTCCATTCATTCTCACAGCTCCTTTATTACTTCTGTTGTGATGACATTGAGGAAGAGAGGCAGGATGGTGCTATTAATAATAGATCTATTGAGTAGTTAGTTACTGATGAAACCTTGATGGTGGGCCTAGTCTCTGTGAATGCGTCTACTCATGCTCTGTCCTGTGGTCCCATACTGTATCTTGGGGAAAAAAAAAAAAGGATCCATGCAACCCCATTTCCACCACTAGCCAAACAATCATTGTCCATCAGGGGTGAGAAACCTTCAGCCTCGAGGCCACATGTGGCCTTCTATGTCTTTAGGTGCAGCCTTTTGACTGAGTCCAAGTTTTACAGAACCAATCCTTTTATTAAGGGGATTTGTTCTTTGAAGTTTGGATTCAGTCAAAGAGCCGCATGTGGCCTCGGGGCCACAAGTTCTCCACCTCTGGAGTATGGGCAATTACACTGGCTCTAAGTGTTCATCAGGGACTGGGGATTATTGACAGAAGTCTCCATCAGCCATCCACTGTCCCCTTTACCTTGAACATCAGAACTAGAAACCAAGACAAAAAGTTTTGGAGAGCTGAACAAACGTTTTACAGAGTGAAATTTTATGTGTGGCTGATCTTAGATGTATACCCTCATACAGTACCTGCCTCTTTGCAAAATGTGCTAAAATATATTTGCTTGTAGATTTCCATTTAAATTATCAATTAATAATCATAAAAAACAATCAAATACACATACAAAATAGGAGCAAAATATTACACAAAATGTTTAATGTGTAACAATGTAGAACCACATGAATTAAGAAATGTGCAAAAATTTTAATTTTCCTATCTGAAATTCTATCTCCTGGCCCTGGCTCTTTTGATTCAAGTAAGTGTCAGTATCCATTCATTTGTCAAAGCTGGTCCAGTACATGCTTTCAACAGCTTTGTTGCCAATAACCTTTTGGTCCCACAAGTAGGTTTACTGTCCCCATCGTAGCTCATTGTGCCTGGACAGATACCTCTGAACATTTTTCTGCGGGTGCCTCTGTTATGTGTATGTGCCTGTATTTGGTGAGCAGCATGTTCTTTCAATAATAAATGAGAACACACTGCTCTCAGTCTGAAATGTTTACACCCTTTTGCAATATATTTAGAAATAAGAAGACCAGGTTAAATGGGGATATATGTAAGTTTAAGTGGACAGGGACAAACTTGAAGATCAAAGACGAGAGAAACTGACTGAAAAAACCACCCATTTAGAAAAATGCACACACGTGTCAAAATGCCAACATCTGGGGATAAGAGGCAACACATAGGTGGAAAAAATCTAATAACTCTTTTCTTCTCTAAAGAACTGGAAAAGGAAAGGAAAAAAGCTTATTTTGCTTCTGAATTTTGCTATTTTTCCTAGGCCTTCTGATCCTCACAGAAAATCTGACAATAAGTAACTACTTTTGGTGACTCAAATGGTGACAAATCATATCGTCAAAGAGTAAGAAATATCGCTTTAGACAAAGAAATCCAAGATAAGAAACTAGAAGTCTTAGAGGCATAACTGGTACTTTCATCTCTCAAAAATATCCAAATATAGTGAGCTGATCATTCATATAACATTCTACTTTGGTATCCCCTGCTTCTTAGTTAAAAGGAGAGAGGTATGCTTCATTTTCTCTTCTCTGGTATGTATATATAAAGCTGGGCCTGGACTCAGGAAGATCTGAGGTCAAATTCATCTTCAGACACCTACTATCTATATGACCCTGGGCAAATCACTTAAAAAAAACAAACCTCTGTTTGCCTCAGTTTCCCTAATTGTAAAATGGGGGTGATAATAGCATCTACCTCCCAGTAGTATTGTGAAGATCAAATAAGGTCATATTTGTAAGATGCTTAGCACAGTGCCTGGCACATAGTGAGTACTACATAAATGTTAGCTTCTTCTTAGCTGGAGAAACATGTATAAATGCATTCTGCTCCATTCTATTCTGCCTCCTCCAGCAGACTGTCATGCCTTTTATGCCCACGGTCTCATTTATCTCCAGTCTTTTTTCTGGTCCACTGGCTTATTGCTCCTGTATTGCCCAAAAACATCCCCTTGTCTTACTCGAATAAAAAAAAAATGTCTCTTGCTCTGTCCATCCCCACTAGCTATTATCCCGTATCTCTCCTCCCCGTTGTGGCTCTACTTCTTGAGATGGCTATCTATAATCGATGCCTCTACTTCTCTTCTCTCTCCCTTTATAACTCTTGACAGTCTTCCTTCTGATCTCATCACTCGACTGAAACTGTTCTATTCAAAATTACCAGGGAGCTCCTAATTGCCAAGTCTAATGGCTTTTCTCAATTCTCATCCTTCTTGACCTCCCTGTAACCTTTAACACTAGCGCTCATCCTCTTCTCAACATTCTATTCTCTCTAGGTTTCTGTGACATCGCTCTCTCCTGGTTCTCTTCCTACCTGTCTGACCATTTCTTTTCATTCTCCTTTGCTGCATTTTCAACCAGTTCATGCCCACTAGTAATGAGTTCTGTCCAGGACCCTCTTCCCTTTTCTTTATACTGTTTCCCTTGCTGATCTCATCAGCTCACATCTATTCAATTATCATCTTTATGCTGATGATTCCCAAATCTGTTTATGTAGCTCTAACTTCTCAGCTGACCTTCATCTTCACATCCAACTGACCATTAGACATCTCAAACTGGATGTCCCGTAGGCATCTTAATCTCAAGATGTCCCAAATAGTGCTCATATTTCACCCCAACTTTCCTATTATTGTTAAGGGCATCACCATCCTCTCAGTCCCCCAGGCCCACAACCTAGGTGTCTTCTTAAGCTCCTTACTCTCTCTGAAATCCTTCTTCCCTCACCAACAATAACCAACATGTTGACTAGTTTTGTTTTGTTTTTCTACCTTCATAACATATTTTTATATATACCTCCTTTTTCATTTGACAGTATCATGATCCTGGTATAAGTCTTCACCACTTCATGCCTGGACTATTGCAATCGCCTGCTGGTAGGTCTCCTTGACTCATCCTTTCCCATGCTCATCCTGCTTGATCTTCCTGAAATAAAATTTTGCATGTTACCCTATTATGCCAGAAACTCCGGTGGCTTTCTATCTTCTCCAGGATAAAATATAAAATCATCTGGTGTTCAAAGCCCTTTTTAACCTGGGTTCTCCTACCTTTCCAGTCTTATCATATCTTAGACTCCTCTATATACTGTATGATCTAGTGACATGGACCTTCTTTCTGTTCCTCATCTTCTGACTCAGACCATCCATCTTCTGACTCGAGTATTTTTACTGGCTATTTCCTATGTCTGGTTTCTCTCCCTCCTCTTCTCTGCCTCCTGATTTCCCTGGCATCTTTTAAATATCCAATAAAATTTCACTTTCATCCCCATTAATATTAGTGTCTTCTTAGTTCTTATTATCTTGAATTATCCTGTATAGATCTTGTTTGTACGTAGTTTCTTTCATGTTTTCTCCCCCATATTAGATTGTATGCTCCTTGAGATCAAGGGCTGTCTTTTCAATTTCTTTGTAGCCTCATTGCTTAGCATAGTTCCTAATATACACACTAGGAGCTTAATAAATCTTTGTTGATTGATGGCCTCTTAGACCTGTTTTTACTTTTTTCTTTGTTCCTGTCCCCTCCTATTCCTATTTCTTGTTTAAGTTTAATTTATGTCTACACCAAAATCTTTCTACGCATGTAACTATATTTAAACTTCCTTTATCTGAATCAGAAGAAAGTGAGGCTCATGAGATACCTATTTCCTCTACCCCTTCCTTCATCACTATGTAATCTTCATCTTATGTGCCTCTATTTTGAAATCATAATTTTTCCTCCCTTCTTCCTCAATATAGTCTTCTAACCCTCTGATTTCTGTTTTCCCCAAACATCATTAAAACCGAACAAAAACACTCACAGGTCCTATATCACTTTGACATTTATGACCCTTAAAGATATTAGGATTCAAAGAAGATATTGTTTCATATTCCCCTATTAACATTCATCCCCACGTATTCCTTTCTTTTTTCAATTAAACAAATATGTGTACCCTTCTATCTTTCAATTGGTTCCTGAGTTTCTATTTCAAAATGTCTACTCATGTCTAACTCTTTCATTAAGAATGCTTGGAAATCCTCTATTTCATTAAACTATTTTTCCCCCTTGTAGAATTATACTTCTTTTTTTTTTTTTTTTTTTTTTTTTTTTTTTTTTTTTTTTTTTTTTTTTTTTTTTTTTTTTTTTTTTTTTTTTTGCTGGATAGGTTAATCTTAGTTGTAAACCTTTATTTACTGTCTTTTCTTTTAGAATATCGTGTTCCAAGATCTCTTCTTCTTTAGTTGGCAGCTGTTAAGTCTTGTGTGATCCTTATTGCAGCACCTTGGAACTTGAATACTTTCTTTTTAGGTGCACATGTTATTTTTTTAATTGACTTGGAAGCTCTGGATTTTGTCTGTGATGTTCCTGGGACTTTTCATTTTCATTTCTGGGTTTCTTTCTAGAAGTGACTAGAAGATTCTCTCTATTTTCACTTTGTCCTCTGGTTCTCAAAATTCTGGAAAGTTTTCATTTAAGATTTTTTGAAATATGGTATCTAGACTTTTTTTCTGATCATGGAAGGCAGGTAGGTGATAAGGTGGATAGAACATGGGACTTAGAGTCAGAAAGATTTAAGTTTGAAATTTACCTTAGACATTAGCTATATAATCTAGATAAGCTACTTAACCTTTGTGTTGTAAATATGTAAATACGTAAAATGTAGTTAATAGCAACAATCTTACAGAGTCGTGAGGATCAAATGAGTTAACATTGTAAAGCTCTTTGTTAAACCTTAAAGAGCTATATAAATGCTAGTTATTATTAGCTATTAATCATGGTTTCCAGATAGTCTGAAAATTCTTAGGTTGTTTCTCCTTGAGCTGTTGTCCTCTCCTCAGACTTCAGGAACCACTCTGGCTAGATTTTTGCCTAGGGCCTTCCTCTCCCAGCTGGATTTAGGTCAGTGGTGCCTTGCTGGACCTGCCTGGGATGTCCTCAAAGATCCCTTGGCTTAACTTGGATTAAGCTTTGACTCTGCTTGGCTCAGACAAGGAGCACTGAGCTGGATTTGACCCATTTGCCATGTCCCTCTCACGCTGGGCTTCTGAAGCCAAGGGCTTGGGGAAGGGTCGGGTTGGACTTGGGTGTTTTTGGCTCGGTCAGGGCTGGGTTGGACCTGCCCAGAAGGCCCAAGGCTTTCATAAAGTTCCACTATGAAAAAAGTCAGTATGATAGGGGAATTTGAGGAAGATCTTTCAGAGTTTGTAGTAATAGCAATGTTAATGAGAACCACGCTTTGCTTGGGTTCATGTCCTGCCTCTCCCTGGGTGATTTTGTTCAAGTCACCCTTCCTGGGAATCAGTTTCTTCACCTATAAAATGAAGCACTTGGACCAGATGGCTTCTTAGGTTCCTTCCACCTCTGCATCTAAGATCCTAAGGTAACATTGCTCAGGGACTTTTTCCAAGTGAGATCCTTATAGCAACATAGTGAAGGCAAAATAATCACATTTCTAGTTCACTTACAATGTAGCTTTAATTCAACTTACCTTCAGTTACAGTTGAAACTCGGCAGCCCATTATTATTAAATAGAACACATTGAATTAGAGCACATTTTTGTCCCTGGGTGGGGCCAGGCATGACGCCTTCTATGTAGCAAGTGCTTACTGAGTACATGTAGAATTGAATTGAGTTGCTTATGGTCCCACAGCAATCTAGGGGCAAGGACAGGACTTGATCCCAGGTCCTGAGCTTGATGATCCAATGATTAAGCTACTGCCTATTAATGGACTTACTTTCTTTCCGCTGTATGACAGAGTTGGATAGATTGCTCACGCCATGGAGAATGACTCATCGGTAAGACAGACCAAATGTACCTGTTGCATAAAGTCAGTATTATGACTATAATTTTGGTCTGCTTTCAGCTCGCTTTTAGAAATTCCTCCTTATGGAATATTAGAATAATAGGATCTGAAGCTAGAAGAGAACTTGTGGTCATTAAATCCAACTTCTTTCATTTTATGGGGGAGGAAACTGAGGCTCAGAGAGGCAGAGTGAATTTTCTTAATGTCTCACAGGTGGTAAACAGTAGAACTAGGATTCCAAACCAGGTCCTCTGACTCCAAATCTTTCCACTCTAACATAATGGCTCTTTAATATTCAGATGGTGAAATGGGCAAGATAGGATCTGATGAGTTCCAACTCTCTCTATTATTTTCAGAGAAACTAGTCAGGCATTCTCATAGCCATGGGGGCAAGTCAGGCTCACCCTTACCCTTCACTTTGAAATTTTCTCCTTTCAGAACTGTACTTAATTTCTGGAGACTGCAGGAGGTGGTCGATTCTATTTTCAAGTTAACAATCTTTCTGATGGTTCGCTCCCTAGCCATAAATATGGGCTTGGGTGTGTAGATCCCTTGGGATCTGATTTTTGAACATCTCCTGGGGGATAACAGCTCTGCAGGCAGTGGGGATATATTCCCTCAGCCTGAGGAAGCCCCTTGTCACCACCTGGTGGTGACTGAGACACCACCTTAGAAGTCTTTGCCATCCTGATTTCCTGTTCTGTGATTGCTGCTTTTCTGGGAAATCAGAAACACAGTTATTACCAAGGCCTGTGGGAATTACTATTATTATTATTATTTTAAATGAGAAAAGTCTTTTTGACTAGATAGTAGCCTTTTTTCTTGGAGTTCCTGGTCCCCCTTTCTATTTCCACCAAATTTCCATACTTAAAGGGACTCTTTCCAATTCTTTCCTGGGACAAAAAGGATTTTTCAAATGAAAGTCTTTTTCTTACTAAAAGGGGAAGCAGTCATGGCATTCCTCCTTCCCTTCTCCTCTCCCAGCCCTCCCTCTTTTTGTCTAGTGACTGGATTAATTAGGCAATGAGCTGGAATGGCAGGTGGGGGGGAGAGAAGCATGAATATTAATTAGTCAAGATCCCAAACAGAAGCCTTTTAATTATATTAAAAAGCACCGGCCTGCAGGCAGTGACTTAGTTCCTGCTGTAAATCTGTCAACAGGCCATTACCCCAGCAATGTCAATGCCTTTTAATGAATGAATATATACATTTCAAGAGGAAGAGAGAGGGGAAAAATGCTTTCATGTTTATAAATATTAAAAAGAAAGCTATCTATGCTGGGAGACATCCATGACAGCTTCTAGAGAGCTAGAGGTGTCTGGGAAAGGCAGAAGAAAGAAATTTTCACTAGACTTCCCATCTCAGTCTATGAAAGTGAGGCCTGAGGCTGATGACGATTAATACAATGTTATATCCTTGGTTTACTGTGACTTTTAGAAGCAGTTGTTACACCAAGCCTGCCTTGGTCAGGGAAGTACTTGAGGAAATTCCATTAACTCATCCTTCTGGGTCACTGGAAGCATCTTTTGGTAGAGAACTCAATGATGTCAAGGGCCTGTCTTGAGTCTCGTTAAAGCCAAAGGATTATTTGGAAACTGGAGGGTCAGAAGGTTGAAGGTCACCCTGAGCACAAAGTTAGAAAGGGCCGATATTCTAAGAAAAGGAAAAGGAAGAACTGGCCAAATAAATTCAATTCCATTTAATTCATTGGGCATTTATTGTCTATCACATATGAAAGAATTGTGTTGCTGCAAGAGTGAGCAAGGATTCCGTTGAACTAAATTGAATCGAATTGACAACTATCCCAATGGATTCAGCACATGTTAGTTTAGCTTCTATCTTCCAGGTCCTAACCAAGCAGTGGAGACATAAAGATAAAACCCAGACAGTCTCAGCCTTCAAGTAGTTTCCATCCTACTGAGGGGCAGGGGAAGAGAGAACAAAACTTTGGAGATTGAGAATTTACAAAATAATTAAATTGGGTTAAACATTTATTAAGTGCCTCTTACATTCTAAGCACTTGGCTAGGCATTGGCAATACAAAACAAAAGTTAACTAGTCCTGCAGACAAGAAATTTATACTTTCACAGGAGGGAGCAGCATAAGCAAAAACAAAATCTATACAGAAAAATTCAACTCAATTCAACTAACATTTATTCTGTACCTGCCATGAGCCTGGTTACTCTGCTAAGTTATGGGGATACAGGTACAAAAACCAAGCAGGTGTCCAAAAGTAGAATGGGCCCTCAAGGAAGTTACATTCTAGGGTGAGGGGAGAAGGGAGGAAGGGTGCAATATGTACGTCAGAAAGTACAACGTAAAATAAAGTGATTTCAATTGGGAGAGAATGCTAATCGCTGAGGCAGAGAGGGGTGGTGGAGAGTCAGGAAGGGTCTTCTGTAGATGACAGCATTCAAACTGGGCTTTGGAGAAAGTTAAGGTTCTTACAAGGCAAATTTGAGGAGGGAATACATTTCAGGCACACAGGACCACCACTGGTGTGGAAGGTAAGTAATTTGCACGGAAGGACCAGCAGGCCAATTTGACTATGAAGTGTGAATGAGTACCATGATGAGTATGAAGGGGACATATTAGATAGAAGAATAGAAGAGTAGGCTAGATGCAGATTGTAGATGGCCTTAAATGTTAAGCTAAGAATTTTGTGTTTTATCCTTGAGGCAATAGGGAGCCAGAAGGGCAATATATGACACGGTCAGTTCTGAGTTTTAGGACTATTAATTAAGTGTGTGTGTGTGTGTGTGTGTGTGTGTAGTGGTTTGGAAAGGGGAGAGACTGGAAGATGAGAAATGACACAGACCTAAATAACTGGGAAAAAATATTAATGGGTAGGATGTCAATATAATAAAAAATGACAATGCCACCTAATTAATTTGCTTATTCAGTGCCATATCGATCAAGCTACCAAAAGATTACTTTATAGACCTAGAAAAATAATAATGAATTAGAAATTGTGGCCAAAAAGAGTCAAGAATCTCAAGGGAAATGATGAAAAAAGTAGGAATGAAAGTGGCTTAGCAGTAGCAGATTTTAAACTATGCTACAAAGCAATAATTCTCAAAATGATTTTGTACTGGTTAAAAACTAGATTGATCAGTGGAACAGATTAGCTATGTATCACACAGAAGCAAACGTATCTAGTACCCTAGTATTCTTTAAGGATATACTATTTGATGAAAACTGCGGGGAAAATTAGGCAGCAGTAAGAAAGAAATTAGATAAATACCAACATTTGACATCTTACACACAGATAAGCTCCAATGGGTACTTGGCCTAGATATAAAAGGTAAACAAATTGGAGAAACATGAGAAAAATTACCTATCAGATCTATGGAGAGAAGGAAAATTCATGGCCAAAACAAGGGGCAGAGAAGATCATCATAGATAAAATGGATAATCTGATTATATAAAATTTAAAAAGTTTTTGCACTAATTTGTAATTAAATTTTTAAAAACTAACATCAAAAGGGAAACGACAAGGAAAAATCTTTGCAGCAAGTTTATCTGATAAAAGTTTCATTTCTAAGATATATGAGGTGTTGATTCAATTTATACAAATTAAAAGTCATTTCTTAACTGGTAAATGGTCTAAGTTCTCAAGAGAAGAAATTTGGGCTGTCTATAGCTACAAGGAAAATGTGCTCCAAATCACTGATAATTAGAGAAAAGAAAGTTAAAGCAGTTCTAAGGTTCTACTTTACGCCTATCAATTTACTGAAGATGACAAAAAAAGGGAAAATGATAAGTGCTAGAGGGGCTGTGGGAAAACAGGTACATTGATGGTAGATTTGTAAACTGATATAACCATTCTGGAAAGCAAATTGGAAATATACACAAAAAGTTACTAAATAGTGCATGCCTTTTGACTCTGCTATGATGCTGCTAGGCCTATAACCAAAAGAGATCAAAGAAACAGAAAAATGTCCTCTATGTACAAAAGTATTTATAGCAGCAATTTTTTTTTTTGTGGCAATACAAAACTGGAAACTAAAGGGATGCCCAGGCATGGCTGAACAAATGGTGGCGTATAAATGTGACTGAGTTTACAATATCCTGTGTGACTAGTTTACAATAAGAAATGAGGAAATAAATAATTTTAGAGAGAATAGAAAGACTTATATGAACTGATGCAGATTGAAGTAAGTAGAACCAGAAAAACAATTTATCCATAACATCAGTGTTATAAAAAGGAATAATTTTGAAGACTTTTACAATCTGATGAAGAATCAAAGAAGTAGAACTGGGAGAACTGCAAACTAGAAAAAAAAACAACTTTGGAAGCTGTTAAGAACTATGATCAACACAATAGCCATTCCAGAGGACAAATATTGAAACACATCATTGATCACCTGATAGAGAGGTGATGGATTTAGGGTGCACAACGAGAAATGCACATATTTATAAACAGCCAATGAGAGACTTTGTTTTATTTGATGATATATATTTTTCACAAGGAATTTATTTTTCAATCTTGTTTTTCAAAAGGCGAAGGATGAGAGAGAAAAATATATTTATATTAGTTCTTTTTTTTAAAAATAAAGAGATTGAAAGGGGCTACAGGTGTGGAACTTTGCATGCACTTTAAGGTCATTGTATTGATAGTTTTGCTTAATTGTTTTACTTTGTGATAAGGGACTTCTCATGGATTGTTATGTAAATTTTTTGAAATGTAAAAACAAAACATCAGTAAACTTTAAACAAATATATCAGTTCTTACCTAAGAAGCATATATTCTACTAGGGAGGATGGCATCGACACAAACAATTGCTATAGAAGATAGATGTTATTATCTGTCAAAGAAAGGTGAAGACTTAGAGATTTAGGAAACTGAGGAAGGAGAGAAAATATAGATTGTGAATTTTTAGAAGTAGATTCCAACAAGTCGAAGGGCTTTATTACAGTAATAGCATATGAAGAAGGTAGTATGTTATAGAATGGAGACTGGTACCACACTCTGAGCACGGGAAAGCCAGTTGTGAAAGGAGGTAGTGTAGGGTGATGAAAAGGGCAAAGCTCTGTGGGCTGATTGACTAACCAGTTGTTAAGTCTGTAAATGGGATATCCTCATTCAATTTCCTATGCGTGAGTCATAATACTAGAAGAACAGAATAATAGAAATATTGACATTCTCCTTACAAATAAAACAAAAAATTATACCCAAGAAGAAAAGTAAGAGATATCACAAAAAGCCTGCAAGAACTAAAAGGTGAGCCAGTTATTTAGAGGCAGTTAGAAGAAACTGATGGATGTTTCACATGAAACAATGATATCCCACCTAATGTTAAGAGGTCTGGAGGAAGGAACCCAAAATAAGTGGTCCACTCAGTGGATTTACAGGATGACAGACAGGGGACAGGACACTAGACATGGATAGAAGTCACACGGGATAAGAAGACATGGATGAATTTCAGTCTTCACTGTTGGGGAAAGTACACATAGTGATGTGAGCCATAGAGGTGCTGAACTTCTGAAGACTTACCAGAACTTGAGGTCATTTAGTACAACTGATACCTGAACAAGAATCTTCTCTATAACTTGCCTACAAGTGGTTATCCAGGTTCTACTCAAAAACCTCTGGCAATGAAGAATCTATTGTAATGCTTCTAAGGTAGCACATTTCACATTTGGACTGTTCTAATTATTAGGAGCAATGTTTCTTTTACTTTTGAAATGGCCTACCTCCTTGGTAGCCTTCAGTACCTTCCATGATGGATTAGGGATAAGTCTGAAAGGTTCGTTTCTACTTTTTGGCAAAGCAGTCACATCAGGGAGAATGAAGGTCATCACTGACACATCAGCTTTCTGTTAAAAGGGTTAGAACTGGAAACTAACTCATCAATTACGGAGTGGCTGAACAAATTGTGTATATCAATATGATAGAATAGTATTGCGCCATAAGAAATTATAAAATAGTTGATTTCAGGGAAACCTTGGAAAACTTGTATGTACTGATACAGAATGGAGAGAACAGAACCAGGACAACAATTTACATTATAACCACAAATTGAAAAGTAACGTTTTTGATAAGAATGATGATCAACGCAATGATCAGCCATGATTAGAGAGAACCAGTTATAATTACAGATGATGAAGAATGCTGATCACCTGACAGAGAAGTCATGGACTCAATATGGAGAATGAAACACATTTTTTGGGACATGACTGATCTGGGAATTTATTTTACTTGACTATACATATTTTTTTAAAGTACTTTGCTGCTGCTTTTTTTCCTGGCTGGGGAGAGAGAAAGAGAGAGAGACAGAGACAGAGACAGACAGACAGATATAGAAATCTTTATTAATTGGAAGCATTTAGTTTTTAAAAAGGGAACAGTGAAGGCTAGTATTTCACAGAATGTATTTACTTTCCTATATCTTCTCAAGTACGTGAACCTGTTTTCTTTGAACTTGACCTAGGTTTAGGAGGAGGAGAGATTACACTTATTATGTTTGTTTCCAAAGGGTAGAACTAATAGTAATGAGCAGTGACTGAAAGTTTCAAAGTGGAAAATTTAGGCTTGATATCAGGACAAACACTTCTTAGCCAGGAGAGCTATTCCAAAGTGGAATGGATAGCCTTGCTAAGTGGTGGCTGCCTCCTTCTCAAAAGGCTGGAGAACATTTGGCAAACATGTTAGAGTCCTTCTCAACTCTCAAATTCTCTGATTCTGTGTTTGGTTATTTTCAGCATCTTATCAACATCCCTGTAACCTATGACCTAGCTTTCCTTCTCCAGGTAACTCCTGGAGACTCCTTTAACTTGCTCTTCTTGGCATTCATTTCTGGCACCTGCCTTCTTGGTGGAGGTTGATAGTAATGTCCTGGCTTTCAGGTAATCCAGTTTCTTGAACATTCCTGACAACTGGAGATTCTGTCCTCAGGTCCCAACTTTCATAGATGACTGTTAACCCTTGACTCTGTCTCCATCGCTTAATGGCAGTACATGACCAAGAGCATGAGAATCTACTTTCTGGAGGTTCTTGTTGCTGTTCATCCTTTGTTTTTGAAGAAGACCAAGAACGTCATGGGATGATATCTTGACTTGTGTATGAATTGGATTTGAGTGAAACAGAGTTGCCCCAAATCATCAGCCTCACTCTCTCTTCCAAAGTCATTGAAGTCCAGTGGCAAGATAAAAGTCAAGATTTGGTTGGGTGCCTCATCGGAAACCCTAAACAAAACTGGATGCTTGAAGGAACAGAGGTCTTTGTTATTTGGCGTGAAATGGCATATACTCTACCAATTTGCCAAGGGCCAGGGATGGAAGCCCTTGGCAATTGTTAGGCATTGGGAGGAAGAAGATAATTATGTGGGCTTGCAAATGGAAGAACTGACTCTCATTTAAAGAACTAAAAATATAAATATTTTTGATCAATACAGCATGCAAAGGAGTTGAGATCCTGGGCTTCATTTTTCACAGATCCCTTAGTGTTCTTCTAGACTGAGTTTTCTCTGGAAATATAAGAATTCCTATGGGGCAAGAGACAGGCAACTGTCTGTGGGGCTCCCCAGTGGTTCTGAACAGCTCTGAAAGGATCTAGAAGGTTCCTAGAATCCCAGAAGGCACTAGAAGAAAACCCCGTACATCACACCAGGACTACCTAAAAAAATATAAGGGAAGAACAGTCAGGAAGAGGAATAAGATGAAAAGAAGGAGGAAGAGAACAGGAAAGAGGACAAATAAAAACAGAAAAGAGGAGGAAGAAAAAAGTGAAGTACCTGATTCCTCTTTTTACAGCATAAAGGTCAGTTCCTTAGGCTATAAGTGGGGAAGGGACTGAGGGGCAAGAGGTAGAATTTGTTATTTCCCTCTCTTTCCTTGAAATTAGTATTCTACCCCAGGGCCAGTTCCTAAAACCTTTGCACCAAGGACAAATTAAACCAGTTGAGCCAGAGTGTACTGAATTTTCTATGTACTCAGGATTAGATGGGAAGCTAGACAGGACATCAGAGATCCTTTAGTACAACCTCCCCCCCCTCCCCCCCCCACCCCCCCAGCCACCACCCTCATTTTACAGATGAAGGTGGAGAAGTGCTCCGCCCAAGCTATAAGGTACTAAGCAACAGAGGTGCGATTGGAAGGTAGGTTCAGGGCCAGTGCTGGGCCCCTCCTACCGCACCGGAAGTCTTTTTCCCCATTAATTCCCTCCATGACCTCTAAGATCCTACTATATTGAACTCATTGCATCTCCTCTGGCATAGTACTCTGTGTCCCATCTCTGCTCACTGAGCTATTGCACTGGTCATCCCTCAAGACTGGAATACTATACCCTTTCAACTCTGCTCCCTGGCTTCTCTCACTTCCTTCCAAATTCAACACAAATCCTAACTTCCGAGAAGCCTTTCCTGCTTCCCCTCTCTTCTCTGCCATGGTTTACTCACTCAGATTACTCTTTCTCTCTCTTTCTGTCACTGTCTCTTCCTCTCTTCCTTCTTTCTTCCTTCCCTCTCTGTCTCCCTCTATCCCTCTTTTCTTCCCTTTCTCTCTAGATAGATAGAAAGAATATCTATTTATTTTTCTATCTATATAATCTATTCATCTATCTATCTACTCTCTGTCACTCTCTCCATTTCTTCCTTCCTGCCTCCTTCCCCCCTCCCTGTCTCTCTCCATCCCTCCTTCCTTCCATCCTTCTGTGTTTCTGTGTATATAGATATAGATAGATATATCTATATACTCTCTTTCTCTCTATATAAATAATTTAAATATGTACCTATAGCAAAGTCATTATAATGGCTATTATAATAGCTATATTATTATAATTAAATTATAATGGCTAGTATTTATATGGTGCTTTAAGGTTTGTAAAGCACTGTACATTATCACATTTGATCCTCACAACAACCCTGTTAGTCAGATATTATTATCCTCAGTTTGCAAATGAGAAAACTGAGGTTGAGAGAGGTAAAGTGAATTGCCCAGGGCCACCAAGCTAGTAAATGTCTCTACCTAGTTATGTGCTCATGGTCTCCTCTTTTAAATCACAAGTTCCTTGAGGGCTAAGATTATTGTTTTTCTTTCTTTTCTTCATCTTTCTTTGAATCCCTAGCTCTTGGCACAGTGTCTGGCATGTAGTAAATACTTCCTAAATGCTTGTTGATTGACTGGTGAATGACACCACTCTGCTTCCCTACCAAAGGGTTCACACCAGTCTCCTTTGCAGAAGAGAACCAAAGAGTAAGGAAGTAAACTAGGTGATGACTTCATTGGACTATGATGGAGTTTCTTCCAAATGTAGCTCTTTGCAGGCGACTGCCTTGAAGACTGTGATGCCTGGCTATGAATATTAAAAGGGAGAAGCTGCTGTCAGCAAGAGCCAAGCGCTGGTGATAAATCGCAAAGTCTTGGCTCCTGTTGATTACACACAATTCATTATCTGGACAGGTGATGGGCATTCATGTTGCTTTCACTTCCTGGAGATTATCAACAGCAGCATCATGCTAATGATCGGGTGGGAAGAAAGCAACAAATCTGCATAGGCCATGGTGGGGAGGGTTTTCCAAAGTGTTTGTAGACTCTAAACTTATCCTCGGCCCTCTCAGGTAAGAGATAAATCACTGATGTGAATAACTCAGTTCCTCCAGCTGCTGTAGGAGGGATCAGAAATAAGGTCCCTCCCCTCCCCCTCCACATATACAAGGATGATGCTAAACACAAATGTCTGTAGACAGAACACATCTAAAATATCCCAGCATCTTTGTAGGCCTCACTTTTGTCCTCTTTCTCAACTGTTCCAAATAGCATTTATGAATCCCCCTCACATTCATACTCCCGTATTAAGTGCTTCTCAAAGTAATGAAGCCCATATGGTCTGTTTTCTAAGTGTTTATATGCAAAAGCATATGCAAGCATGGCATTTTAGAATTTGAGAGAGCATTAGAAGTCATCCAGGACAACCTGCCCCAATACAAATTGCCTTTATGGCACTCCTGACAAGGGGTCATCCAGTCCCTGATTATGCACCTCCACTAATGAGAAATGTGCTCTTTCCATTTTAGATAGCACTAATTGGGAGGAAAGTCTTCCTTATACTGGAGCTAAAATCAGCTACAGTGTAATTTCTGCCCATCGGCTTCAGTTTTACCCTGCCTTGTAGAGGCAGCATGGAGGAGTGGGCAGGGCTCTGGGAATTGGAGTCAAGAAGACATGGGATAAAAATCTTCCTTCAGACACTGGATATTTATGTGACCCTGGGTAAATCACTTCTCTGTGCCTCACTGTCCTCATTTGTAAAATGAGAGGGTTGGATTCAGTGACCTTTGTGGGACCTTTTGAGTCCTAAATCTTTGATCCTATCCTCTTCTTGAGTGAGGCAGAACCACAAAATATCAGAGCTGGAAAGAACTTCAGAGGCCACCTAGTCCAACATGTCCACAGAGCCAATAAATAGTGATCTAGTCTTTGCTTGAAGACTTCCACTGAAGGGAAATCCCAGCCTTATGAGGTGATTTCATTGTAGATAGATCCACTTCTGGGTGGTTTTTCTTACCTCCAACTTAGACATGCCTCTGTGAAATTTTGACTCTCTGCTCTTACTTCTGCCCTCTCTGTCTAAGTAGAAATCAAATCCCTCTTTCACAAACACCTCTTGACAGTGTTTTTCAAATGCTTGAATGCAGTTTTTATATCTCTTCCACTTATTTTGGGTTTTACGTTCCTATTGGTGACTGTTTTTTTGGTCATTTCTAGTCTATAGAATATCCTACTTGACTGAAGAAAAAAAACTAAATGAAGCTAACCCAGAAAAGAAATAATTTAAATTTGAGTTATTCTATCTTCAAAGACCTTTAGTCCACCATTACAGTTCCATCCATTCATAGAAATCATCCTTCCCTTTCTTTGTCCTCATTCCAATATAGCCAAAATACCCTCTACTCTCTCTCCATCTTCAAAACACACGCACCCCTCCCTTTTGGTCCTTTGCTTTAGTGACAGCTTAAGCTTATTCTGAAGCTTAGCTCCCCTGATATTTTCTACAAGAACATTCCATATTTTGGACTCTTCATTGCTTGCTCTTCCAGCTTCTGTATATTTCTTTAAAAAAAATTGTCAGGTCCCTGTGCAGCTACGTTGGTTCCTTTTTTTCCCCTTTTTTCCTTGTCAGAGTTGTTTCTCTTTATGTCTTCAGAATTTCATTATTGAAAAAACTCATCCCTATGAGCAATTTCTCCTACATAATTTTAGCCCGTAGAATAGTAACTGTTCTTCCACTGAAACTTTCAACACCTGCTTTTCTTATATTTGTGGTACATTTCATGCAATTTTCCTTTTCTCTGTAATAAATTCTAAGAGGGATGTCATTTCTCCCCAAATTCCCATCGTTTCTATCCTAGCAAGTAATTCCTACTTATTGAGGCCATTTGCCACTAGCTTCCTCTTCTCCTTTCTTTCTTATGTCACATCACTCAGAAGTGGCCTTTGGCCACTATCTTCTCCTTCAACCATGTCTCACATGAAGAGATGGCCTTAGTCTTTAGCAAAGCAAACCTCTTTACCTGCTCAAGCAAATCTTTTCCAGCTCATCTTCTCCAACAGATTGCCCCCTTCTACCATTCCCATTCTATCACTTATTTTTAATGTCTGCCTGCCTGTGGCCCATAAGTGACCCTATTTTCTCTTCTCTCACTTGTTTCTTAATCTCTCATAACATGATTTCAGACCTCATCATTTCACCAAAATTGATCTCTCTAAAGTTATCAGTTATCACTTAATTGCCAAACCCAATGGCCTTTTCTCAGTCTTCTTTCTTTTCAACTTTTCTACGGTCTTTGACACTGCTGATCACCTCTCCTCCTTTGTACTCTTTTCTCTCTAGGTTTTCTGAACACTTCTGTCTCCTGGTTCTCCTCTTATCTATCAGACTGCTCTTTCTCAGTCTTCTTTGCTGTATCTTCACCTCTAACTGTAGGTGTCCTATAGCGTTCTCACCTGGACTCTCTTTTTTTCTCCCTGTAAGCTACTTCTTTTGGTGATCTCATCAACTCCCATGTATTTAATTACCATAACTATGCTGATAATTTTCAAACCTACCTATCTTGGCCCAGTTTCACTGTTTGCATCTTATTTCACATCTCTAATTACTTTTCAGACATCTTGAACTAGATATCTGATACCTTAAACTCAAGATGTCCAAAACTGAACTCTATCTTTCCACCAAACATTTCTCCTCTCCTAATTTCCCTTTGACTGTCAAGGGTAACACCAGCCTCTCATTTCTTCAGGCTTGAAACCTGTGGGTCCTCCTTAACTCCTCATTATTTCTCACACTTCATTTCCAATGTGTTGCCAGATCTATTGATTTTGCCTTTACAGAGTCTCTGGAATATGCCTCCTTCTTTCTCTTTACACTGCCACCAGCCTAGTACAGGCTCTCATTACCTCACACCTGGACTATTGTAATAGCCTGCTGGTGAGTCTGCCCACCTCAAATCTCTCTCCTACTCTAATCCATCTTCCATTCAGTCACCAAAGTGGTTTTCCTAAAGTGCGCCTCCAACCACGTCACTGCCCTCTTTCACCACTTAACAAACTCCAGTGGCTCCCTATTACCTCCAGAAGAAAATACAAAATCCTCCATTTGGTATTCAAAACTCTTCATAACCTAGTCTCTCTCCCCCAATCTTTCCAGTCTTGTTATACCTTATTCCCTTCCATATACTCTTAAATCCAGTGACATCGGCCTCCTTGCTGTTACACAAACAAAACACTTCATCTCTGAGCTCCAGGTATTTTCATGACTCTTCCCCGTGCATAGAATAACTCTCTCTTCTCATGTCTACATTCTGGCTTCCCTGTCTTCCTTCAAGTCCCAACCCAAATTCCATGATACACGGGATGCCTTTCCCAACTTTGTTTAATTCTTGTACCTTCCCTCTCTTAAGTATTTTGTATTTATCCCATATGTAGCTCATTCAGACATTTTTGTTTGTTTTTTGTTTCCCCCATTACATTGTGAACTCTGAGATGAAGGACTGTCTTTTGCCTCTTTTTGCATCCTCAGCCCTTAACCCAGTGCCAGGAACATAGTAGGCACTTAATTATTTGTCAATTGACTGTCAATGAGAATTATATCAAGAATAGTAATTGCACTCAATAGGTCTTGAAATATCAAATACATCTTGAAAGATGAAATTATCATTTAGAATTATTAGCTTCTGCTCTGCTTTGGAGAGACAGAGAGACAGAGATACAGATAGAGACACAGAGATGGAAATAGTGACAGACAGACAGACGCACACACATACACACAGATATCCAGCAGATATTTGGTTAATTGAAGTCTTCTGTCTTTAATATATCACGTTTCATTGCCAAACTTATGATCTGCTTCCCAAACCCTTAATCTCTTTGCTCTTCATATTCAAATGGCTTATATCACAGTAACAATATTGCTTCTTTTTTATTTTCCTTTAGCCTTTAATAGCATGCTTATTTTTTTTTGATTCCTGAATTACCTAATGACATAGATTTAAAATAGGTATGATTTCTCCTTAAACTCCCTCTGTTTCTCCTACCTTTTACTTAGCCTATTTGTTTTTAATAATAAAGTATATTCCAAAGTCATATTCTAGTCATGAGTCTCATTCTACTTTAGAGGTCAATTCTGCCTCCTTTCATTAGGTTCTCTTGTTCAGCTTGTTTGTTACCCATACTTCGTGTATTTGCTCAAAAATATCAGGAGTTACAGGTTTCATTGCTTTTGATTCCTTGGATTTTGTTTTCTATTCATTTTTGGGTATCCCTATTCTATCTATTGCTATCTAATTTCCTACACTGTAGTCATTCTGCATAGTATCTAGTTTGGTGGAGATACATGTCCATGTCCATGTCCATGTCCATGTCTATGCCTATGTTTACATGTCTGTCTTGGCAGTTTTATTCTTCTTTCATTTTCAGTTTAAATACTTTTTTTGATGAGAAGATCTGCAAAACTTCAGACCAATATAGTCTTTGAGCCCCTTTTAGGTGCATTTTATTCATGGCCAGCAACTTATCACCACAATATTTTAACCCAAGGTTTAGAAATATAAGCCCCATTCTCAGAAATTGTCCATTTAACCAACTGTTTATTTTCCTTATCTGCTTTTTTTTCTTATGAATTCCTTTCTTTCAATATGCAGCAGTGGTTTAAAAAGGGGAGGAGCACTTTCTTGCCCAATACTTTGTACTCTTAGCAATGTTTTGGCAGTGTCAGTTGTGTACACATGAATCACCAGAAGTCAGTAGTGGTTATCTTGTTTTGTCATGTCTTGAGACATTCTCTGTCATGTAATAGATATGTGTCCCAGTATGACAGTAGGTCCCTAGTTATCAATTTGACATTGCTGCTTTGATACCAATACTCATCTCTTCTTTATTAACAGATGATCTCTCACTGGCAGAGACTGTGGATTGACATCATTATTCTTTGAAGTAAAAACAGCTTCTTCCTCTTTAGAGAGTCCAGCTCCCTCCTTCTTGGGGACAAGTCAGCATGTTTCTTAGCTTTAACATTTCAGTGTTTTTTTCTTCTTCCTCTTCTCCTGTGTGTCACATTCTCCTACCCCTTTAGCTCCTGATACAGATCAAGATTCCTCTCTGGCCTCTTCGGTTTCTATATTTTCTTTGTACTCATTTGGAAGTCTTTCTTCAAGTTTTTGCTTTACTTTTAAAGGACATGCTTCTTCCTGACAATCTAGACAGAGAAGCTTTCCTGAGCTCTATTTACCTTTTAAGAGAAAGACTAGCTGACATTTTAAGCATCGATTCCTTGCCTGTGAAAGAAATGTAAACATCACATACTCTATCAGGTCACTACAAAATTTTTCACATGCTCCATACTTGATGGCATTGAGATCTTAAGTCGTTGACACACTTGGCTATTGATCCCTGGGACAATTACTGTAGCAAATTTCTTGTGAAAGACTAACTCTAAAATTGTCTGTCTTTACCTCTTTAGCACCTTTTCATCTCCTTAATACTTTCCCATTCATTGGTACCTGGGCAGCCACACCCAACTTCGTTTCCATTGTCTTACTAACCCTCTTACCTTGTCCTATCTACTTAACCAATTTTCCTTTCCTTTATCCCTCCTCACCCTTGAGTCCTTTTTCAGCTCCAATCTTCCTCATCAGATTCTTCTTCCTTTCACCTGAAGTCTTTTTGGTCTTTTAGGTCTCCCTCAAGTTTGTCCAAATATTGCCATATCCTAAATCAGTCCTGAATCACTGCCTTGTCATGGCAGAGGGTTTTGCATAACTCAATGAAACTATGAGCTATTTTGTGCAGGATTACCCAAGAAGGACAGGTCATAGTGGAAAGTTCTGACAAATCGGAGAAGGAAATGGCAAACCATTTCAGTATCTTTGCCAAGAAAACTCCATAGACAGTTTGGAAGACAGAAGCATCTGGCATGCTATAGTCCATAGAATCATGAACAGTCAGATGTAACTGAATGAATGAACAACAACAAACCAATTAGAATTCCCACATTCCCCAAAGCTTCCTCACAACTCCTTCTCTTGTTCCCACAATATTTTCCACAGAAGTGAGGGACAGAAGAGTTAGTTCCTCCTCAACTGGACATCTCTTCATGTATTTGAAGTCAATGAGATGGGAATCATGTTTTCCCTTTTTAAAAAATGATTATTTTTTCCTGAAATTAAGTATCCTGAGCGTTATCAACCAACCTTCCTATGGTATTAACTTTTCACCATCATGATGTTCTTCTTCCAAACCATTCTAGCCTGTCCATGTCAATTAAAAAAAAGGGACACACATCTGAACACAAAGTCCCAGTTCTGGTCTTACTAGGGAAAAGCTATGCTATCATCGACTTTATCTGCTTACTCTATTTCTGTTCCTTCTCTGATGCCCCATCCAACTCTATCATTCTGTGGTCTGGAGTCTTCTTGGAGATTCTGATGGAGTCTGAGGGGTTTCTATGCTATATTGACCGAGCTGCTGCCTATCTTTTTTCACTCTAGAACTTTCTGGGACAGATAAAGAATATCCAGGAGAGACCCAATCTAAATTTGAACAGAGCAGCTTCCCTTGGGGAGGCTGTAATTTTCCTACCACTCTGCTTATTTCCTAGGACCTAGCTGGGGGGGGGGTGATTCTCTGGTTTGACAGAGTTCAATTAACTAGTGATACCATAGGGACACTTACCATCTGTCAGATTATGGAGCAAATAATTCGATGGCCTGCCAGTAGATCCAATAGATAAAAGTGGTCCCTAAAAGACAAGTAAAATCTGGGGCTGAGGTAGGAACAGGAGAAAAACAGACAGAGCATGGACAGGCTTTTAGTGAGTGGCTATAGTAGAAGTCTATAGCAGGATTTCCAAGGTGAAGCTAGAAATAGACCAGTATGGAAAACTACAGGTGAGCAATTACTTGGTAAGCAAGTTGTGCCAAATAGATCTCTGTTGATGAATGATAGTCTTTAACAACTTGGCAGTCCTGTCTCCCTGACACCCCCACCATCAGGGTGGAGATGGATTTTGATCTTAAAGGGAGTCTCTTTAGCTCTCTCCCAAGACATCATGATCTCAATTTCACTCATCCTTGTCATGATTCCAAAAAACATTCTCTATAAGGTTCCTTTAAGTATCAAACTCCTTTAGAGCAATGAAAATATGATTAAGCTTCCAAATGTCCAATGGGCACACCTTTTTCATAGGAGCTCAGTTCTCCAAGTACTTTCAGTGAGGCACACTGAGTATCATCTGAGGCTTCATTTTGGGCTGAGAGCTGTTACTTCTTGTATTGTGCGTTCATTAAAAGTTTCCCTGGTGGAGTACCATTTATTGCAAGTGTAATCATACTCCATAAATGGGAATAAGGAATAAGCCAATATCCTTTTTCTTGTGTCTACCATTCTTCCTGTCCCTATAACTGTCTTCAACCTATGACTGTGTATGCTCAGAGAGTGGAGAGCACAAGCATTTATTAAGTGCCTACTATGTGCCAGGCACTGTGCTAAGTCCTTTCCAAATATTATCTCATTTGATTTTCACATTAACCTTGTGAGGTAGGTGATATTTCTCTCTCATTTTTACAGATGTGAAAACTAAGGCAGACAGAGGTTAAGTGACTTGCCCAAGGTCATACAACTAGTAAGTGTTGAAGGTTGGATTTGAACTCAGGTCTTTCTGACTCCAGGTCTAGTGATCTATCCACTACACCATACTTTTATAAAGATTCAAGACTATTATTTTAAGACGGGATCGGCAACACAAAAGCAGTGAAGAAATCACTGAGAGACACTGTCTCTCAGCTCAGATGGCTCTTCTCTTGTTCTCCCAGAGTCTGGCTCCTTATGGGAGGGAGGCTGCCATATTTCTAGATACAGAGGATAGCATAAGAGAGAATCAAGCCAGCATTTTCCCAAAAGCTTTCCAGTTCACCCCCATTTTTCCTCTAATGGTAAGTTATTTCTCTTCGTGTACCCTGAGCCCTGGAATCAAACCCTATTTGTTCCATAGTAGTCAGCTTTGAACACAGTACAAGCAAAGGGATGTTATGTGGAAGGATAGATTGTGGTGGAACTCTACTCTCATGCTTCCCCTCTCTTTTCAAATACTCTTTCAGCCCTATGGTATAATGACATGGCAGGCTGAGCAGTGTGGGCTAATGGGTAGAGTGCCAAAACTGTCAAACTTCAGGCAAGCAACCCGGGTTTTAGTCTTACCAGAGGTGCTTGTTATATGTGATGTCATCTTCATAATCACCACCAATTAAACATTTATTAAGTACCTACTGTATGCCAGGCACTATGCTAAGTGTTGGAGATACAACAACAAAACAACAAACCAACAGAACCGGTTCCTGCCCTCAGGAATCTTGCAAGGGGAGATGAAAAGTACGCAAATAGGGATGTGCAAGATATATTCAAGAGAAATGCAAGGCAATGCTAAAGGACAAGGCACTAGTGGCTAGGGCTACTGAGAAAAGGCTCTTGTTAAATTCTAAAAGGACACAGTGAGGAGGAAGTACATGTCAGTAGAGGTGAGGGGAGAGGCAGCATCTGATACAAACATATGGAAATGGAAAGTGTATGAAGGATAACATCTTTGGACCTCCAGGATGTGGGTGAGGATCAAATGGGATCATTGTAAAATGCTTGGCACATTGCAAGCGCTATATAAATGTGAGTTGTTGTTGTTGTTGTTGTTGTTAGCAAATTACTTAACCCTTTCCAGCATTAGTTTCCTAATCTATAAAATGGCCCAAATAATAATACTTCTTTTTTTTTTGTTTTTTGTTTTTTTGGGTAGGGCAATTGGGGTTAAGTGACTTGCCCAAGATCACACAGACACACGTGTCAAGTGTAATAATAATATTTCTACTACATACTTTGCAGAGTTTTAATGGTGATGGTTTTAATGAGGAAGGCACTCCGCAAACCTGAAGGCTCAATAGAAATGTAAAAGAAGGAAGCCCTTAGAACAGGGCAGAATCTAAAGGCTTCTTCAATTAAGTTTGCTATCCTCTTCTTTCTTCACGTGAGCCTATAAATTCTCCTTTTGGACTCTCTGAATCTTTCTGGATCTGTCTTTATCAAGAGCCATTGGTGTGTACTGGGAAGGCTTCTCCTTATTTCTCCCATTCATCCTTCCCCCATCCCCTAAATATCACCCACATCAAAATCCCTGGGAACTTGGCTCATATCCTTCTAGTGGTGTGGACTTGGAGCAAATCAGGTGGTGAAGAATGGAGGAGTCAGAGGAGAGAGTGTGGAGCCAGCAGTGTATTTCTTTATAAGTGGCTCACTGAAAGTCTTGGGAAGAGCCAGGAACTGATCTCTCTGACCTTCTTCCAAAAGCCAGAACACATCTCCCTGTGGTTTGAAAGCCCCTTTGGGACTCTTGTTCAATCCCGGAAACGCCTGTAATTAATTCAGGCAAGAGTAAGACAGCCTGATTCTGATCTCTTGGCTGCTAAATCCATGCAGACCCTCTGATAGAGAAGCAGAGAGCTCAGGGCTGTGCGGCAGTTACATAAAGTTAGATGGCACCATTTTGAGTTATGGGGGGAGGAAGAAGCAATTATCTGGATGGAAGGACTATAGTGGAGAGCATTTGCCTAGCAAGAGACTGGCTCTATCTCCCCCATACCACACACATCTCCTCCAAATGTACCCTCCATGGTACCTCCTCCAACCCAAACAAAAGACCTGGAGAAAAAATGATTTTGTGGCGAGCTCTGTTTTCAATGCCGTGGTACAACTAGCCTGCATAGTAATTCATCACCAGACAGTTTCTTAACCCTGTATAATGGTCATTTTCCTGCTCTCTCTGACTGATGTGTGCTTTCCATGAAGCACCATGCTTCCTCTCTAGGCCAAGTGTGTTCTGATTTTTGCCATCTGTGCCATGTTTCTTTAGAGTTTGTCTCCTCTAATCCCTTCTTGGATGCCAGGAGCAGTGATGCCAGACTGGAGGGACTCCAATGCTTGATACACACAAGTTGGCTAAAAAAACTCAGCAGCATTACTTCACACACACTCTGGAAACTTTTCTTTTTCATCTTTTTTTCTTTCGCCCAAGGAAAGTCTGGGAAATAAGATAGGGCTAGGCATGTTATGGATGCCAAAGATTTACCTGACAAGATAGAGGGCTGAACTCTTGAGTTAAAAAGTTCTTAGTTCAAATCTTGCTTTCACTGTGTGATCCTGGGCCAGTCACTTAAACCACAGAACCTTAGTTTCCTCGTCTGTAGAATAAAGATAATAATAGCACATACCTCAAAGGATTATGATGATCAAGTGAGATAATATACAGAAAGCATTGGCAAAGCTTAAAACTGGTATAAATGTCAGTTTCATTAGCAGTCTGAGGTAAGAAAAGGAGACAAAGTCTACAGATCATCTGTACCTTGAAGCTACAATGCTTCCCATTGTATATAGATCAGCAAGACATAAATAAACACTGTTGATGTCAATAGTGAGTAGAGATATCACTTCCTAGATCTGTCTAGGTTACTGTCTTGCTGTAGCATCGGATCTAAAGAGGTGAGATTTATTGCCACCAGTCTCATGTGTAAACTGGGAAAAGCCTAAGAGGGGTATGTGATATGGTGATAGGGGTGTGTTGGAGCCATCCAGAGGCTCAGGAGAGCTCAAGTTAGGAATCAATAACCATCGATAAACATTTATTAAGTACCTATGTATGCCAGGCACTGTGCTAAACACTGGGGATACAAAAAGATGCAAAAGACAGTCCCTGCCCTCAAGAAGCTTACACTCTAACGGGAGAAACAACAATTAAAGAACTATGTATGAACAAGCTATATACAGGATAAATAAGAGATAATTACAGAGGGAGGCACTGGAATTAAAAAGGGTTGGGAAGGGAGACCAAGGTTTGAACCCTGCCCCTAACTCTGACTCTCCGTGCTGAGGCATATATTGAGTTGAGTTGAGTTGAGTTCCCTTGGCCACTTTCTGGGGGGTTCTACGCTCTGGCTCAGTTCTGAGGGGCTGGTACTTCCTGGGGACTTGACCCCTTGTCTCTTTGGACCTTCAGTGCCTACATGACCCTTCAGGTTCCATCAGCGGTATTCTAGAGCCAGCTTGAACTGTCTTCAGAGAAATGATTGTTGAATTTGTACTATGTATATAGAATGTACAAATATACATAGTAATTTGTACTACAGAATTGTCAAATTTTATAAATTGAGGACTGACTTATTGTTGTGTTGATTGTTTAGACTTAAGAAAGTGACAGAGAAAATGTTAATAAGGTAGTTTAAACTTTAAAATGTATAATTGTATACATTTTCCTACTAGCATACTGCTCTAGATTTGGAGACCAAAGACCTGGGTTTAAGTGCTGGCTTTACTACTTATTAACTATGTATCCTTTTTCCTTTGTGTCTCTAGGCCCTGGTTTACTCATCCATAAAATAAGGTGCAAGGGGCTCATGAGTTAGTGGCCTAGATAATCTCTAAGGAAAATTTGAGGGTCTTTCTCTCCCAGATTGATATTTTTGTGATGGTAAATTAGGGCATATCTTGACTCAGTTTTCACCTAAGCCTTAGTCATTGAGTGGATTTTGCCTCAGACAAACCGAGACCTGGGAAAGACCTTAATTTAGAAAGGTCAAGGCCACCCACTGCATCCTGGGCCATCTACAGTCATCTTGACTTTTGTCTTGCCACTCGACTCTTATGGCTCTGGAGGAGAGGGTGAGGCTAATGACTTTGTGCAGCTCTGCCTCACTTAAATCCAATTCATGAGCAAGTCAAGACATCACTCTTGTGATGTCATTGGTCCTCTTTGAGAATGAAAGATGACCAACAACAATTGCAAGGATCCTTCAATATATTATATTCTGTTATTCTATGACTTCACCTCTTTGGATTTTAGTTTCCTTTGGATAATCATAGGATCCGTTGTAGCTCTTACAGGGAGGCAGCTTGCCTTAGAGGACAGAGTCAGTCTTGTAGTCAGGAAGACTTGGGTTCAAGTAGTTATCTTTGATGTGTATTGGCTATGTGATCCTGGAAAACTGATGTAACCTCACAGAGATCCTGACAACTCTTTAAGACTTCATGTTTCAGAAAAAGCACTGACTTGAGTTGGTAAAGGGAGCTTCTTTACTCTGGGAGGTGGAGAGGAAGTGAGTATTTCTTAAGCACCAATATGCTCCAGCCACTATACTCCGTGCTTTACATTGTCTCATTTGATCCTTGTAACAGTCCTGGGAAGTAGTTGCTGTTATTATCCTCATTTTACAGATAAGGAAACTGAGGAAAACAAAGGTTAAGTGACTTACCCAGAGTCACACAACTAATAAATGTCTGAGGCTTTCAATGGAACTCCAAAGTTCCTCATATCAACGAAAATACAAATCTCTTGTCTATCCTGTCTAGTTCTAATATACAGGTTTAACATTCTATGATAACTAACATTCTTTGATTTTCAGGCACTCAACCCATCTCATTAAGAGGCAATGTAGTGTTGGTTTTTCTGCCTTGAGTCTTAGTACCATGCCAGGCACAAAGGAGATGCTTAATAAAGCTTGTTGACTTTGTTTAGCTAGAGTTCTGGGGTGGAGTTAGGAAGATCTAGGTTCAAATTTTGTCCCTGACACTTACTATCTATGTCAGGACATGTGTTAATCTGAGTTGAGTTCCTCTGGTCATCTCTGGTAAGACATGTGTACTCTGGTTAAGTACTGAGGGACTTTGCACTTTGGTATGATGTAGCAATCCCTTGTTCCCCATAATGGTGGTTGGGAGTGGGTTGGAAAATGTCAAAAGAAGACTGGTTATTGAGCAAAGGAGAGCTTCAAATTTAGTGAAGTTTAAAGGTAGAGACAACCTCTCTCTCTCTCTTTCTCTCTCTCTCTCTCTCTCTTTGTTTTCTGAGTAGATGGGGGCTCTTGTGAGGCTCTTTCTTGGACTTCTTAGAAAGAGGGACATCTTCCTTCCTCCCTTCCATCTCTGGCAATTAGGGCAGTTGCTCACACAGGCATATAAGCTGCCTAGGAAAATCTGGACCTGGACCACGGGCTTTCCCTGCCTATTTTGCTTTGTGTTACTTTCTCTGAGCGTAGGTGACTGAACAGTGATTCTGTGCTATACATTTCTTGGCTTAGAGGCAACCTTGTGAATTTGAGGGATCTGGAGCTCCTGGTTCCCTCACAGGGAGCTGACTAGCAGCAGGAGGAGTTTTTTTTTCCAAATATACCTTTCTCAGAAATGATGACCATGAGGCAGCAAGATAAACCTAAACCCTGGCTTGGCTTGTTAAAAGATATTAATCTGGAGGAAACTGATCAGACATTATAGAGCTGAAGTGGAGGTGAAATGGCTGTTTAACTATATCACAACATATTTCATGTTTTGATATTTTAAGCATCCACTTCCTGGAAAGTGAAATGTGAGTTCTAGATTATAGTTTCATGTTTCAAATCTTGTCAATATGTGCTTATTAGTGTTTATCTTAAGTATTTAACTGTCCTATATTTGTTCTTTATTGGACATTGAGTACCTTTCTATTACCCTTTGAGGAGATCCTCGACACAAACCATACCTAAGCTTTAAGCGATTATCCCCAGGCCTCTGAGATATTATAGTGGGAAGAATGCTGGCATTGCTGTCAGTCAAAGAGCATTTAGTCTATGTCAGCCACTGTATGAAGATCAGGGGAGACAAAGAAAGGCAAAAATAATTCCTGTCCTCAATGAGATCCCATTCTAATGGGAGAGACAGCTTGTAAATAAGTAGGACCACACACAAGATAGATAAGAGAACATGGCAGGTAGTTTTAGGAAGTAAGATGTAGAGGGGCTCAAGTGTAAAAATTTTGAAGGAGAAGACAGGATTTGACCTAAGTTTTGAAGAAAGTCAGAGAAACTAAGAGGTAGAGGTAAAGAAGGAAAGCATTCCAGGTATATGAGGCAGGGGGTGGGGGTGGGGGTGGGGTTGGGAGTGGTGTTCAGAGAGCCCATGCAAATGCACAGAGTCCAGAGATGGAGTGTCTGGTGTTAGAAGCAGCAAAAAAGCTAACGTAGCTGTGTCCCAGAGAGTAGGGAGGGAAAATCATGGAGGGGCCAAGTAATGAAAAACTATAAATGCCAACCACCTGACTTTATGGTCAATCCTAGAGATAACAGGGAGTCATTTGAGTTAAGTGATTAGGGTGGTGACTTGGTTTCCAATCCCACTTTGAACAGTTGTTAGCTGTGTGGCCTTGGACAAATTATTTAATCACTCTGAGCCTGTCGGTTTCATTTACTAAATAATAGATGGGTTGTGATCTGACATTGGAAAGCCTGTGTATTGACTTTCCTAATGACTCCTACTAATTTGTCAGTTCTTTAAGGACATGGGCCACGTTATATTTGTGTTTGTCTCTTTCCTGGCACCTGACATTGCACAGTTAATAAATGTTTGTTGAATCGATCAATGATTTCAATTCAGTAAATATGTATATTAAATGTCTACTGTATCATAAGTCACTTTGCTGGAATGAATAAATGAATGAATAAATATTGGGCATTGGATTTTTAGTCAAGAAATCTTGCGTTTAAATCCTACCTCATATATTTATTAGCTATGTAACTGAGCAAGTCACTTAACCTATCTGCCTCAGTTTCTTCATCTGTAAAATGAGCATGTTGAACTGAGCCTTGCAGTTCCCTTCTAGCTCTAAATCTATGATCTTCTTAGGAGGATAGGGTCGAACCATTAGCTGACCTCTTTTAAGAGTCTTTTGAAGCACCATCCAACATGGGGATTCCAAACCATCCTTCAGAAGTGTCTACATCTGGAATACGGAGGTACTACAAAGAACCCATCTCATAGACTCAGGTTTTCAGTCCATAAACCTGGAGCAATTTGGTCATAGCAGACCCAGGCAAAAATAACAAGGGAAACAAGAAACCAAACATGCACATTTGCAGCTGCATTTAATAGTCCTGCTTATCCTTCCTGCCTCTGCTACCTTAGGCATAAATTGCTGCCCTCTATTTAATTTTCTGAACTGCAAGAATTATGGGGCCAAAGTTCAGTGAATTGGAAGAGGTAAGCTTTTATGCCTCTGAACCAGCTTCCCCCTGAGCATTAAATCTACAAATAAAAGCAATGTTTCTATTTATACTTTCTGGGGTTTGTGGATTAGTAAAGCAAAACCCGTAGGAGCAGCTCCTCTAAGGTGACTGCATGGTCAAATCACCGCCCAGGTAATGGGATGGAGTCACCCAGTCCTGGCCAGAGGAAATAAACAGAGCATATAAAGAGAAAGTATTAAAAATAACCCAAGTGCACACTCAGTTGGATACAGAAATTCATCTTACCTTATAAGGAAGTAAAAAGGAATAGGTATAATAGAAAAGGGAGGGGAGGACTGAAACAAAGGAGGGTAGATTGGGGAAGGCAGTGATCAGAAGTAAAACACTTGTGAGAAGGGAAATAGTGGGGGGGTAAGAGAGAGAGGGGGATAAACAAGGGAAAAATACCATGGAAAGAAATGCACAGTTAGTTATCATTACTATAAATGTGAATGGGATGAACTCACCCATTAAACAGAGGCAGATAGCAGAATGGATTAAAAACCAGAATCCTAAAGTATGTTGTTTAAAAGAAACACCTTTGAAGCAGAGAGATACACACAGGGTAAAGGTAAGGGGCTGGAGCAGAACTTATTATGCTTCAGCTAAAGCAAAGAAAGCAGGAATAGCAATCATGATCTCAGACAAAGCAAAAGCAAGAATAAATGTAATTAAAAGAGATGAGGAAGGAAACTATATCTTGCTGAAAGGTACCACAGACAATGAAGTCATATCAATACTAAACATGTATGCACCAAATGGTATATCATCTAAATTTTTGAAGGAGAAGTTGGATGAGGGACAGGAGGACATAGAAAATAAAACCATACTAGTGGGAGAACTCAACTTTCCCCTCTCAGAACTAGATAAATCTAATAAAAAATAAGAAAGAAGTTGAGGTGAATGAAATTCTGCAAAAGTTAAATATGATAGATCTCTGGAGAAAACTGAATGAGAATGGAAAGAACTATACCTTTTTCTCAACAGTACATGACACCTACACAAAAATTGGCCATTGTCAATTTTATTACTTATTTATTAGGACATAAAAGCCTAACAATCAAGTGCAGAAAAGCAGAAATAGTAAATGCATCATTTTCGGATCATAAGGCAATAAAATTATATTCAATAATGGAAAATGGAGAGAGATTTAAAATTTAATTGGAAATTGGATAATCTAACCTTAAAAACATGTGGGTCAAAGAACAAATCATAGAAATAAGTGATCATTTAATTAAAGAAATTGACAACAATGAGACAACATACTAAAAATTTGGGGAAGCAGCCAAAGCCGCACTTAAGGGAAAATTTATAAATCTAATTGCTTTATCAATAAAATGGAGAAAGAGCAGTTCAGACAACTGGACATGCAACTAAAAAAAATACTAGAAAAAGAACAAATAAAAATTCCTGATTAAACACCAAATTTGAAATCCTGAAAATTATAGGAGAGACAAATAAAATTGAAAGTAAGAGAATCATTGTACTAAAAAAACTAGAAGCTGGTTTTATGAAAAAATAAACCCGATAAAATAGATAGACTGTTGGTTAATTTGATTTAACAAAAGGAAAGAAGAAAACCAAATTACCAGTATTAGAAATGAAAAGGGTAAATTCACCACCAATGAACAGGAAATTAAGACAATTGTTAGGAGCTATTTTGCCTAATTGTATGCCAATAAATTTGACAATCTCAGTGAAATAGATGAATATCTACCAAAACATAAATTACACAGATTAACAGAAGAAGAAACAAAATACTTAAATAACCCAATCTTAGAAAAAGAAATTGAACAAGCCATCAGTGAACTTCCTAGGAAAAAAATTCACAGGACCAGATGCATTCACAAGCAAATTCTACCAAACATTTAAAGAACAATTAATCCTATTGCTATAGAAACTATTTGAAAAAATTGGAATAATCTTACCAAATTCCTTTTAAGACACAAATATGGCACTAATACCTAAACCAGAAAGAGCCATAACAAAGAAAGAATATATAGACCAATTTCCCTAATGAATATTGATGCAAAAAAAATTTAAATAAAATACTAGCAAAGAGATTATGTCAATATATCGCAAGGATGATGCACTATAACTGGATGGGACTTATACCAGGAATTCAGGCTGGTTCAATATTAGGAAAACTATCAGCATAATTGGCTATATCAATAACAAAACCAACAGATATCATATGATTATCTCAATAGATTCAGAAAAAGCCTTTTACATAATACGCATCCATTCTTATTAAAAATACTAGAGAGCATAAGAATATATGGAGCATTCCTGAAAATGGAAAGCAATATTTACCTAAAACCATCAGCAAGTATTATCTGTAATGGGAATAAGCTAGAAGACTTTCCAATACTATCAGGGTGTGTTGGTAAGCAAAATGGGCTCCTTAGCACTTAGTTCACCCAAGTGCCCTTGAAGAGTTTGGCTTTGTTTCCTTTGAGTAATTCAGTGTATTTCATTGAGCCTTACTAGGTGCTAAGCCCCAGGCCCAAACCCCTATTAGGTGTGGAACCTATGTGGGTGTGGATTGGTGACTGGGGTGGGGCCCAAGATGGGGCTGGCTAAGGGGAGGTGCTAACTCCAGAGCCATGCCTGTCTTGAGTCTTACTAAGTGCTAAGCCCCAGGCTTTAACCTCTATTAGGTGTTAACCTAACCTATGTGGATGTGAACCTCCCAGGGTCCTAAGGGGAGGGGCTAACTCAAGAGCCAATCATAGCAGCCTAAGTTCTGGTCATTCAGATGACATTTGATGACGTCTGAAGCCCTATAAGAAGAGAGGACAGAGCCATTTGCTGGAGGAGGGCTCTGGGCAGCTGTAGCTAAGGAGCCTTCCAGCTCATAAAACGGATGCTGAGACTTTGTTGAACTCTGGTAACTATGTGTTGGGATTTGAATCAGACAAGATCTGTCTGTTGAGGTTTGTAATTTGTTTGTATTTTGTTCTGAAGTTCAGGGTGCTGCCTTTTTCCCCTGAACTAAGTGAATGATATTTGTATGCTGAATTAAAGTTAGCTTGTCAACCCCTTAACCTTGCTGTCCTTAGTTAAGGAGATTAAAAGAACCTGTGCTTCTGCAGCATGTTGGTAGCTTTCTGGGTGCTGGTTGTAGGTGGATCTTACACCCTCACAGAAGCTGCTAGTTGGATTGTTGAAACACAGGGGTGAAAAAAGGATGCCCAATTATCACTTCTATTATTTAATATTGTACTAGAAATGTTAGCTATAGTAGTAAGAGAACAAGAAATTAAAGGCATTAGAATAGGCAATGAGGAAACAAAACTATCACTCTTCACAGATGATATGATGGTATACTTAGAAAATCCTAGAAATCAACTAAAAAGCTACTTGAAATTATTAACAATTTTAGCAAAGTTGCAGGATACAAAATAAACCCACATAAATCATCAGTATTTTTATTCATTACCAAAAAAGTCCATCAGCAAGAGATAGAAAAAGAAATTCCATTCAAAATAACTGTAGACAATATAAAATATTTGGGAGTCTACCTGCCAAGAAAACCCGGGAACTATATAAACACAACTATAAAACACTTTTCACATCAATAAAGTCAGATCTACACAATTGGACAAATATCAGTTGCTCATGCGTAGGCCGAGCCAATATGATAAAAATGACAATTCTAATTAAATTAATCTATTTATTCATTGTCATACCAATCAAACGATCAAAAAGTTATTTTATAGAGCTAGAAAAATAATAACAAAGTTTATCTGGAAGAATAAATGCTCAAGAATATCAAGGCAATCAATGGAAAAAAATGTGAAAGAAGGTAATCTAGCTGAACCAGATCTTAAACTGTTATAAAGCAGTAATTATCAAAACAATCTGACACTGGCTAAGAAATAGAGTGGTGGATCAATGGAATAGATTAGATAGAAATTACACTATAATAAATGGCCATAGTAATCTAGTATATGGTAAGTGCAAAGATCCAAACCTTTGGAAGGAAAACTTGTAATTTGACAAAAACTTCTGGGAAAACTGGAAAACAGCATGGCAGAAACTAGGTATAAGCCAATATCTCACATGATATACTAAGATAAGGTCAAAATGGGTACATGATTTACACCTAAAGGATGATACTATAAGCAAATTAAGAGAGTGTGGACTAGTTTATCTATTAGATTTTTGGATAAGGGAAGAATTTGGGACCAAAGAAGACATAGAGAGCATCGCAAAATATAAAATAGATAATTTTGATCATATAAAATTAAAAAAGTTTTTGCACAAAAAACCCCAATGCAATCAAAATTATAAGAAAATAGAAATCTGGGGAAAAATTTTGTAACAAGTATCTCTGATAATGACCTCATTTCTCAAATATATAGAGAATTGAGTCAAATTTGTAAAAATACAAGTCATTTCCCAATTGATAAGTGGTCAAAGGATATGAACAGGCAGTTTTTAGACAAAGATATCAAAACTACCTATAATCATATGAAAATGCTCTAAATCACTATTGATCAGAGAAATGCCAATTAAAAGAATTCTGAGGTACCACCCCACACCTGTCATAGTGGTTAATATGACAAAAAAGGGAAATATTGGATTTTGGAGGGGATGTGGGAAAACTGGAATACTATTGCACTGTTGGTAGAGTTGTGAACTGATCCAACCATTCTGGAGAGCAATTGGAACTATCCTCAAAGGGCTATAAAACTGTGCATATGCTTTGATCCAGCAATAGGACTGCTAGGTCTATATCCCAAAAACATTCAGTAAGGGGAAAAGGACCTAAATATTTGTAGCAATTCTTTTGTGGTTAAAAATTGGAAATCAAAGAGATGCCCATCAATTGGGGACTGACTAAGCAAGCCATTGCATATGATCGTAATGGAATATTATTGTTCAGAAAAACCTGCAAAGACTACATGAACTGATGCATAGTGAAGTGAACAATACCGGGTTAATGTTGTACACAGTGACAGCAATATTGTTCAATAAACTGTGAATAACTTAGCTATTCTCAGCAATATAATGATCAAAGACAATGAATGCCAAAGGACTGATGATGCAGCACACTATCCCTCTAGAGAAAGAATTGATGTTGATTGAATACAGACTGACGGATTCTATTTTCACTCTTTCATTTTTTTTCTTTAATTTGAGGCTTTTTGTACCAAATTACTAATATGGAAATATTTTACATGATGTAAAAGAACAAACTTAAAAACCGTGGCAATTTTATTCACACAGGAGGGCACCTACTCAGACATTACAGATACCAAATCTGTCACTGCATTGATGCTCCTAGCAATGCCCCACTACCCCACCCATTTGTTGAAGTAGTTATGTGACTCTAAGCCCTTTCCTGAATATGTGCCTTTCCCTCTGTTTAGAAGAGAGGACAGCTCCTCACTTTGGAGGGGCAGTTATATTACTTTAGAAGCAATGGAACAATGGCAGCTACCGCACAGGAGGGTTATCTTGCTATCTAGAGCGCGCTCAAGTCATGCCTCTTTGCTTGTGTACCTGCTGTTTTGTATTTTACTTTCTTAATACTCCCCAGCCAATAGTTCCTCCCTTCTCCACTCTCACTAGTTTTGTATGTGTAGAACATATAGGTTCTAGGATAAATCTCCCAATGTTCACTTTGAACAGCAGATGGGGTCCCCGGAGTTTGGCTGCTGCTCTCTTCCCTTGAATATTAGCTGTAACTCTAAGGCGTTAAGGCTATCTGGTGTGCTTCTTCCAATATCATAGCCAGTTAGTATTTCCTCAGTATCATCTAACCAGTGATTACTGCCCTAGTTTAGTTTTGACCAATTCACATCAAATACAAAATGAAATTGACTGAGAATATATCGCCAGACCCACCACAATACAAAGCATATCTCTCTGAACTGGGGTACATTTTTCTTCTCTACACGCACTCAGTCCTGGAAGAGAACAGAATCAAAATTAAAGTGGTATTTATCAACAACCTTCCCCCTCATTCCTCTGCTCATATGGTTTGTTTGTTTGTTTTGTTTTGGGGGAGTTGCACAATCCATACACTAGGTGTTCTTTTGCTTTTAGGAAATGATGTCTCATTTCTTAGGTCATTACATTTCTGGGCTGGGTCAAGCGGTTTGCTTTTCAGAGCTAGGTCTTCACTGGGCTCAGCTGCCATGGATCCTGGGAGACTGTTATTCACACAGTTATTCAGTCCATTCCTAATAGAATGTAAGCTCCTCGACGACAAGGACTATTTCTTTTTTAAAATCTTCGTATTTGCAGAACCTGGTAGATTTGTTTTTGTTTTGACCTGTGATTTCATTAGTGTAGAATGTTCCCCTTAGAAAACTCTTTCCATCAATACAAATTAACAACTGTTCTGCAACATATAGTCTTAGAAAATTACTTTGGGGTTCTGAATAGTTAACTAATTTTCTCAAAGCCACAAAGCCGGTATGTGTCTTAGGTAGGACTTGAGCTCAGGTCTTCCTGGCTTGTGCAAGACTTTCTCTCCACTACAACACTGCCTGATTTATACCTCTTTACACTCTTTGAATCTACGGTATGGCTAGCCGCATGGTATATGCTTAATACGTGTTTGCTGTTGATCTGGAAATTAATCTAAGCACAAAAGAAGCCTTTGTTCCAGCCCATGCCCCTCCTCCTCTCCCATCCCCCAGGTCTGAGGAGGCTCCAGAGTTCCATTTTGAATACAAAATGCATTATAAATAATGTAATAATAGATCATTGGAATGGGCTAGTTGTGACTGTTTGCCCCAGGGTTCCACATGTCCCTTATTCCCTGCCTTCTACCCCCTGCCTAGAGTCTAGAAGGATCAGCCCCAAGGAAATTGTAAAGCAGGCCAGGCTTATGTTCGGCTGCTCGTCTAATCTTCTCTTTACCCTGAGCCCCTCAGCCCTCCAGGATTTGCCAGAGTAACAGCATATGCTGTTATGCTCCCAACTTTTCCCTACTGTCTATGCCCATCAGTGCTGTGGACTGCTGTCCCATTTTGGTTACATCTGATTCAATTGCAGACACATAGATACAGTCGTTGAGGAGATTTGGAAGGCAAAAAAGGGGAGAACAGAAGTGGTGGTAATAGAACTGATTTGCTCTGGGAACCCTGCCTGACTCACGGTGTACAAATTGCTAAATGGTTTGCTTACTGTTGAGGCTGGAGAGCCCAGAATGGTTTTCTCATGGATCTTCCTTACTCCCATTTCCCCCCATCCGGGCTGAAATGCAGAAGAACTGGAGAATATGCTAAAGATGAGAGGCAGCAACAGATTTATACCACAAGAGACAAGGGGTGTGTGTAATTGGGGTGTTTGGGGGAGTGCTTGTCAATTGAAAAATAAAATAAAATTTTAATAAGAATGAAAAATCAAGTCAAGTTAATAAACTCTATTTATTAAATGTTTACTATGTACCAGATATTGTGCTAAATTCTGGGACTATAAATACAAGCCAAAAAAAAGTTGTTCTTGCCCCCTAGGAGTTTATGTTTTAATGGGGGAAGACAACATATAAAAGGGAACCAATAAGCCCTTGAAATTCAGAGGAAGAGAAAAGAAAAGGAAAAAAAAAGAAAATGGAAAGATAGGGAGAGGAAAGGAGAAAACTATTTAAAAAAAACATGAAGGGAAAATGAAAAGAGTGAATACCAGGGCTGAACTTTGGCATAGGTAGAATTGGCAGTCACCCCACAACGTGTGATTTCCAGGGTTCTCAGGACTCTACCCTGCTTCTCCTCTAAAATACCTCCCAACTCTTTGAGCAGGTAATGAAATCTCTACACCAGGAGAAAATTATTTCTCTGTTCCTTGGCAGATTGGTGCAGGGCATAGACTGCTCGATCTAGTCAGAAGACATGGGTACCAAACCTGTCTCTGCTGTTTACAAGCTTTGTGACCTTGGATAGTCATCTAGCTTCTTTTTGTCTCAGTTTCTTCATCTTTCAAATAAGAGGGCTGGACTAAATATAACCTGGAAGGTCCTTTCCAGCTTTAAATCTAAGATCCTGGGCTTAGAGACCAGGCTCAAAATTCATTAGCCCAAGAAGAGAAGAGACTAGGATTCAAATTCATGGCCTATTATATGTAAATAGCCCACACTGTCCTTTGGCAAAAGCAGGTTTTGAGAGGAGAAGAACAAAGGGGACCTTGGAGTCTGAGTGAGGGGGAAGGGATAGGACCAAGAAAAGCTCCCTACACAAGGGAGGAGGAAACTCTAGAAAGCTTTTCTTAACTTCTCACTTTCTTCCCAGGGTCAGCCACAGTGACACCTTTACACAGTAATTTAATGAACATGTAACGCCAACTTCTAGGCTATGTAGAAAAAAGAATCTTCACTAATTAATCTAATTAACAACTCGTCATTGCACTCTGTGAGATACTCTGTCAGGAGTATCTCCACTCTCAAGGAAAATAGTAGCATCATTAGCTATTATTATGAGCTGTTCGAGCATCACAGCCAAGGGTCCCAACTAGCAGTCATTTGTTTATTTGGTCTCATGATTTTCTTTTCTTCCCCAGCCAGAAGAGTGTGGGGTGAGAGAGAAATTCTGCCTGGCTGTGGCCAGCCTCTGTGTTCTTATACCTCAGGTCCCCCTACCACACACAGGCTGGAAAGCCACTCACTCTGCTGATGGCTTGATTAAACCTCAGCTACCATGCATGCTCTGCTGAACCGCAGCTTACGTTTTCCCAGAGGATTTGTTTGTTAAAGAGAACTTTCCTTCCGAATTCCATTAGAGCTGGATGATAACAAGGGGAAAACATGTTCTAGAAATAGCTACTGACTCTGATTGGTCCTTGGCCCCAAGGACCCTCAGTGTGGAGTCAGGCAGGTAGCTTGCCTATGCTGGACCATTCTGCACTTGTGGGCATATTACTTTGTAATAGTTCTCCTGGGATTTCAGTCGTTTTTATGCCATTTTATGTGGCTTATGTAATTTCCAGTCCACCAGCAAGGCAAATAAGAGTTGATAGCTGGGGATGCTGGGACCTGACAGCTTGACATTCCATAGGGATGGGGAGGATTAGTGGCTGGATCAATTAATAGAGGAGAACTATGGGCAGCGTATTCAAGGCAGCTGCAGGTAAACCAATAATAGAGCCTTAAAGGAATATCATATGTTGGAGAAGAGAACAGGAATAGAAGCATCAAGAATGCCAGTCTAGTTGGGACACACAGGCTTTGGAAGCCAAGAGTGAAAGCCGAATTGAGAACAATGGCAGGATGAGGGAATGTGGTTCCAGGCAGCCACGGAAGAAATCGAATGTGGAGCTGGGTAACAACTGAATGATAGGGTGACTTGCTTAATACGTGCTCTGGGGCATACTCTCTGACAGCATGTACTGACTGTGCCCCATGTTGTTCCTCAATGGCAGGTGCTGTCAAATTCCAGGACTTCACGGCAAACATGTTTTATATGCGTAAGTTGCTCATTAGTCAGTGGGTACTCAATAGATGCCTGGGACAGCAAGCTATTGCAGAAAAGTCCAAAGGGATGACTTTTGGCTTGGTTAGCTCGAGTGTACATTTTCCCTTTATCTTTTCCACCAGAACCACTCTTGACACTCCTGTTCCTTTTCCCTGCCCTCAGATGGAAATTCTCCTCTTGGATCCTCATTTGTTCCTGTGGTTGCTCTTCCCATCTTCCCTCCTTCCCCCAATACTCTGACTATGGCTATGCCTCCACCATTTAAAAAAAAGAAATTTTAATTAATGTATTTGTTTTTGTGTAACTTACATTTCCCAAAGTATCTCTCACCTTGCTGTCTTCCAGAAAGCTCTCTGTAATAACAAAGAAAAAAGAGAGGAAAAAAGTTTCAATGATTCAGGAAAATTAAATGAAATAGTTAAAAAACGCTTGAATTATATGCATTATTCCATACCCATGGTCCCTCACTTTTATAAAAAAGCAAGGGAAGGTACTTTTCTCATACCTTTCCTTTGGGACCAAAATTATTATGATTTTGCAACATTCCATTTCAATTTATTGTTCTTTCTGTTGTAGTCACGTATATAATTTTCCTGAGTCTTCCTATTTTGTTTTGTATTAGTTCACGTAAGTCTTCTCATTACATAATAATAACCTTTTACATTTATATACCGCAACTGATTTAGCCATTGCCCAGTCAATGTGCATCTACTTTAAGTTTTTGCTATTACAAAAATCTCTACTCTAAATATTTTGGTATTTGTGGGGACTTATTTTTGTAATTGAACTCTTTGAGGTAAATACGTAGCTATGGAATCAATGGGCCAAAGAATATGGACATTTTAGTCATTTTTTTTCCCATGTAATTCTTAGTTGCTTTTTAGAGCGGTTGAACTATTTCTCAACTACACCATCAATGCATTAATGTGCCTGTCTTTCCACAGCCCTTCCAACATTGATTACTCCCATCTTTTGTCATCTTTGCCACTTTGGTAATAAATAAACTTCAGGGTTGTTTTGATGGGCATTTTTTTTTATTACTAGTGACCTACAGCATTCCTTCATGTGGTTGCTAGTAGTTTGCAGTTCTACTTTTAAGAACTGTTTGTTCATGTGGTTGGACCACTTACGTGTTGGGGAAGCTGTTTGCTCAATTAATTGATTTAGATGTTGAATCTCCCAGAAGCCATGCAATCCTAAGCTATCTCATGCCCTATTCCATTGAACCAGTCATCCAGATCTGTATGAAAATCCTTATTTTCTCTCCATCACTACTATTTCTATTATATGAGGTTTCGAACAAGCAGTATGATTTTTTAAAAAGGGTTTAAATCATCTCTCTCCTCAAAAACCCCTCCCCCCATTTACGCAGAAGGAATTGTATTCTGTGCTTATTTTGATTCTCTCTGCTGGAGGGGCATTGTGGCTTAGTGCAAAGAGTGCTGGACCAAGAAGCAGGAGAATTGGTTCAGATTTTGCCTCTGACACTTAACTAGTTATGTCACCATGAGTTAGTTGTGTTTCCTCTCTGACCTTATTCCTTCATCTGTAAAATGGGAATAATACTTGTATTACCAAAGCTTATAGTGCTATAAAAATGTGAGTTATTGTTGCTGTTTTAGTATTATTATTATTACTATTATTATTATTATTATATAAAACAGTTTAAAATGGTTGATTTGGTATATCCAGCTTTTATATTCCAAGTAAGATAAGTCTAGATAAGTAGCATTTATTAAGTGCCTACTGTGTGTCAGGCACTGTGCTAAGTCTGCAGGAGTGAGGAACCTGTGGCCTCTAAGCTGCAGGTTCCCCACCCCTGGTAGGGGATATAAATATAGGCAAAAAATAGTCCCTGCCCTCAAGGAGATCACAGTCAACTAGGGGAGACAACATGCAAGCAACTATGTACGCATATGTCCCATATATGTATGCATGTGTATATATATATATACACTACATATTTACATACAGACACATACACATATTTATATATACATATATACACAATATATGAATACAACTATATATATATAATTACATTTCCATATCTATATAGATGTTGAGGTTTATCTTCAGTGCTCTGTTTTATACCTTTGAGCACCTCTCTCTGCCTTAAAGTATCTAGTGAGCCAAAATCTACTTTCGAATCTTTCATTCATGCTAAAGTGTGAAAAATTGATAATAGCTAAAGATTGGGGTTGATCACTATGGCAGACTTGACCAAGGCAGCCAACTGATATTCCCTTTCCTACAACCCACGAGATATGTGGCTAGCAGCCATTGAAGCCTTTTATCTACTATTTTGGAAATGTTCTCCCTTTCCTCCCTCTCCCCCAGTTTTGTGTTTTGATGGTTATCAAAACCTTAAACTTAAAAAAATGTTCTGCTGTAGACTTCAGCCATAAGTCAGCTAGAGAAAGAGAATTATTTTTGAGTGTGAGTGTGGGGGGATTCACTTTAGTGCCTTCCTAGGAATATAGTATAAATATTCTCTCACTTTTCTTATATGAAAGCTGACCATGATTGTAAGTCAATAGAGAATTAAACTCAAAACCTAGGGTGATTCCACACTAACATTTTTTTAGGAGTATGGGGGATTAAGTCAAACTAACATCATTGTCTCAGTCGCTGCCTCCTCTACCTCACTACCTCCTCTCAGACTCCAACGGAGATAATACAAGACTATGAACCCAACAGCCTTGGGAACAACCACATCCACCCAGACCACAGGCCCTGGGTCTAACTGACACTCCACAAACATCACCAAGACAGGCAATTATTATGTAGAAGGGGCTCAATTACCTCTCTACCACCAGTACCAACTGTTGACCAACTCCAGCAATGGGCAGGTAAGCTCAAGATTTCTGGCAATGGCATCTCCCCTGAAATCACTTGTGTTGTTACCACTCTAACCTTTCCAGAGGTCATTCTATGGCCCCACTTCTACATCACTGTCTACCGATGCTAGAGGTCTTCCTCCTTAGAATTCATAATTAATGAAGATCAAAAAAAGAAAGTTCCTGTCAACAAGGTCCTTGGCATTGTCAAACTGTTCAAAAACAGAAAATGGATGTAGTCTTATCAATGGAAATGACACTAAAGAAGATGAATTTTTGCCTTTACATCTGCATCCTAAGAACCATGAGGCTTTGACATCTAATTTGTAGCTAAAACCTTCCCTATGTGTTGTGTTCCCCATTGAAATGTGAGCTCCTTGAGAATGGCGACTGTCTGATTTTTCTATTTGTATCTCTAGACTTAGCTACACAGTGTTTTGCATTTATCAAGTGCTTAATAAATGTTCTTTTTTCTCCCTCACTCCTTTCTTTCTTCCTTCCTTCCTTTTCTTTCTTTCTTTCTTTCTTTCTCTTTCTTTCTTTCCATCCTTCCTTTCTTCCTTCCTTCCTTCCTTCCTTCCTTCCTTCCTTCCTTCCTTCCTTCCTTCCTTCCTTCCTTTCTTTCTTTCTTTCCATCCTTCCTTTCTTCTTTCCTTTCTTTCTTTCTTTCTTTCTTTCTTTCTTTCTTTCTTTCTTTCTTTCTTTCTTTCTTTCTTTCTTTCTTTCCTTCCTTCCTTTCTTTCTTTTCCTTTCTTTCTTTCTTTCTTTTTCT